>VBSM01000729.1:12042175-12115105 GCA_008086735.1 Cheirogaleus medius | reverse complement strand
AAAAAAAATTAGAAACAGAACAAGAGAATACACACAAAGGCAGGAAAGAGATAATGAAGGTAAGAGTAGAAGTCAAAGAAATAGAAAACAAAATACAATAGAGAGGATCAAGAAAGACATCAGTTAAATCTTTGAAAAAGCTAATAAAATTGCTAAATGTCTGGCAATATTGATAAGGAACAAAAGGAAATTGCATGACGAAAAATATTCCATATGGCAGTGATTAAAAAGAGAATATGAAAACTTTATGCCAACAAATTTGAAAATGGAGATAAAATGGATAAATTCCTGGAACTTAAAACTGACTCTAGAAGCAACAGAAAGCATCTGGGCACAGTGGCGTATGCCTGTAATCCTAGCATTCTGTGAAGCTGAAGCAGGAGGCTGAAGTGATCGCTTAAGGTCAGGAGTTCCAGACCAGCCTGGGCAGCAAGAGTGAGACCCCGTCTCTACTAAAAAAAACATAGAAAAAAATAAGCCAGATGTGGTGGTGCATGCCTATAGTCCCAGCTACTTGGGAGGCTGAGGCAGGAGGATCACTTGAGTTCAGCAGTTTGAGGTTCCAGTGAGCTACGATGATGCCACGCCATGGCACTCTAGCCCAGGCAACAGAACAAGACTCTGTCTCAAAAAAACCCAAACAAGTAAAAAAACAAAAAAAAAACCCCAGAAAGCATTAACAGTCCTATCCTTATAAAATAAATCAAAGCTTTAAATAGAATATTTAAAACTTTTCCCATAAAGAAAGCAGCGTAGCGTAGAGCAGTACAGGTAAATTCCACCAAAGTTTCAAAACATTGATCATTCCAGTCTTACAGAAGCTCTTCTACGAAATATAATAAGAAGGAACATTCCCCACTGTATCTTGTGTGGCCAGAATAATTGCAATACCAAAACTAGACAATGACAATATAAGAAGTAAAACTACAGAAGAAAACCATTCATGAATGTATACACAAAGATTTTAAGTAAAATATTAAAATTAAAATTTAAAAATGAAATAAGCTTAACTCATTTCTTTAAAATGAGAATACAAGAGGGTTGACTGCAAAGAGCCATGAGGGAATTTTTAGGGTAACAGAAATAATCTATGTATTATTTATACATAGACTGCATATATTTGTCAAAATTCATTAAATTGTATACTCTTAACATGAATTTTATTGTATGTAATTTTTTTTGGAGACAAAGTCTTGCTCTTTTGCCAAGGCTGGAGTGTAGTGGCCTCATTATAGCTTACTGTAAGCTTAAACTCCTGGGCTCAAGACATCCTCCTGTCTCAGCCTCCTGAGTAACTGGGGCTACAGGCACGCCTCACCACCCCCCGCAAATTTTTCTATTTTTTGTAGAGACGGGATCTCACTTTTGCTCAGGCTGGTCTAGAACTCTTGGCCTCAAGCAATCCTCCCATCTTGGCCTCCCAAAGTGCTAGGATTATAGGCATGAGCCATTGTGCCCAACCTGTATGTAAATTATTAAATATATCTCAATAAACCTGACTTTTTTTTTAAAGAGACTTTGTAGAATTGCACATTCATTTCATGATAAAAATTCTTAATAAATTATGTGGCTAAAAGGAAATATTCTTGGCCTGATAAAGGCTATCTATCAAAAATTTACATCAAACATCATTCTTAATGAGGAATGTTAGACGTATTACCTTTAAAATTAGAAAGAACACAAAGATGTGCACTGTTATGGCTTTTATTCAACATCGTACTGAAGATTCTAGCTGCATGGTAAGACAACAAAAAGCAATAAGAAGCATAAGAATAGGAAAAAAAGAGAAACAAAACTGATAATTCCAGATAATAGGTTTGTCTATACTCAAAATTCCAAACAATAGAATTGGAAATAATAGAATTTAACAAGGTGACTGGCTAAGAAACAAGGTAAAAGATAAATATGTATGTCTATGTGCGGACGAGAAGCACAACAATTTTTAAAGAAGAAATCATTTGTAATGGCAATAAAAGAGAGGTGCTTAAGAATATATATAACAAAAGATGTACAAGATTTGTATGTAGAAATTTAAAAAATTACATGGGAGAGAAAGGAGACATAAATAAATGGAGACATTTTCTTAGTTCATGAATAGAAAGATTCAGTATCATAAATATGTCAAGTATCAGTCTTATTGAGAGCAGCTTCCCAGGGCCTAACTTGGTTAGGTAAGAGGGATCTTCAGGAACACAGATTTTCTTTCAGAGAAAGGAGAACTTTCCAACCGTCAAAACCATCCAAAGGCTGCATAGCCTGTTTCTCGTAGAAGTGAGTTCCCATAACTGGAAGTGATCAAGCAGTTCTGGGTGTTGTAGGAATTCCACCACTGGGTGGAAGGTTTCACTAGATGACCACAAGATCTTTACCAGCTGTTAAGGTTCAGGGATTCTATACCTACCCCTTACAAAACTCCCAGCCATGCTACTGAGGCTACTGGGACATTAGAAATACATTATTTATGTATCAGACGACTCCAGGAATTCATCTTAAAAGCACAATTTCTTCTGGGAGTAGTGAGCTTTCAGCAATTAGCACATAACCCTGACCTAATTTATCAAAGATTGGTAATGTAAGTAGCTTTAAAAACATGGAAGGAAAGAGAAAGAAATAAAAACAATATTATTTTTATTAAAAAACCACGATCATAATAACTGTAAAATAATTTTTATGGCAGGAGAAGTAACCTTTACCCTATTGTCTTAAAACTGGTTTCACTTCGACATAACTCCTCCCTGCATTTGTCCCTCTGCACATTGGGGCTTTTTGTTTTTTTAATATAATGGTAGTTAGAAATAATAGGAATGGGTTTAGGGTCAGCAACTTAGCTCTGAGTGTGGGTGGACAATGGCTGAGGGATGTTTGGGCAGAAAAGTCCTAAAAGCGTAGAAGTGAAAGTGGGGAGGCTGCAGGAGGAAAGGGACTAGCTGGGTTAAGGCACAGAACCATGCAAAGTACCTGCTTCAAGGTGGTAGATCTCTACCTCCTGGGTCTTGCCTTAAATAAACAAGCAGAAAAAATGGCTGCTCCCTCCTGGGGCACTCTCTGCCTCCTGCCCCCTTTCTGCCTCGGATGCCTTTGCACCCTCTCTGTTGCTCTGCCTCTTGGAGCTCTCTCTGCAGGGAACCCAGCCAAGGGAGCCTCCTTTTATTGCAGCATGACCAGGCACGCTCCCAGTTCCAGATGTTGCTGGCCTGAGTTGAACAAACCTCATGAAGATCATAAAGCCAAGCACAAACCCCAGATTAACTGCTTTAGATGTTTTCTCTTTCTGAGAACTGGGACAATCTTCTTCATGCTTCTCTCAGTTAAAGCTATGTGGGGACAAGTAAACGTCACGATTTTCAACCTGTTGTTCATCATGATTGCTTAAGAATGGTGTAGGGTCCAGTAGAGTCTAGTGAACGTCACCGCGGGTCCAGACACGGTGCTGGGGGAACTGGTCCACTGCTGTTGGGTACAGTGATATGGTGGTGTGATCTGAGTAGAGGCCACAGAGCATCTAGAAAGGCAACGGAAGGGACTTTTGAGACTTGTTTTCCTACCTGAAGAGAACGAAACTCATCAGTGTGGTAGAGACAGATGCTTCTCATGGAATGGAAGGCCAACCCAGGCTAGCGGTAGATGACCCACAGCAACACCGGGAATGCACCTTCCCACGCAGATTCTGAGTTCTCATGGAGAGCAGCTATCACCTGTGATGCTAGGCTTCTGACAGGGCCCGGAGCCTTGGGCACTGTAAGGACATCGGCATGGCCCACAACTCTCTGGGCCAATGTACGTGTTGCTCCTCTGCCTAGAACTCCATCCCTATCCTAGATGCCTTTGCCAGGCCCTGACTCATCTTAAAGTGCGTCCTCAATGTTACTAGTCTAGGAAGCTTTCGTGAACCATCGCCTCCCAGTTCCCACAGCACCCTGTGCTCTATGACTGTGTCGTGTGTTTTTGTCTCTCTCCTACCTAGCCTGAAGCTCCTTTGAAGTCAGGCCTGTCTCTTGTTTACTCTGTCCACATAGGAGCTGCTCAACATGTTCTTTGAATGAATAAATGAATAAATGAGCAGCGTGCTGGGATTCTGAGGAACAGCAGCAGTATGTCATCAGAAAGGAGCAATGAGACTTCTCCCAGAGACCCCTGGACCAACAGTTCCCATCCAGGTCAAGGAAGAGAAAGAGAGAGGGGCCCCAGGATGGCTCAGAGACCACCATGGTGTTCAAATGAGTGAGCAGAGTGGTGTAGTAGTTCAGAAGCAGCTTCCAGAGCAACAAGGATGAAGACCATGTTTTAAGTTATGACGTGGCCTCCACACAGCAGTGGGAGGGTCCCCCGGGACATCTGGATACTATGGTGCCTCAGAGATGATCCTGCAGCCGGACTGCTGGGAGCCCCAGTGGACCTGCATTCAGTTGCCAGATAGAGGAAGGCGTTCGAGCAACCACAGGGATGGTCACTACTGTGGGCCTTAAAGTAAAGAAGCAACGGGCAGAATCTGGCACATAATTCCTGGCAGAGTAAGGAACATCTTATGTTTCAATATACGAGAGACTAGTAGTAGTAGATATTACATCATTGTTAATCTTATTATTAAGCTCCAAATTAAAATGATCCTGTCACTACATTTCTGATCTGTGGCAGACTGATGCTTTTGTAAAATACAATAAAAATAATTACTAAAAAATGAAGTGAAAAGACAAAATATGAGCCCACTGATTATGTAATTGGATGTTATGACAATCTCAAATTGCTATAAAAGTTTCTAAATACAATTTCCTTACCTCGTGTGAACTGACAACATCGCAGACTAGACACATACAAGGACTACACTTTGAGTAGCATTGGTATAATCAAACTAATCATCCTCCTGTTTAAGGGATTAAATGTGAACATAGTCAAGTAGAATTAATTGGTATAAACTTCATAGAGAAAGAACCTATGAATCCAACTTTGAAAAAGGCAATGGGCCTGGATTAGTGAAGAAGGAATGACAAGGCATCTTAGCATAATATTTACCGCCTCAAAACACCCCATGAACTGAGCTGGATTTGAATCAGGCAGGGAAAAGCAGGCTTTGTTGGTTAAGAAGACAGAGAAGTGTGTTTGCCACTGTAAATAGAGCAGTGTTGTTGGACTTCCAGGGGAAAGCACATTGAAGGGATTTTGCTTTTTTTTTTGTATTTTGTATTTTTTTAAATTTATTTTTCTTTACCCAACCAATTGTGATGTGCACATTGAAGGGTTTTGAAATCAGAAAAGATCTGAAAACTGGCCTTGCCACTTAGTAGCTGAGTTGGTGCAATTATGGACTATTCCGAGCCTTGGTGGCTTCATCTATGAAGTCGAGGGTATTGCCAACTTTGTAGGATTGTGGTGGGAACTTGAGTCACAGAGGCAAAGTCCCTAGCTCAGTACCTGGCGCTCAATAAATGACAGTGATTGTTACAAGAGAGCAGCAAGGGGCAGTGGACCAGGCCAACCAGCCTCATGGCCAGGCAGACTTGGATGCGAATTCAGATTCCACCACTCGTGTGGCATCAGGCCATTCAACCTCGGTGAATCTCAGTTTCTTCACCTGCAAAACAGGGACATTAATATCTATCTTTCAGGCTAAAGCAAGGATTACAGATTATCAAAATATGTTAAGTGCCTGGCACAAAAGAAGTGCTCATGAATGGTAGCTATTTTTTCTCATATAGTTTTTTGTATTGATATATAATTTACATGTCATAAAATTCAGCCTTTTAAAATGTACAATTTAGTCCCCAAGTTGTTCGACCATCACTATTATCTAATTTCAGAATAACTATTGATTTTAACCCATTTAACTCAAAGCCCTAAGGTCGGCCTCTGCTCTCCCATATGCCAAACCTTTACTGAAGTTTGACAAAGGAGAAATGTCACCATGCAATGCTTAGCGATATTTCTTAACAGTCTTTTTCCAAAGTCTCCTCACGGCAGCTGCTCGGATCCGTTCTCGCTCCTCCAGAACTCCAGGTGGGTGTCTTTCCTACTCACCACCCCTGCTCTGAGAGCTTTTGTAACTCCAGCTTCCTTGTAGTTCCATGTCCTTTCTCACACCAAGTACTGTACCCTATTCCCTCAGTTTCTTTGGTTTGTCACTGGCAGTCATCGCTTCTGTGTGTTGGAGACAGCAAGTGGTTTTTCTGAGATCTGTGCCCCACTCTAATAACGAGAAGGTCTTGCAGAGCGTGTTCTGGCCAGGAGCGACACTTCTCAACTGCTCTTGTGTCTGGGCAGTGCTACGTGGATGAAGTGGACTCGTCCCCACCACAGGGAACTGAGCAGAAGTGATGAGTGTCACTTCCAGGACACAGTGATGAAGAGGTGGGTTTGTCTCCTCCACCTTCGCTTTTCTTGTCTGCCCGCTAAAGGCAAAGGACCTGGAGACCCAGGAAATAGCTGAGCCTCCCAGTGGAAGGAGCTTGGGCCCACCGTCCCTGAGTCATCACGTGGGAGGCCACCCCGGAATACCCGTTTGGGGTTAACGTGAGCAAGAAACAAAACTATTTTGCAGGATGTGTTTGTAACTGAAGCAAGTTTTGCTTTAACTAGTATGCCTGGTCAGCCCACAGAAAACAAAGTCTCTTTTATCCTCAGAAGTCTGCAGAGGGAGAATGTTGGTAAATAATTATCCTTTATATAGGTTTTCCTGTCACATTTTTATTACCCAGCCCCATTATACAGCCCCACTCCATTAAGGCTGGGATTTGCTGAGGTGATACGAAGATGTCTATGGTGACTAAGAGTGATACTGAGTTGCTTCTCCAAGCTAGGGGAGTGCTCCTGGGGAGCTGCTGAGTCCTCTGCCAGCTGGGCCCCTGAATCTGGTGGTCAGAGCAGCTGGCTGGCATGTGCCTTCCAGGGAGAAGACCTGGGACCTCATGTGGAGAACACAACAGGAGACAGGGGCTGCCTCCAGGTAGAAGGGCCTTCGCACTGACTCAAGGGGAAACCAAGGCTGCTGAAAGCCGGAGGGAGGCCTGGAAACTAGCACTATTGTCTCTGCCTGTGGCATGATAAAGCCTCACACTGAGCGTTGGATGGTGGCTTGGGCAGTGACTCAGAGAGACAGTGGACAGGTGGGAGAGAAATGGAGCCCTGGCAGGTAAATTTCTGAAAGATCAGAGCCTCAAAGTCTGTCCATGAAAACTTTTTTCATGTCTACACTCCCGAGGGACTTAGCCCCATGGTGGGGATGGGGCACAGCCTCCTCTTCCCTACATACACCTGCCATGGGGTCCCTTTTATGACATCTTTTCAGCCACCATAATGTTGGGTGGTGGAGAGGGACATCCTGTGTGAGCAGGCACAGGATTTGCTGAGTTGAGGGCATTGAGACCTCACCTCCCACCTTCTACTCCAGGATTGGGTGCTCGAGCTCAGCACTCTGACTTGATTGGTTGGTGGTATCAGGACCTCCATAAATCTTCATAAACACATTTATTCACTCGTGCATGCACTTGCTCATTTACCAGACATTTCCTGAGACCTTACTTTGTAAACATCCCTGCGCTTGGTGCCATGTGGCATGGAGGCACGGAGAGGTCGTGATCCCTGTCCTTAAAGAGGAGAGGACGGGGAAGGAGATGAGAGCAACAGCTTGTGGGGAAGTCAGTGTCAGAGGCAGTGGCAGCAACCCTCTGGCATTGTGCCCGGGAGGCCAGGGATCTGGTGGGACCTAAGAGCTGGAGGCCCTTGGATGCTACGGGGACTGTGGTTAAGAAAGACAAAGGCTTTGGCTGTGGCTGCTCCATCTCCCAGCAGGGCTGGGTGGAGCTGATTGGCAGAGTATTAAAGCACAATGAGGAGGGGGTGCCAGAGTTCAGCTGGCTGCACCAAAGTGCTAGGGAGTGGGCTGTGGCTGACTCCCAACACAGACAACACCTCTCTCCCTCAACTTGGCTGCAACAGTCCCAGAAAACAGCAGAAAAACTTCCTTGGAGACGGGCACTTAGGCTAAATTTCAGTAGTCAGGTCTGGCTCTCTCCCCTTTCTGCTTCTTTTGCCCTCAGATCAGTCAGTGGCCCTGGTCCAGCAGGGCAGGTGGACCATGGGTCAGACCTGCCCAGACCTGTTCTGTCAGAGAAACCTCCACAGTGTCACATGAGAGGAGGCCGCACACCTTTCTCTAGTGTTAGGGAGCACACCTGTTGTGTATGTGTTGGGTACAGTGGGGAGTTCTGCCAATAAGTGAGAATCCTCTGGCAGAGTGCTGGGTTTTCAGGACACTACTACCTCTTTCCTTTTTCCTCAGAAAGGAAATCAAGAGGACCATGTTTCCCATAGTCCAGTAGGAAGGCAAAACCAGTCAAAATCCATCTGAGATCCAATCCTGGGGCAGCTCTGGGGCTAGGTACCGTGTGTTTCCCCGAAAATAAGACAGGGTCTTATATTTATTTTTCCTCAAGAAGACACCCTAGGGCTTATTTTCAGGGGATGTGTTATTTTTTTTAAGTACGGTACAACAATCTACATTTATTCAAATATAGTTAAGTTGTCTTCTTCTGGAACATCATCATAACTCTCCAAACCCCGAATTCCATCCTGAATTTCTTGCAACTCTATTCCCTTTAGAACCTTTGGCCCCAATTTCTCATGTCAAGCAATAGAGCTCTCATGGGGCAGATGAGAAGGGCTGCTCGTCTTCTTTACCACTCGTGACGAAATGCATGGGTTGTGCAGATATGCTGCGTAGCCATGCCCATCACTAGGTCTTATTTTCAGAGTAGGGCTTATATTGCGCAAATGCTTAGAAATCCTGCTAGGGCTTATTTTATGGGTAGGTCTTATTTTCGGGGAAACACAGTAGTCCAAGGGTTAGAGTGAAGCTCACAGCCACACAGGGGAAACATCTAGTGTTTCTTTCCTACACGAAAAGGGAGACTGGGAAGATGGAGTGGAGGAGCAAAATCGCAAATCCATGTAGTCCCCCCAGGTGGTCTTGTGTGCAGGCTTGAAGTGCCCTCGTCTCTTGCCCTGGCAGGTTCCAAACCTTTGAGACAGGCTCTGTGGGGAGCAGCCTTTGTCCCCACGACCTTAGATGAAGACAGTTATTTTCCCATCTCAACTGACCCTCTGAGCATAGTTCTAGTGTTTCCCTAGTCTTCCCCCAAGCCCGGAGATTACAGGGCACGCGACCTAAATATCTGTGCCACGGGGACTCAGATCTTCTAACAGGGAGCCAGGAACCTAAGGCACACCGACCACATGTCTGTCATCAAACTCCTTTCATCCTGCCCAGGTCTAGACAGAGTTTTTATGTGCCGTAAACACTGCTCCCCCAGCCTCTAGTCTGCCGTGCGAGATGTTTCCCGAGGACACTCACTGAATGATGCTCTTGAGAGACAGAATTGCCTGGGTCTCCATCCCAGGCCATCCAGGGATTGGCTCTCAGTTTTGTTGGTTTGGGAACTTAATTCCACGAGTTCTTCAGAGAGAAGAAGGCCATGGGGAGCGGATTCTCTAAATAAGAGCCTGATTGACAGTGAAGACAGACTTATCAATGCGGGGTATCGGGTAGGATGATCGGTGCCTGGCCTTCCCTTGGAGCGCTCCTCAGGGCAATCCTGCTTGGGGTGCTGAAAGGTGAAGGAGATAAGCTCGGCACAGACAAGAGCAGAGCAACGCTTCAAGCGTGTCCTTGTTCTTAAGGCTATTTCATCATTCTAGAGGACTGGGACAAACAACTGCCCTTCTGCACTCCAGAGATGCTTCTGGATAAAATGTACTGGTTCTCAGAATTCAAGGGCTCCCACCTTGGCACAGTCCTTGAGGAGCACCACCCAGAGCTGTGTAAGTTCTTGCAGCCCATCTGCATCTGGGGTACCAGCATTGCTTCAGACACAGCAGGGAACAACTAGGTGCATGGCAAGTTCCTTTGCAAGCTAGGGCTTCTCAAGTTTTTGTTCATCATGCACTCATGCCACAGCAATATTTGTATGACTGATAAAGATGCTCCAGCTGGCCTAGGCCCTGTTCAGCCACCTTGAAGTCTGAAGGAAAAATCCCCACAAATCTGCGACTCATTGTGGCCCATCAGTGGGCCTGGGCACATCTGTTGGAAAGCTCTGGCTTGTGCCTCTGTCGTCTTTACTAGATTTGGAAGTATTTAATAGAGATGATAAGTACTCTAGTCTCATCAGCAACATACCTTCTTTTAGGATCTGGTTCTTTTGATATTGCATCTTGGAGTTTCTTTTTTTGTCTTTACTTTCAGCAGGTGAATTTTTCTGACCCTGCCTCCAGATTTGGAATGATTTCTATAGAGAATACTTTCATATTCTGTCCAGATCCCAGTGCAGGGCTGATGCACCCAGCCCCCTACTGCTGATGGTTCACAGCTGTGTCCCCTGCGAGGCAGTGCCCTTGGCAGAGAACTGCCTGGCCCCAGATTAAGGCTCCTCCGAGGGGTGGCTCACAGTCAATGACTGGCTAATGTAGGGACACGAAGGTCAGCCCCCTTTGCTGTAGTCAGAGATAACACGGAAGGCTCATCTCAGCTCCAGAGCTCCTTGTAGTATTGGCTAAGGCTTCATTTATAACATATCAAGGGTCAGTTTCTCCCTCTCACCAATGCTTATAGGTCCATTTCTGGAAGCTTACCCAATAAACCCTCTGCATGCAATTCTCTGTCCCAAGTCTGCTTCTAGGGAACCCAAGCCAAGCCACACCCTCTTTGAGGTCTTTTGAGCATTTTATACATTTAGTGTCATATACTTTTTACAGCATAAAATGACCAGACTTATAAAAACACATAAACTATTAAGAGTTAATAGGATAGTGAACAGCTAGAACTCTGGGAAAGACAATAATCCAAAAGAAAAATCTGAGCTTTCCTGTGGGAGGGAGGAAGAAACCAGAGGGAAGAAAAGGTCACCTGTCCTCTATGTCTTCTAGGGCAGGTCACTTTCTCTCTCTGGGCTTTACTTTCCTCATCCATCGGATGGCCAGGTGGATAATTCCTCTACTCAGGCTTTCTGTGGCTCCACATTTCTGTTTCTCTAAGGCAAGGGCTCTCAAATTTGAGTGTGCCTCAAAACCTCTTTAAAGGCTTTTTAAAGCACAGATTTCGGGGCCCCACCCCCAGAGCTTCTCATTCAGTAGGTCAGGGGTGGGGCCCTAGAATTTGCATCTTGCATTTGGTCCTAGGTGATGCAGATGGCACTGCTGTTGGTCTGGGGTCCACACTTTGAGAACCATAGTTCTGGTGGTATCTAAGGACCGTTTGTTCTCTCTGATGGAAGGACTATTTCACAAATTATAACAGCAGTGGTATTATTACTCAGGTGACTTTAAAGAGTTAATTCAGCTTCTTTATTTGCTTAGTGAGAAACTCTCTGTTAAGGAAAGTGTTCCCAGCCCAGTCGAGGCCTATCTAAAGCTAAATCTTATGGGGAAAAAAAGGTCACTGTTTCCAGAGGAGGCTGCAAAGATCATAAACCAAATATATTTTGATTCATGCCAACCTCCTCAAAGCAGAAGAAGGGAGGGAGGAAAGAGAGAGAAAAAGTCCTTCTTGAAGACCTCTGCCACCTGAACATGATCGGGTGCTGACAGCGCCTGATACTGAGCCTCACTTACATGCAAGACCATAGAGCCAGCCCCCAGGGATTCAGGGGAAAGAACTGTGGCCTTCAGAGGCATGCTCATTGCCAGCAAAAGTCATCCACTAGGGCTGCTGGAAGCACTCTCCCTTCTCTGGCCTGCGGCCTCACCACCCGGCATGTTTTTGCTGGACATTGCTGAGGTCTGAGAGCCCAGGCGTCGGGGCACTTCCTCCTTAAGAGCATAGTGTCTGGGATGCTGAACCCAGGCTGCCAGTTCCCATGCTCGCCTCCAGCCCATGACGTAGCCCTGCTGGCTGGAGGAAGGCAGCTTCGCCTGTTCTCATCAAGTGCAGGGTGAATAATGCCCTGGAGTGTCCTCTGGAAACACTTGGGCACTGCATGGGATCGGGAAACCTCAAATAAATCTTCCCCTTTATCCCAAAGGCGGTTTAGCCATCTTTAAAGCATCAGAGGAACTCAGGACTCGGAGAGACTTTGAAAGACCATCCAGTGCAGCTATTTCTCTTTAATAATCATAAAGTCCTATTCGTAACAACGATGCTAACATTTTACAGTTTATGAAGTTCATAAAGTGCTTTTGTATACATTACTTTTTCCCTCACATACTGCATTGAACCTGTTAGAAAGCCCTGTTAACTCTTCCTCAGACACGTCCTGGAGCTCTGTCCACTGCTCTTCATCTTTTCTGCTACAGCCCTGGCCACCATCATCTCCTGCTTGGACACAGCTCCAGCTTTCAAACATACTTCTTGTTTGTACTGTGGCCCGCCGCTGTCTTAGTCCACTCAGGCTGCTATAACAAAATATCATCCTCTGCATGGCTTATAAACAACAGAAATTTGTTTCTCAGTTCTGGAGGCTGGTAAGTCCTAGATCAAGGCACCAGCAGAAACAGTGTCCCATTTTCTGGTTGATAGATGGCACCTTCTTTCTGTCTTCACATGGTGGAAGAGCAAGGCAGCTCTCTGGGGCTTCTTTTTTTGTCTTCACTTTCAGCAGGTTGAATTTTTCCAACCCTGCCCCCTCAAATCTGGAATGCTTTTTGTAGAGAATACTTTCATATTCTGTCCAGATCCCCACTGCAGGGCTGATTTACCCAGGCCCCTGCTGCCAATGGCTCACAGCTGTGTCCTTTCCTAGGCAGTGCCCTTGGCAGAGGACTGCCTGGCCCCAGATTAAGGCCCCTCCCAGGGGTGGCTCACAGCCAAGTGGCTAATGTAGGGACACAATGGCCAGCCCCTTAGCTCTAGTCAGAGGTAATGCTGAAAGCTTTTCTTAGCCTCAGCTCCAGTAGTGCTCTTGGCCTAAGACCTCCCAAAGGCCCCACCTCCTAATACCAGCACACTGGGGGTTAAGGTTTCTACATGAGTTTTGAGGTGACACAGACTTTCAGGCCATAATACTCCATTTTCCATATGGCAACCAGAAAGATCTTTTAAAATTACAAATCAGTGGTGGTAGCAAAACATTGTGAATGTACTAAATGTCTCTGAAATGTTTACTTTAAAATTGTTAATTTCATGTTATGTGAATTTCAACTCAATTTGAAATGTCTATATCTATTTATCTACCTGGAGAGAGATGGGGAGAGAGAGAGAGAGAGAGACCCAATGCCATGTTCTTATACAAAACCCTTCAATGGTTTCCCATTGCACTTAGAATGAAATCTAGATTCTTTACCATGAGAATACTAGGCCTATCTGATGTAGCCCTTGCAACTTACCTACCTCATCTCCTATCACTCTTTATCTTACCTGCTCTGTTTGCAGGCACATTGACTCCCTCTCTGCCCAAGAACATTGAGCTCATTCCTAACTAAGAACTTTTACACTTCCCTGTCTGTAATATGCTTCATCCAGATCCACACAATTCAAAAAATCTCCCACCTAGGCACTACCAGTACCCCACTCTATTTTATTCACATCACTAACTAATATTGCCATCTTTGCCTACTTACTGTCTGACTCCCCCCCCCTCAAGAATATTTGTTCCCTAAGAGACCTTGCCTGTCTCTTTTGAGGCATCTCCAGGGCCTAGAACAGTGCCTAACTCACAGTGGGTATATTAGGGTTTTCTAGAAGAACAAAATCAATAGTTGTCCTTCAGTAACCATGGGGGGTTGGTTCTGGGACCTCCCTCAGAAACCAAAACCCATGGATGCTCAAATCCCTAACATAAAATGGCATAGTATTTACGTAGAACAGACACACATTCACCCACATATTTTAAATCATCCCTAGATTACTTATAATACCTAATACAATGTAAATGTTATGTAAATAGTTGTTATAGTGTATTGTTTAGGGGATGATGACAAGGAAAAGAAGTCTGTACATGTTCAGTAGAGATGAAATTTTTTTTGGAATATTTTTGATATTTTGATCTATGGTTGTTTTAATCCACAGATGTGGAACCCATGGATACTGTACATAAAGCTGACTGTACATAGAAAGAGATTTATTACAAGGAATTGGCTCATGCAATGTGGCTGGAAAGTCCAAAATCTGCAATGTGGGCTGGCACGCTGGAGACTCAGGAGAATCAACGGTGTAGTTCTAGTCTGAAGGCCAGCAGGCACAGTCCAGGAGAGCTGATGATAGTCTGCTGAATGATCCCCTCTTGCTTGAGAGGCTGGTCTTTCTGTTCTATTCAGACCTTCAGCTGATTGGATGAGACTCACCCACATTATAAAGGGCAATCTGCTTACTCAGAGTTTACCAATTTAAATGTTAATCTCACCCAAAAATGCCCTCCAAGTTGACACATAAAATTAACCATAATTGTTTGTTAACTGAATTATCTAATTTAATCCTTGGAAATCCCATGAAGTAAAGATTACTAGCCCAACTTTGTAGATGTGTCTGGAGCAAGGAAGTGAGCTGATTCACTTAACAATATACACGTGGAAAGTGGCAAAGGCATGTCAGACCCAGAGCTTGCTTTAATAGTCTGCAGTACACTTTGTATACACACCACCTCATCTGCTATGCCAAGTAGGATTGCATCCTGAGTAATCAGCTCTTCTGAGAACAAGATCCTCTCAACTCCTTTCTCTGGAAGTTCTTCCTTACACCCACAAAAACTTTCCTGCTAGGTCAGTGTGCAAGAAAAATTAACAGTCTGAGGGAAAAATTGTGATGCTCTCCTTAGGACTCTAAGCCTTTTTGTTTTTTTTTGTGTCTTTTATCCCATACTACCTGCTTCAACCGAGTCAGTCAACAACCCATGCAAGAAAAAACCAAATCACATTTTCACTCTGACCCACTATTTGCTAAAATAGCTACCATTTATCAGACATCTACTATATGTCAGGCACCCCTTAAAGAGTATATATTATTAACTCCATTTTGCAGTTGAGAAAATGGAGGTGAACAGGGTATGTGTCATAACTTTCCAAGGCCACAATATGTAAGTAGCAAGGCAGGTTCAAATCTAGCCTGACTCCAAAATTATAGTCTCTACACTTTACTACAGGGCCTCTTAACAGATGTCAAATCTGTGACTTTGTACTGTATCTATTCATTCCACCCAAATTGCCACCCCATTTCTGTTCATTTCTCTGCCAAACTGAAGCCGTATGGTGTAGCGGCTAAACCATAAGTCCTGGAGAGAAAAGCCCAGGGCCCTTTCCAGACTATTTGAACAAGTCATTTGGTCTACTATTCCACAGTTTATTCATTAAGGAAAAGTGTCTCCACTCAGATTAAAAGAGATGATGTTCTGTGATGCTGAGGACTCAAAAGTGCTCTATCTCTTAGCTGATATTATCACTTCTTTCTAAATCTGAAGTAAAAACTTGCAGCAATCCTTTTCTGATGAATAAATAAACCCATTAAATTACTCACTTAATTTGTTTGCCTTGAGCATTAGCAAGTAATTATGAGTTCATTTTCAAATAAATTTGGTATTTGCTTTGTCTCTTCGAATGGACTGACTGTTCAGCAAGGCAGCGATTGAATTTTCCATTTCTTTTGTGTCCTCTTATCATGCACAATGCAGGGATCTTTATTTAACAGGAGCTCATTAAGTCCAGGTTGAAGGACTGACTCAAGAATGAGAAATTGTGGGAAAAGTCAAGAAGTCATTTTGCTCATGGGGCATAAGACATTTGATGAAGACAAGTCTGGTGAATCCAGAAAGAATAAATTAAGTTGGAAAAGGGAGCTATGTCCCTAAGTGCATTAGCAAGGAGAAATGGGGATGCTGAGGGGGCAAAGTCCTGAGATCCCAGTGCTTACACATTTTGAGAGGATGGGTATTGGCTCTTTCTGTTCTAGAACTGGCAAGATGCAGTATAAAAATTACTAACCTAGGAGTCAACATCCCAGGTTGCATTCTAACATTTGCAAGTCATTTAACATCCTTAAGTCAGTGTTAAGATTTGGAAGATGATATTGCTGAATTAGATTATTGTAAGGTTATTATTTCCAGCTCAAAATGCTGTAAAATATCAGACAAGAGGCTAACTTCTTAACATATAAAGACCTCTTCCAAGGCAACTAAAAAATTCAACAGTAATTCAACAGAGAGGGTAAAGGATATGAACAGTTTACAGAAATAAAAATACAGACAACTTTTAAACAAAAAGAGCAATACAAATTAATACTATAAGGAAATTCAGTGTTTTCAACCATCAGACTGGAAATGATCAAAGATTTCCATAATACATGTGTAGCTGAGAGTCTGAGGAAACCAGCACTCTCAAAAGTTAGTGGAAGTGTCAAGCCAGCAATGGTATATTTAAAAAAAAAAATAGTGGAAGTGTATGTTGGAATATCCTCTAGAGGAGACGACTGGTGATTACTATTAAAATTAAAAGTTCACGATCAGGATAAAGATGGGTGACTAGGCACAGGTAGTATGTACCCCAGGCATCCAAGTTGGAAAAGAACAGCATCCTGTGTACAGTGATTAACAGGTAGCCTCCCTGGAATAGCCTCAAATGCAAATATAGTTCTAGTGTCCTCAGATGCTCCCTTGGAACTGTCATACCACATGTGCAAAATTTTTATTTGAAAAGCATTCTAACTATAAGACAAAAAAGTACAGTATAATATTTCTGTCCATAGGTCATCAAGAATATTATGTACTGACAAGGTCACGATTAACTATTCTCTATTGGAATGTGTTTGTTTTCAACTCTTCACAGCAAAATGAGATTCTTCAAATAAGACAGCAATAATCTGGTATGGAGACGGTCAAATCTCCTGGCCTTTATCTCTGAACACAATGTCCTAGTCTACTACAACTCATTCCATGACATATGTTTGAGGAATCTTGACATTTTTGTCACTTCTTTTCCATCTCCCACCTCCTGGTTGGTTGCCAACCTGTGTTAACATTTCATGCAACAGGATGTAATCATTGACCAAGACTCATAGGACTTTGTGAACTGCTACTGTGGCACTGTGTTCTCTTCAGGAATTTGCCTTGGCAAGGTCCTTGCACTTATATTAGATTTGGGCTGAGAGAAGCCATTTCTAAAAGATATAATTTTGGCAAATATTTAAAATATCCAGGGTTATTTGGTCTTGATTTACAAAGGATGTGATGACGATACTTTACTAGTTGGATATAGTGCTTTGTAGTTTACAATTGACCTTCAACTGCATTTGGAGGGGATAAAATATAATTATAAGAAAAGAATAAAACTCAGAGATAAAGGCAACATAGGTAAGAAAACTGAGAAGCTGGGGTCTTCTAATTTTAGAGCCTGTGTTCTTTCTGCAACACTCTATAAAGGTAAGTGTTATAAACAAGAAATCCAACTAATAGTAGAAGAAAGAATCTTCAACCCTTCAAAAATAGCACATTAACGCATTCTTTCTAAATTAGGACACTTTGAGTCATCAAAGAATGCATTTTTAGTGAAAATATATACACCCTTTATATCTTCTTTACAAATAACTCACTCAATACTAGAGGGCATATTAACTCCTTTCCTAACAAGGGCAAGACAAGGGTGAGATACTAATTTTCCGGCCTTCTCTTCTTCCTACCTCTCCCTCTTCTCCCAGTTGTAATAAATGGCTTTGTAATGTTTGTAATGGCTTGTTTTTCATGAGAAAACTGATAATTTTTAATATTACATTACAGTATAAAGTCAAGAAAAACATGAAAATGGGTATAAAAGTTAAATGCTACCCATTCCCCCAGCAATAAATAGGTCATTTGAAAAAAGTAATGCAGTCAAGTAATACATATTTATAATATCATATCAGATGTAACTTCAGAGGAGAGGGTTTCCAATTAATGTGAGAATCCAAGGTGGTACTTAGCCCATCAGTTAGTGAAAACAATATATTACGTGCCAGTGTTGTGCTCAGTACTGTGGATGTGGCCGTGTTCAAAACAGACACAAAGTATACAATCTAGGTAGGAAGTTGTTGTCTTTCACCAAAACCCACCTAGAAGATTAATAAAACTCCTCTTATTACCATAGCAATGCAAAAACAGTATTTTGTAGTATAACTCAAGAGCTTGTTTACAGATTTGGAGAAGACTGGCAAGTCTTGCTGCAAGGACTGCCCAAGTAACTGGTAGAGAAATGGCTGCAGTAATAGAAAAACAATTGCTAAAGATTCTGTACTTTGAAGCCTAAACTTGGAGCAACTGCCCATGGGGGCAAACAACTCTCTGAAATCAGTTTCTGTGTCACAGGGAGGTCATTGGTCTTTAGCAGACCAGAGAGGTCCCACATCAACCTGGCTCACGTAAGCAGATGGATGATACAGACCAGCATGATGAAAGGGAACAGATCTAAGTAAAATCAAGGCTCGTGTAAATCACATATTAGCCTCCTGATCATGATGTTCTGCTGGAAGAGGGAGGGGTGAGCAGGGACTGAATCATCATAAATACAAGTGAGGAGTTGGTGGCTCCCCTTCTGAGGATGAGCATGTGGTCCCAAAACAAGTTCAAAGGGCAGATGTTAGTATTAGGATTGCAGAGTACAATATGGGAAATTCTAGACAAGGATGATTCTCAGAATCATATAAAAAGGCAGTTAAATGCACAGCAAGAAAGTCTAGAATTGTGGTCTAGCCTTGATTAAACAGAAAGTCTCTACCATGATACTGTATGTGGACCAATGACTCTATCTGCTTTCAGACATTGAAATATCAGATATAGGGTAGCCATAGAGAATTAGATATGGCATATAAGCTGTTACTATTAGATTTCATACTTTTTCTTGCTCAGTCTAGGGTGGTCTGATAGTCATTCGCATCAGAGTGATACAAGCAGTTGTGATTAGAGTTGGCATCCAAAACAACCTCTTCGCAATATCCAGACTAGGCTTTATCCAGCCTTCTCTTATGAGTGGGGAAGGACTTTCTAATATACTGCCTATATAGATTCTCATTGGATGGAGGACAGAATGAAGAGGAGCTTTCGGGTAGCTGATTATATTTTAGTGCAGATGTTTAGTGCAAGACATTTAAAAAATTTAACATCCCCATCAGGCTGTAAGATGCATGAAGCTAAGGACTATGACCATCTTGCACAAGACTATATCCCTAGAGTGCAGTGCATAGTAACTTTAACAAGTAGTTTTTGAGCAAACCTGTTCTTTAGTCAGACAAACACAGCAATGTGGGTTCAGTCGATCACAGCTACAGTTGATTCTTATTATTTGCAATACTTATACTCTATAAAGTCACCACAAACACTGATTTAGTAAATACTATAACATTGCTCTTAGAGGAAATACAGAGTGAGGTTCCTGCAAGCCTCTGGTCATTTCCATTCACTGATTAATACTTAACCTTGTTTTATGTGTGTTTCTGTTTAAAGACACCTTATTTGGCCAGGAGTGGTGGCTTGCACCTGTAATCCCAGCACTTTGGTAGGCTGAGGCAGGAAGATTGCTTGAGGCTAGGAGTTGGAGACCAGCAAGGGCAACATAGTGAGACCCCATCTCTACAAAAGAAATAAAAAAAATTAGCCCTGCATGGTGGCATGTGCCTGTAGTCCCAGCTATTCGGGAGGTTTGAGCCAGGAGTTGGAGGCTGCAGTGAGCTATGATCATGCCACTGCCCTCCAGCCTGGGCAACAGAGAGAGACCTGTCTCTTAAATAAATAAACAAACATACCTTCTTTAACATATATTATTGATTCATTAACACTGAACTCAACAGCACTATAACTCATGCCTGAACAAAGTTTATCTAACACATGTATTTTCTCTGTAAGGCATATCACAGCCTTCTTACACTAAGGAACACCAAACAGCACTTGAACACAACAGTTGGAACCATTTTAAACGGCAAAATCACCAAAAAAAGAAAAAGAACAAAAATGCAAAAAACATGGCACTAAATAGACCATGAAAAGGAAACTTGTTTACAGTATGAGAGCAGAAACAAGAAGGCAGAGCATCTCGTTCTACCTCAGTTACTTTGCTGTCCTGAGGAAGACAAAACAGAAATTCTCTGGTGTGATTAAGAGGAATAATGGACCCAAAAGGTGGTTTATGGTTACCATCCACATGCCCAGCAGTTCCCCAAGAAAATGAGGCTTGATTGAGAACTATTTTTATCTTTGGATGGTTACATAAAGACAGGAGATATTAGGAAAATGACTGTGGAACTAAATAATCAGCAAACTGTAAAATGCTATGTTTAGCAGGTACTACTTGAACCTTAAAAAAGGCAAATTTAGGACAAATAGATTATATAAGAAAGAGTAAAAATAAAGAAGAGATGTAACAGGCTGGAAATAGCTTCAGAAGAAGTTCAGGGACATTCATAGGTGGCTATTAGGGAAAGGCAGGAAGTGTTAAGAGAAATTCTTAATAATGTGCCCCACTGAATTTTTTGGATTCTGCTAAGGTGATGTGGAATGCATGCTTCTTCTCTGTTTCCTAGCATGGGAATGGAGAAATGCTGATGATAGTGACCAGGTTTGTGTAAGTGAGCTTTACCTGAAGGTAGCTCCGTGGGTAGATACTAAGCACTGATTGGTGCTCACTCTTTGTCATGTGTGTGTGCAGAGGCCTGGCTGTCAGAAAGGACAGGAACAGCTCTGGTCCCTTAGGCCCCATGGCACATTTTAGTTATTCTGGGTGATTCCATCTCCACCATTACAAAACTACGTAAACTCCTCAGCAAGACTGCCACATCACCTCACAGCCTTCCCACAGGCGTCCCTGCCTTGTTGGCTTCAAGCGTAAGATGACTAGTATCTATCTCCAAGTCTAGTATTTGGTCATTAATGAAGCAATGTGGGACCTAAAACCCAACACTGACACATATTTACCTTGCCTGGAAAAAACAAAGCATTAAAGGTTAACAATATGAAGCAAGGTTGCTAACCGAAAGAAGGAGCGCTTGGCTGTCCACAAAAAGGTATTATAACTTAATTCATATGTCTTCCCTGCTCTTATGACTCATCAAGTGATTCCCACATCCTGCTTGATCACGTGGTTCTCTTGCTTTAGATCTCACCTTTTTGGTACCACATGCATAAATACACTTCATTTGTTATTTTAATAATTATTTGAGAGACATCAGGACTGTTCAAGGAGACATTGGGGATGATGAAATGAACAAAACTGGGAAGTTTATGCCCTTAGTTATTCATATGTACCTGTGGTGGTAAACAGGTGTGACATCTACACTGGTACGGCACTGGCGCTGACCAATCAGAATAGATGATGGCCGTAGTCTTGGAGTAGAGTCCTGGAGGGACAGGAGATATTAACCCTTCAGTTGCTGGATTGTGGGGAGATCCAAGGAATCTGGAGGAAGGAGGGTGGCAAAGGGCACTGAGAGGGCACAAGACAACAGGCACTTATCAACTCACATGGAAGTGTTTCAGTATTTTAACAGTTGATGTGGCTGAAAATGAGCCTGGTAATAAGTGCCATGGATAAAAATTAAATGGCATGATAAGAGCAAAGTTTGAATAGAGTGACTAGTCCCAGGGACACTGAAAGAAAATACTCAGAATACTCAGGTTTTAGAATAGAACTTTTGTGTGTGGGGGGGCGCAAGGGGGTTGTTTTAGTAAAAGAAGGAAAGGGGCGTAGGTGAGAGTAGTACCGTAATGTTTTCTAAGCAACAGATTTTGTTTTTACATCATATGTGAAAACAAAACCCCCTTAATCTTATTATTTACCTGGACTGAGTCATGATTTCAAGGTCCTGATATAAGTGACAAGGGCATGAAAACAACAGATGATTTATAGGAGAAAAGACTAAAAACACCTGAATAGTGACAACCCCTTCTCACTAATTTTTACAGGGGCCACAGGGTAGAAAGTAAAGTTGTAAGTAAATGACAAGAAGCACAGGCAGTAGTAGGTCTCTTCTGAGTAACACGCTAGATTCAGACTTGGTTGGCCTTCTGGCAATGAAGAGTGGATGTTTCCCTCACAGCTGTTATTTCTGAAGACAAAACATTATATGTCAGTCTTAATAGGCTATGGCTTCTCACTTTTCATTCTGAAGCAGCTTAGATCCAATAAGAGTCATTTTTTAAGAAATAATTTTTGAGAAGGTGACTTTTAAGGGAATCCGGAGTTTTAAAATGAATGATGAGCAGACTGTAGAGACAAAACCCCCAACATTTTAGGCCTTGTTTAATGCTCGCAATGTGAATACAAGAAAAGGAAGGAAGCAAGACATCTACACATTATGTTTCCATGCCTATGAAAAGAATTCTAATCCATATGATTCAGAGTGTGGTGAATAGCATCTTCTTTCAATAGTCTGCCAAATCCTTAATGCAAGGTTTCTCAGTTTGAGATTTGACTATCTGCAGAAATGGTTCATAACTTCAAAATGTTTCTCAAAACCATCCCTGATCTAATAAAGGATTAAGAATCACTGGCATAAATGAATTCATTCATTCATTTATTCAACAAGTATTTACTGAGTGCCTACTAGATATCTGGTACCCATCTGAGCATTGAGGGTATAGAATAGAGTGAGTCCACTGAGGTCTCTACTCTCATGGAATTTGCATTCAATTGAGAAAGTTGGGAAGGTTTTGGTATTGCAAAGTTGAACAGGTTTTTGTCTCCCTGAATCTCCATTTCTTCATCTGTAAAGTGGGAATAGGAGGATTAGAACTAAAATGATTCAAATATCCAGCACAGGGATAGAAATTCAATGAGTAATAATTATTATTCTTCACCAGGAAGAAGTAGCTATGGGTCAGAGATACACCATTACTCCATTTTTATGTTTAAAAAGGTTAAGCTCAAAGGGGTTGCATGAATTGCGTTAGGCAAGGAAGTGATTAACATAGCTGTGCTCTGGGCTAACTAGTTGATAGATTGGCTCTTGATTCCTTTCCTTCACAATGCTTTGCCCTAAATAAGGTTCTGCTGCATTTATCAGCTTTAAAGAATCACTAAATTATTTAAAACAGGGATTGGCAAACTATGGCCCACTGCTTGTTTTTGTATGGCCCTAGAGCTAAGTGTGGTTTTTACATTTTTAAATGGTTAACAAAAAGCAAAGAAAAATAGTATCTTGTTATACTTGAAAATTATTTGAAATTTAAATTCCAGTGTCCATAAATAAAATTTTATTGGAATATAGGTACAACTATTTGTTTATGTATTGTCTATGGTTTCTTTCATGCTACAACAGCATAGTTGAGTAGTTACAAGAGACCATATGGCCTGCAAAGCCCAAAATATTTACTATCTGGCCCTTTACCAAAAAAGTTTGCCAACCTCTGATTTATTATTATTATTTTAGAAACAGGATCTTGCTCTGTTGCCCAGACTGGAGTGCAATGGTATGATCATAGCTCACTGCAGCTCAAGCCATCATCCTGCCTCTGCCTCCCAAAGTGCTGGTATTACAGGTGCGAGCCACCACACCTGGCCCAATCCCTGATTTAAAAGGTCATTTTCTCTCATAGGAAAAACATACCAAATACATCATACATCATGTAAATTGGCAATGAACATACTTTAAAATTAAAGAATCAAGTGTACTTGATAAATGTGCAGAGTGAAACATTTTGATCACAGCAATTAGAATATTTAAATAAGATAATACATAATATTTATGACAGTTTTAGAAGTATTAAGTCGTTTGATCCTCACAACAACTCTAAGAAGAAAATACTTTTTACACGAGAGAAGTGAAATTCAAAGAGGTTGGAAAACATGACTGAAGTCACAAAGCCAGTAAATAACTGGGCTGCAATTTGAATTGAATTTGAATTGCTATACACTTAGTACAACCATGCAGCACACCCATGCTTCCTTTTCAAACTTTAAGTTGATTTCTCTATAGATTGAGAAGCGGGGTCTGAATGCACAGGAGTATATACAAATTTTGACTTAGATGGGAACAGAAAAGAGTTCCCTCTTAATATGAAAAGTTCCCACTGATTCATGATTCCAGCCAACCAACGATATAATTCAACAATTCAGGTTAAATTTAGTGCCTTATTCCTATTTGTACTCAAATGTAAATGGCACTGGATTTACTCCTTTCCTTGAGTAAAAGCTATAAGAATTAACGCCTTTCAATTTCTTTCTCAGTTTTACAGAATTTGATGAGCCTAAATCACCCTAAAACATTAAGTAAACCTTAAGTAAACTGGAATTTTAAAATTACACCTTCAGAAAAAGAGGCAATAGTCAAGTAAGTGAAACTTATTTTAAAGACACTCCGGGGGAAAAAAAATATCTGTCATGGAATTAGAGGGAAAAAAAAAGACATTCCAGAAGTCACAGATTGTATTTTTAGGGCAGTAGAGATTCAGCCCTATATCTGATAACCTTCTACACTGACCACATAGGATGAAGAGAAATAGTATGAAAAGGATGAGTCTGAGGCACTGAAAGATCTGGATGTGCTTTCTAAATTATTATATAAAGCAAACATTAATCATAATGTACATATATTATATTTACTAAATGAGGCACAAAGGTTATACTAAAACACATTTCTGAGAAGGTTGGAAAGTAGGTTATTTTCTGGTTACACATTATTTGATATATAAATATCCTGTTTTACCCATTTCATTTAATCTAGGGTTACAAGATATGTTATGACTAAAGTCCATTAAGCAGTTGTCCCTCAAGGTTTGGCAAACTAGATTGTTTCTCTGTACATTTTTAAGTTTATAATTTGATAATGAATTGACTGAAGTTATGGCTGCTGTCTATATTAGGGCTTATTAGGACAAACACCACTTGCTAACTTTGGAAAAGTTTATTTTTCCTGTGCTTACTCATCTTTTAGGAACAAAGACTAAACCGCATGAATAAAAATCCTCCCCACCATTTCAACAGGCTAAAAATCCTTAATAAGACATAAATAAGGGTAAGGGTTGAAAGTGGATGAGTACAAATAGTTATAGTTCAAAAGCTGTATCCTCTTACAGTTATTTTAAAAAGTACTTGGCATTTGAAAACAGTCAATGCTTACAAGTGTCATGTGTTATTTAACATTTGTGTGTATTTTCTCTAGAGAGATACCCCAATATTCAATTATATGTGTCCCCTCTCCCTGCACTCCACCCTTATTTTACAAATGAAAAAATGGAGACAGATTAAGCAAGCTGACCAACATCATACTGCTAATAAATGCCAGAGCCAAGATTACAAAGATTCAAACCCTGTTGTGGATGCAAACTGCCTGGAGCACCTTGATAAAATGCAGGGTCTGATTTTGTAGTTATGGGGTCTGAGAGCCTACATTCCTAACAGGCCAATGTTCCTGATGCCCAGACCCTACTTTAAATAGTAAAATGTTATGACATTCAGTAAAGAATGCCCCTCCATCCTGTGTACTTTAGAGTATGGGTATATAGTTTTATTGTGCTTCACTTTATCGCACTTTGCAAACTATTGCACTTTTGAAGGTACGTAGCAACCCTGCGTCAAGCAAGTCTATCGGCACCATTTTCCAACAGCATGTGCTCACTTTATGTCTCTATGTCACATTTTGGCAATTCTCATAATATTTCAAACTTTTTCATTATAAGTGTTACTGTGACCTATGATCAGTGATTTTTGATGTTACTACTGTAATTGTCTTGGGTGCCACAGACTGTGCCCATAATAAGATGAAAAATTTAATTGATAAATGTAGTGTGTGCTGTGACTGCTCCACTGACTGGCTGTTCCCTCTCTTTTTAAGCCTCCCTATTCCCTGAGACACGTCAATATTGAAATTAGGCCAATTAATGACCCTACAGTGGCCTTGAAGTGTTCAACTGAAAGGATCATATATCTTTCACTTTAAATCAAAAGCTAGAAATGATTAAGCTTAGTAAGAAAGGCATGTGGAAAGCTGATGTAGGCTAAAAGCTAGGCCTCTTGCCCCAGTTAGCCAGGTTGTCAACACAGAGGAAAAGTTCCTGAAGGAAATTAAAAGCGGCTACTCCAGTGAACACACGAATGATAAGAAAGTGAAACAGCCTTCTTGCTGATATGGAGAAAGTTTTAGTGGTCTGGATAGAAGATTAAACCAGTTACAACATTCCCTTAAACCAAAGCCTAACCCAGAGCAAGTCCTTAACTCTCTTCAATTCTATGAAGGCTGAGAGAGGTGAGGAAGCTGCAGAAGAAAAGCTTGAAACTAGCAGAGGTCGGCTCATGAGATCTAAGGAAAGAGGCCATCTCTATAACATAAAATTGCAAGGTGAAGCACCAAGTGCTGATGTAGAAGCTGCAACAAGTTATCCAGAAGATCTAGCTAAGATAAGTGATGAAGGTGGCTAAACTAACCAACAGATTTTTCAATGTAGATGAAATGCTAGAATTAGAAGTCGAGCCTGAACTGTTGCAATCTTATGACAAAACTGTAACACATGAGGAGCTGCTTCTTGTAGTGAGCATAGAAAGTGGTTTCTTAAGATGGAGTCTACTGGTGAAGATGCTGTGAACATTGTTGAAACGACAACAAAGGATCTAGAATATTACATAAACTTAGCTGATACAACAGTGGCAGGGTTTGAGGACAGATCCTAATTCTGAAAGAAGTTCTACTGTGAGTAAAATGCCATCAAACAGCATCCCATGCTACAGAGAAATCTTTCATGAAAAAAAGGAGTCAATTGATGTGGCAAACTTCATTGTCTTATTTTAAGAAATTACCTCAGCCACCCCAATCTTCAGCAACTACCACCCTGATCAGTCAGCAGCCATCAACACTGAGGCAAGACCCTTCACCAGCAAAGAGATTATAACTTGCTGAAAGTTCAGATGATTGTTAACACTTTTTAGCAGTATTTTTAAATTAAGGCATGTACATTGTTTCTGAGGCATAATGCCATTGTACACGTAATAGGCTACAGTAGAAATATAACTTTTATATGCACTGGAAACCCAAAATTCCTGTGACGCACTTTACTGCCGTGGTCTGAAACAGAACCCAAATATATCAAAGCTACACCTATATATACAATTTGGCGGTAGGGATTCAGGATACTAGGGGCATCAGTTTACAGACATGTCTCAAAGGATTCTGTTCTAGGCAAAGCTGTGATCATGTGCCACTGACCTTCTCTGTGAAGTGATATTTGATATATTTCTATTAATAGGTTGGCATTTCTTTCATTACATTGTAATTCATTTTCACTCAGCTGGAATATCTTTTATAACTCCTATTCTCTTCTTCTGAGCCCGAGGACTACACTCTCTACCCTCCTAGCTTTGCAGTTAGGTGCATGCAAGGTGACTGAGTTCTACATAATGGCATATGAATAGAAGTCTGCTGTATAAAAACCTTGTGTGCAAGTCCTCCAGGCTCTTTCCCCATCTGCTAGCTTAAAGCAGAAAAGCATGGATCCTTTGGGAGCCACATATTGAAGATTGCAGAGCCACAATATTGAAGGAGCTTACACCTCTGAAGGAGGACTTAGAGAAAAGCTGCTTGCTCATCAGGAACATCTGTTTAGGCTTTATGTGAGAAATACATTTCTATTGTGTTTAAGCCATTATGCATTTTCAGATTATTTGTTATAGGAGCTAACGATACTTTATAATATATAGATTCTTAGTAGCAATTTGGTGAATGAGTGGAAGTAGTCCAGAGTTTCTATGCATTGTGATCTTGCTCATTTGATCTAGGAACAAGTTAGAATTTCTGTGCTATAAAGCTAAATGTCAGAAATATGAGCTCATAGGTAACAATTTAGTTTTTCCTGCAAGAGCCTCCACAATTTTAGTATAAAGCCTATCTTGGCACACTTTTGGCATTTGCTAGGGTATTACTGCCAAAGTCGGTGCAGTTTTCTAGGTGGCATAAATCACCATATTAAGATTAGCGTTTTCTTAGTGTTATCTGAGTGCCAAAGAGGTGGTTTTAAATGCTGCCTTCTTGTTCAACTTTGCTGAAAGGAGGAATCTTTATTTAAGGAATCGGACAGTAAATTGACATTTGTGTAAAAAAAAATCCCAAATGTTAAATTAAACTTAATATTAACTTCCACCCCAAAATATTTTTACAGTCCCTGAATGAAGATTGCTAATCTCTGCTGCTAGTTCCTGAACTCTGGTCTTCCCCTGGAACTTGGCTAAGCAAGTGCTACTTAAATAAAAAGTAAATAATAAATTTTAAAAAGGCTCCTTCTTTAGAGGACATAGAGGGAATGTTAAAGTCAAACAGCTGTGCAAACACAGTTATCAAACAAAGAGCTCAAGCTATTGGTGGCAAGGTCATCCTGAAGCGACCTAGAATCTATTAATACATGATTTGGCTATTAGTCCAACCTGCCTTAACCTGCTTGAGCTGCCATTTCTTCATCTGTAAAATAAGAGGGTTTAGTCATTCTCTACTGTTTGAGAACCAATGACCCCTTTATAATAAATTTTAACACTTTACTATTAGCAATAAAATGGGTAATATAACTCACCCACATACATTTCAAAAAATCAATATAATTTATGATAAACATTTCAAAATGTAAATGTCAGACATATCTAAACTAGAAGACAAAATAGCCAAATGGTCTATATACCTGCTAACAAAGAATAAGTTTGAATTTTAAATAAGCAAAAGATCAGAGGCCATTCTATTCAAGTAGTAAAGGAAAACTTACAAAAGCAGTCTTATTTGTATTCAATAAAAGAAAGAGGAAAATAACTGAGGCAGGCTCACAATTCAAGTCAAGTAATAGACTACTGAAACGAAGAAAATCAGGAAGACTGGCCCTTACCTGTAAATGTGATTCCAGAACAATTTTCTTGTGCTATGACATGGGATGAGGCAGTGATGAAGTACAACAGAAAACATATCATCTCTCTTGATAACCCATACATATGGAGAGGCACACATTTACTGAACTTAAAGATCTTGCAGACGTGCAAAAGAAGCTAGATTGGACAAAGAATCAATTTCTACAACATAGATTATTATGTTACTATCTAGGATGGGATAAGGAATACGTTTTTTAAAAACCATCTTAGTTAATAAAATTCAATGACAATTCATATTTCATGTGTCTCCACACTTTAATAATTTGTGCAAATATGTTTTAATAAGTAGAGAAAAAACTTAAATTTGATACATACCATTTTTGTTAATAAATAATTGAATTCCTTTTGTAATTCTCTTCTGGTATTTTCTCCCATCACTCAGAGAAAAAAGCAAAAAAAAAAAAACACAAAAATCCAGTCTACAGTATGCTTGTTCATTTTTCAGAATTACAGAATTTATCCTAGAAAACTAAGAAAAGATAGAAAACTGTCTAGAAACTATTTTAAAGGACAGTTATACTAAATTTTCTCCAGATGTTTCACAGATAAAAATAAGAAGTTTGCACACTATTTCAAAGAAGTGGCATAGAGTACCCGAATAATATTTGTGGGAGAAAAATGCTTCTTCTGCAAAAAAGCTATATTACAATTCAGGGAGAATTTCATGTTATCATTTATTACTGATCATAAATGTGCAAGAGAATAATACTGTGTAAGTTGAGCTTAATGGTCCTAATATCCCTTTACTGTATCACAACCTAGCATGACAGACTTTAAATGAAAATTATTTTTGTGACAATTTGAATATCAGCACATCATACAATCATTAAAAGAAAACTTAGCTATTTTCCCCTCTAGAGAAACATCATTAATTTTATAATAAATCTTTTTGAGAAAATATAATTGAAGATTAAAAAGCTTTTTTAATAAGCAACTTACATTAATGTTTTATATTTGAATTATTTCTTATAAGAGCATGAGCTTTGGAGTCAGACTTGGATTTGAAACCTGAGTCTACCACTCAATGTATAATAAAGAGCTTAGCAAAGTTCAAGGCACCCAGTAAATCCTCATGTGTTAGCTGCTATTATTTCTAATCAAAGCAGTGGCGCTGCCATTCATAGACACCATGGATGCTTTGTGAACATTATTACATTTATTCCTCCTAATCATTCAATGAGAATTATTATTTGTTTAATATATGAAAACACTGAGGTTCAGAAAAGGTTTAGAAACACATCGAAGGTCTGAACCCAAGTGTGTCAGAAGCTAAAGCACTAATGCTACTAACTACTCAATTGGTGCTTCTTAAACTGAGGTTAACAATCCTTGTTGAGTATGTTGTATGTGTGTTCGAGATAGGGAAGTGCCCATGAGCTTACTATGAGAATTAAACATTTTTCATGCTGATGAAAATTTTAAAATATTAATAATATTTGTGTTCTGAATTATCTGGGTAACTGCCTTAAAACTAAGTATCACCAGAACATTTCAATGCTTAGGTTTGCATTTGTATTTATTGCCACGTTAAAGTCCAGTTCCACTTTAGTTGTGGAAGTCTTATGGAGAACAGAAGCTGACTTAATAGGGAAATGATGTATTCAGGCTAGATGAAGATCAAGTAACATTAATGAACAAATGAAAGTAATAGTCTGAACAGGGAGAAATAGGGGGCAGAATTGAGTCACCACATAGCATATGGTAACGCATGTGCAACATGTTGAACTTAAAAGAACTGTACTATAGCACTCAGTACCATAATGACATTACAAATGATGATTTCATTTTGGCAGAACATCACCATTCATATTTAATAAACATTTAAAATTTTATTATAGTTTTGCTTGTGTCTAATCTGTAAACTTGCTTTGGTTTCATGCTTGTGCAAGAGCTATAAGCATAAAGCATTTATACCTAGTTTTATGTTTATATATCTTTAGATAACATTATAATAAATATAAGTAAAAACTGAGGCGCTAAGAGACGTTTCTTTATTAAAAGGGGATACACATTATTCAAGTTTGAGAAAAACTGGTTTATACTGTCCCACTTAACCTTTATTACCACCCACCCTACAGGACTTATAGGAGGATCAAAAAAGATATTGAATATGAGAGTGCCTGGCCCACAGAAGAAACTACAATGATAGTTTTGTCTCCTTTCCTTGAAACAGAAAATCTGGAAGCTAAAATATAGTGTAGGCTCTTTTACTCTTCTGGAGACCAGGAATATTAGTATCACTTAAGGGCTTGTTAGAAATTGAGAATTCCAGGTGCCATGCCAGACCTACTGAATCAGACTCTGCATTTTAACAATATCCCTAGCTGATTTAATATATGCACATTAAAGTTTGAGAAGCATCAGTCTAGGTCTCCACAGATAATGTCAACAGTAATATTCAGAACATTTTTTACTACTCTTTAGGTTAACTTTGGTGATTAGAGAAAGGCCTGGCATACATGGGCAAAAAAGAATTTCCCAACCCTGGGGGTCTATATAAACATTATGCTTTTATTACTGATTCTTCACAGGCTGTATTTGTATAGAGTGAGATCCTCTTTTAAATGGATCTAACTTCTAATTTGGAAAGGCAAAAAATATTTTAAAATGCAAAGTTTTCATAAAAGTTCTCTGAATTTTGAATAAACAAATTTTAAGATCTGTCAATTAAGACATTTTCAGGTCTTCTTTGCCTAATAGCAATTAAAATCATTTATATATGTTAAACTCTTAAACATTTTATTTAACAAGATCTGGTCTAATGAAGTCCTGGCTTAGTTTATGATGATTGTGTGCTTACGCTAACAATTATAAAAAAAAGTGATTGTGTGGACGAAATGTATTAGTTTTACTGTTCAACAAAAATATCAGATCACATTCAGCAGTTATGATTTTGTTAGTGTAATTCACCTAGAGAGTGCTTTTCTTCTTGAACCCAGTGGCCCTATACATGCTGTACTTAAAAAGATTCAAAGATGCTGTTCTTAGAACTATAGAAAATAAAGTTAACAACTAATACCCAAGAAAGACACTAATATCTAAGGTGATCTTGATACCATCTAAGGGTTAGTTCAGTAACAATTAAAAATTGCACTATGTTATTTATTGCTGTATGTTCTTTTCATATGGGCCACAGAAGTCACACATAAAATGTAAAGCAAAGCAGATTACATGTGTGTGTGTGTGTATGTAAGTATATATGGCTAGGCCTACTAGACAATCCTTATCATTTCTGGGCTAATATGACTTAGATCATAGGTATGCTATGGACTGAATGTGTTCCTTTCCTGCTCAAATCCTTATGTTGAAGCCCTAATCCCCAATGTAATGGTATTTGGAGGTAGGGCCTTTTGGTGGTAATTACGTCATAAGTGCGGAGCTCTCATCAATGGGATTAGTGCCTTTTTAAGAAGAGACATGAGAGTGATGATCTCACTCTGCCAAGTGAGGATACAGTAGAGGGAGGTCATTTGCAAACCAGGAAGAGGGCCCCCACCAGGAACCGAATTGGCTGGCACTTTGATCTTGTGACTTAGCCTACAAAACTGTGAGAAATAAATGTCTGTTGTTTAAACCACCCAGTTTACAGTATTTTCCTAAAGCAATTAAGGCAAAGTAGAATCATCCTTTTATGCTTCATGGTCTTAGGCAAGTGCAAACCAAGAGTCACTCATATCCCATGAGGCTGCATTAGTGCCTGTACAGCTAAATACTCTAGTATATGTTATGATGATTATAACTTAAGAAAACTACAATTGGAAACTTATCTATTTCATTTTACAGGTGTTTATAGGTTGTCTTGTAATTCTTTTGGTCCTTAATACAATTAATCCACTGTTCCTAGAACCATATAATTCTTCTCTATCAAGTACTTTAAATTCTAATAATTCTGTTTATATATTAAGCAATTTAAACTCTATATGCATACAGAGACTATGTGTCAGGGGAACACAAACAGCAATTTTTAGCTTATGCTGAATACTTCATTTTATCACTTTTCTTTGTAATAGTATCACTAACTTTATAATAGTTTGACTATTACAAAGAAAATACTAAACCATTACCTACAGTTTGAATTCATTAAACAATACCCTCAAAAAGAAAAAACAGGAAGAAATAGGCAAGCCATGTTTTTCTACTAGAGTAACTATACTTACTCCTCTTTTTAAAAAGACATTTTATTAGACTTCAGAAATTTAATAAAAAATCTACATTTTTTCCTGCCAAAAATACTTTAAAAATCCTCTGCTAATTACTCTGAAAATATTACAGATGGATTCCTTTGAAAAGGGAAATATAAGGCATTAGCCAATGAAATAAAATATATATTAAAGGAAAGACAATTTTTAAAATATGAACACTTGTCCTTAAGAGTCTAATAAAGAATGAGCGTTTTTCAATAGGTAATTTTTACTATCAAGAAACCTGGAAACCAAAATGAATTAAGAAGAACTCAAATATATGCAGAAGCAAGGGATGTCCTTATTTTAAAAAATCATATTATGCTTGCATGAATTAAATAATGAATTAATATCTTGTAACTTCTGTCTTCGGCAATTCAACTAGCATTTGGCATGACCAAAGTATAAGTAAGTTAAGAATTCTGTGGTGTTATGAATTAACATTAGATGCTAGTGGTCATCTCTAACCAGGCACCCCTGTATCCTCTAATATGTCCTTGAAAATGGCATGTGTTATTCAGGCTACCCAACCTTTTCACAAAGACAATATATACTAATATTACTTAATCATTTCAATATATCAAGGTCTTTATGTTTACCCTCTAGGATTTAGTACACTGAAACAACTTCATTACATAACATTTCTGACAACTATAAAAGCATGAACTTGGCCCCATACCAAGTTTTTGTTTTTTGAACAGGGTCTCTGTCACCTGGGCTAGAGTACAGTGGTGTCATCATAGCTCACTGTAACCTCAAACTCCTGGGCTCAAGTGATCCTCCTGCCTCAGTGTCCCGAATAGCTGGGACTATAGGTGCGTGCCACCACACCCAGATACTTTTTTTTTTTTTTAAGAGATGGGGTCTTGCTCTTGCTTAGACTGGTCAAAAACTTCTGAACTCAAGCAATCCTCCTGCCTTGGCCTCCCAGAGTGCTAGGATTACAGGCGTGAGCTACCATACCAGCCCCATCCCAAATTTAGTTTCACTGAGGAAAGTGATCTTTATCTTCTGTTAATCCTGCTTGTGTTACTAAACATTACTATACTGGTATGAATATAGCAAAGGAACATCGTTTCAAAATTATTGCCTATGAGAAATTGTACATATAAATTTGTTTCCTTTCAAATGGCAAAGTAGCTTGTAGCTTCTATTATCTATAGAGGAAAAGGTACAGGCCAGATGCCAATTCGAGGTAACCATGCTCAGCTTTAACAAGGAAAAGTTGGCATATTTTTATAGCTGCACCTAGTGAAGAAGATAACTCAAATATGATCTAATGATTGTAGAAGATGAAGTTAAGGTTTCAGATTTTTAAGGCTCAAAGCTCAATGGATTAACCACTTTGGTACCAGCGTTGACTATAGTCAACAGCCACAGATGAACGCACACAGCGACTTTAGCTGACAGCCGTGATATGAAGGCGCACAGCCGAGCGTCGACTTTAGCCGATAGCTATGATATGACTTTTCTAATTTTTCATTTATCAAAATAAAATTGTGAACATTTAAAAATAATGTAATGTAAACATATATGTATATGTTACCTATTCTGATTTACATTACAAGTAAAGCTGCCTGTAAAGTAAAACAAGCTTTCAGTGCTTTAAAGCTTTCCTCATCACACAAGAGCAAAACGGATTTGTCGTCAATGCACAGCACAAACTATCCTGAGGACTATGAGTGCCGGCTGTGGGCAAGGTTTCGTGGCCGGTGAGCGTGGTACCGAAGTGGTTAAAGGAGCACTGTCTGAGAAGAAGTTTAATACCTGACATGTGACTGGCTGCCTGGACCCGACGACCTAGGGAACGTAACAGGAAGTCCGTACATGGAGGCATATATTAATATAAGGAACAGGTGGCTTGATGTCCGACACAAAGCAAATGTGTCCAATACATGCAAAAGATAAGTACCCTTATCTAAGACATGTAAAGCCCCTTCTTATTTATATAGGACAGGGTTAACACAACCATAGGAGGATTTCCCTCTCATTAATGAAGAGCAGTATGTTTCTTTTATATCCAATGAAAAATTAGTTTGGGCAAAGAGGAATGGGACCCTTGGAAACATTGATCCTGAGCACATTAGAATAGAAGGGTTCTTTTATTTCTCTGAACTGCCAATGTGTATGATGGGGTGAGGAAGATGGAGGGGTGGTATAGAATCAAAAGGAATATGAAGACACCCAGATGGAAATGATAATGGTTCGACCTTAATATAAGAAAAATGTTTAAAATGACTAACAGATGCCTCTCATGAAAGTGTGGCACGGTGGAGCAGGGAAGGGAGGAGCAGGCCAGAAGAAATTGTGGACAAAGCAGGGAAGAGGTCATCAGGGCTGGGATTTTGCACTAACAGGTATTGTCCCCCCAAAAGAAAAATCACTCAAAAGGTGCCAAGGACAAGAGGAGTACCTTGTAGCATTCCCTCATATATATTTATTCTCATTTAAAAACTGAAGACACCCCACCACACAAACTACCTTAGAATTTTTCATTCAAAGACATCAAAGCCCTTTCTAAATGCTATCCTCATGATACCTCTGTGAGGTAGGCAGCATAATTCTAATTTTCACTCATAAGCAAGCTAAGGCACAAATAGAGCCTGAGTGGCAAAAGTGGTCTTTTGCCAATTATCAGGTCCCTGGATTTGTTCACTGCAACACACTTCCTCCATATTGATGTAGGCAACTTAAGAGACACTGCTATGAAATGTCCTTTGGGTGGCAGTCCTAAGAGCCAAACAAAATCATTCATGCTCTGGGAAGACAACACACTCTCTTACGGCTCACTGATGGAGTCTTGGGAGATGCTCTTCACTTAAGGTATGTGCTTGAATAAGGAGACCAAATCACCCATGATTATAGGAAAGAGGCTGAAGATACAGTCTTGTTTCTCCACACTTTTGAGATTAGAATAGTGGCAATCTTAACAAATTATATAATCCAAGGAACCTTAGTCCTTAAACCTTAGTCTTAACTTGTACATCAAAATTCCAATTCCTATATTTTACTAATGATTTGATGGTTTTTTGTTTTTTTTTATCAGATACATCCCTACATTCTTGGTCCCGGACAATTCTCTTTTATCATAACCAAATTATCTGTATAAAATGTAAATGGCATTAACACCAGGATCTAAAGCAAACAATGCATCTGGTCAGCATATATTGGTTCTATATATTTTGAGAAACACTTAAATACACAAAGGAAGCGTGCAGTGTTAAAGAGATGATGTGAACAATACCAGTTGCTTATCTAATGGAGAATTCAGTGTCCTTCAGCAAACTGAAGATACTCAAAAGTTGCTCCCCAATTTCTATTAACAATCTAAAAATGAACATTTCCATTTGATACAAATATACAAATTTAAAATGTGTGCAGTTCAGAATGGCCTACCATTTTTAGATTGCTTGTGTGCCAGAAAATATACAGTCAATAAAAAAATACCAGAGAGGTAGGGACAAAAGTCTCTCTGGATCTGTACAGCAAAAATGAATATCACTTCAACAGGTAGCAAATTTGTGGAGGAAGTGGCATCCTTGGAATCAAGAAGCACTGAAAGATGGTAGGTCACAAATCTGGTGATGGGGGATATGATGTATAGTAAGGCCCGTTTTCCTGGGGAAAGAAAAGAAGACAAGAGCATTAAGTAACAGGACCAATTTAACTGGCAATATGAAAGAAAGGGATTTATAGCCAATGGTGTGTATGAGATGTCTAGCACTGAGAAGGCCCTTGGCCATCGGATAGTTCCACTGGTGTCAATGAGAGTTGGGGTAAAGGAGGCAGAGGCAACTGGCTGATCATGTTTTTTTCAGAACAATACTACTTATTGAATATTCTACTCAGTCACCAAATGCTATAGATTTTATTTCCTAAAAATGTCTATTTCTCAATATCTCTGAAATCTTCAAATCCTTGCCATTATCACTACCACTGCCCTAGGTCTAGTCTCATTTCTCCTATGGCCTTTACTAATTGGCTCTCATCTCCTTCACTTTAGACTTATCCCTCTCTAGTCATTCTAACATGAATGTCAGGGCAGTTCTTCCTTGCAGAATGCTTTCCACTGACTACAAAGCCAAAGTCTTACAGCATAATTTGTAAAGTTCCAGTATCTAGTGATCTGCCCTCTGCCTGCCCCTTCCACATCATCTTCCAATATCCTCTTTGGTTTCTTACACCTGTCTTTGGCCATCTCTTTGGTCTAAATATCTCAATTTTAGAAAGCTCTAGTAAGGGTACAGAAAGATGATCCAATAAGCGAAGAATCAGATTATAAATTATTCATTTTGCTTAAGATTGCTTTGGCTATTTGGGCTCTTTTTGGTTCCAAACGAAGTTTAGAATTATTTTTTCTAGATCTGTGAAATACGATATTAGTATTTGATAAAGATTGTATTGAGTCTATAAATCACTTTGGGCAGTATGGACATTTTAACAATGTTGATTCTAGCAAACCATGAGCAAGGGATATTTTTCTATTTGTTTGTGTCATCCATGATTTCCTTCATCAGTGTGTTGCAGTTCTCCTTGTAGAGATCTTTTGGCTCCTTGGTTAAGTATATTCCTAAGTATTTTATTTTCTTTGTAGCTATTGTACATGGTATTGAGTCCTTGATTTGACTTTTAGCTTGACTGTTATTTGTGTATAGAAATGCTAATGATTGTATACATTGATTTTGCAACCTGAGACTTTGCTGAATTTATCAATTCTAAGAGTCTTTAAGGTTTTATTTTCTTTTTTTTATTTCAGGATATTACAGGGGTACAAATGCTTTGGTCACATAAGCCTTTGCACCACCCGAGTCAAAGCTAAAGCATGCCCATCGCCCAGACAGTGCACCCTGTACCCATTAGGTGTGAATTTACCCATTCCCTCCTCTTCCCTCCCACCTGCCCAATACAAGATCATATTGTCAGCAAACAGGAAGAGTTTGACCTCCTCTTTCCCATTTTGGATGCCCTTTGTTTCTTTCTCTTGCCTGACTGCTCTGGCTAGGACTTCCAGTACTATATTGAATAGAAGTGGTGACAGTGACACCCTTGTCTTGTTCCAGTTCTTACGGGGAATGCTTTTAACTTTTCCTCATTCAGTATGCTGTTGGCCTTGGGTCTGTCATATATGGCTTTTATAATTTTGAGGAACGTTCCCCCATGCCTAGTTTGTTGAAGGTTTTTATCATACAAGGGTGCTAGATTTTATGGAACACTTTTTCTACATCTTTTAAGATGATCATATGGTCTTTGTTTTTGCTTCTGTTTATGTGGTGAATCATATTTATTGATTTGCATATGTTGAACCATCTTTGCATGAAATTCACTTGATCATGGTGAATTATCTTTTTGATATGCTGTTGAATTTGGTTTGCCAGTATTTTTCTCAAGATTTCTGCATCTATGTTCATAAGGGACATTGGTCTGTAGTTTTTTGTTGTTGTTGTGCCCTTTTCTGGCTTTAGTATCAAGGTGCCACTGGCTTTATAGAATGAATTAGAGAAAATTCCCTCCTTTTCAATGTTATGGAATAATTTCTGTAGGACAGGTAACAGTTCTTCTTTGTAGGTCTGGTAGAATTTGGCTGTGAATTTGTCTGGTATGGCGCTTTTTTTTTGTTGGGAGATTTTTTATTACTGCTTTAATCTCGCTGCTCATTATTAGTCTGTTCAGGAATGAAATAATGCCTTTTGCAGCAACTGGGATGGAACTGGAGACCATTATCCTAAGTATCTCAGGAATGAAAAAACAAGAACCGTATGTTCTCAGTAATAAGTGGGACCTAAATGATGGGTACACACAGGTACAAAGAGATGTAAAGGACAATGGAGACCCAGGAAGGGGGGAAGGATCAAAAGTTACCTATTGGGTGCAATGAACACTATTCTGGTGACAGGCACACTAAAAGCCCTGATTTAAGCATAATATAAGGTATCTATGTAACAAAAACATTTGTATCCTTGTAATATTATGAAATAAAAATTATTCTACTAATTTTGATTAATTGCATTATGCCTGTATTTATATAGAAATATAACAGAAAGCTAAAACATCCAAACAAAACAAATAAACAAAATCAAGCCTCAGTGCAATGGAGTTATATTTGATATTTAATGAATGCCTGCTTTATAGGCCCTTAAGAATATAGAAAATACTTTGGCTTAAAAACCAGTTCTTTGGGTTTTCTAAAAAACACCCAACTTGTATATTTCTACCCCAGAAAATAAATTATAAATCCAGACACTATCTCTGAATTGTCAATCCAAATTCTTGGTATCGAAATGTTTTTTAATGCCTTTCATATTTCCTGCTATCCTTTTTTTAAGCATTAAGAATCGTGATGTATAGTTCAAAGAAATAACAATAGGCAATTTTCTACTCCAGCAATCTGCGGTAAATACAAACTAATGTTCTTTTTTCTCTCCCATATATTTAACAATTTTTGTATCTATGATCCAGATGCTCCAATTACAAATCCTCTCTATGCAACAGCTAAATATGAAATTTTATTAGCCATTAGATCACATTATACACTTTGTTCTTCATATAAGGGGAAAAGAAATCATAGCTAGAAATATTTGAGGGAAAATGTGTTGTGGGATTTTTATTTTATTGTGTACATGTTGCATAATAATTAGGGAAGAATAATTCATTTCAAACAATATAACTTTCAAATATATCCCTGGTTTATGCATAAAGATATGTAATTGCAACAGTTAAACAATGAGCTTTTAGCTAAATATGTTACTTAAAAAAAGATTACTGAGGTGCTACTATGAATAAACACAATGGAACAGAATTTTGATCAAAATTCAAGAATAGTCCTTTGATTAGTGTTTAAGTAATAGATCCATAAGTGTATTCATAAATAATATACTAATATTATTAGTTGATGCTCTTAAAAACATTATACAAACTTTTAGAAAAGTGAAACTTTTAGCAGGGTAAAGACTACTAAGATAGGCTACCTGATTTACAATTAATGCTGAATGTGGACACCAGTAGATTCTTCTGACTTTATTTACGCAGAAGAGATTTATGTATTATTCAATCTTAAGAAAATTAGGCAGAAGTATTTGTCTCAAATGTGGCAGAACACTGACAACATAATAACAAAGGATTGGCTTCAAACTCATAGCAGAAAAATCTCCCATTGAATCATTTATCTGTAGAAAACACCTTTCTTGGGATAAATCCTTTTCCTAAAGTTATTGTAGAAAAAGAATGTTAAATGATATTATCAAGTACACTGAAACACACTAATTTACATTAATAATATCTTATAATGACAGGATCTTGTGCTCATAAGCACGGCTCTATAGAATAGTTAATATTCTATACCAGGTGAATGAGAACTTCTGATATTTCTTACCCTGGCATCATATTCAAGGACAAAGGGAGGAAAGTCGATCTGTTCAGGTGATATGGCAGAAAACAGCTGGTGGAGGCTGTCCACATGGTGGATTTTGTCCTTCAGTCCTGAGACAGAAAAGGTGGTGAAAAACCATGTTGACACCTGATTAATAGAAGAGAAAAAAATAATTTAAGCCACTCACCACAGTTAGAAATACAAACACAACTTAGCAAATTCATATTAGATTAAAAACTATATTTCATAATCTTAAAATAACCAGTGTTTTTCAAAGTGCAGTTTGTAGCTCATCAGTGAGTTGTGCAATCAGTTGAACTGATTATGAACAACATTAAAAAGAAAACCTAGGATAACGATTACTAGGGGCTGTAATAAGGATGAGTTTCATTTCATGAAGCTTTCGTTTCCACTATTATGTACATTTGCTCCTATGTGTAGTGTGTTGTGGTGCATTCTATGCCTCTTAGTATGGGTTGTAGTCAAAACCACTGCATTATTTGGTAGAATAATTGGTGCTCTTGTACTCGGAAAATGGTTAATATCTCCAAATTTCACAAATTCAATTTTTCAAATGAGACTGAAAAGAAAATGTTGCCAATATTTGAGACTTAGATATTTTTAGTTAACATTTGGCACGCAATCTCTTTCTTTAAGTCAATCAAAGTGAATCACCTGTAGATGTGGAGCCACCTTTGCTCATTTCACTGTACAGTATACAATCCCTCTATAAAAAAGCTAGCCTGCAAAATTTGTTGGTTCCAAAAAAAAAAGAAAGAGAAAATTCTTGATAGTGAAGAATACTGACATAAAGTAGGGAAACTTATAAATTATTGCTTATTTATCTAAATTAGCAATCATAAATTAGTCCACATTTTTCAATAGTCCTGTGAGGTAGGTATGATACTGTTGCTATTCCCATTTACAGAAGAAGATAACCTATGCATCTGAACTTTCAGTGTATTGGCATAATATACCCAAAATGGGTACAAACTGGGTATATTATAAATACATGCCACTTTCAGTGCCTACTACTGATATGAATCATTTTGTTAATTTCTCTTTGGCACCCCTAGCATGTTCTTCAGTAGCTGTTCCAAACCTTTAACATATTCTAGGCCCCTAAAATGACATATTTTCTTCATACTTACTTGTGAGGAAACATAGAACAACAGAGACAATACTGAACTAAGTTATCTCTATCAGAATCCTATTCAAACTTCCAGACCCAGTACAAGTGTCATTTCCACCACTATTTCTCCCTTACAGCTCCAAATAGATTATCCCCTCAATTGAATTCTTATAACCTTATGTTTAAATCTCATTTATAGCACTTATTTCTACTTCTTAGTATTTCAGTTACTTATATTCATTTCTACAATCTCTCTAGTACCTAGCAGATAAATAATCACTGAGTTCTCAAGTACTAGTTAAAGAATCAATGAATGAAGGTCTATTTTATTCCTGTGGTAAATTTAAACTTAAAAAAAAAGATAAGGCCTATTTTATAACAATTTTTATAGCTCAGGTCATAGCTTCTGTCAGCTATACACCAATGACTGCCAAAAGGCCTCAAATATTAACATTACCCCCTACACCTTCTCCCCTCTCCTTTTATCAAGTTCATTAGGGGTGGAGGAGGCATTTGACCTTGCTAGAACCCAGTGAGTTAATTTAAATGATCTCTGAATTCCATACCAAAATCAGTTTGTTAAGCAAAATAATAACTACCTAAGGCAAAAGATGTTAAATGCAATAAATGGAAACATATGAATACCTATTATATATAAGGAGCTGTGCTACTTGCAAAAGGTATAAAATTATGGAGCAAAAAGAGACTATGTAGAGAATTTTTGTGCCACTGTCTCTTATACCTCAGGACCTTTCCACATGCTGCTCTTTAAGCCCTGACACCCTTTCCCTCAATTCTGCCTGGCTAATTGTCCTTGAGAACTCAGATCAGAATTTGCCTCAGTGAAGATGCTGTCTTTGACTACGCTCCACCCAAAGCTGGAAAAGGAACTTCCTTTGAAGTGTCCCAACAACACTGTTTACTCACATTACTGCATAATAATTAACATTCTGTATTGTATTATCTGATTCTCTAAATAAAATATAAACTCCCCAATGAAGAGACTATCTTATTCAATGTCATATTCATAGAGTATAACTCGGGGGTGGGGAACCTGTGGCCTGAAGGCCACATATGGCCTACTAGGTCCTTAAGTGCGGCCTTTTGATTGAATCCAAATCTTACAGAACAAATTCTTTCATTTATATTAACATATTTTTGTTCTTCTTTCATATTTTTATTTTTAAAATGAATGCAATTGAAATACCAAAGAATAAGTTTCAATGAAATAATCCTCCCAGATTGACCAGCACAATTAGAACATTAGTAAGCCATACGGGGTAAATTGACAGCTGCTGTGCTCATGATTTAGTTCTAACTTCCCCCACCTGACTGGCACCACTATCACCCAAGGCTGACTGGTAAGAGTTTATGGGGGTCGAGTAAAGTCTGCCAGTAGTTTTTGACAATGGTGCACTGTATTTCTGTTTGAAGTGGAATTTATGAATAGATGCATGGCTTGATAGTATTTTTAAATTCTGACTGCTTAACGTCAGGTCTCCCCATCATGTCGAAGATGACCAAGAGAATGCTGAAGGAAGAAAACAGATTTTTTAATGAGGATTGGGAACTGCAATATTATCTTGTTTCTGCTAAAGACAAGATGATTTGCTTGCTTTGTAATACTGCAATATCAACATCAAAGAAATTCAATGCTCATCAGCAATGTAACACTCATAAGGACCACAAATATTTTAAATTAGAGTGAGAGCTGTGAAGGTTGTATTGTAGAAATTAAAAGATAAAAAGCAAAAGCAAAAACAGTTCTTTTAAGCAGCAATAAGACCTGGAAATAATGCCACTGAATCAACTTATAAAGTAGCTTATGTACTAGGGAAAAAAGGAAGCCATTCAGTAATACAGAAATTGTGAAAGAATGCATTGTCAAAGTGGTAGAATGCTTAGACCCTGATAATGTTTCAAAGTACAAACAACTGCCTCTTTCAAGGTGAACCATAACTGATTAGCAACATGAATTAGCCTTCAAATAATAGAACAACTTTGTGCAATACTTCAAAAGGAAAATATATATTATTCAATTGCTTTGGATGAATCAACTGATGCTACTGACTCAGTGCAGGTTTTATACTTCATTTGGGTCATAACAGAAGATATTCTTTGTATGAAGTTACTCACTTTGGGCACTCTTGTGAACAGAACATAGGGAATAGATATCTTCAACAACTTTCAAGATAAATGTAGTGAAGTTGGACTGAATTTGGCAAATTTAGTGAGTGTATATACAAACGGTGCACCTTCCATGACAGGAAAACATGAAGGGTTTATTGCACAGATAAAAAAAAGTATTAATAGATCCAGATGCTCTCATATATTTTCACTGTATCTTGCATCAGCAAAATCTCTGTGCTAAAGCTACTATTTTGAGTGACGAGTTATAAGTATTGTTGATTATATTCATGCAAATGCAACACAGCATGGTCAGTTTTGTAACATGCCTAAGTTGAAGGATGAGGTATTCAGTGTGGATTTGCTGTCTCATTCTAAAGTGTGCTGGCTATCACAGGGACAGGTGTTAGCCAAAATTTTATCTCTGCAAGAACAGATAGTTAAATTCTATGAAGAACAGAATCAGCAATGTGAATTATTGAAAGAAGATTTCTATAGCAACGTAGCATTTCTATGTGATGTCATATCAAATCAAAATGACTTGAATATTTCTTTGCAAGGTAAAACGAAGTCTATATATGGTATGTAGCAAAAAATTGAAGCATTTCAAAAAAAGCTATCTTTTTAAAAAATAATTCTTCAAAAGAAAATTTCGGATGAACATTTTCCCCAGTTAGCAAAGGTCATTGATGAGCAAGATGATATATGCGAATCATTTGAAGAATACACAGCTGTTACAGACCTATTAATTGGAGAATACAATGAAAGGTTCACTGACTGAGAATCACATCACTCTCAAATTAGCCTCACCTAGTTGAAATCACCAAGGCACCTAAAGAACTATAGATGGAACCGATTAAGCTTTCAGCAGATGACATTTCTAAGTCACTGGTGCTAAGAAAGATTCATTTGAAATATGGAAAAATGCAGTAGATTACCTACACCTTCAGCAACATGCCTGAAAAATGCTTTCTTGCTTTTCAATCACTTATTGCTGTGAATCTACATTCTCCTACCTAACCCAAATCAAGGTGCCCTTAAAGTCACAAGTAACTGATACCCATCTAGAGGATCAACTGAAACCACTGACCTCCATGCTGCAACCAAATATCATTCAAATGCTTTCCAACAAAAAGCAGGCACAACAAAGTCATTAAAAGGTTAGTTAACTTTAAAATTAACAAATAGTTTTCATTTTTTGAAATTATTAAGTACATAGATTTTTACAAAATAATATACATTTTTAAGTATATCTGAAGCTTCGTGAATGTGGCCTTGTTTGATTACAGCTAAATTAATGCGGCCTTCCAACATGAAAAGGTTCCCTGGTGTAACTATGCCCAACATACACTAAAGAACTCAGTGTTTGTGGAAAGAATTAATGAATGGATGAATAGGAGTTTGTGGACTTTTAACACTATTTAGGGATGGTCTAATATTCCTTCATTCTATAATAAAAATAAATTGTACTTCAATCTGGGCCTCATTTTCTCCATCTGTAAAATGAAGAAGTTAAAGGATTTTTAAGGTCTCTCTCAAACAATTCCATGACAGGACTCTTGAACGTGCTACACCCTACTGACATGGGGTGGTGGTGGTAAAGAAAGAAGGTTGAGTTAAGGAAGAAAAGGCAGTGATTTTAGGCATACAATCTTTGAAAGAGAAACAATTTTCTGCTGCATTTTTCTCCCATTATATATTATATCCTTTACATCTTCCAGGAGTTAACAAGAGAAAATTACTTAAAATAGATAGAAGTGGAAACCAGTTAAAAGTTTTCTTTTCAGGGAGACCCAAGAGCACTTTCTTCACTTTTTAAAATTTCAGTTTTATATAGCTTGGCTTTAAATTTTCAGTTGCTTATAAGTTAAAAATATACCTCAATTTAGGTAAACTTGCATTACTTAGTATCTATTATATTAAAACAATGAAGAAAATTAAAGATTTGAAAAAGGACTGTTGAGATATTTTGTGAATGCTAGATTCTTTCATCCAGTTATTCACAAATGCAAAGCCAAGAACACAGGACCACAAAACAATATATATTAGGAAAAGACTGTTTACACTTGATCTTAGCCAAAAGGCTGAGAAGTGATGAAAAGACTGTTTAGATCAGGCGTCCTCAAACTACGGCCTGCGGGCCACATGCAGCCTGCCAAGGACATTTATCCAGCCCGCCGGGTGTTTTTGCCGCCGCTGCCTGTCCTGCTTAGCAGCCGATTCGTCACAGGCCCACAGTGCACACTCTCCAATGGTCTCAGGGACAGTGAACTGGCCCCCTGTTTAAAAAGTCTGAGGACCCCTGGTAGATGCATGCACTCAGGTAATTTGCTAGAGCCAGAATCTAACAGAATCAACAGTGGGTTTAAATTCTACTAGTTTGCATTCTATTAGTAAACTTCAAAGAATAAAAAGAGTAGTAATTTATACAAATAGTCAATTTATTATCATTTGGGTGGAGTGGCCTAGAAAAGATCTGAGAGGTATGGAAATCGACAGTGTGATGTGAATGTTTTATTTATGATCTCTTGATTTCATCTCATGTTATAATTACAAACGCCCATTTATAGTTTTGACCTAGTATAAATACTGAATTTTATTATACTTGGTATTGTTCTCTCAGTCCTCTCTCATTTTCCCCATCCTCCAAATTAAGGATAAGTTATTATAATGGCTTTTATACCTGGTCTTCAGCCTCTGCCCCAATTCCACATTTGCAATGACGCCTATCTGAAGCATTCCAGTGGTGTGATAGCCAAGGCCAGTGGCTCTAACCCTGAAATTTCTAATAATGTCTATCCACTGATATCACAGAAAGGATAGCTATTTATTGACTTTCTAGTGTGAAGGAGGAGGGATTAAAGTTAGATCTTAGCAAATAGTAGCTACATATTTTCATAAGTCTGGCACATTCTTCCTGTTTGACTTTGTGACAGAGGTAAAAAAAATTAGTTTTTTCCATGTAAAAACAATCATTTTATTATGAAAATGTTCATTCACTGAAGTTGAAAGAATTTAACAGTGAACACTAGCATAGTCATCACTCAATCATTAACATTTTCCGTACATTTTCTTTATCATATATCTGTCCTTCTATTCATCTATCTTACTTTTCTGCTACATTTCAAAGTACAGACATCAGTAAACTTTTCCCAAATACAGCATTCACATCTTTAATTCAAATTCATTTTGTTCAGTTTCTTTGCTACAAAATTTATATTCAATAAAATGCACAGATTTTAAATGTACTTTTGCTGATTAGACAAGTGCACACATTTGTATAAGCAAAACTCCTATTAAAATAAAAAAATATTTTTATCACCCCAGAAAGTTCCCTTATATCCCTTTTCCCTTATGCTCCACTTCTAAGAAACAAACACTGTTTTGATTTTTTTTTCCTACCATACATTAGTTTTATCTGTTCTAGAACCTTTATAAATGGAATCATATAGCATGACTCTTTTATGTAAGGCTTCTTTCATTCAGCACAATGTTTTTAAGATTCATCCATGTTGTTGTGTGTTATAGTAGTATATTCCTCTTTACTGCTGAGTAATATTCCATTACAAGAAAATACCAGAGTTTAATTATTCTTAATACAATTGATGGACACCTGGGCTGTTTCTAGTCTTTGATTGTTATGAATACAGCAGCTATGAACATTCTTGTGCAAGTCTTTTCATGTACACATGCTTTCATTTCACTTGAGTAAATACCTAGCAGAATTGCTGGGTCATAGACTAAGGTATATGTTTAATTTATCAGAAATTGCCATAGCTTTCTGCAAAATGGTTGCACAAGTTCTCATTTCTACTTACAATGTAGGAGAATTCCAGTTGCTCCATGACATAGGCATTATTTGTTACTGTCAGTCTTTTTAATTTTAGCCATGCTGGTGGCAATGTAGTGATATCTCACTGTAGTTTTTTAAGTTGTATTGAGGTATAACTAACATACAATAACCTTTCAGTAGGTAACATGCTTAATTTTTACACAGTACTTTAAAATAATGATTATTCCTACATCTTTGATGCTTTCCCCTCCACTAGCTCCTATAGCATTAGTCTATCTTGGTTATCTTACTAATTTTTAGATTTCTTCTTGGTCTTCCTTCCCTGATCTCAGGGATCTGTCTTTACTCTAAGTCTCTGTGATTTTCTTCATTAATATATTTAAAAAGTTGATCCTCTATTACTTGATGGTGACTCTCAAATTTATATCCAATCCATGACCTCTACATCTAATGATACCTGGGAGCACTAGATGACACAGTCCTTCTCACCCTTACTCATCTAATACATCACTGAAACCCAGATTTTTACACCCAAAAAAGTCATCTTTTCTTCAAACCAACTCATATATTCAGATTCTTTTTCAGTATATTTTGTTGTTGCCTAGGCCAGGAGTCAACAAACTTTTGCAAAGGTCAATTATAGTAAATATTGTAGGATTCTTATCACAACATTGTAAGAAAATTTCATAAGGCACTACTGAACTCACTTGAAGCAGTGCAATATTGGAGGCAGGACAACATGAAAACTAATTAGGTAAAAGATGATAGTGGGACAAACTAAAGTAGAGGCAGACAGAAGAAAGATATAGGCACAGATTTGAGCAATAGTAAGCACAAAGACTTGACACAATGTGGCGAGAGGTGAGGTAGAGAAAGTACTCAAGAATGGCTCTCTGGTTTCTGCTCTAGGCACTGGAGAGGCAGTGGTCCCATTTACTGAGACAGGGAATACAAAAGCAATTAAGGAATAGATGGGGGTGGGGTGTGGAGGACATGAGCAGTTCTGTTTAAAAATGTTGAACTTTAGGGGCCTGTAGGACATCTACGTGAAGATATCTAATCAGCAGTTAAATGTGCAGCCCCAGAGCCTACGAACAGTAATGATGATGATGACGACGGTAGTTAATGTTTACTGAATGCTTGTTATATGTCAGGTAATGTTTTAAGTATTTTATATATATTAATTCATTTCATCCTTCCCATAATCCTAAAAGGTAGGCATTACGATTATTCCCATTTTATAGAGGATAAAATTAAAGCACAGGAAGATTATACTACTTGCCTGAGATGATGAATTGGTAATTGGTAGAGCTGGGATTAGAATTTAGGTCACCTGAATCTCAAAACCATACTTCTAAATATTAGGCTGTATTGTTTCCCCAGACATATATCTGGGGATTGCATTTATTTTGGAGGGTCACTGAAGACATGGGAATGAAAAAAGGTACAGAATGAAAGATGAGGGCAAAGGGCATGGACACTAACATTCCAAGGATGAGCAGAGAATGAGGAGCCCACAAAGGAGACTGAGAAGGAACAGTTAGTAGTAGTAGGGAAATCAGGCAAGGTAAATTTCAAAGAAGCCAAGACAAAGTGTGTCAAGGAAGAAGTGATCAATTCTGTTTAAGGATGTAAGGAAGGCAGGTAACATAAAGACAGAAAAGCGTCTATTAGATTTAGTAACAGAGATTAACAGTGATTATGGTGTGAGAAGCTTCAGTTGGCATAGCAGGATCAAAACCAATTGGAGTAATTTAAATTGTGCAAGAAATGGAGATGGTCAGCAAAGAATATAGATTACACTAAATAATTTTTGGAGGAGAAAGAAGCGGCTGCCTTGGCATGTTTACAAGTTGATAATTTAGATCCAGCACAGTGAGAGAGGAGAAAGATACCAACTACTGAAGAGAAGTTCCTGAGGAAATGGAAATACACTCTGTAGTTAAGAGTGTAGGCTCTGGAATTACAATGCCTAGATTTAAGTCCAGCCTTTGCTACTTACTGCTGGTTACCTTAGGAAAGTTTCTTAAGAACTGCAAGCCATCAATTTCCTTACCTACAAAATGGGAACACTACTACTATCTACTTCACTGGTATACTGTAAGGCTTAAACAAGATAATGCACGGGAAGAACTGGCATATCGTTAAGTGCTTAAAAGATGTCAGTTAATGTTATCACCTATGGGATCCAGAGCACAAGTAGAGGGACCATCTTTCATTAAGAAGGAGTACATTCTTTATAATAGAGAAAAAAGAGGCAATAGATAGCAGGTAGGTTTGGGGTGGGAGTGAGGAGACAGAAAGCTCTTTGCTGATGGTTTCTATTAATATGTTCTTGGTTGAGAATGAGGCAAGGCCATCTGTTAGAGTGAGGAGGAGCTGGTAGGATGGGGCTTGTAGAGAGTGGAGAGCTGTGCTGGGACACCATCCAGTGAAACATCAAAGGACCTCTTGCAGTGAAAGCCCCATGAGTCTGCTGAGGACTCCAAATTCTTATGGTTCTGTGATTTCTTCCTCAGTGTTCAGCAACTCAGTTACAAGAGTGAATAAAACAGAATGATGGATTATCTCAAGTTGAGGTTTTGATAGGCAAGTGTGATGAAAGAGTAAGAGGTCACAACAGGTAAATTTAGGCATTGACAAGAATGGCTAAAGTGATGGAATGTGGGTTTTGGGCTGGATAGGGAAGAAAATAGAGGCAAGAAAGAAATTTTCAGATAGCATAAAAGGACCAAGGAACTAGATGTCATGATAAAAATCAAGGTGTTGGATTAGGTACTAGGGATATAACTGTGAGTGGGATAGCTATATTCTAGCCCCTACAAATTTTGTAGATTAACATATAAGGCAAAAAATTAAATAAGCAATTAGAATAAAAACATAATAATCATAGAAGACTATAGATTCTTAAAGGGTACAATAAAGAAGTATCTACTAGCTGCAGGCATGGTCAGGGAAGGTTTTCTATAGAAAGTAATCATTATGCTGAGATGGCAAGGACAAGTGGGAGTCGGCCATGAGCAGAGGAGAGAAAGTGTATTCTGTACCAACAGTATAGTGAGGCCCAAATGAACAAAGGGCACGAAGAAGCAAGGACTGTGAGGTTAACATATAACCGAAACATCAGGACCACAACTTGGGATCACTTAAAAAAGAAGAGCAAACGAAGAAATTAGCAGTCATAATGATGACAACAACAATTGGGATGCTGAAAAATATCTTAATATTCTGGGTATGCAGCATACTTAAATTCAAGATTTAGTCAAAAAGAGAAAAATACTGTACCTTTGAACGAAATGTTGGATGAACAAAATAAACAGCCTTCAAATTCCTTTTGTACCTAATTCAAAAACAAACAAAAGGGTCAGTGTAAGTCATGCCTAAAGCCAGTCATCATTATAGACTCTTTGCTTGAGTATATAAATATATTCACAAAGGAAAAAAATTTTTTAAAAGCAGCTCTAATTTACATATTGAATTTTTGGTGACATTTCAAAAATATTTTAGAGAATATTTCATTATTTACAGTATCTGTTTTATAGGAGATATTAAGTGCTTCTGTGGGCTTCTTACAGAGACATTTATAAGTAGAACAAAGTTGACTAAATTTACATTTAACAAACAAATTTATTGTGTGTCATTTTTTATATGGTGCTAGAATCTCTGAGATCAGGTATATGAATTAAATAGTAAAACCATTTAAAATTATGACAAAAATTATAAACTAAAGGTTTTAATGGTCATATTTCAACAAATACATAAAATTTACTATGTCCCAGAAATTGTCCAAAGGCTTTCTACTTAAATTCTCATGATTCTAAGCTGCATAATATTATTGCCTTTACTTTAACCCTCACAGAATCACTCAGCTATCAAGTGGTAGAGCCAGAAATTAAACCGAGGCAACCTGGCTCCAAAAACATACTCTTATCCACCACTCTATCTAACCTCTTTAGGTGTGTCTGAGATTCTTTTTTAACAATCTAATAATCACCATTTGCTCACATGAGGTTAATTGGAAAGGCCTTCAGAGTACCAACTCTTCATTTCATAATTGAGGCCTGTACCAAGTAAAGAACTGGTTAGTGGTAGAAGAACTATAGTGGAGTGATGCTACCTTACGTTTATACAACCCATATTCAGAGCAAGGTAAAAAGGTGTCTGTTGGGTACCGAAAGCTTTAATATTCGTAATTAAGATGAGATTTAATGGCAGGAGTAAGATAGTTGGAAATTTATAGTAATTTTCCTTCTTTGTACCCTTATTGTAAAATGGGCTTTTCAATGTAATCCACATTATGAAGCTCCAAATAACTAAATAGCAAACAAGGGGGTAGAGTGCCTTTTTTATTTAGGAAATATATTAATGAGAAAAAATTTAAAGCATTACATTTGATCTTTGCTGTAGAGCAGTGTCATACATTTTCTGGTTAAAATTTTCATTATCATTTCCAGGGAAATATAGTTTAATGAAACTAATTTTCCAGCTCCAAGTCAGTAGCCCGGGTTCAAGTCCAAATTATACATTTACTGTTCTAAGACTTTGGACAGTATACTTCAACTTTCAGAATGTCAATATTCTCCTATCTTTCAAATGTAGATATAATATCTTTTCTAACAAACACCATATAAATAGAAGGTAGTATTTTTGTTATTTTATACACAATAACTGGTTGTGTATAAAATATTGACCTCAAACCTTTTCCAAGGTGTTTAAAAGTGGGTGAAAGTTTTCATATGAATTTACATTAATACAAAGTAAGTATGAGTTAAGGAGGGCCTCTTAGGATTAAAATATCTAATCTATGTATGATAAAAATCTTTGTTATTTGAAATATCCTTTCATAGAATGCATAGCAATGGTTTCTATTGCTTAATCTTAAAAAAGAAGTTATTTCCCCTTCATAATTTGCAGAAATAACTAACTTGACATCAACAACATCGTAGAGTTTCTTCAGGAAGTCAGAGTCCAGGTGATTGTATTCACTGGTCAGCGTGTGAAAATATACTAAGACATATTCCTTCACAGCAATGTGATCCATTACATGGATAAAATATAAGATAGCCTAAAAAAAGAAAAGAGGAGTAAAGGTAAAGTTCATTTTGCACAGTAGGCTATTTTATAGAGGCCAAGAGAAAGTAAAACCCAGAAGAGTAATCTAATCTATGCCCTAGTCATTACAGATGGACATCTCAGACTGATACGTAACAATTCTCTTTAAAAAGATCTTCAGGAAAGTGAATCAGCTCAGTGTTTAATAATTCTCATAAATGCGACAGTACAATCCCTTTCTGTCTTATTCTAAGTGACAGAGGAGAACAATCAGTCTCTATCCTCTAAAATAACTCTTCATATACAGGAAAGAGTTCTTGGGGCAACTACCAGGTTTCCCCTCTCTAGGATGATGATATTAAAATCATTAAAAGTGGAATTTCTAGACTTAATCCTTCTTGAAGTTTCTGCTTGAATTAGACCAAAGTCTTTTCAGTCTCTGCTCAGATATAGACTCATGGCTTTCATTGTAAACAAGAATTACTACAAAAGGATATATTGAGTGGTCCTTTACATGGCTCACTTTGAGGGTTTTCTTGGGTCTTTAGAGCTGATCTGAATGAGGATACTGAGAACAGGTTTAGTCAGTTGATGGCAATAGGCTGGTCAGCATTTCTAAAGCTCTAGAGCTCTAGAGCAAGACTTACATTTAATGTGACCCAGATTGGTTAGAAAAATATTCTATTACAAAATGGATGAAATTTAAGAGAAACACTAAAAACAAAACAAAGATACAGTATGGGCAGGTCCAGCATGACTCAATGGTTTAGCTGTAAATAATTACAAAGAGGAAGCTAAGAGGTAACAACTAAAGGATTACTATAGAACAGGCTGTTTTCCAATTCCTTCTCAGGTGAGTCCTTGGCATTAACATGACTGGATTAACGTGGATTAGGATCCAGCTGCTGCCAGAAAAGACAGATGAGGATGTTAAGAAAACACATGATCTTTCCAGTTGTTACCTGGTTTGGTATAATAATTACTATTATCCAGCTCAATATTTTATATGAAATGATATATCATGAATACCTAGAACCCCATGCAAGTACACACCAAAATCAAATGCAGGGATTTATGTTTTTATTGGTATCAATCACATTATTGATGATGAATGAGAATGAATGTCACACAGATTATTAAGAACACAGAACAAATCACAAATAGAAACTTACTAATGGTATAATTTTCATCAGTTGAGTTTTTCCTCTGTGTGTGTGTATTTTCATTATTCTTTATTATTCTTATTTCTCCTCTTACCAGACTGCTTTTATATCCTCTTTCTGTCCACTCCCCACGCCCACCCTAGGGTAATTAGCATATTCCTTTTTGGCTTCAATTCCCCATCTTAACTTAAATTTTTTTTCATTATAAAAAGGTATGATCACATCACAGAAAAATGCGGAAGACAAATTCTCCCCAAAACCATGAAATCCATTTTGAAATATTGACTTCATTTTTGTGCTTAGAAAAAAAATTGTGGTCAGTGTAGAAACAATTTAATGAATCACTTTTTCTCCTACTGATATTGTATTATAAACAATTCTCTATAGTACCCTCCTCTATAACCATAATTTTTAAGGGTCACAGAATATTCCATTTGTTAATATACCATAATTATCTGTTACGAATTTAAGTTATAACCTTTTGCTACAAATGACCCTGTAAGTAACATGCCAGGTTCAGTGCTTTCACAATTTTATACCAGTGAGCAACAGTATGAGGGCTTAGCTGGAAGCAATTATCAGCTTTTGCACAACTCTATTTTATCTTAAAATTTTATGTAATTTTGCATTTTTAAATACATTTTTTTTTACTTTGGTTAATAATTATTGATCAGTTTAAGTTATTCTTCTTTGCAATCACAGTTTCTAATAAAATGAATGTTCTAGGAAGATCTATGTATTAATCTTGTGGATTCTATGGTCCTTGACATGAGTATTCTACTTTGAACAGTTTCAGGGACTACAGCTACTTCCAAACTTTGGATAATTTCCATATTATAAATTCTCAGGCATGAAATTACTGGGTCAATGGTGGTGATCACTTTTATAGTTTCAATTCATGTTTGATGACAATGATTATAATTTAAAAGTTCAGACTAATTTTGGAGGTGAAAAAATATATCTCATTTTAACTGACTTTTTTTGACTATTAATCAGGTTGAACATTTTCTTATTTTTATTTACCAGTTATAACTATTTTTTTGTTTAAGAATCATCTATTTCTATTCTTTGCCTCCAAATGAAGGGATTATGGAATATGCTATCTTGGGTAAATTACATCTCTGGTTTCTTCTCTTCTGATAGATTCTCAAGCATTAATTTTCCTTTTTTCAAAAAAGAATTTGATTGTACAATTATAACAGAGAATGATGCCAACCAAACACTTGCCAGTTACATCATATCCAAAACAAGCAGCTGTGTTTTGGGGATCATATTACAGCATTCCAGTATTTTTGTTTCTCTTACAGAGAAAAAACCAACCCCTAACTCAACTGAAATGATACATGCTGCCTCATAAAACCAGGGCTGCTACTCTGCCAGAGATATACAATTCTGCCTCATGTCATTTTGTAAGCCCTGATTGCAAATTCATATTCTACTTAGTGTTTAAATCAACGTTATCTGTAAAACAGAGCCTTTTTATGGCTTACCTTGTCCATATCTATTAATGTTACAGGAATGTTTCTTCCAACTACCACCATCACTGTTCGACCACAGTTATCAACACCTACAAACAGGAAATATAATCAGCACCCAGAAACTTTATTTTAAGAGTACTATTTGTCCTGGCTCTGACTTTACAAAAATATCCTACACAGTCTTGCATCTCGTATGGTTCCGTTAAAAAAAAAAATTCTACACAAATTTAAAAGACTGAAAACCAGGAAGTTTCTCAAATTTCACCTTCAGATTTTTTTTTTTAACAATGTAAGAAACAACACTCTTTTTAAAGCTTCATAAAGTTTTGATCTTTGCCCCAATTTTTAAGATAAGACCTCTTCAAGATTTTAAATCAGGAATAGACAAGGGTAAATCAGGGACAGCCAAAGATCTTTTTATAAATAGCTTTTTGTTTTAGCTCACTACAACTTTTAATAATGTTAGTGATCCAGGAAAAAATAAATAACACTCAAATCTGAAAATTACTGAAAAGTACACAAAGTACTCTCTGAAAAAGAAATAGAATGGAGAAAGAGTGGGAATCTGGGAATTTTCATTGTCTCCATTATGTATTTATATAAGGTTTGAATTTTGTAGTAGCAAGTATATAGTACTTTTAAAAGCAGACTTTTTTTAAAAAAGAAAAAGGACACTAGGAAGAAGTGAAGTTGGCCAATGTAGAACTATAAGTTGAAAATTTCATAGGTTGAGTTTTTTTTAAGATCTTGATGATGCAAAAACTATCTGCATTAGTACAAAGACATTTTATTTATACATAGAGTGGATGAAACCAGAGAAAAATGAAGTCTCAAACAACATGCTGGAGAGGGTCCTTAATTAGTAAAAGAATAAGTTACCATACCCTTAAGCTCACCTGTTTGGTATAAGGCTTTTAGAGAAGCAATATCAGACAGATCCTCAGATCTTGCTTGACATAACCAGCGATTATAACTAGAGAAATAAAGAATACAATCATTATAATGAGCTCTTGTAAAATGAGTTTACAAATGGGACTGGTTTTTAAGGTCTTTCTCCAACCCTAAAGAACTGATGTTTCATTATAATGAAGGAATTAAAGAGGTATTATGCCATGCAGAATCTCTACGACATGTAATTAATAAAATAAGTGCAAATGAGTTACTGAGAAAGGAAGGAGTTCATGACTTAAAAAATTCTTATGATCAAATAAAGACTATACAGATATGTGGCTAAGATACCAGGCACTCAAACTGGAATTGTTTTAAAATATTATTATTTCTCTTTACTAAAAAATGCAAATAAAGAAAGCCTAAAGCAATGGCAGATCTCTAAAACAGATGTTCACTCATTCAACAAAGATTTATTGAGTGCTTTTTCTATAATAGGTATCGAGAATATTATAATGAATAACATGGTTGCTGCCCTAAAGGAGTTCACTTTTCAGGGGAAAAACAAGTAAGTGCTGTACACGTTATGTGGGACCACAAAGGAGCTTGGTAATTTTATCTGTGAAGTCCTGGTATATTTAATGATTGGTTAATCAAACTAGTTGTACTGATATTCCACATACCAGATCATATGGACTGCAGTTTGCCTTTGGCTAAGGGGATGTTAAAGCTGGAAGAGACATTAAAGATCTCACAGAGGGGAAATGACCTACAAAAGAGGGTCAACTTAATCTTAGAGCTACCAGCCAATTAACGGTAGAGATCAATTTGAAGTTACACTCAGGTCCCCAGATTTCTGGAAAGGTCAGTAATTTTTTCTACTATATTATACTGCTTTCTCAAAATTCAAAGTGACACTTACTTGACTGTGAAAAGGCTTTCAAAGCACCTAAATGTATGAAAAGCAACTTTGAAGTGTCTAGGACACATATGGCAACAGCACATAACAACAAAAAAGCTAAACTAGGAAAGGGGAGACTTGGGTTCTAATCCTATTGTTTTCGGTGCAAACTTACTAAAGTTGTTTTACCTTTATGGACCTCAATTTCCTCATGTGCAGAATGGTATTTATGTAGGACATCTTTCAGTTATAACATACAATCATACAATTAAGGATATTTAATGGGAAGTCTACTATATATGAATTGTAATTAACAAGAGATATGCCTGCTAATTTTATACAAATTATTGCTTGTGAAAACACTTGGTGCTGCATTAGTTATATAGATTTCCTTCTTAAATTTGGTAACTTGCCAATCTACGAAGTTTGAAAAGTCAAAGACAATAGCTTTTAATTTTGGTTTAAAATACAATTTGAAAGTCAAGAAAAGACCTATGTTTACTGTAGTTCTCCCTAATTCATATGCACTATTCCACATTTTCACAGTCACTTCCTAGATTATTTACACTAAATCCATAATTCTGATTTTTTCTCTTCTTCAAAAAATATTTTCTTTAGCTGAAAAATGTACAAGATGTTTTGATATGTGTATACATGGTGGAATGGCTAAATCAAGCTAATTAACATATCCATTACCTCACATACTTATCATTTTTTTGTGATGAGAACACAAAATCTACTCTTAGCAATTTTCAAGTATATAATACATTATTATTAACTATAGTCGCCTTGATGTACAATAGATCTCTTCAACTTATTCCCACTGCCTAACTGAAATTCTGTATTCTTTGGCCAACATCTCCCCAATCCCACCCCCTTCCCTCAGCCCCTGGGAACCACCACTCTAGCCTTTGCTTCTGTGGGTTCAACTTTTTAAGATTCCATACACAGTATTTGTCTTTTTGTGCCTGGCTTATTTCACTCAACACAGTGCCTTTTATCTTTAGTATGAAGGTTAAAAGACAAAACTATTAAAAATAATAATAGCTATAATAATTTGTTAAGGGATACACAATATAAAAATATGTAAACTATGACATCAAAAACAAAATGGGGGGAAGTGTAGAGTTTGTTTTGTTTTTACAATTCTACTATTTTCTAATTGTTTTATGATTAAGTCATCTCCACAAGACTAAACAGGAAAATATTAATATATCTTAAATGTCTAATGAGCATCATAGGTCCTAGCACAAGGCATATAATAGGAATTTGATGAAGACCTATTAATTTCTATATTCTGTTTATGCATCCATTAGCTCATTTTTCAAATATTTATTGAAAAATCCAATGCTTTCATCATAGTAGGGACTCAAGTCTTCACTGAATGAAATAATAAACATGAGTATTATGCAAAGTATTTTGAGGGCCTGAGATGATGCCTGAGATGGTACCCTTAGCTTCAAAGAGTATAAAGTTGACTATATGAGACAGACGTATTACAGTACAATGACAATGAATTTCGTAATAAGACAGAATGAAACGCACAACCCAAAAGAAGTCTAAATACTCTATCAATCAAGTATGTATGCTGAGAATGGGACTGGTAAGGAGTGGGAGATGGGTGAGGGGAACGGAGTGGAGGCAAGTGCCAGATATGTGGTAGAAACAACTGTTCTCTTCTGTGTGCCCTAAACACTTCTACCATGGTCAGTACAAGGCTTTATCCACTTATTGCAATGTCTGCGTCCATGCCATCAGACCACAAGATAGGGAACATGTCATATTTGTCTCTATATTTCCAGCCAATCTCTAGGGTAGTTCCTGACGCTCAATAACTACATATTCAATGAACTCCGAAAAAAATCTTTTTAATTTTAGAATTCAGGTGCACAAAATAGAATTAATCATCATCCTTGGTTTAAAATATTCTAAACACTGGAACATGTGTGGTCCACTTTAAAAGACTGGTTATACAACTAGTTATTTTTACTAAAGTACTAAGCACCTCAAAACCTATCACCCACAACAAAAATGAGTACTTTCACAAAAACCTACATCTAATTACATTATTGCCCTCCAATGCCAACTCCCTACCTGCCCCCACCATTATCTGGAATCCCAGGTTCATTTCCTTGCTTTCCTTTCTACATCATTTTAATTCATCTATATGTATTCAATGTAAGCAGCTGTTTGGGGTTGTTTTTATCTATTAAAAAAGTATGTCATGCTATATGTAATCTTTTGGGTCTTACTTTTTTGACTTATTATATTATTAAGATTCATCCATATTATTGGGTTTCAATGTTGCCAATTCATTTTGACAATTAAAGATTGAGCATCCCCAAACCGAAAATTCAAAATCCGAAACTTTTTAAGATCAACATGACACTGAAAGGAACTGCTCACTGGGGCATTTTGGGTTTGCAGATTTGGGATGCTCAACTGGTAACTGTAATGAAAATATTTCAAAATCTGAAAAAATCTGAAACCTGAAACACTTCTGGTCCCAAGCATTTTGGATAAAGGATACTCAACCTGTATATATAATGTGTTCATACTAAATGAAAATACAGTTTTTTAAAACTACTCTTCCACTGATGGGCACTTGGGCTGCTCCCAGGTTTTTGCTATTGTAAAGCATGCTACAATCACCTTGTTTTACACGTCTCCTGGTATACATGTGCATGATCTCTCTTATGTAGACACCCAGGAGTGGAAGTGCTAGGTTACAGGAAATGTTCAATTTCAGCAGATAAGGCCAAACTTCTTTTCCAAAGCACTGCACCAATTTATACTCCTATAAGCAGTGAATGAGATCCTGGGAATCCATGTCCTCTTCAACACCTGGTATTACCAGATGTTTTAACTTTTGCCAATTGGTTAAGTTTGAGATATCTCATTCCTCTGACCACTAATGAGGTTGAGATACTTGATACATTCATGTTTTCCTCTTCTGTGAGATGTCTGCTCATATCATTTGCCCGTTTTTCAGTTAAGTTTATTCTTTTCTCACTAACTTGTAGTTCTTTACACGTTCTTGATACTAATCATTTGTTAGTTTTGTGTATTGTGAATATTTGCTCCCATTCTGTGACTTGCTTTTCACTTTCTTTAAGCTTTTTGGCTCCAATTCTTAATTTTAAGATAGTCAAAACTATTTTTTCATTAATAGTCAATGTTTTTCATGTCTTGTTTAAAAAAATCTTTCCTTTCTCTAAGGTATGAGCAATACTAATCTATAACTTCTTCCATGAGTTTTAAATATTTTAAAAATTTAAGTCCTTAATTCATCTAAAATTGATGTCGATGGTGTAAACCCTGAAATAGTATAAACTCTAAAATGTTTTCTTTCTTTTTTTTTTTTTTAGAGACGGGGTCTCACTGTGCTCAGGATGTGCTCAGGCTGGTGTCGAACCCCTGAAGCAGCAGCTATCCGCTCGCCTCGGCCTCCCAGAAAGCTAGGACGACAGGCGTGAGCCACCGCGCCCGGCCTAAAATGTTTTAAATGTTGGTGATTAACAACTTGACATCTAAGGACAGATTTTGGTTGGTGAAATCTATAAACATGTTTATGGGGAGAAGGTTTATAGCTTACACCAGATTCTTAAAAGGGTTCAGGATTCTAAAAAGGTTAGGATCACTGCTGAGACACTGGTGCTGTTCTTGATTCTAAGGACCTTAAAGTGAATTTCAATGCAACAACTCATGATTGCAATTTTCATCAGGTTTCTTCTTTATTCTAGTTAAGTCTCTTCCATTCCCACTATAAATTGTGTAAATTTGATTATATAGTCATATGTTTTTCTTTTAAATCAGTAGTTGGGAGGAGAGAGTAAAAACAAAAGATGTTATTCTTCCCTTCTCACTCAACAGACAATGCTTTCCTTGTTTTCCTCTAAAGCGCATTATTCAAAGAATATTTTATCTTTTCCATTACGTCTCTCATAATGTGCACCTCATTGTTTTGCTGTAGTTTTCCGTGTTTTATTTCAATAAAGACAAGCAATCCTGCATTACAATCCAGAAATCAAAACAAAATTAAAAAAGGAAAATTGAACTCAAAATGATTTCTGGTTTTCCTGTATCTTATTCCAAATAAACAAATTTTTATTACTTGATGGGGAAAATATAATAATCACTGATAAGCATACAAAATATGTCAAAATGGCAGAAAAAGTAGCCAATACAGTGTTCTATAGGCAGAAATAACAAATAGTTTCTCAATGGGTTACAATCAACTAAAGTTGGATACTGTCCTAAGGTGACATAAGCCAACTTCTTCCAATTAATCAATTACCACTCACCTGCACAGCCAACAGCTGAAAGATGAAGAAAATTTAAACTTAATTACTTTTAATAGACCAATAACCAACCCATTTGTGTAAAACCAATAGACCAGGGAAATTTTTGTCTATGGAATTAACAGGAGCTTTTCCAGACCTCACGCAACTGCCCCACCCTAGACTTGGTTAAGACCCTTGTTATATGCTCTTATTGCACGCTGTAAGGGCATATATCTGTAATTCAAACAATTATTCATACACTAGTTAGTTTAATATTTTTCTCCTCTGCAAGATCCTAAGCTCCATGGGGGGCGGGTTGTATCTATTTTGCTTGTCACTCTGCTACCCATAGTATCTAGCACAACACTTGGAACATTAGTAAAGGACTAATAAATATTTAACAATGAACAAAATCATGTCTTTGCTATAAAAAATGACTTAAGAGTAACAGGCAATTAGATCTTAAGCCAAACAAGGAACGTTAACGAAAAGAAAATGTACCTATAGAATAATTTTAAGAGTTTCAAAAGCAGTATTTTTGAAAAAGAATATCTAGTTTGCTTTCTAATTTTTGTAAGGAAATCAACTTCTATCTTATGATACACCCAAATCAGAGTCACAACTGGACAGAAAACCTGGATTAGAAAACACACCTAATTTTTCCAGATATTAAAAAGAATTACTGCAAAGAGATATTGATGTGGGAAGGCAGTGCTATCAAAGGAATAATATAAAACTAGTGCCAATCCACGTGACCTTTGGTTTTGTTACTGATAGAAGAACTGAAGGCTTTCAAAAGGATATTACTAACTAAAAACCCACTTACGTCTCAGAAAAGAAAAATGTAACATTTTGTTCAACCTGATTAACCAACATAATCAACAGAAACTAGACTCAATATGTCAAAATGAAAGCCTAATTTAGAAAGAGCAAGAGAGTAAATTTTAAAAACTACAACCTACAATCTCAAATGCGGCAAAGTATTCAAATAGATAACTTACGGCTCAGTTGTATCACCAAACCTAAATAAACAGTCATCAATTCCAAAACATTTTAGTCTCAAGACTTTTTCATGTATTTAAAAATTATTGAGGTCAGACTGACAGGAGGAACAAGTTAAAAATAACTTTAAAAAATTAAAAATAATAAAAATTTTTTTTTCATCAGTGTTTTGTAGTTCTCTTTGAAGAGGTCTTTAACCTCTTTTCTTAAGTATATTTTAGGCATTTTATTTTCTTTGTAGCTATTGTGAATGGTACTGAGTCCTTGATTTGATTCTCAGTTTGTTAGTATATAGAAATGCTACTAATTTGTGTACGTTGATTTTGTAACTTGAGACTTTGATGAATTTGAATTTATTTATCAATTCTAGGAGTCTTTTGGTGTAGTCCTTTAGGGTTTTCTAGATATAATATCATATTGTCTGTAAAAAATGATAGTTTGACCTCCTCTTTCCATTTTAGATGCCCGTAATTTCTTTCTCTTGCCTGATTGCTCTGGCTAGGACTTCTAATACTATGTTGAATAGAAGTGGTGACAGTGGGCATCCTTGTCTTTTTCCAGTTCTTAGTAACAATGCTGTCAACTTTTCTCCATTCAGTATGATGGTGGCTGTGGGTTTGTCACATACGGCTTTTAACATTTTGAGGTTATGTTCCTTTTATGCCTAGTTTGTTGAAGGCTTTTATCATAAAAAGGTGGATTTTATAGAATGCTTTTTCTACATTTATTGAGATGGTCATGTGGTCTTTGTTTTTGTTTCTGTTTATGTGGTGAATGTTTACTGATTTACATATGTTAAACCATCCTTGTATCAGATGAAACCCATTTGATCATGGTGGATTATATTTTTGATATGCTGTTGAATTCAGTTTGCTAGTATTTTGCTGAGGATTTTTGCATCTATGTTCATAAGTGAAACTGGTTTGTAGTTTTCTTTTTATTGTGTCCTTTCTGGCTTTGGTACCAGGGTGATACTGCCTTCATAGAATGAGTTAGGGAGGATTCCCTCCTTTTGATGTTATGGAATAATTTCTGTAGGATAGCTACCAGTTCTTCTTTGTAAGTCTGGTAGAATTTGGCTGTTAATCTGTCTGGTTTGGGGCTTTTTTTTTCTTGGGATATTTTTTATTACTACTTCAATCTTGCTACTCATTATTGGTCTGTTCAGGGTTTCTATTTCTTCCTGGTTCAGCCTTGGGAGGTTGTGTGTTTCCAAGAATTTATCCTTTCCTCTAGGTTTTTTAGTTTGCACAGAGGTTTTCATAGTATTCACAGATATTTTGTATTTCTTCTGTATCAGTTGTAATGTCTCCTTTTTCATTTCTGGTTGAGGTTATTTGAGTCCTTTTTCTTCTATTTCTGGTTAATCTGGTTAGTGGTCTATTGATTTTATCTTTTCAAAGAACCAACTTTTTGTTTCCTAAATCACAGATGACACAAACAAATGGAAAAACATCCCCTGCTCATGGATTGGTAGAATCAACATTGTTAAAATGTCCATACTGCCCAAAGTGATTTATAGATTCAATGTAATCCAATCAAAATACCAATACTATATTTCACAGATCTACAAAAATTTTCCTAAGCTTCTTTTGAAACCATAAAGAGAGCCCAAATAGCCAAAGCAATCTTAAGCACAAAGAACAAATCTGGAGGCATCACATTACTTGACTTCAAATTATATTATAAGGCTATAGTAAGCAAAACAGCATGGTACTGGTATAAAAGTAGAGACACAGACCAATGGAACAAAGTAGAGAACCCAGAAATAAAGCCATTTACCTACAACCAACTGATCTCCAACAAAGCAGACAACAATATACACTGGGGAAAGGAAGTCCTGTTCAATTAATGGTGCTGGGAAAATTGGATAGCCACATGCAGAAGAATAAATGCCCTTTAATTCATAAGCTGATAAAGAAAATGTGTATATATATATATATATACACACACACCATGGAGTACTGCTCAGCCATAAAAAGGAATGAAATAATGTCTTTTGCAGCAATGTGGATGGAAGTGGAAACCACTATCTTGAGTGAAGTATCTTAAGAATGGAAAACCAAACACCATATGTTCTCACCAATAAGTGGGAGCTAATAGATGGGTACACAAAGGCACAGACTGATATAAAGGACATGAGAAACCAAGAAGGGCACAGGGTAAGAGGGTGAGTGTGGGGTAGAAATTTACCTGTTGGGTATAATGGACACTACTCTAGTGATGGGCACACCAAAAGCCCTAACTTAAGCATTATATAAGATATCCATGTAATAAAAATAAAAATTATTGAGCACCCTGAACACCTTTTGCTTATATCAGTTATGTCTACCAAAACTTATCATATTAGAAATAAAAACAGAAATTTAAAAAATATTAATTTAAAAACAATAAAACAGCTATTATGTGAACATAACTTTTTTTTAATTAAAAAATCTGTATTTAGGGAGAAGAGTTGTACTCTTTTAGTTTTTGCAAATCTCTTTAATTTCTGGTAGATTCTCATAAATGCATCTGCATTTAACTTACTACAATATCACACATTAAGTAGCCTCCAGAAAGTTCCATTGAACACCGTGAGAGAATGTGAATGAAAAGGAAAAATAAATCTTAGCAACATTATGAAAATAGTTTGATCTCACAGGTCCCCTGAAATGGTATTAGGCTCCTTGGACCATATTGACCATACTTGACCATAATTTTAAGAAGTGCTGTTATCACTGTTAAAGCAAAATAAGCAAGAGGCTATTAGCTTTTTTTTTTTTTTCCTGTACTGGGGACCCTTATACAATCATAACAAAACTTGGAGGAATTCCTTGTAATTGATTAATTTTGGAAAAAACAAACAATACAAGTTTTAGCCAATCACAGTCAACTAGCTGGGTCATACCCAAGTAAGGCAAATACCTAGCTGTAGTCAATCAAGTCATTTCTTTACTTTGCTCCCTCAGTCCTATAAAAGCCTCTGCTCATGCTGCTAGAATAGAGTTCTCTGAACCTCTTCTGGCTTTGAGTGTTGCCTGATTCATGAATCCTTCTTTGCTCAAAAAACCTATTATTTTGTCTAAAGCTTTTAATGTCACCCTGAATGAAGTAATGTGTGTTATAGATGTAAGACAAGACCTCATCTTTAATTATCACAGGCACTGGGCACACAAATGGCAAATCAGAAAATCTTTTGGTTCAGATACAGCTTATCACTCATAGGAATAGCTTTGGGAGCCACAGGCTGTGCTTTTCTCCAAGCCTGTGGCTATGTGTTCACTGGACATGCACAGCAACCTGACTGCAATTCAGAACTTCTACCATGGTAATTGTTGGGTAAAAGCAGCTGGTAATAGTCTTAGCACAAATTGAGGCAGTGGTACCAAACGCACCAAACTGCAGTAGTAGTCGCTGGATTCTTCACTGCCAAATACTCGCAGAAACAAAATAAGCCAGCTTCGTTTAAGAACGTTTTTGACAAAGTAAAAATTATTAATTTTATTAAATCAACTCTTGAGAATACATCTTTTAAATATTAATGTGTGACAAAATAGGAAGAACACATAAAGTACTTCTGCATAAGGAAGTATGAGGTTGCCTTGAAGAAAAGCACTATGTGATTGTTTCAGTTTTGAGCTGAACTAGTTGCTTTTTCCATGCAACATCATTTTTACTTCAAAGGATAACTGACAAACTAGCTATTCGACATGGATATCTGACAGATGTTCTCTCAAAAATAAATAAAGTGACCCTATCATTTCAAGAAAAACAATCATGTTACCAATGATAAAACTACAGCTTTAAATATACATATATAATTTTGGGAAATTTGTATTATCATCAGAAACTTGATAGTTCCTAATATTTAAAGACTTTTCTAATGAGATTGGTGGTGATACTAACAAATATAATTTTTTGATATTGTGCAATGAAATGTGTCAATATTTGGGAGATCTGAATAATTTGGTGCATCAATATTTTCCAAAAGACCAATGCATCATGTTATAAAGTCTGTTTTATAATAGGATTTTTTAAAAACTACAGAATAGAACACATTTTAATATAACAGAATACAAAAACTCAGGGATATGGCTTGAGATTCCACATTACAACTACACTTTAAGACACTACCATTTATCATATTCTGGTATAACATCAAAGGATATCTCTGATTACTTAAAAAGGCTATTAAAATATTCCTCCCTTTTCCAATTATATAGCTGAATGAGGTCAGATTTTCTTCAGACAACTTATTGCAGCAGTCTGAATGCTGATATGAGAATCCAGCTATCTTCTATTAAGCCAAACATTGAAAGACTTTTAAAAATATAAAACATTACTATTCTTCTTACTATATTGAAAAAAATAGTTACTTTTCAAAAAACAAAAACATAATGACCAGCTACTTGGGAGGCTGAGGTAGGAGGATCACTTGAGCCCAGGAATTAAGAACAGCCTGAGCAATAAACGTACTAAGACCTATCTCTAAAAACAAAACAAAAAACCCAAACAAAGAGGGGTTGTTTTAAAATTAATAAATAATTCCTTATATGATAAATATTGAAGGATATAAGCCATGTAAACAAAAGCTCTCTGGGGTCCTCAACAATTTGTAAGAGTGCAAAGGAGACCTGAGACCAAACAGGTCCCAGGTTCTAGGTCCCAGTCATGTGAATGTAGGAGCCCAGTCACTATATTTATTTTTATTTATTCGTTCATTCATTTATTTTTGTAGAGACAGGGTCTCGCTTCATTCATTCATTTGTCTGTTTACTTTCGTGGAGATGGGGTCCTGCTATTGCCCTGGCTGGTCTGGAACTCCTGGCCTCAAGTGAACCTCCTGCCTTGGCCTCCCAAAGTGCTGGAATTACAGGCGTGAGCCATTGCGCCCGGCCAGTCACTTTATTTAAAGAAAAATGTCTGCCAGATGATTATTGCATATGGCCAGGTTTAGAAACCACAGAAACTATCATTTGTTTGTGAATGCATTCTTTGGAAGAGTTATTCATTGGTGCCCCCTAGTGGCTAATTTGCTTTTGTTCTTAAAAATAAAATCAGAATAGAGTGAAGACCTGGGACTGAAGAGTCACAAAATTTTAATTCTGTAAGGACTCCAGGGATCATTTAGTCAAAATTCCACTTTATCAATGAAGACTTACAGCATTCAGACATAATTACAACACAGCGTGATACATGCTATATTATGCTTTGGTTAAGCACAGGGTGTGAAAAAAGCATACGGGGAGGCAGCATCTATTTCAGACTTGGGAGATAAGTATCCAGAGGCAATTGCTTCTGAGTTAAAATCTGGACAGGAATTAAAGGATGAGAGTAGTCCAGCCAAAAGGAATAGCAAGTGCAATAGCTCAAAGGTAAAACAGGCCCATGATTTGCTCAGTGTTGAAGAGAATGGCAGTGACCAATTTTAAGAGCTTGGCAAGTGTCAGGTGCTGTGCTAAGCTCATTACATTATCTCATTTAATGTTCAAAACAACCCTATCATATGTTACTCTCCAACCAACCTCATAAGGTAATGGAGAATAGCCATTTATAATTTATCTTTTCCTTTTCTTCAAAATTTTTGAAAAGCAGCTAGCTTTACAAGGACTATTAATCTGGAAAAGCTTACCCAAAAGTATTAATACAAATGCTGCTTCTGTGTTTTTAAAAGGATTTATTCAGGATTGCTTTAGAAAACACCTGGAAGAAATGGAATGGGTCAAGTGCATTATAAAGTCTGGCAGAAATAAAACATTTTTAAATTTTATAAAACTGTAGATTATGCTTTAATTATAACATAGTAAAGTAAAAGCTTTGTAACTGCCTTTCCCTTTTCCCAATTTCTACTTTTAGAATGTAACCTCACGTGGAGGTGCACTGCAATTATAGAAGACAGAGTAGGAGCTCTGAAATCAGACAAGCAGCTAAACACCGGCTACATCACATATTAACCATGATCACTGATAACTTCCTTAACTTTGAGTTTTTGCATCTACAAAATGAGGACAATATCTTCCTCACAGGACTGTTATGAAAAATAAATTAGAACACATCATGTATACATATAGATCACTCGACAGATGTAAGGTCCCTTTCTTGTTTCTCATGTCCTTATGTGTCTAACCGTCCAAAGGGGTTTGCCTTACTTTCTTTGATGCTGCTTCTGCAGGGCTGCCTCTGATAACTGTCCCTGAAGGATCAGTTTTCTTTGCTTATCGATATCTCCTTCCATTCGAGCAAAAGCATGAGAGCCAATGAAAGAGAGATCAACTCCCAAGCCTTCGTCCTCTTCTTCTTGGTTGTCTGTAACAAAAATACTACTATCAGTAGAGAACTTATGACAAAACTAGACAGTAAATGAAATAGACTATGAACGCTGCAGTAGGGATGATGATTGTGAAGTAACTCAAAAAACTAGGGGTAATGTTCTTTTTTGAGAATGACACTAAAATCAGACTTAGGCATTTGTGGAATTGAAATCATGAAAGAAACTGCCTGTCCATGTGTGACAGAAGTTTTAGGAATATGTGAAATCAAATAACACTAGAAAGGAAAGAGAATGTGATCATATGCAAATTGACGAAGTTATTAGATTGTATGTGGATTTAAAGATGGCTCATCACACAGCATCTAACAAAAGAGAAACATAAAGAACAAACACTTGGGAGCACTTATACATCACTGCTTAAGGGGAACATTTAACTGATTGGCACATGAACTCCACCCAGGTGACGCTCCAAGGAAGAGGAATGCACCAGGATCGCAGGATATGATCCACAGTCACTAAGAAATATTTCAATTATAATTTAGTATCCTGGTTTTCTACAGTGGTCATACTAACTCAATCATTTTGGTCTATGAGAGTTACAGTTCTCACTACAAGTTAGTAAGTAAACTTTCTGATCTATCCATATGATCAGTCAGTTTGGCTAGTGGGAGCCAGTCTCTTAGGGATGGGTCATCTCTTAGTGTCATGGCTACCGTCTTACTAGACCTGTAGAAAAAAAACCCCAAAATGAACCTTGTCCCATGGGGAGCTTCCAAGGCAATGCCACCAATGGGATCCCAGCCTAGCAGACCATCAGCTGGGACTTCCCCACATCTACTTCACTGCTCTTCAAACTATGACAGGCCAATAGCTCCCAAGGACCTGCTTTCACTAAAAATAACCACGAATAAATCTTCCTTCAATCCCTCAAGTAAAGTAGATTTTAAATATATATATTTTAACAGATTTAACATTCTAATTAAAAATATTTAAGAACACTGAACCTTTTGGCTAGTGAGTTAGTCTCATCTACTGTTCAGCACTGACATCTCACACTGGTTTTGCTGTTCACTACTGCTCATCACATTAAATGCATTTTATGGAGGAAAAATTATATGGTGGTAACCATTTGGTGGTTACAAGCATGAGGTCTCCAAATAACTCCAGGTGTTGTCTCAAGGTTCTACCCTATTGGAGGCTCACCCAAAGTGCATGGGTTCCTCTCCAGCAAAGCCTGGTTCACAGACATTTTCTGTTGTTAGACCACTTGATGTAAGTCTGTATACTGGTGATAAATATTATAGTTGAGTAGCTTTCTACAAATTTTAACTTGATGCTCATTTTTTTTTTTTTTTGAGACAGAGTCTCACTCTGTTGTCCAGGCTAGAGTGCCGTGGCGTCAGCCTAGCTCACAGCAACCTCAAACTCCTGGGCTCAAGGGATCCTCCTGCCTCAGCCTCCTGAGTAGCTGGGACTACAGGCATGCACCACCATGCTCGGCTAATTTATATATATATATATATTTTTAGTTATTCAGTTAATTTCTTTCTATTTTTAGTAGAGACGGGGTCTTGCTCTTGCTCAGGCTGGTCTCAAACTCCTGAGCTCAGATGATCCTCCCCGCTTCGGCCTCCCAGAGTGCTAGGATTACAGGTGTGAGCCACCGTGCCTAGCCCTAAACTAGTCTTGATCTTAGTGTCATGCTAAAGCTAGACAGCTTTCCAAAGGTCAAGCTAAACTTACTTCTTTGGTGGCTGGTATCTTATTTTGTTTCCTTAAGAAGGAAATTAAGAAAGAACTCTAGAACTCACCCTCTGGAGCACCAGGTTTTTCACTTATTCTAATCTGCCGTTCAGGTACCACAGGCTCCCCTTCTGCATTTCCAATATCTGCAGGTAGGTATGGCAATGACCTTCTCTCCTCCTTTAATGACCTTGGGAAGTACAGAGGTAGCAGCTTTTGGTAAGTAGCCTGTGTCAGAAAAGCAGGACATTCTGTGAACAATAACGAAGTAAGAAGCAGACCTCAGCAGTAGTTAGTGCTGCCCACACACCATGAAGGCAACCTCCGTCAAGAATAAAGATCTTACCACCTCTGAGCTCAGACGAGATGCTGTCTGGGACCCTCAATCAGTTCTTGTGTTAAAGACTGGAATATTATTAGCCAGTCAAGTTAAATGTGATGCCCATCCTGGCAATTCCAGGTCACTGAAGCTGGGATGCATAATCCCACCACCCCTGTCGCCATCCCTACCTGTGCTTCCTCATGATATCCAACATGCAAGACTCAGCGCAGATGTCACCTCCTTAAAACTTTCAGTGTGCCATCAGGGTCCATTTGACCCAGGTTTAGTTTTTGAGTTTTTTTTTTTTTTAACATTTCTAATTACTTGTGAAAGAGTCATTTCATCACTTTTATTCTTTATTAAAGATTTTTCAAAGAACAAAGATAAATTTAAATTTTTAAAAAGAAACAGAATAAAACTCATCCTATCTTATAATTCCTGTATAGGTTAGTCCACTGGACTCATTTACAAATCTGCGATATATTACAGGCATTTAGGGCTCTTATTTCCCTATATCTTGAAACATGTTCCTTTTTCATCATCCTAGGAACTATTTTATCATTATTCATTGATTATTACCAACTATACTAAACAAGACTAAATTAAAATAAGAAAACAAAAAAAAATGATGGAATTGCCTGGAAGGACAATGACATTTAAGAAATTATTACTCTTTAGTTTTCTTGTTGTGTTGCCCACAGCATTGCATCATCTTTTAAGTAGGTATATAAAAAGACCAAAGACACCATCTTTAGAGTCTTTTTTAAAAAACTGAGATATAATTTACTCATCATAAAGTTTACCCTTTTAAAGTGTACAATTCAGTGGTTTTTAATATCTAGTATTCACAAAGCTGTACAATCATTACCAATATCTAATTCCAGAACATTTTCATTACCCCAGAAAGAAACACCAAACCCATTAGTAATCATTGCCCATTCCTCCCTCACCTAGCAACTATTCATCTTCTGTCTTTATGAATTTGTTTATTTTGGATATTTCATAAAAATCGAACATAATATGTAGTCTTTGTGTCTTAGCATGTTTTTAAGGTTCACCCATGTTGTAACATGTATCAGTACTTCATTCCTTTTGTACGGCGGAATAATAATCTATTATTAATATATATACATATACACACCACATTTTGTTCATCAGTTGATGACATTTGGGTTGTTTATACTTTTTGGCTATTATGAAGAATGCTGCTAGGAATATTTGTGTGCAAGTTTTTGTGTGGCAATACATTTTCATTTCTCTTCTGTATATACACCAGAGAGAAACTGCTGCATTATGTGGTACCTCTAACTTTTTGAGGAAATGCCAGACTGGTTTTCAAAGCAGCCGCATCATTTTTACATTCCCACTAGCTATGTATGAGAGTTTCAACTTCTCTACATCCTTGCCTACACCTGTTATTGTCTGTCTTCATAATTACAGTCATATTAGTGGGTATGAAGTAATATCTCATTGTGGTTTTGATTTGCATTTCTCTAATGGTTAATGGTGTGGTGTACCTTTTCAGTACTTACTGGTCATTTGTATATCTTATTCAAAGAAATGTGTATTAACCATTTTTAAAAAAAATTTTCTGTATTTTATGATGTTTTCACAATTTAAAAAGCTTGCTGGCTGGGAAGGATACCCCTCCTAGGGCTAGCCAATTGCTGAAGTTAGTAAACAACTTATTTGGGAGCACATCTTATGTATGTAAAATAAGCAATTCTGAATCTGCAGCCCAACTATGTCCTTATTTAACTCATAAACCAAGCAAATATTTTCCCTGCCCTAAATCATCCCAGGCCAGGTGCCAGCCAGGTGCCAGAGACTACTCCTATAGTCCAAAGTCTGCTGGAAATATTCAAACTAGCCAATCCTAAACTATTTACCCTGCCCTGCCTTGCTTTTCCCAAGGAAAACCCAATAAAGGCTCTGGCTTCTGACCAAAACCTAGTGGTCCTTCTGTGGCCCTGCGTGGAATGCCGTGCCTCTGTTTTCTAGGGGAACTGTGAGTAACAGTAAACTTTTCTTTCAACAGCATTGACTTCTCCATGTCATCACTCAGTCACCTTTATAGATTAAATACTAGGTATGAAACAAAATGTCCATTCAAAACTTTTGCTAATTTTTAATTGAGTTGTCTTTTTATTGCTAAATTGTAAGAGTACCCAATTTATCTATTTTTATTTTGGCTGCTTGTGCATTTGGTGTCATATCCAATAAACTACTGTCTAATCCATGGTCATAAAGATTAATACTTACATTTTATTCTAAGAGTTTTATAATTTTAATTTTACATCTAAGTCCTAGATCCCTTTGGAGCTAATTTTTGTATATGGTATGAGGCATGGGTCCAACTTAAACCTTTTGCATGTGGGTATCCAGTTTCCCAAAACTATTTGTTAAAAAAGACTATTCTCAAATTCAATGATCCACCAGTTAACAATATATTTCTTTCTTTTCTTTTTTCTCTTTTTTCTTTTTT
>VBSM01000729.1:11986341-12042075 GCA_008086735.1 Cheirogaleus medius | reverse complement strand
TCTATTTTTAGTAGAGACGGGGTCTTACTCTTGCTCAGGCTGGTTTCGAACTCCCAACCTTGAGTGATCCTCCCGCCTCGGCCTCCCAAAGTGCTAGGATTACAGGCGTGAGCCACCACGCCCGGCCCACAAGTTAACAATATATTTCTAAGGACAAAGAAGAAATATGGTATTCTCATTCAGTTAGTCATTCAACAAAAGAACTTCCCCACAGGATAATATTTTGTGATAGGAACCTAGACCATCCCGTTTTATTGAAAGGATGTGTGACAGTGTTCTTTCATCTTTTATGATGTTTGTGCAACAAATTTTATTTGATACAAAGAAGTTTGTTATGTTTAAATTCTCACTGAATTGTCTAATAAAACTGTTTCTCATTATCTGCTTTATTCTTCAATAAATTACCCATAAATGACTCTAAAAAAAGATAGTAAATGTTGATAACTATCTTTCTGGGCATACTGAATGTAAAGACCTTTTCTCTGTTCCTCTGTGTCCACATTAGGTGTCCCGATAAGCTGCCATACCTTCGTGGTGCACACCTCAGCACAGAGTTTGCCACATTGCAGGCTGATCTTTGTTTACCCGGCTGTCTCATCATTAGCCTGCAAACTCCCTGAGAGCAAGAGCTATATCTTACTTGGTACTTGGTACCTTATTCTATGAAAATGGACAAATCTCTAGCCGAGACTTCCATTTTTTTAGCTTCAAACTGATAAGCACAATGGTTTGCTGACCATGTGCCCCTGATGCTCCACTGATCCCCTAAGATTCCACATGTTCAGAAAAGAATTTGTCTTCATCTCCTCTCCAAACTTTCTCCTTTATTTGTGACCTCATCTGTGGCATCATTATCCAGTCATCCAAACCAGAAACCTAGGAGCCATACTTAATTCCTTTTCCCTTTTCTCCTACATATTTTAATCAACCACCAACTCCAGCTGAATTTATTTATTAAATATTTTACATTTCACCACCACCAGTGCCCTTGTTCTGGCCTGATCATTTTTCATTTGGAGTATTGCAACTTCCTGTTATCTCTGCTTGCCATCGGTCTTTCTCCTTCCAAATCATCCTTCACACAGCTAAAGCAGAAATGAGATCACATCATTTGTTTGCTTAAAACTCTTCTGTTTCCCCATTGCATAATTGATGAAGTTTAAATTCCACAGCATGTGACACTAAGCCTTGAGTGATCCTGCCCCCACCTAACTTCCATTTTTGCCACTCCGAGCCTCACATTTTATGCAACAGCAACACGAAACACTCAATGTTATTCTTACTTACATGTCCTTGCCCAGGCTTGTATGACTATTGTCACTTTCTCTCCCTTGGCAAATCTTATTTATCTTTTAAAATGATTTCAACTTATGTATCACTTATTATGGGAAGCATTTCCTAACCCCATGCGAAAATGGACTTATGTCCTACCCTTCCCATGCCTCCATTAATGCACTTCTTATAATTGTCCTAATTTATGTGAATTGTCTGTCTCTGCAATAGAAAATGGGCTCCTTGAGGAAATGACCATGACTTGTTCACTGGTGTATTCCCAAAATCTAATATAGTAAACCTGATATATACTAGACACTCAAAGAAAGGTCACTGGAAGGATGAATATAGAAATAAACCAAGTGAAACAAGAGATAGCCAACAAAGTAAATGTGCTTTTTTTCAAATTAAAAAGTATTTTTATATGACAGTATGTAGCTATATATATTTTGAATAGATACTTCACATGTATTAACTCAATTATCATAAAAATCCTGTGATATAGGTACTATTAGTATTCCTATTTTCCACAAGCACAGAGAGGTTAAATAACTTGCCCAAGGATATAAAACTGGGAAATATGAGAAGCTGAATTGGACAAAGCACTCTAAAACTAAATAAGCTTAATAAGATAAAAGTAAAGAACTGATTTTCTACAATTGCTTGAAATTAAAATGAAACACAATAAACCTAACTACACACAATAAAATACAAAGCCCTCACAACTTATGCAGTGACAGCCACTAGGTGAGGCTGTCACCTGTTTCTGGGTCAGGTACACACCAAAGCTTTTCGAGCACAGCAATAGTTTTCTGGCTATGCTGCCCAGACACCCAATGCTTAGGTTATCAGGTGATGCTCTGAGAGCTACCACAGGGAGCAAAGCAGAGCAACTCCACTTGTATAAGATTTCACTTACAGTGATAACAGTTTAGCAGCAAAAAATATGAACAAAATGCTCCTTTCTTGACTTGTTTTTAGTTTCCAATAAGGTCTTTTTCAATGAATGATGGTAAGTCCCACTGCCAAACATATACATAGATAATTAGGATTTGTTTGCTGGAAATTCAGCAAATTTATGATGATGAGACAAAGGCAAATGCTTAAAAGTAAAAATAAGATTTGAACAATGTAACAATTAGCAAAATACCTCTTCAAGATCAGAAACAGCAAATACTACTTTTTCAATGGTTTCCCCATGAATCTCTAGGAATCTCCTTACGGTGCCTAAGGAAAAGAATAGATAGAGTATTCAATAAATAAAAATTACTTATACGTAAAGAAAAGTCAAACTCTTCAGAGTTCTTTTTTTTTAATTTCAGATTATGGGAGTACAAACATTTTGGTTATATAAATTGCTTTTGTACAGTTTGAGTCAAAGTTGTAAGTGTGCCCATCACTCAGACAGTGTGCATTGTATCTGTTAGGTGTGAATTTGCCTATGGCCCCCTGGCCCCTCCCACCTGCTTGATTTCCGTTGAGTTTTACTTCCATATGTGCACGTAAGTTTTTCTTTGGGTAAATACCCAATAGTGGGATTGCTGGATCAAATGGTAGGTCTCCTTTTAGTTGAGGTATCTCCATACCACTTTCCATAGAGGTTGTACTAGTTTGCAGTCCCACCAACAGTGTGTAAGTGTTCCTTTCTCTCTGCATCCTCACCAGCATCTGTTGTTTTGGGCAGAGTTTTATTTTTATAATGGATCATTTCATTCAGGTCTCTGCTCAATGATACCTGATCAGTAAGGCCTGCCCAGAATACCTATAAAAAAACCCTGCTCTGATTTGCTTTCCTCCAGAGCAATGGTTACATACATTTTATGGAATTACTTGTTTATTGTATATTCTCTCTGCCCTCTCCTCCTTCTCCTCTAGAATGAAACTCTGCAACAGAAGGAGCTTTATTTTACTTATCCTTTACCCAGCTTATTCTTCTTATTCCCTGGGCCTCTCTCTTTGACCAGAATGATCTAGCACAAGTGTCTTTCCACTCATTCAGTTACAGTATTACATGTCCTACTCAGTCCTTCAACCCTTGATAAAACCCCATAAAACCAAAGCGGAATGATTTTTTTCTTAATTTCTGTGTTATCCTGATTCTTCTCTACCAAATTTTCTCAGTATTCTTAACTTACTGGATCTCTCCCCAGCTTTAGTCCTGAAACACCCATTCCCTCACCTTTTAAAATGTCCTCCAGGATTCTGTCCTCTACATTTTTTATTTTCTTGATACACATATTCCCCTTAGCTGGCTAATGTGCTGGGTATGTATTACCTCAGATATTGATGGCTCGCAAGTTTATATTCTGTTTTCTAAATAAAAGACCTGAATTCCCTATTGCCCTACTGGGCACATTTTCTCAGATAACTCACAGAGACCTCAAACTCAACGTGTCTAAACCTGACCCTAACAGGACCAAATTCTGACCTCTGTCTTCCCTCCCCTAAACCTGCTCCTTTTCCTGTATTCCTTATCTCAATTACATATCAACATCCAACCAATCACCCAAGCTAGGATCCTGAGTTTTCTCTGACACTTCCTTTACCTCTTCCTTCACCCTGTATTTTCAAACGGTTCCCATAACAACTTTTATTTCCATTGCTAGTATTTCTAACATTTATTCCTTCTCTCTTCCAGCTGCTTTCAGGTCATCAATACTCACATAGACTTTGGCAATAAACTTTCAAACTGTTCTCCTTGTTTCTTATTTTCCCCCAAATCTACATATTCATTGTTGCTTGAGTTATCTTATATCATCCTCCTTACTAAACACTTGTCATAGTTTTGCATTGCTTACAGGTTAAGATTTAAAGTCACTAGCATGATTCTCCACATTCTGATCCCAACTACCTTCCCTCACTTCGCTCCTTAGTCCTATTTCCAATTATTCCTCCCACATCTTATGCTTTAGTTAAATCTGCTTCTTTGCTGTACTCAAAATATGCCACTTACTTTTATGCTGCCCTGCCTCTGCTTGCATGATTACCTTTGACTAGAATACCATTCATCCATCATTCCCTTCCCTTAGTGAATTCCTACTCATTTTTCAAGATCCAGGCAAGAGCCATCTCCTCTGTGCAGAACTCCACCCTTCCTTGTGTTCCTCTTATAATCTTTTGAACATACTTCTATTTATGAACTTCTTACAGCATTTTAGAGCTAGACTGAGCTTTTTGAAGACCAAGTATACTTTATATTACTACTACTTTAATTAAGGTCTAGCATACCTTATGGATGTGACATGCAATCATTCAAAAGTAACTAACTGAATTAATAATTTACGACTCTGGTTATAAACATATCACCTACCTGCCTTGTTCATTACTGTATCTCAAGAGCCTAATTTGTTGAAGGACAGGACAAACATTCACAACTCTCCCTCTGTTAGGTAACAGATTAATTTTTGATTTCTCCCTCTTAATATTTTTTCAAAAATTAACTTTCAAAAACAGATTTTGTTTTCCTATTTACTTTGACATCAAGTTTTAATGTTCACACATAACAGTTTCTCAGCATATAACTGTAGTTTCTTCTGGAAGACAAAATACAATGCCAAATACTAACCAAATTGAATTCCCTTGGCAGAGTTCATTTAGAAAAATAATTCTGCAAAAAGGGGGAAAAAAGAATGATGTCATGACTCTAAGGTTTTAGCACTAACTGTCAGTTCACACTGTTCCTTTCAAAATTTCATCTGTGTACTATGCTCTGCAACCAACCAGAATGTCATCTAGCGAAATACCCTTTACCTGGTGAGAATGATATCTGGGACATTTAAATTCCTAACCTGGAAATACAAGAACAAACACCTTCATTTTTCTTCTTCCTACTATATCCTCTTATATACAGAACAGAGCCTAGCATATAGTAGTCACTCAAATTTTTGTTGAATGAATTAAAAGCCTAATACATTTATTTTAATGTGGATGTTTCTTTAGGATTTCCCTGCAGAAGAAGTGCATACAAACTGAGAAAAAAAGGTAAGTCTGATATATCTATCAAGAAGATATTACTTAGGTTTCAAATAAAATAAATTTTGATAATCATTTAATAAGTAAGAAAGCTCTTGATACTAAGGACTTAAAATTATATCATTAGATTTGTTCTTGGCCCGTATATGCTACAAAAGTGTATAAGCCATTTCTTTTCCAAATGCTTGAGAAAGTATTTAAGCAAAGGGCGTCATTGTCTGTGTGTGTGTGTGTGTGTATGTGTGTCTGAATGAAATGCCACAGTTCTGCTACTAGATTTAAGGTGTAATAAGTCAAATGGGCCTTATACAATATAAGTTAACTTGCCCACTTTAAGAATTAGACAGTTCCTTTTTGCTAATTCCTAGAAATGGCATCACCAACGTCCCTTAAATCCACTATTGATCTTTATCTGCCGGTACCAATTATTCTCAAAATTGACCTCTCTTATGGTACTGTACCAAATGATTTATCTGTGACCACAGAGCTTGAGCTGGACAGGTAGAATTTGAACTAAAAACCAGTCTTTTTGACTTCCTATTCAGAGTCTTTTCTACAAAATGATGCTGTTTCTTTAAATTCTAATCCTTTTGATTACCTTAATGATAAATAGAGATAGAAAAGAAGCTATGCAATGACAAGGCAAGGACTAAGTGAAATCCGAGAATGTCAAGACTAGCCAAAAGCCTTGACAGGAGGAATGATATCAAGGCAGGAACTTTGCTTTGGTAAGGCACCATTTAGAAGACACGCAGGTTATAATATAGTAGTCTCCAACTGAAGCAGCTCTAACTCAAGCATAAAGAATTATCTAGTATAACAGGCAGGTTATTAGACTTGGGAGTCAGAAGATGTGACGTATATGTTCCAAGTCTGTGTAACCCTGAGAACATGATGAATTTCTGAATCTCTTTATTTGTACAATGGATACCATATTATCTATAACACAAGGTTGTTTACAGAAATTAAACGGAATTTATTTGTCTCTTTTTAAAATACATATTTCTTGAGCAAGTACCATATGTCAAGCATTCTTGACATATAGAAGTATTGGAAGCATGACGATGAAAAGATAAATCTGTGCCCCTCAAGCTCAGTCTAATATAATATAGACTATAACTATAAAATATGTGAATTTTTTACTATAAAATCCTTGAGCAGTAAGGATATTAGTTTTTATTTATTTTTTGAGACAGAGTCTCAATCTGTTGCCCTGGCTAAAGTGCAGTGACATCATCATAGCTCACTGCAATTTCAAACTCCTGGGCTCAAGTGATCCTACTGCCTCAGCCTCCCGACTAGCTGGGACTACAGGCACATGGCACCATGGCTGGCTATTTTTTTCTATTTTTGGTAGAGATGGGGTCTCGATCTTGCTCAGGCTGGTTCTGAACTCCTGACCTCAAGCAATCCTCCTGCCTCGGCCTCCCAGAGTGCTAGATTACAGGCATGAGCCGCTATGCCCAGGCTGAGTGATGTTTTCTATAATATCTGCAACAGATGGTCACATAGCCTCTGCATGAATGTTCCCAGTGAAAATAAGTTGACTAAAATACTTTTCTGCCACATATAGTCTTGTCTCAAATGGGTCTAGAATATCCTTCCTTATAACTTGGTCTTAGATCTTGTCTTGTACAGGTATAGTTATTATCTATAATCCTGGCAAGGATCTGTAAATATCCTGAAAAAATTTGCAAATTCTATATTTATGTACATTTTTCTCGAGAAAGGGTCCACAGGGTTCTTTCCCCAAATGCTCAATGTAGTTTATGATGATTCTGTAAGAATTGTTGCTCAAAAAATGCAGCAAAAATATGTCCACAATGTAACACCACTAATGTTTCAAGCTGTCTGTCCTCTCATGCAATGACACCCAAAACTTCATATAACACTTGAGATGTGGTCTGAACCTGCATATATACAGTGATACCATGAACTCTCTTAAACTGAATACTATATTTTTATATCACATATATTACCTTTTGGCTCATATTGATTGAGCCCAGTCTTTTTTTTTTAAACCTAAATGTAGGGTTTTATATTCAACTAGCACATGTGAAAGTGGTTATTTAAATTGTAAAGTGGTATAAATATGATGTTATGAAATCTGTTTTGATTGCATTTGTTGCAGACTGTTAAGATTATTCTGAACTCTGATTCAAATATCTAATGCACTGGCCCTACTTCCTAGCCTTAGCATCACTTTCAAATTTAACAGGCAAGCTGCTTTGAACTTATTCTTGTTCTGGGGACTGCCTGAATTGTGAATCATTTTTTGCTTAATTAAACTCTGTTAAATGTAATAAAAATTTAATAGGCAAGTCTTATAGGCCTTTTTTCAATCAGATAAAAATGTCAGTCTAAGAAAGTAAATTGAGAGCTCTGCAACTTGTCAACAGAAACTTCCCTCCAGGGTGCCATGATCAGTTAATCAATGAATCTTCTTTGGCTGTAACTATTTAATGAGTGGTAAAAAAATTTTTTTAAGATTCAATTTATGTACAGCATCTCCAGTATTACTTACGAAGGGCTATGTGTGTTGCATCCTCTAAAGGATAACCTCGTTTTGCAGAATTAATGACACAGAATCCAACAGAAGACATTGACTGCTCTCTGTAATCAAACAGAAAACACAAAAATTGTACTACAAACATCTGTAATACATACATAACAATACATAAGTAATTTCTAAATGCAGCTCAGCTTCCCTTTCCCTACTTCTTCAACAAATTTATTATAATAGCTGCACTATTATACAATTGCACTATTTAATAATTATACTGATATATAATTTAATAGCAAATTGTACTCTTTGGGGTATATATATTTCAAATAAAAACTGAATAAAATGGGAATAGGTTAAATTCTCCAGTCACCCAAATCCATCCCATTTATCCTGGTAAGGTTGAAAAGATAATCAATTCTATCTTCAGGGTCTTCCTAAATTATCTAAGTCCCTCAAAATTTGACTTTCATAGCTAGGTTTTATCTTATAACCAGGGCCTTCAACAATGTATGACATGTTATGTCCATAAAATGAGCAGCCCATACTTTGCCAGCTGAAGTACATTTCTGTAGCAGCTGTACAGGGAGCTCTCAGCTGCTGTGCGGTAGCGGCTCTTATACTTAGGTCCCACTGTGTGAATGATGAACCGGGCAGCTAGATTAAATCCTTTTGTCAATTTTGCTTCACCTGTTCGACAACCTGGGAACAATGGAAACATACATAAATCCGGAGGAAAAAAACAACAAATCAAACCATAAAACAGAGAAAGTATTAAGAACTTTGAGAAATTTCAGTTTAAAATATGGACTGAACACAGGCATTTATCTTTGTTCCTTCTCTTCCCCAAATGACAGGGAAACAATATAATAGGTACAAGCACAGAGATAAGGATAATGAGAGAGAACACAAAGAAGATAAGCATAATGAAAATTTTAGAAGGTAGAAAGTCAATGGACTAATAATAACTGACAGAGTAGAGAAACCTAAGTGCTTGCAGAAATGGTGTGACCAATATGAAGCAAGCTGATCTGAAAAGCAGTGTTGGATCCAAGACAGACTGCTACGACTCAAATCCTGAGTCTACCACATTCCTATTGTGACACTACAGGCAGGTGCTTGGTTTCATTATGCTTCAATTTCCTTATTTAAGGGGGATACTAGTAGTACTTACTTCATAGGATTAAGTGAGTTAATATATGAAAAGTACACACATGCATTAGCTATTACTGTGTACTTCTAAAGGCAATGCTGTAAAATGGGACTAAAAAGAGGAGGCCAGGTTAAAAGTTTATATAAAAATAGTCAAATCTGCAACAACCCCTCCCCCAGCCAGCACAATAAGGTGATGAATTCTTTACCACCATAGCAGCAGGGAGGAAGTTTATTCCCTGGAGATGCTGAACTAGAGAGTTTCTGGACTGCAGAACCCCAGGTACAGCTGTAAGGGAGGATTTAGTTAAAGTATTATATTTAACAGTGAAAGGTTTAGCCCTTTGCCCCTAAATGGCTTCCAAACAGACATGCAGGCTTACACCCCTGGAGGCTTCCTTTTCAAGAAATTAAGAGGCCCAAACCAAAGGATCTACAGATTCTGATAACTGAGGGAAGTTCTCCAATAGAACAACAGGGCTCCTGCTCTATTACCTACTCCAAGACCCACCAAGCAATAAGCTTTGTTCATTGTTATAAATGCAAAGCTTGTATTCCCTCAAAATTCATGTTGAACCCTAACCCCTAATGTGATGGTTTTAGGAGGTAGGGTCTTTGGGAGGTACTTAGAATTAGATAAGGTCATGAGGGTTCAGTCCTCATAAAAGTGATTAGAGTCTTTTTAAGAGTCTCCAAAGAGCTTGCTTTCTCTCTCTGCCATGAGAAGATACAATGAGAAGTCAGCTGTCTGCAACCCAGAAGTGAGCCCTCACTACAACCTGACCATAGTCGCACCTGATCTCAGACTTCTTGCCTCTAGCACTTGGGAAATAAACTTCCATTCTTTATAAGCCACTCAGTCTATGGTACTTTGTTATAGCATCCTAAACTGAGACACCCATACAAAGCTTACCATTATCTTTTCAGTTCCTTCCTCTTAAATCCAGTGAACAAGTGAGGAAAGCCTCTAACAAAAACAAAATGGGGGCAAAGCAGACAAATACTCAAGAAATAGAGAATACAGGGAAGAAAACTGGAAAAAAAAAAACAACCCTCAAATCTCAACATCATAATTACTACTCTCAGAGAGGTAAGAGAAGATGTAGTACCTTTGAAACAAAATCAGAAAGTTATAAAAAAGGATATTTGGAGAACAGGAACTAGTACTTACAAAACTATAATAGCCAAGCAAAAAATATGACAGCAGAAATGAAAAGTTCAATGGAAGGGTTAAAACTAAAGTTAAGGGAATCTTCCAGAAAAATAAAAAGAAAATGAAAATAAGAGATAGTAGATAAGAAAAATCAAAGAATTAAACACAAAAGTACAGCACCCGATAGGATTTCTTCAGAGAGAACAGAAAATACAGAGCAAATGAAATTATTAAAGAAATAAAGCAAGAAATTTCCCAGAACTAAAAGATATGAGTTTCTAGACTCAAAAAGCCCACTGAATAACCAAACCACATGAAGGCACATCACTGTGAAATTTTAGAACACCAGAAACAAAGATCAGATTATACAGCTTCCAAGAAGAAACTGGTAACACACAAAGAATCAATAATAAAAACAGCAACAGATTTCTCAACAGCACTAATCAAAATCGAAAACAATGAAGCAATACCTTTAAAATTCTGGAAAATGATTTCTAAACTAGAATTCTATTTCCAAGCAAATTGCCAATTAAGTACGAAGGTAGAAGTAAGATCTCAGTAATTTTGCCCTGTTGCACTCTTCTCAGAAATCTCCTGATGGATTTACTCACAAAACTGAAGGTGTCCATCAAAGAAGAAAAGTGCATGAGATCTAGGAAATTTGGGATCCAATCTACCAAACAGAAAAAAGGATTTCCCAGGATGATATTAAAAAAAAAAAGTTCCAGTTCCAGGATAATAATTATGTAGCAGGCATAGAGAACAGCCTAGATGGAGGGTTCCAGCAGGGACCTTGTCAAGAAAAAAATGGAACTGAAAGATAAACTAAAGTGTTTCACTTTATTGAGAGGAAGTTTATAGTGATATTTAAAAGTCTGGGGTTAAGGCTAGGTGCAGTGGCTCATGCCTATAACACTAGCACTTTGGGAGGCCGAGGTGGGGAGGATTGCTTGAGGCCAGGAGTTCCTAGGAAGCATAGCAAGACCATATTTCTACAAAAGAAAAAAAATTAGGCAGGCATGGTGGTATGCATCTGTAGTCCCAGCTAGTTGGGAGTCTGCGGGGGAGGATTGCTCAAGCTCAGGAGTTTGTGGTAGCTGTGGTCATGCTACAACACTCCAGCCTGGCCAACAGAGTGAGACTCTCTAAATAAATAAATAACATTAAAAAAGTCAAATCCATTAATAACCCAGAGGAAAAAGGTTATACAAAAAGAATACTAATATGTTTTCTAATTAGTATAACCAATGTGTATATAGTCACGTTAATCCTGAATACTGATTTAATCGAAATTGTGACAGAATAATGTGTATTACATGTGTATGTAAAAGGGAGGAGTGGATGAAAGAGAGTTTAATCTTTCACTTCCACAGTAATAAGTCAACAGATAATGAAAAAATCAAGCAGTAGTTTTAACATATAATTTGTAAATAGAAGGTTAATAATGTAAGGCACTTAAAGGATTCAAAGTATTTGCCCCTGGAGAGAAGAAATTGAAGTAGGGAAGGGAAAGATAGATGATTGTTACTTTCCTTCATAAATTGTAACATAAAATTTAAGGAATTAAAAAAATATGTACACTGATCAATGAACAGTTATAGGAACAAAATGATAAAAAAGAGAGAACCAGAAAAAACTCATTTGTTACCATTTGAGGCAGCTATTAAACCAATTCTTTATTTTGAAAATTGGTAATTAAAAGAATTAAGCATTTGTTCTGCCTCTCCAACAGAAGCTATAATTCAGAGTAACCAAATAATACCAGTTAATGAGGAAAAGCTCTACTTTATAGAAGAATGCCAGCTAGAAAAGATGGATGAAATGATAGATTTTAGAAAACACAACTTGATAATCTTAATGAAAGTACTGGTGCAGACAGGGATTATCAGTTCAGTGCTAAAACCATTAGGTGAATATGTGATGAAGAACTGGACATGCGTAGAGGCTAGATGACACCACATAGATGAGTTTTTAGTCACAACGGGTAAAATACAACTGTACAAATGGAAGGATCAAACTGTTATCATCACCCCAATCCCGAGAGCCATCTTAGTACCAGTAATGGTCTACTAACCATAATGGTCAGTCAGATTTTGAATGTCTTCTAATAAAATACAACATTGAGTATACAACAAAACATCACCCATGAAATGTTTTAACCAAAACTTAATTGTATTAGATATAACTTCCAGTTTATAAGAAATACAAACTAAATGGTACCTCAAATAAATAAGACAGATCTAGAAAGTGGGACATCTTAGAAAACAATTGGATGAGTTCACTCAACAAATCAGTGTCATGAAAATAGTGCTGGATTACAAAAACCACACACATAAATTAAGAAACACAATAATAAGATGCATTGTGTGGTCCTGTATTGGATACTGATTTGGATAAAACATCTGCAAAGGACATTTTTGGGTTAGCTGGAAATTTTAAGTATGGTCTGAATATTAGTTGTAGTCTGTGAAATTAAAATGTGGAATTCATTTGCTGAAGAAGGCAAGTTGCAGGAGAGTATGTAAACAATTACCTTATTTTGAGAACAGTATACATATAATTATTTTGGTAACAAAAGATGTAAGAATGTGTGTATACACCCATACCCACAAACAGAAAGATTCAGAAGGATATGCACTAATGTGTTAATAGCGGTGATCTTTGTGTGGTGGAAATGTTAAGTTTTTACTTATTTTTAGCTTGTGTGTATATAATTTTCTATAATTTACATTTACTGCTTCTATAACTAGAAAATGATTATTTAAAAGAAATGATATAAATGTATTATTTTGGTTTAAAAAAAAAAGCAAGCAACCACACACATATTTGGGCAGTTTGCTGAATCGGTCCTAGAGATCTCTCAGGTTAGAGTTCAGAGTTCAGAAATAGAAAAGAAGTTTAAATACTTCTGAATACTCCGTTCCTGGAATTATACTTTTAATAATCATTAACAAAAACTCTGCACACTGGACCCCGTAGCTATGCTAAGCACTGCTGTATTACTTCCCAATCTTTCACTTCTTTCTAGCCCAAATTTCTTCTAATCTCAAAGCTTGAATCCTGACATCGTTATAAACATATAAACACAGTCCTGAACATATTTTTAATTCCTGTAAAATAAATACAAATCCATTAAATAAGTTTACTCCTAGTCTTACCTGTCCAGCATGACTTTTACCCTGGCTACATCCTTTGCTAAGGAGCACTGCTGCAATGACAATCTGAATATCTGATTATTGAAGATTTGTTAGGACTTTTCAACTTCTCTTATTTCTCTCCAAGTCCTAATGCCCACAGTAGGAAACACAAAAGCTGTCTGATGCTTGTAGCAAAAAGAGTGCTAACTATAAGAGAACAGAGTAAGCAAAAACTGTAGTATATGAACTCTCACCCTATCAAACCCTCACATTTCAATACTGAGTAATATAGAACATTTAAGCAGCAAACTCATACAGCAGTCCTGATTGAAGGAGAAAATATTTTTCTCCTCGCTTTGCATATGTAGATTCTTCAAATTATATTTATTTAGGTCTGAATTATATGTCTTGCCTGGAAACAAGTAGGCAATTGAATTATCACATGTTATTCTAATTCTTTAAAGCTGAATATCATTGTCAACGTAGTCCAAACAACAACAGACCCCAAATAACTTTAGTTTCATAAAATTCCTAAATTCAAAGAGTGAATATGTAAGACTGACTTTTTTGGGGGGAAACATGAGTACAATAAGCCAACCCTTCTCATTCCATTTTTAGGAAGCACTAATTCTTAGAAAAGTTTCACTAACTGAACTAAAGTTTCATGTATCTTCCTATCAAAGATTATAGGAAAACAACAGAACTATCACACTCCCTCTCCAATACGATCCTTTTTCAAGTATTTGAAAATAATTACTATGTTTCCCCCATATCTTCTCTTCTCTGTGCTAACCCTAGCTCTTTAAACTATTCTTTCAAATAATATGGCTTCCACAATATCTACCATACAATAACTTTCTGTTAAGTGTACCCCAAAAAGTAGTAAAAAAAAATAAAATAAAATGAAGACAATATACTATGGAGTACTCCTAGGACAGATAAATCACAGTCTCCTTTGCTTTTGATGCTGAACTTCTAATGGTACAGTCTGAAATTGTTAGCTTTTATAGTAGGAAAAAAACACATTATCAATTTTGAATCTCTTCAATTAAAATCCTCAAGAGCTTCTATTTATTTATCAGCTACTTAAAGGATGCCTTCACTATTCTTGATATTGGCACTGGAGGCAATAAGACATACACTTCCTGTCCACATGAAGTTTACAGTTTAACAGAGACATGGTCATCACAGGACTATTTATAATTGTGATAAGGGCACAAAAGAAAAGTACCACAGGCTGGGAGCATATACCATGGGGAGACTGATCTGTTATGAAGTAAAAAGCAGCAGTGCTCAAGAGACATAAGCCAAGACTTAAGAATAAGGATTGACAATCAAGAGAAACAGAAACAGCATGTGGCAAATTGGGAAGGAGCGTGGATGACCAGGCAGTAAGAAAAGATCAGTTTGGCTCAAGCACTTGAGGTATGGGAAAAGGGGGTATGGGATAAGCCTGGAGATAAGTGAATGAGATCTTGCAAGGCCTTTGGGAGACCAGTTTAAGGAGTTTCGATTTTAAGCTTAATGGGAGGCAACTAAATGGTTTGAAGTAGGGGAGCATTAAGAAGAGATTTACAAACTAAAAAGCAAAGACTTACTGGTAGTGTGTGGAAAATCTAAGAAAAGAACAATGGATGAAGGAAGACCGGCTGGGAGAGAGACTATGGTTGTAATCCAGGTAGGGAATGATGATAGCATACACTAGGTTGGAGGCAGTGGTATGGAGAGAAATAGACTCAAGATAAATGTAGGGTGTGATGACAGACTTTATGTGAGAAGTAAGGAAGAGGGAAGAGTTAATCCTAAGGTATCTTTCGTGAATAATGGAATGGAAGACAATGTCATTTTACTGAGATAGAAAATACTTCCTTACACAATGAGGGTTGTCAAACTGGACTACCCCATCTTGAACTTGGGTAATTACTGTTTTGAACTTACTGCAAGACTTCAATATTCATCTCTGTTAATTTTTTTCATTTCTTGGCTATTTCCAGTCCAGATATTTAAAAATCTTAAATGTATCATCCAATATCTCCTGTTACCTCTCCCAGTTTTCTATCATCTACAAATCTGGTAAGTCATACTTTGTTATCATTTATTAAGTTGTTAATAAAAATGTAAAAAAGAAGGCCGGGCGTGGTGGCTCACACCTGTAATCCTAGCATTCTGGGAGGTTGAGGCAGGCAGATCATTTGAACTCAGGAGTTCGAGACCAGCCTGAGCAAGAGCGAGACCCTGTCTCTACTAAAAATAGAAAGAAATGAATTGGCCAACTAAACATATATATAGAAAAAATTAGTCAGGCATGGTGGCACATGCCTGTAGTCCCAGCTACTTGGGAGGCTGAGGCAGAAGGATGGCTTGAGCCCAGGAGTTTGAGGTTGCTGTGAGCTAGGCTGACACCACAGCACTCTAGCTGGGGCAACAGAGTGAGACTCTGTCTCAAAAAAAAAAAAAAGAAAAGAAAAAAATGTAAAAAAGGGGACAGGATTAAGTATTCAGCCCTTCAGTGCATCACTAATAACCTCTCTTAAGTTTGGTATTGATTCATTAAATAAAACAACTGAGGCCTAATAGCTAACACCAGAAATAGTATTTCTAGACCACTTACGATGTGCCTAGCACCTAATGTCCATTATTTTAGTTGTCATGATATTAATTCTTTCCATCCCCAACTATTTATTAAGCTCTTGCTTAATAAGGAACTAAGGTAGGAAATATTACCATCCCCACTTTAGAGATGAGGAAACCCAGACTCAGAGGTGAAGTAACTGGTCTTAACTTACACAGTAAAGGGCAGAGTTATAATATGAACCTCAGCTTGGAGACTCTCAAACACATGCTGTTAAATATTGAGGTTTTACTTGTATACCTGTGTTACATTTTCTTATCTTCTTTATCACCTGTAAGCCTAGCTCTAAGGTATATGTGAGCACGCAGACACATACTCCATTAGGAATTTTTCCAGACCAGCTTCTCTGTTACTTTTACCAAACAACTTTTCAGTATTAATATCTTTAATATTCTTTCTAATTTCTACATGCTCTTCATGTTATCTTGTTTTGCAGTTTAATTAAGGGCTTTTATTCTCCTCTGCCCTCACAGTCAAAATTCAGTTTCTTAATCAAATAATGCAATTCTTCCCCTTCTATCCCTTCTTTCATAGAGGTCGTACTGAAGTATTCCTGTTCAAATTCTAATCTTCATCAGGTTAGAAACCACTTGTGTTAAAAGTTGTAGAAGTCAAGGAAAGCAATATTTCATACAGGTAGGATTTGCTGTTTACATTTTAAGAAACATTGCTGTATTTCATAAACACTTTTTATAAAACGGAAAGATTGAGTTTCATGATTTTCCATTTGGGCTCAAATAACAATACCAAAGGGCTGCTAGGTTAGTGAATAAAAAGTTTTTCAGTTCAGGAGGATAGTTGTTTTACAAGGCTTATCAATACAAGAAATATACAGCCAAGAAACTACTCCCAAAGATCTAACCAGCTACAATGATTGTCATTTTAAAATTTAGGAACAAGACAGAATTTTTTACTGATAGTAAATTCTAGGGTTCAGCTTTTAACATATTTCAAAGTGTGTTAAATTTTGTTAAAATGAAGCTTTAAAAGCTGTTTTTGTTCAGCTTCAACAAAAGCAGCTACATCTACATAATTTTTTTCACTTAAATGCAAAACATGCTTCTTCAAGGCAGAGGACATTAAGATAAATATTTCCTAAGCAATAATATACCTAAGAAAATTCACTTGCCTTTAAGTTTCTGGAGATCCTCCTTCAAATCAGGCCCTGCAAGCATAAAGATACTTTCTGACACAGGATTCTTATCTGTGAGACTTTCATTGCTGGTATTCACAATAGCTGTACAGTTCAGTAATGCCACATCTCCTTTCCTGAGAAAACAAATAAAGAGCAAGGTGAGGAAGAAGACAGAGATAAGAAACCTCGTTTCTAATTCTTTCAACATTCTATCCTCACTTCCTTCACGATGTTGGTTTTATAGCTCACAAGCTAAGCAATAGTACAAAAGAAATTCCTGATTAAAAAATTAATCTGGTACCATCACATAGAGGATGAGGGAAAATAATTAATCTGGAATCTTAGATAGATCTGTAATACAAGATCTAATGCAATTCCTATTACCCTAAAACTCACAAAACCATCATGTTATACTTTTTCTTTGTACCTATTTCTTTTTCTTTGTAACAGAATGCTTACAGAGCTGAAAATGGTTGGTTTAAGAGTTTAGACACAGCAGCATCATTCATAATAGTCAAAAAGTGTAAATAATCTAAATGTCTATCAACAGATGAATGGATAAACAAAATATGCTATATCCATACAATGGAATATTATTCAGCCATAAAAAGGAATGAAGTACCAATTCAAACTACAACATGGATGGACCTTGAAAACATCATGTTAAGTCACAAAAAAACACATATTTTATTTTATTGATTCCATTTACATGAAATGTCCAGAATCAGCAAATCTATAGAGACAGAAAGTTAGTGGTTGCCTAGAGCTGAGGGATTAGGGTAGAATGGGAAGTGACTGCTGAATAGGTATAGGGCTTTGGTCTGATAAAAATGTCTGAAATTGACTGTGGTTAGGGTTATACAATTCTAAGAATATACTAAAAACCAATGGATTGTATAAATTAAAATTGGTGAATTATATGGTATGTGATTTTTATCTCAATACAGTTTTTAAAAAAGAAAAAAGCAATGAACTACTACTGATACACACAACACAGATGAATTTACATAATTCTGCTAAAAGAAGCCAGACCAAAAAAAGCACAAGATTCCATTTATATAAAACTCTAGAAAATGCAACTCAACCTATAGTGACAGGAAGATCAGTGGTTGCTTAGGAACACGGAGGCCGAGAAGGACAGGAGGGAGGGATTAGAAAGGAACATAGAAAAACTTTCGGAGGTGATAGATATATTTGTTATCTTGATTGTGGTGATGGCTGCATGGATATATACATATGTCAAAACATATCAAATTGTACACTTTAAATATGTGCAGCCTATTTTATGTCAATTATACCTCAATAAAGCTGTGTGTGTGTATATATATATATGTATGTATATTTATACACAGAAATATTTCAACAATGCTAGGGCTTATAAGAGAAAACGGTTTGGAAGAAATTATAAGAAAGTGCTATCTCCTCATGATATGATGTAATCAAAGAATTACCAAAGAACCACTTTTCCATTGACATCCTTATTATAAAGAAAAGGTGATCTAATGGTGTCTTCCTGAAATATTTCAGTTGTAGTATCAGAAGTATTTAATTCATCTTCACATGAGTCACCCCAGCTTGTTAGTGTATCCACATCTATAAACTGGGAAGGTGCACCCAAGGGATCCATGGAATGAGAAGTTTGGTTTGTCTTTTCCCAAATTCCTCAGCAATTCAGTATTCACTGGAGACTTTAGCTTAAGAGAAAAAAAAAAAAAAGAACCATTTTAATAGAGAAGCACAATATTACTTGAATTCCATTAAATCAAAAAACAAAACTCTACTATGAAATACTCCAATAGTACATTACATGATTTTAGTCACTTAAGTAGTCCATTAAAAACAACAGACAACAAAAAATTGCTACAGTTTTTAAAACCAGCATAAAGGGAGATTGTTTAAGCATAAATTCTTTTCAAAGAATTACAGCCATTAAAATAATCACATGGTCCGTCAGTTCTACTTTCCAGAAATAGGACTATTCATTCAACATTTACTGAGTATCTACTATTTAAAAAAAAAAGTGCTAGATGCTGCAAAAGATACAAAGATAAATTATTTGGCCTTAAGGCCACATATGGCCTTCCAGATGTCCAAGTGTGGCCCTTCAACCAAATCTAAACTTCACAGAACAAATCCCTTTGTTAAAAGGATTTGTTTTGTAAAATTTGGATTCAGTCAAAAGGCTGCACTCAAGGATCTAGAAGGCTGCATGTGGCCCCAAAGCCGCAGGTTCCCCACCCTTGAAAGAGTTCAGTCTGATGATAATGTGGAAGATGTATTGAGTAAGACAAAATGAAACGCAGGAAAGTTACTGCAATCAATTAGTAGGAGATGAGAAATGTTTCAACTAAGTAGCAAAAGAGATAGAGAAGGAGGCATAAATTTAATAGGCAAATTAAAAAAGAAGAATGAACAGGAGCTGACAATTTATAGGATATGGTATATGAGACAGCAGTGTGGCAGGTAGTTGGATGTACTGAAATATGGAAATTAGAAGAGGGTGATAGGAAGACACTTGGTGTCAAGTGCTGAAGAGAGGTCATGGGAAATTCCACCAGAGAAAAGAAGAATCAATTTGCCAATAAGTCAGACAGCTGTTTCAGCAAAATGGTAGGTTCATTCAACCAATAATTCGTTGTAAGCATCTATTATGTATTAGCTAGTATTCTGGGTACTGAGGATATGCCAGTGAATAAGACAACGCAAGTCCCTGCTCTTGGGGGGGCTCATGCTTCTGTGGAGGAGAGATGAGATGGTAGGTGATAAAGAAGCAAGCAGGTACCTAACAGTATGACTGGAGGCAGTAAATATTATGAGAGAAAAGGTGACATCTGAGCAGAGTTAAAGTGGGAGAGCAAGCCCTGTGACACTCTGGGGAGTGTTTCAGGCAAAGGAAATAGCAAGTACAAAAGCCCAAAGGGCAGGAAGGAGCTTGGTGCATTCCAGGAAGAGCAAGGAGATCCCTTTGGCTAAAACAGAATAAGCTAGGGCTAGATAATTAGTGGTAGGTGATTAGGTTGGTGGGAGAGGGAAAGGCCAGATGATACAGTTTGTAAGCCATGGTAAGAAGTTTAGATTTTCTTTTTTCTTTTTTTTGAGACTGAGTCTTGCTCTGCCACCCAGGCTAGAGTGCCATGGCATCAGCCTAGCTCACAGCAACCTCAAACTCCTTGGCTCAAGCGATCCTCCTGCCTCGGCCTCCTGAGTAGCTGGGACTACAGGCTTGTGCCACCACACCCAAATGATTTTTCTATTTTTAGTAGAGATAGGGTCTCGCTCTTGCTCAGGCTGGTCTCAAACTCCTGACCTCAAGCAATACTCCTGCCTCAGCCTCCCAGAGTGCTAGGATTACAGACATGAGCCACTATGCTGGGCCAGAAGTTTAGATCTTATTCTAAATATGAGGGGAAGCTATTAGAGGATCTTGATCAAGATAACAACTAAGTATAAGCAACAGAGATCAGTAGAAAATGATTATAGTAACCTAGGTGAGATGATGGTGGTGAGAAATCTTAGATGTGGAATGTATTTTGAATCAATAAGACTTGCAAAATGAATATAAAGAGTGAGGGAAAAGAGTAGAATCAAAGATAACTCTTAGATTACTTGCTTAAGAAACTGAGTAGATGGTAATGCTATTTACAGAGAAGGGAGAAATTGGATTAGGTTGTAGGGTGGAGTGATAATCAAGGGACTTTTTATTCTTATGTCTTTTTGGATCTGCTAAGTTTGAGATGCTGTGTTTATATCAAACATGCAATTGGCTATATGAGGCTAGAGCTCAGAGAAGACGCTGGGCTAAATACATAAATTTGGAAGTCTCAGCATAAGGATGGCATTTAAAATTATGGGTACTGGACAAGATAGCCTAGAAAGTAAATGTGAAAAGATAAAAGAGATCCCAGGACTGGATCCCACAGCAAATTCAGAGGTTGGAAAGAGGACAAGTCAGAAAGTGAGATGAAGGATTAGTAACAAAGGAAGGAAAATTAAGAAAGTATAGTAGCCTAAAAGCCAAGTGAAGAAAGTATTTCAAAGAGTGCTTGAGAAAAATCATAGTTCAATGTTACAGAAAGGTTGAGTATAGGGCTAAGAACTTATTGGTGGATTTGGGAAGTTAGAGGTCACTGTCAATATGAACATACATGAGAGCTGATATATGATCAGGGAAAGAAAGCTGGTGTGTGGACAAACCCACAGCCAACATCATACTGAATGGGGAAAACTTGAAAGCATTCCCACTTAGAACTGGAAAAAGACAAGGATGACCATCATTACCACTTCTATTCAACATAGTACTAGAAGTTCTAGCCAGAGTAATCAGGCAAGAGAAAGAAATTAAGGGTCTCCAGATGGGGAAAGAGGAGGTAAAACTATTGCTCTTTGCTGATGATATGATCTTATATCTAGAAAACCTCAAAGATTCCAAGAGAATTCTGGAATTGATAAATAAATTCAGCAAAGTCTCAGGTTACAAATAAATCAACGTACACAAATTAGTAGCATTCCTATACACCAACAACGGTCAAGCTGAGAATCAAAGACTCAATACCTTTCACAATAGCTACAAAGAAAATAAAATACCTAGGAATATATTTAACCAAGGAGGTGAAAGATCTCTACAAAGAGAACTACGAATCACTGAGGAAATTGTAGATGATGTAAACAAATTGAAAAACATTGCATGCTCATGGATCGGCAGAATCAACATCGTTAAAATGTCCATACTACACAAAGTGATTTGCAGATTCAGTGCAATCCCCATCAAAATACCAACGTTGTTTTTCGCAGATCTAGAAAAAATAATTCTATAGTTTGTTTGGAACCAGAAGAGAGCCCAAATAGCCAAAGCAACCTTAAGCAAAAGAAACAAATCTGGAGGCATCACTTTATCAGACTTTAAGCTATACTACAAGGCTATAGTAACCAAAAAAGCATGGTACTGGCACAAAAACAGATACATAGACCGATGGAACAGAACAGAGAACTCAGATATAAAACCATCCACATACTGTCATTTGATCTTTGACAAAACAGACAACAATAGACACTGGAACAAAGAATCCCTATTCAATAAATGGTGCTGGGAAAAGTGTATAGCCACATGTAGAAGACTAAAACAGCCCACTTCTCACCACTCACTAAAATGAATTCAAGAAGGCAACAGACTTAAATCTAAGGCATGAAACCATAAGAACTCTAGAAGAAAATACTGGAACATCCCTATTCGATATCTACCTAGGCAAAGAATTTATGAAGAAACCCCCCAATGGCAATCACAGTAACAACTAAAATAGATAAATGAGACTTGATTAAATTAGAAAGCTTCTACACAGCCAAGGAAGCAATCAACAGAGCAAATAGACAACCTACAGAATGGGAGAAAATATTTGCATGCTATACATCTGATCAAGGACAAATAACCAGAATATACAAAGAACTCAAGCAAATCAGCAAGAAAAAAATCAAACAACCCCATTAGAAAGTGGGCAAAAGACATGAACAGAAGCTTTTCAAAAGGAGAAAGATTAATGGCCAATAAATATATGAAAAAATGCTCAATGTCACTAATAACCAGGGAAATGCAAATCAAAACCACAATGAGATATCACCCAATCCTAGTGAGAATGGCTTTTATCAAAAAGTCCCAAAACAATAGATGCTGGCATAGACTCGGAGAGAAAGGAACACATACACTATTGGTGAGACGGCAAATTAGTACAACTGCTATGGAAAATAGTATGGAGATCCTCAAAGACTAAAAGTAGACCTACCATTTGATCCAGCAATCCCACTATTGGGTATATGCCCAAAGGAAAAGAAATAATTTTATCAAAAAGACACTTGCACTCGAATGTTTATTGCAGGACAACTCACAATTGCAAAGATGTGGAATCAACCCAAGTGCCCACCAATTCATGAGGGGATTAATAAAATGTGGTATATGTATACACCATAAAGTACTACTCAACCATTAAAAAAATGAATTAATATCTTTTGTAATAATCTAGATGGAACTAGAAGTATTGCTAGAATGGACAAACCACTACCACATGTACTTCCTACTAAATTGGAACTAACTGAATAGCACTCACGTGCACAGATGGAAGTAAAACTCAATGGAAATCAAGCAGGTGGGAGCGGGGAGAAGGAGATAGGTGAAATCATACCTAACAGGTAGAATGAACACTATCTGCATGATGGGCACCCTTATAACTTTGTCTCAAGCAGCACAAAAGTAATCCATGTAACCAAAACATTTGTACCATCATAATATTCTGAAAGAAAAAAAGAAAAAGAAAGGTGGCCTGTGAACATCCTTTGTGAGAAATATCTTGGTATGATCCTAATGTTTGTTGTCAGAGTCAAGGAGTTCAAATATGTCCTTCCACAACTAATTCCTTAGTGTTTTTTGCTGAGAGACATGGGATACCAATTGAAATAAAACATAGATCTAGCATAATATGCTAATTTCTATATCAACATTGTGGAATAGAAATAAGATCATTTATATAACAATTTCAGAAAATGTAGATTATACTATGATAAATTTGTATGAGGACAATTCTTATTTGATAATAATTACTCCTTTGAAATTATTTTGAAATGAAGAAACTAATTTTGTCTAGAAGTTGGTGTTTAGTTCATCCAATGGGCCTTTGATACTGGAAGCAACCACAAGTTTGTTGATATGTTTATAAATATTCAGACTTAAACTAGATAAGCCAAACAGAGGACAAATGGGGACTATACTGATTTATCATGGTTGAATTGCTTCAAGCCCAATGGATGGACACTTTGTAGAAATTCATAATTAAAAAAATTATTTACAGATTTTTGATGACAACAACCTATACTGAAAGTTCTTAACCATAATATAAAAAAAAAATTCCATTAAACACAAATACAGTCTTTAGTTTGCAAACTTCAATGCCAACTTTCAGAACAAAATGGCTTCTTTAAAATAACTTTTCTTTCTGACTCTAAGCAACACCTGGATACAGAACATTTGAAAAATACTGAAATTAAGGGGGATAGTTAAAATCATACTAAGTGTAAATTTTTGAATCTAGCTTCTTTAGTATTTTCAGGTAAATATTTCCACATGCAATTACCCAGTGAGGCAGAGGCTTTGGGGTACAATATGAGTTTGGGCTCTGCTATCAGAAGGTCTGAGTTGGATCTAGGATTCACCACTTCATAGTTGTGTTATCCTTGACTCTAAGCCAGAGTTTCTTTATTTCTAAAATAGGGGTCATTAACTCCTAGGATTATTGTGAGGAGTAAATGAGATAATCTGTGTCAAAACTGCATAGCAGAGCACCTGGCATGAAGCAAGGCACGTTAAAAGTTACCTGTTATAACTTTCTCAGAGCCAATGTGAAAGTCATCTGCACCACTGTCGAGATGAAAGTATCTCTCTACGTGTGGCAAAAACCAAAACACTCTGTCAAAGACTTCTAACAGGCACCAGATAGACATATCAAATACAAATTGCTAAATTAAGATATGCTCTTATATATATTAATGTCATAAATTCCCTTGTAATGACTTATTAATCCCTAACACCTAGGTTAACCCAACATGTGTTTTCTCTGATTCTGTTCCTGTGTCACTAGAAAAAAGAAAATCAGGTGATTGTCCTGCCTGCTGTCAAAAAAAATGCGTGCCTTCTAACCTCAGCTGAGCCCTCCATCAACACCACCTTCTTCTCTTTTAGACTGCTTGCTCTGAGGAAGCTATCCCCCATGACTTGAGGACACTCAAGCAGCCAATGGAGAGGTGCCCATAGGAAGAAGTTAAGGGTTCCTGCCAACAACCAGCATCAACTGTCAGGCACGTGAATGAATCACTGTGGAGTGGATTCTCCAATCCCAGTTGGGCTTAAAATGACTTCATCCCCAGCTGACATCTTGATTGCAAACTCATGAGGGAGACCCTGAATCAAAACCACACAACCAAGCCACTACTGAATTCCTGACCCATAAAAACTGTAAGATAATAAATGCTTATTTGCCTACTATGTCCCAGGCTTCATTCATTTAAGCACCATTAGGTACTTACTCTCTGTCCAGTAGAAGAGATGGAGCCACAAAAAGCACACAAACATAATCATAGAAATAAACACATAGTTAAAATCTGTGATAAGTGAGTTGTAAAGAACAAGGGGAGCTAATCTAGATTGGTGAAGCAAAGGATGTCTCTTCCAGAAAGTTACAGTTAAGACCAAAAGCAGCAGAAGAGTTTTACAGACAGAGGTAAGGGTAAATATGGGAGCTTTAAGGTGATAAAGAGCCTAGGACACTAAAGGAACTGAAAGAAGACCACTATATATCTAACATGTGTAACATATCTAACACCCTGTAGCTCACTAATTCTTACAATAATTTCACAAAGTAGGTATTCAAACTCTTATTTCACAGTGAGGGAATCAAGACTCAGAGGATCAATAACCACGTCAGGTAATGTAACTAGTAAGTGGCATGCTGAGATCCAAATCAAGGATGAGTTGGTACTAAAACCCATGCCCTTCCCATGCATCATATCACATTGACTCTTTCTCTTCCTGCTGCTCTGAGAAAAGAAAGATCATAGTTCAATTACCTTAATGTCTTTCCAATTCAAAATCTATCTTCATTTCAAGTGATTTTATGTTATATTCCACATTTTTAAACCTGCCAAACTGCCTTAATTTAAGCATTTTACTCCACTTGACGATTTCTCCTCTTAAGAGAGTGTGATAACACCAATTCTCCCTTCACAACATCTTCATCTCTTTCCCCTTAGTCTTCCTATTCTCAAATTTTTTTCTATCCCATTTCTTCTTCAGAATCTCAAACTCCTGTTTTTCACCACTTAACTTTTTAAGAGTAATCTGTTTTGCAGCTCTACTTCCTCTTCTGCCATTTATTCAACCTATTGCAGTTTTTTTGCTTCTTCTTTATAACAATGCTAAGACTCTTTCAAGGTCAACAATAATTTCCCAAATGTCAAATCCAAGAGTTAATTAAAATTTAGTCACATTTATTATTGATCATCTCTTCCTTGAAACTCTATTATCTTCTTTGACAGTATACTCTGGTGGTTCTCCTATATCTCCAATCATACCTTATCAGTACAGTTTGTTGGATCTTCCCAGCTTTTAAAAGTCATTGTGACCCACAATATACTGGATGTTAAATGAGTATTAAGTAATGCTCATAGCTCTTATTGTAGGGAAAAATGTAATGGCATTTTATGGAAAGTGTCACAGTATTTAACAAAGGTTGAATTCTTTTTCAGCTCCATCTCTAAACAGAAATTGATTTTTCTCTTTAAAAAGAGATTGGAATCTCTCCCTTCCCTAAACACACACACATTTTGGCAATAAAGCAAATGGTGCCACAGATCCAAGCTAGGCAGGAAAACCTGATCCCTGAAGGAACAGTGGTTCTTAATAGTCTCAAGGTTCCAAGCCGCTTTGAGAATCACATGAAAGAGAAGGACCCTTTCAGCCCCCAAAATGTGTGTGCATGAGCTCATATAAGCACAGATTTGCAAATAAATTTGAGAGGGTTCTCAGACTCAGATTAAGAATCCAAGTGACAGAAAGAATGCAGAATGCTCAAGTGAGGGAGGGATGAGGGGAAGGCTGCAGTAATTTATAGCCACAACCAGAATTTTGGATAACATTAAAGGGGTGCAAGACTTCCCACTGAAAATCAATTGGTTCTGTTCTTTGAACAAGTTCATAAGCAAAAACTAAGCCTTAGTAAAAAAGGCTCCTGAAGCAAGACATTAATGTTCTAGTATAAAAAAGCCCACATGGGATAAACAGAAAATTCCAGAATGGATCAGATCCATTCCTTAGCCATACTATCTTCAGTACATTAATAGACGAGGACCTAAAGACACAGACAACCCACTATGTATCCTTTATAATGCTCATGATCAGTGTAAACAGTTTGCATTACACTGTATCTTATCTTTTTCCTAAAATCCTGTCATCTTTTAGTTTAAGAAGTCCTCTATATGAATAACTGGATTGCCTAGAGAGATCAGGTTTTATTGTTCAAGACTGGGGAAAATTGGGCAGATTGCTTTGGATAACTGTCTCAAAAAATACTGATTTTTGTCTGGGTAAAAAGAAAATAGTATCATTTGAGGGAGAAAAATGAGAACTTCTAACCTGTTTATCCACCCTTCAAAATGTTAACATTGATTAGATAGATCTGGATAAAAGTTTAAGAGTTGGTCCATGCATTTGACCTCCATTAATTACTAGCTCTATTTCATTGTGTTTGTATATATTACAGGTTTACCAGTCTTCTTTTCTTTGCATTTCAATATTTAAAAGTTCAAAGTATGTTAGAATATTGTGCTAACTCCCTTCATCCAACAGCAAATCTATTATAACTAAGAGTCATTTTATGCAAATAAAAAGAATGACATTTTTTTAAAAAGTTTCTCAGCTGGAAAAACTAATTGAATTGGTCAAATATGTCAACAATAAATACAGTGTAACAAAAACATTTGTAAGCCTGTTAATGGCCCAGGTAAAATTTAACATAATCCAAGTCACCCAAAACACATGCCCTAATAGTGAATTAGTAGTCCCACCTTCATATTAAACAAACTGCACTATGTTTCAATTACAAGCATTAATACATAAAGCTACTTGAATCTTAAATAAGAAAGTAGGGTTATACCCTTGAAATAACGTATAAGGAATTTTTAAAGAGGCATTATCTTAGCACTCAATCACAGTTGTTCTGATACCAACTGTTATTAAAATTTTTTTCATCTATAGTTGTCCCTTCCCATAATATTTAATAATGCAAGAGATTTTTTTTAAAAAAATCATGACTCATTCAAATATAAAAACAAACACACGTTCAAGATTTTAACTCAAAAGAAACCAGGCAGATGGTAGATAAAAGAAATCCCAGAAACTAGACACATTAATAAATTAGGAATACTGAAATAAACATGCAAAAGGAGGCAAAGCTTTCACTGAATCTCCAAGAGATAGAGAATCTGCATGTCTAGACAAAAATTATGTAGCATCAGTGTCAGATATCTACGGTTTACATAGTTGCAAAGTAGCTTTTTGAGAATCAAATCATCCAAGGAATGTTATTTAGATAGAATCTAAATTATGTAGTTTTCAATTGAAGAACACGGTTTTCTTTCTATAACATAACGCGCAGCACCTACAGAAGATATTAATCCTACATACCCACCCAAATGTCCCCTTCCTCACCAAACTTCTTGAAATAGTAGTTTGTTGCCACAATTTCTTCCCTTTTCATTCATCCAATCCATAGCAATTTTGTTTCAAAACACCTATGCCCCCCTAAAAAAACATCTATGCCGCTTCAGCCATCCAGTCTCATCATATGCATTCTCTACAATTGCAATTGTCTTGAATATGGAATATTAGCTGAACATCTCTTAAAAAACTCAAGAAATGTCTGAAGAAAATCAGATAATGTAGACAAAAGTCTAATTTCTAGACTGGCTACAGATATCTTGCTCACTAAACGATGGCAGGAGCTTACTTCTATTGTATAGTTATATGTTAGCTTTAATTTTGTATAGCTCTAGACATCAGAACTCATACTAAATACTTCCATGCAGCTCAAGAATAAAAGCGGGCAGAACTGCAAGAAAGAAAACCTAATTCCCACCCGGTGACAGAGTACCTAAGCCTCAATCAGCAAACAAGGAGGAGACAGCCCTGGTCACTTCCCCCTCAAGCGGCCAGAGAGCGGAAACACAAAGCCAGGCCAATGTCACTCCTGGGATTTCGGAGACCCAGACAACTCAGCATCCTGGGCTGAGCGTTCACTCATCCCTGACCCCAGCTGCTCTCAGTTCGTGGAACGCCCAGTCCACAGGGGCGGCAACATGGACTTGACTTTGCGGCTACAACTAGCAGGGCTCCCGGCCGCCCTATTTCACCTGCATCCGGGGCGCGCGCCTCCTAGGCTCCTGCCCCCACGTCCCTTGCGCCCGCGTCTGCCTACCCTGTCTCTTCTCGTCGACACGGCGTCCCCGACAGTGCCTTGGGTGAGAACCCAACCAAAAGCTGAGGAAGAAGCGCCAGGCTCATTCTTCCAGGGAACGGACAGAACTAACCCCGTGCCCGCAACCCGTCCCCGGGCCGAGTCCCGTGCGCCTCCAGCCGCGCCCCCGGGCCGCCCCGCCCCGCCCCGCCTTCCCTCCCGCTTCGCCCAGCCTCTCACAGCACTCCGGCGGTCCCATCCGGGCGGCGGGCGGGGCGGGTTAAGCTCCTGGTACAATGCGGCCGAGCGACATCTCCGGACAGCCCTCAGCAGAAACGCGTGGGCTGAGGCGAATCAAAGTCCCGGGAGGCTGGAGTGATCAGCTGCAAAAGCTCTGCGCGGCGAGACACCGGCTTCCGCTCCCAGCCAGCGCTCACCAATCAGAGCCCGGCCCCTCCGTCATTTCCTCCTAGAAGGCAAAGAGAACGTCTGGCGGAAGTGGGTCCCAGAACGGACCCGGAAGGGGTGGTGCCGTGGGCGGGTCCAGTCGGCCGGAGCCTCGTGGAGGCTGAGGTGAGTGCTAGAGGTGCGCGGCTGTGGCTGAGCATCTCTGCGCCGAAACTCGTGTTTGGCGGATCCCTGGCTGCGGCCTGCGTGCTGTTAGCAACGGCCGAGACGGGAGTATTTGGGGAGGGTTTCTAGGGTGGAGGAAACGCTAGTGACTGCGGGCGTCCCCATAGCAGTACTTAGGAGCAGCTTGGCTACTCCCGCGGTTGGCGCGTGCAGAGGAGAGCTGCCTGACCGCACGTGTGCACGGGCTTGCCCGAGGATGATCCGACGGTACATTCGGTGTGCGGAAGCCCCCTTCACCCTCTCCTGACTGAAGACATGATTTAGGGATGTGTGACAGGTCTGTGACCACCTTCCAGGCCTTGAGTGCATCACAGAAACGGGTTTTGGGGGGCGGGTCAGGGAGCTGTGTGTTAGGAAGCAGGGATGATGGGGTCTCGGAGGAAGGTTAGGTCGTGAGCTCTCTCGAAAAGGCGGCGAGATCTGTGCAAGGTAAACAAAAGTGACCAGTGCCATGTTGTATGGAAGGTAGTTTAAATATTGGGGCAATGGAAAAGGCGCTGAGAATTGGGTTTACCGGAAGGAAATGGGCCTCAGGGGATAACATTGATTAAAATAGGTAGAGGAGAGAATACATGGTATTCTAGGTGAGAGGAATAAAAGCAAAGTCACAGGACAAGGAAAAAAACCAACCAGCCTGACAAGAGAAGGCTATTCAAGAATTGGGAAGGATAGATAGGATGAGTTTTTGGAAACTGGCAAACAATTTAGCCCTTTCAAGGGCTATTGGGTAGCCGTTGAAATTTGCAAAGATTAATCCGTAGTATTCGGATTTTTAAATGAGAAGAGTGAAAAACACGGAGGCAGAGGTGTTAGGTGGAAAAGTAGTGCGCTAGCTATAAAGAGCAGGAACTGAAAGTGCTGGAAAGAGAGAGAGGGATCGTACTTCAGAGAAACAATCAGGTAGAGTTGACTGATGAAATAGACAAAGACAAGCAGTTTAGCATAACGGTTAAAAGCAAAAATTTTGGAGTTACGCTGGCTGGACTGGAATCTGGCTTTGGCACTTAACTATCTGAATGATTTGGCTACCTATTGAGCATTTCTGGGTCTAAGTTTTTTGCCTATAAAATGGAGATAAAAATAATAACCTCCCTTGTAGCATTATTTGGAGAATTTTTTACACTTTTATTTACAGTGTGCTAGACGCTTTTCTGAGTGCCCTGCATATGTTAACTTCATTAATTACCGTATGTAATTAAACTGCATATGCTTACTTAGTTATATACATATAGTATGTCAGTTACCACATCGTACCACTAAGTCTTAGCTACTACAGTAATTTTGATTAATGAGCCAAAGTTTATTACAAGGTTGTGAATCTCAGTAGCTGAGAAGACTGTTTTAGAGTCAGAAAAAATGAGAGGATTTCGGGAAGTAAGGTAGATGTGGTTAAAGATGTGGTAAATATGATACTACAGATATTCAAGTGGGGATGTCCACTAAGTATTTGGAACTCTATAATTAGTATTCTGGAAATACAGATGTGGGAGTCCCTGGGCCTACACATGGCTATATGAATTCGCCAAGGAAACTACTGCAGGAGGAGGTGGTAGATGTCCAAACTGTAATGTGAGGAACAACTACAGTTAAGAAGTTGGAGAAATTGGGGAAGAATTAATTAAATTACCTAGGCTTAGAGCATTATCACCATGTTAGTATTATCTTTTCTTGATTTTTTAATTGGCTTTATGATAGTTTATGAGAAAAACAACGAGGCCAGTAAGTAATTACTAACAAAATATTAGCAGAGTTGAGATTGCATATTTTTCTGTTAAAGTAGACTAAAATAAGCAGTTTATAATCAGAAAGAAACCCTATAGAGTTAAACTAAACAACAACAAAACAACCAAAAGAAACAGCTCATCCCCAAAAGGCTATAACTTCTGTAATCTTGTGTTTTTTAATTGCATGGGTGTTTTGAGGTATACTGTTCACTTTTTCATGTTGAAAGCTGACAAGATTGGCTCATTATCATCTCCTTCACTTCTTGTTCTTTTATCTATAACCCATGTTTTCAGTGAATATGGTACAGTGCAGAAAGGATGGCATCTTTCAAACATAGTGGGCCAAGTTGCTCTACCATTTTTCTGTGCCAAGAGAAGGTGGCTGCTCTATTATTGAAATCCAAGGATAGACCTGCATAAACTAGAACAGTAGTTCTCAAAGTCTGGTCCAGGAACCGCAGCAGCAGCATCACTTGGGAACTTATTCGAGATGAAAAATATTAGGCCCCACCCCAGACCTATTGAATCAGAAACAGGTGCAGGGAGATAAGATGTATTCATACGCCCTCTGGGTAATTTGGATGTATATTAGAGTTTGGGAACCACTGTACTAGAAGGTAAGCACCATGAAGTCAGGGATTTTGTCTTATTCAATATGTCTCTAGTATCTGGAACAATGTCTGTCTAATTAATAGGTTTATAATAAATATTCATTGGTAAATATGTTCAGTCTCATGCTGCTAACCTCAGTGTAAAAATTTTGATGCTGGTTGAAAGGGCAGAAGTGAATTATTCACCTGCTTTGAGGCTATAATGTCAGATATTCATGAGGTGGGCATAACAGTTTGAAACTTGAGAAGTAAAGGATTGATTACATGAGAAGTAAACAGTGAATAAAAAATAAAGATGTCCAGGTATTTTAAGTCATTGATTTATTCAGAGTGAATAAAGTTAAGTCACAAGTTACCTGGTTTTAACCACATGATAAACAGTTCATATTCACTAGCCTAGTAGAACCAAGACAACCTACAGAACTGTGTTTTCTTTGCTTATATGCACAGATAGCCTCACCTGTGGTATCAACATCATAACATGGGGCTCACCAAGCAGTACCTGCGCTATGTTGCTAGTGCAGTCTTTGGCCTGATTGGCAGCCAAAAAGGTAATATTGTCTTTGTGACACTTCGTGGTGAGAAAGGACGCTATGTGGCAGTACCAGCCTGTGAACATGTTTTCATCTGGGACTTGAGGAAAGGAGAGAAGGTGAGCCAAAAATCAACTGGGTTGATATTGATTTACGGGTATTTGAGGATGGAGAGGCAGAAGTGGGAAAGCTCTAATTTACCATGCATGAGTTTTTTTGTGTATGTGCCCGTGAAAGAGAAATCTTTTCCTTTGGGTCTAGATAGCATCACGTTCCTTTGTATTTTTCTCCACTAAATTCTGAAAACCACAACCAAATAGGAGCTTATTTCGTACATGTTTATTTGTAGGAATATTTATAAGTTGTTATTTGTAGTCATTATTTATTTCTGATCTTTTTTTCTCTACCAATTGTATTTTTCAAATTCTACTTATGCTCAGAGCCAATTACAAAATACTAAGCATTTAAAAGGAGTATTACTCTGCTATATTGACAGAACCTTTTTCTTAGTTATACAGATGAGGCCCAGGAGTTATTAAACTAGGCTGTCATAATCTGACTCTGAATTCCCTAAGCCCACTGCTTCTGCTGTATCAAATGTAGGGATTTTGATCTTGTCCATTCATTACGTAACTCCAAAGAGATTACTTCTTTGATACTTGGCACTGCCCAGAGTCCCTTGGGGGATAAGACCACTGTAGTACTCTGTTGTCATGCAGATTGGTTTGCCATAAAATAGGGCTCAGTTAACGCAAGAATGCATTTATAACCCTTTATTGAAAATCATTTAGTGTTGTCCTAGGATAAAGACTTAGTAATTTATTTCATTGCTTGGGGAATTTTTGCATGTATTATGCCGATGTGAAGCTTTGGAGAAAATGATTTTACCTTTTCTTGAATATTTCATTGCCTAATACAAATAACAATTTGCTATATCTAATAACTTGAGATGGATTGTGAAGTTTCATTATTATGCATAATAATTTTCCCTTGGTTACATGCTTAACTCCTCCATATTGTTTTTGATTTTTATGATTTTAGATCCTCATCCTTCAGGGGCTTAAACAAGAAGTCACTTGCTTGTGCCCCTCCCCAGATGGGCTTCACTTAGCTGTTGGTTATGAGGATGGGTCTATCCGAATCTTCAGTCTTCTGAGTGGGGAAGGAAATGTGACCTTCAATGGACACAAAGCAGCTGTCACTACCTTGAAGTATGATCAGCTAGGAGGCAGACTGGCATCTGGGTCCAAGGTGAGACTGTGAATCAGGTACCCAGTCTTTGATATATTAAAGGGGTGTAAGGATAATGCTGAAAGGGGTTGTTCACAATAATTGTTGGGTGAAACAATAGGCTCTCAATGTACAAAATAGTATAGATGGTAGAAATAGTGTGAGGATGGGTGTGAATTGGGAGGTTCATTTTGTTCCTTGTCATATTCTCTGATAAAAGCCTATTAAATATAGAAATAAGACAAAGATACCCATGATAACTATTATAAAACATTATTATGGAAGTGCTACCCAAAGCAGTAAAACAAGGGAAAAGAAAACAAAGACTGGAAGAGATAAAATGACAATCATTTGTCATTGAGTTCTGTAAAAGCAGTAGCTTTCCTATATCCCAAAAGTTGTAAGTTAGAAATATAATGTAAAAAAATTTACTCACAATAGAATGTTGAGTAACAGACATAAAAATACCATGGAACTTTACTGAAGAATGTAACAGAAGACTTTTATAGAGGCACAAACCATGTTCTTGAATGGAAAGATAAGGTAGAGGAAAGATGCTAGTGTTTTCTAATTAATTTATATAGTTAAAGCAATTTATATAGATATACCAAAGATTTTTGCTGTTGTTTAGAATTTGACCAAGTGAGTTTAAAGCACACCTGGAAAAGTGAATTGGAAACACCAAAATTTGAGAAAAGAAGAATAGTAAGAGGGGGATTACTTATAAAATAGTGCTTAGACAATTAGGTATTTGGGGAAAAACATTAAGTTAAAGCTTATGTGCCATATACCAAAATGTGTCACAGATTAAAGACTTAAATATTTAAAAAAAATAGCATGTAAAGTTAACTAGAAATATGTAAGTTTGATGTCAAGGTAGAAAATGATTTTAAATATTTGCAAAGGTAAGAGAAATTATAAAGGAAAAGATTGATTTGAATACTTAAATTTAAGATATATTTATACATTAAAAAACAAATTAAAAGTCAATGAAAAAGGGTAAGTAATATTTTCACTATAAAAATAAAAGATTAATATTCATCTTTTAATAACCTATAGTCAAGTAAAAGGTTAACACCCAAAGATAGAAACAAAAGACATGAATTGGCAACTCAAAAGTGATACACATATCCAATAATCACCATAGAGCATGTAAAAAATTTCTCATTAGTGTTCATAAATGTAAATTAAAATAAGTATTGAGAGCCGGGCGAGGTGGCTCACGCCTGTAATCCTAACACTCCGGGAGGCCGAGGTGGGAGGAACACTTGAGCTCAGGAGTTCGAGACCAGCCTGAGCAAGAGTGAGACCTCGTCTCTACTATAAATAGAAAAAAATTAGCCAAACAACTAAAAAAAAAAAATAGAAAAAATTAGCTGGGCACAGTGGTGTGTGCCTGTCATCCCAGCTACCCGAGAGACTGAGGCAGGAGGATCACTTGAGCCCAGAAGTTTGAGGTTGCTTTGAGCTAGGCTGACGCCATAGCACTCTAGCCCAGGCAAGAGAGTGAGACTCTGTCTCAAAAAATAAATTAGTATTGAAACTGGCAATGGTTTTTGAGAAAACTGACAATACCCAGAGTTCAATGGATGGTAAAAGTGGCCTTGTCATACATATTCCTGGTAGTTCTAAAGATTTACCCAACCTAGAGATCATTTTGATGGTGTGCATCAATAACTTTTAAAATAAACATACCCTTTAATGTAAGAATTTCCTATTTTAGTATTTATTCTGATCAGAGATATATAAAGAGATTTATTTACAAGAATGTTCCTTTCTGCATATTATGATATCAGAAAACTGGAAACTGCCTAAGTCTCTAAAATAGAAAATTTTTAAAATATATTATATCCTTACGATTGATCATTATATAAGCATCCAAAATAAGAACACTGGAATGGCATGGACATAATATAAATGAAAAAAAGGGGGAGGTTATAAAATGAATGACATGAACTGAGTTTTCTAATAGGAAAATAACAATCTGGGTATATACACAAAGATTGGAACAATATAAAACAAAAACAAAATATGTGGTGATTATTCCTAGATGGTGGAATTAAGGCTAGTGTTTATTCCTCTGCACTTTCTGTATGTTTTCCAAATTTTCTACAAGGACTATGTATGGCCTTTGTAATAATTAAGTCCCATTGTTTGTCAAGTTAGGCCTTATGTGGTAAAGAAAGTTATTATTTTTTTTTTTTGTATTATTTGATTCCTTTAGGACACAGATATTATTGTGTGGGATGTGATCAATGAAAGTGGCCTCTACCGTCTAAAGGGGCACAAGGATGCCATTACACAAGCATTGTTTCTACGAGAAAAGAATCTGCTAGTTACTAGGTAAAGAAACAATGGTTTCATTTCTAATTCTTTGGTAGGTGAATTCTTTGGAGAGGATTTCACAGAGGGAACTTGTGTCATTCCTTCCTCTGTTCCCCACACTGTGCTTATGCTCACGTGCTAGCTTCCTCTCCTGCTGTCTTCCTTTTCTCTCTCCTTCCCACCCCTCCCACATAGTATAACGCTACCCAGAATTAATTATAGCATTTTAAAATTCCCTTTTCTGATTTGTTATTCTTTTCTCCTGGTATCAGCTGTTCCATGTTCTTTAATCTTTTGACACACCTGTTATAGGATGAGCTTTGTCTATTTTCTGGATCCCTAGAAAATTAGGAAAGTAGATTGTGGAGCAGTGGGCAAATGTGAATACCAGGTGTTTAATTTAGCCTGCCTTTTGAGGAGAGATGTATTGTACTTTATAGGCCTTCCGAATATCTATTAGGTTGAAGCATTTGAAATTTCCCTTTGTGTAGGTCAAAAATGATCAACTATCAACAACTTCATATGGTTCAACCTGATAAGTATTATTCCTAAAGAATGGTCCCTAAGAAAGGCTGGGATCTTAAGGTTTGCCAAGCAGTAATTAGAGGAACCACAGTAATGAGTCAGAAAATGTTGTAGAGGACCAATGCTATACCAGTGGTGGATTTGTTCCTGTGGGATAGGATACAGGTGTGTTACTGTCTTGCTCATATAACACAGATTCTATGAGAGAACAATTCTATAGTTGTAATAGAAAATGTATACATTACAGCTTATGGAATGTAAAGGAAAAGAAATAACACTGTAAGGTGGGGTTAGATGGGATGGACTTTGTAAATCAGGTTTTTAGGGGTTATTTTTTGTTTTCCCAGTTTGGTCATGAAGCAGTATTGCATTAGATTTATATTAGTGAAAAGGCAGGGAAGAGGCATTTGAGCAGGTAGAGTAGAGCCCATTGGCAGGGAGGGATTATATTAGGGGGTTAAGACCCAATTAATGGGAGATTTTGAGAATGGTGCTAAGGAGTCTGATTTTGATTCTATGGGGAACATTGAGCTAGTGTAAATTTTAAAAATTGAGATCATCTGACAGTAGTATATTAGGTGGGATGAGAGAATAGCAATAGACAAAGATATCTGATGAGAAGGTATTAAGATAATCCAGGTAGTAGGACTTAAATTCAGGTTTGTGTGCAGAAATGGACTGGAAGGAGTCAAGACCTAGAAACTCCACAGAGTAGGTGCTTCCAGGACACAGACTAGCTGGATATGGGAAACAAGGGAGTGGGAGAGGTCTAAGATGTTTCTGTGTTAGACCATCTGAGAGAATGGCGGTGCTGTGTTGATGGAAACCCGGAAGAAAAGCATGATGGAACAAGTTCTGTGTCCTTTTTACTCTAAATTCAGTCATTTTTGTGCTTACTGATGAAACATTTTCTGCATGAGAATAACTGCATGGAGAGTTAGGATTTTTGCTTTTCAAGAGAAAGGTTGGGTAGAATAGGAGCTGTAGACATTATTGCTGTATATCATCTTTTTAAAGCAACAAATGAATCCTTGAACTCCCTGTTAGTTGAATGATTCTTCCTAAACAAAGATTTTTTTCCTATTTCTTCTTTTAGTGGGAAAGATACCATGGTGAAATGGTGGGACCTTGATACCCAGCACTGCTTCAAAACAATGGTTGGCCACCGAACTGAGGTACATGTAGGATCATGGGCTCAGGGAAAGAATGGCAAGGCAAGCATTGGAGCAGATATAGCTGCTCTGGCATTTAGTAAAAACTGGCCTTGGATAGATTTTAATCCATGAACTTCATCATTTTTAAATAGTAAATATCCACCTATATTATTGTAGAGAAGTTTAATGATACTGTGTGTAATTAATGCCTGGCCTCATGACAAATAAATAGCAAATTGTAGCTGTTTAAATAATAGTTATCTGAAGATAGATCTATTCACTTGAGTTCAGGGACTATTTGGCACATCTTTGCAATCCACCTCAGTGCTTTGTTCATAAAAGTCTTTCACAAACATAATACCTGGAATTAATGAGGAGAAAAGGTTTAAATTGTTCAACTTGATTTGCAACAATATTATTATTTTCATTGTTTAATTCCAGGATAGTTAAAGCTGAAAATTATGCAGTAGACATTAATGGGACATCTTTTATCTGCTGGACACTGCTGAAAGCAAAGAAGTAGAAACTTAAAATCATTATTTGAGTGGATTCTAGATAGGATTTATGCTGAACAGCCATTGCACAAATTTGATGATAAGAAGTTAGAGAGAAACTCTTAATATATAAGCAACAATTTCACCACAGGCCATTTTTTTCTTTGTAAAAATGAGATTTCTGTTAGTGCATTTTGAAAGGTTTGCCTTAATATGCCTTTTCTTTGACTTTGAATTGCCAAAGAAATTTCACTACAGTGTACTTTTGGAACATCACATTATACAACCTGGAATCTCTTAAAAATCATATTATTTCAATCTTTTTGTACTCTATAGGTATGGGGGTTGGTTCTGGTGTCAGAAGAAAAGCGACTCATCACTGGGGCTTCAGACAGTGAACTGAGGGCTTGGGACATAACCTATCTGCAAGAGGTAATCACTTTTTTCAGATCATGGGCAATGTCATGTTTTAGTAGTTTTATAGGCTCATTGTGTTTAGAATCAGATGTAATTATCGAGTTCTTTACATAGTACTAGAAGAAATTCTCAATCACATCGATAACCTTCAACTTTTAAACAAAGGTTTTCTTCATTGTATGTGTATTGCCCTCATTTATTTTAGCTCAGAAGAGGGGTAGCTTTAGGCTTACAGCTTCTGGTAATGCGAATGTTTTAGTTTGTGGTATCCTTAGTCTAATATTGCTGGGCCTTTGGGTGTCCATAGATCAACTTCAGAGTATCTATGCACCTTTCTCCTCAAAAATCTATGTAGAATTTATGTGTGTCTATAAATATGTATATTCTAAGAAGATGTATAATTTTTTTCTCAGATACTCAAAGAATTTGTGTAGAAAAAAAGAGGTTATGGACCTTAGGTTTAGCTAGAGTTAGTTGTGTGCTGTTGTGTCCAGTAGCCATTTCGATGGGTTCTACATTAATAGGTGAGGGATTTTCTTTTTTTTTATTATTTAAGAAGAAAATATAACTTTTCTTGCAATGCCTTTGCAATTCCTAATGCCAATGTGAATCTTTCCCTTTAGAACATGGTAGACCTTTCACCTAAGAACAGAGAAAGTTTTAAAGTTAATGAAGAGTGGGTCATTTTTTCACTACTATCACTAAAACAGTAGTCCTTCTACTATAGAAAGTTACTAGAGATAGTATAAGGAATAATGTTTTGTTTGTATATGATATAGTCAGTGTTTAATAAATTTTTGTACTTGTCCTGCCATTGAAGAGATTTGATCAGAGAGATAACCGAATGGAAGCTATTAGTGGCCATAGGGAAGATTTCAAAGTCATTAGGGTTAAGAGTCACTTTCTGGAACATGTTATTTCAGCTTTTATTTCCCCATTTTTATAAAACAGATTGACGACTTGGAAGAACCAGAGCCCAAGAAAATCAAAGGATATTCTCCTGGAATACAGGCCACTCTTGAAGCAGAGGATGGGACTCTTGAGATGGATGAAGCTCCTGAGGATGTAAGTCATCTTTTTTTTTTTTTTTTATCGTTAATTGAGTTGAATAGTGGGAAAAATGAGATTTGCAGATTGCAATTCTTGTCATTTTAGGGAATATTTTTGTCACCTACATTTATTAGAGCTATATTCTTTCATAGGTTTAGCAGAACTTACATTTAACCTTCTTCTCTTGCTGCTTCTGTAGCGTATTCTTTCATGCAGAAAAGCTGGTTCCATAATACGAGAAGGAAGAGACAGAGTTGTGAACCTTGCAATTGACAAGACAGGCAGGATTCTTGCTTGCCATGTAAGTACTTAGGAGAAAATAACAAGGAATAGGCTGTTCCTTTCAAATACTCATTCTTTCCTATTCAGTGTAGAGATGAATTTTTGAAATCATGTTAATAATTCATTATAGGCTACTAACTGGACCTATAATCCCTAGCTTCTATCAGCATAACAACAACAAAAAATGTTTTATTTTTATTATTTGCAACCATTTATTGAATGCTGGCTTTTCTAAGCCATTTAAAAGCATTTAACTCCTTGTTTGGTATTCAGAGCAATGTTGTGAGTAGGAAGTGGTATCCCTGTTTTACAGATCAGACTGCAAATCCAGAGAGGTTAAGTTGCCTAAGGTATTACAACTAGTAAAGGAAGAAAAAATAAATGTTGTTGTTTAGTCCTAACTGAGAATAAGCTAAATTACAAATTGCCTCCCCTCTGACTTCAACCTTTTGCCTTTCTAGGGAACTGATTCTGTATTAGAAGTGTTTCATATCCTTTCCAAAGAGGAAATTCAGAAGAAAATGGATAAGAAGATGAAGAAAGCTAGAAAGAAAGCAAAGTGTGTTTTATTAATATTTATTAATAATGAAGTATCCTGAGTGGGCCACATGTTACTGAAAAAAAATGGACTTTAAGGAAATATTTTCTCTATGTCCAGTTACTGTTAAAAGCTAGAGAAGACCAAGTTTATCAAATCTCAAAGAGATAAAAAGTCAACTGATTTGACAAATCTTTTGAGAGCTACTCTGGTTTATTTGACATGGTTGGATTGTTAGGTGTAGGTTAATGAGTTTTTTTTTTAAAGTCCTGAAGTTAGAAAAGTATGCCAGAAACATTTCATTTGAATTACAGAGACTTGTTCCAGGAACTTGTTTGAGTTGTTGCATTCAGAATCCATTTTTTGAGGGTACCTATTAAGTGAAATAATACTTTATATTTATGACAGTGTAGTTCAAAAAGCGTTTCCACATTAACTGCATTGTTTAGTTCTTATGATAATCCTTTGTGGTTAAGTAACTTTCCCAGAATCACACAGTTTGTTGGTCCTGGAGCCAGATTTTGAACTCAATTAAGAGCAAAGGTGCTTCTAAAAAAATGATATTGTGGTACTTTTTTTTCCTCTCTAGGCTAAATTCTGGCAAAGGGGAAGAGGAAGACCTTGAAATCAATGTCGAAATGACTCTGAAAGATGAAATCCAAAGGGTGGCTAATATTAAAACTTCTGCCAAAATCAAGTGAGTAAAAATAAATTATCTGAAATTATAGAAATGGTAATTTACAAAGTAATATTGGCTTCTTCATGCTATTTGTAAGCTGTCTATATGAAGTGTATATTTGGAGACAGTGATTGTAAGACACCTATACCACACTTTGCTTCTATTGCCCTCACCATGAGCCTACTTATTATCTCATATTTGGATTATTACAGTAACCTTTTAGCTATTCATTTACTGTCCTTTCCTGCTGCCAATTAAGAAAAAATGTATGTCCCATGTTCAGAAAGGATGTAAGGTCACTTACGAAAAATACATACACAAAAACAAGGTATATGTCAGAAACAGGATCTGAGCCCAGGTGTTTTTGACTTAAAAGACTATACTCAACTACTACTCAGTATGCATAGTGCTCTTATCTGTAAAATTCTTCATATTAATGTTTATCCAAACTTCATACAGATTGAGGACATTGTAAGGCCTTTCCCCTAGAAAAAGTTAACCTTGTGAGCAAAGAACATTTATGATTATTTTCCCATGCAGATCCTTTGACCTGATTCATTCACCCCAAGGAGAGTTAAAGGCTGTCTTCCTGCTGCAAAACAACCTGGTGGAATTGTATTCATTAAATCCATCCTTGCCTACTCCTCAGCCTGTCAGGACAAGCAGAATCACCATCGGGGGTCATCGCAGTGATGTACGGACTTTGTCATTCAGCTCAGACAATATTGCTGTCCTTTCAGCAGCAGCTGATTCCATTAAGATATGGAACAGGTTTGTGAAATGATGTTTCCTATAGCTTTATCTAGTAGTAGTTTCTTTGCTTTGAAATATTTTTGGAGTACTTCTTGATGGTTAGTTATTAGCTTCTTAAGGCCCTAAATACAATTCTCTCAAAATATATCTTCAGTGCATTTTGGCCATTGGCCTGTGGAATTTACAGTAGAAAAAGTTGCCTTTTTAAATGTGGTGCAAAAAATGCAAACTTATTCCATGTGTGGAGCTTGTAGCTGTTCTTGGCTAGAGAAAAACACACAACTATGCAGCCTACTCTTTAAATTAAAAACAAAACAAACAGTAGATTCTTAGTAATGCCCAGTGGTTTTACCCAAATTTCTAGATGATTGTTTCACTCCTTTCCTTCTAGTACCTCTAACACCTTTATCTGAGACCATGCTTCCTAGTTCACTGAAAAAAATGGAAGCATCTAGAAGAGAACATTCATATGCTCCTATTATATTTGTCAATTTAGCTGTGTCTGTATCTGTGTAATTTTCTTTCCTAATTACTATGTTGCTTCTATTTTATCTGTTGTTAAATCTCCAGCACCTAGAACAGTACCTGGAGTGCTGTGGGCATTCTGTAAGTGTTTGTTGAATTAAGTGGGTATCTCATATATATGTATTGAATGGATGAATATTTATGGGCCTATAAAATGAACTTCACTTGTAGGGATATGTAATGATATTCTGATTTGACTTGCAATCCTTCAGGCTCACTTACTTCTTGGTAATGGCATATTGGGCTCCATGGAGCCCAGCAGATAATTTTCTCTGCCTTGTTTTTGTATAATCTCTGCTTCATAGAATTAGGAGGTCCTTACAAAGATAAAAAAGTTTGGTACTGTTTAACATTTTCTCCTTTGACTGTAATTGGGTCTGAGCCAAGGGTTTTTAAGACTTTCATCTTCTTTTGGTTGATCTAGGCATGGCGAAGTATGCGTTGAAATGTACACACTGACCTCTAATATGGGGAAGTAAGTTCTCTTAACATATGAGTTCTCTATTCCTTCTTTCTCATAGGTCTACACTGCAGTGTATTCGCACAATGACCTGTGAATATGCACTTTGTTCATTCTTTGTACCTGGTGATAGGCAGGTGGTTATAGGAACAAAGGTAAATTGGAATGTTTTCTTGGATTTCTGGGGCTTTGCTACTTAATATTGTTCAAGTTGTTTGAAGAATCTAGTTCCTTTTTTAATATCGGGAATGTATTAGGGCTAGGTAATATGGGAGTATGTTAGTTCATTGCCCTTTTTTTGTGGGTTTTTTTTTTTTAAGTTTTGTTTTATTTGTTAAAAATTAAACCATATGTCAAATTATGAGGGAGAAAATTAAAATCATGACCCTGAGATAACTACCATTAACATTTTGGTGATCAACCCTGTATCATTTTATGGGCACGTATGTAATTGTGTTTTAATTAATGATAAAATATATTAACTACCTAATATCAGGCTTGGCAAATAGAAGCATTCAATAAAGCCAAACTGATCAAGTCCTCATTCCTAGATGCTAATCACATTGGGAGACAACCATGTGGGAATAAGCAACATGGATTTGGATCCAGATTCTCTCCTTTAGAAAATGAGTAATTTGGGGCAAGTCACATAACTTCTCATAGTGTGTTTCTTCATCTATATGAGATGATGACACTTGCTTTTTGACAGAAACTTTTGCATCAGGTGGACCTACCTTTGAATCCAGGCTCTGCCACTTACTAGCTATGTGACCTTTTGGGCAAATTACTTAACCCTGTTAGCCTTGGTTTTCTCATGTAAAATTATGATAATGTACTTCACTGGGATGAATTATGCAAAGCTCTTAGTATAGAGACTGGCCAACAGCAAATAACTAATAGAGAATAGAGCTGGTAGCAGAGGGGATAGTACTAGTAGTAGTACTAGTGGTGAAAATAAAATGGAATAAGGTGTGTGAAATGTTTTGAAAAGTGCTTTGCAAGTATTTGTCATTATACCCATAAACCAATGCCATATGTGCATGAATTTTATTAGAAAACTTATGTATCACAATGGATATTTCTTGCCCAACAAAAAGTATAACATAGGCCAGAGATATTTTAGGGTCAATGTCAGGGAAATTGTATTAACTTTTCAAGTAAAAGTTTCCCTCATTATTTATTCTTTCAACAAAAGTCCACCTGCAATTTGCTGCTGGGAAAGCATTTTGCAAATTACCTTGAAGACTGCCTATATGACTAAAATGCAATTCCTGGCTAACTTTCTGTGCTAGGCAGTTAATGTACATTATCTCATTTAATATTCAACATCTTAGTGACCTTGGTGATATAAACTCCATTTTACAGATGAAAAAATAGGTTCATGGGGTCACAGAGTTGGAAAGAGGCAGACTAGGACTCAAGTCTTCTGGCTTATGCTCTTTGTACTACATTGTGCAGAAGCTCATCATAAAGCAGGCTTTGCCTCTGTGTGTTAACATGCTGACACCATGACGATGGCATGTACAGACCTCTAAACAGGAGTCACAGAGTGATTCTTTTCTATGCCATTCTGATCTATTTATTTATTCATTTATTTTAGTTCATTGCCCTCCCTAGCATTGTAGGTCGATCTCTATTTCTTGTTGTCAGTATGTTGTAGAGGAGGAAACCAAGACTAGATAGGGAAGAGTTAGTTAAGCCAGTGAGTGACTATAGAGGATAGATAGTTTACTTAAAAGGATTGATTAAACTTTAAAGGCAGCCTTACCAAAGTTAACTCAGCATGCCAGTTGGGGATTTAATAGCATTTAATCAGACAGAGAATACAGAGCATGGAATGTGGGCTCTATTTACTAAGCAGTAGATCACATTGTTGCTGCTTGGTTGTGAAATCTTTTCTAAATTATGCAGGCAAGAGTTGTGGAGGTTGGAGGTATGCTTACTAGAACTGTGCTCATTTTGTGTTTTCCTAGACAGGGAAGCTGCAGCTTTATGACTTGGCCTCAGGGAATCTGCTGGAGACAATAGATGCACATGAGGGAGCTTTATGGTCCATGTCTCTTTCTCCGGATCAGGTAAACTAAACCAGATTTAAACCTCTGGACTTCAGCCCTCTAGCTACATTCGCCAATTCCTATATCAAGTTTTACGGCTGCTAAGAAAGACTTCTCTCAGGGTTGCTTTAAGAACGCCTATTTTTTTGTCTAATCTTTAGATTTCACATATGATGCCTTCTCGTATATACCTGGTGTTATGAATAGCTGTCCTTATGAAATGAATTCTTGTTCAGCTGCTCTTGGTCATCAGCAACATGACATCAGATTGCTCACTCATGATTTTTTTATCAGTGGTTTGTGATACTTCTTAAGGGGGAATATTCTTTTGGGCAACGCAATACAGAGAGTAGAGTAGACTTTTCTATTCTCCTTTTTGTCCAAACATCTATGATGATATAAGTCTAGTATTTTAAGCAAACATGTCAGACCTTACAAGTCAATAAATGTGTGCTTTCCTTCAAAGGAGTCACCCTGGAGAACTGTATACTTATTCTAGTAATGATGCTGTTGATCAGACATTTTGAGATTTTTTTTTTGACAATACCTTAAGAAATTTTTGTCCATTTATTTGAATATTCTCAATTGCGGGGTGAGAGTAGTTGAGGCAGGCCCGTGAGGAGATCAGCTGCTTCTCCCCACGGAGCCAAGTCCCTAAGACAGGGGTCGCCACAGAGGATAAGGAAATTGATAGGCAACAGAGAGAAATAAAAGAATACACAGAGACTAAGGTATAGTTTATAGTTTTACATATATATATATATATATATATAAAGATCAGATATAACACAGCAGGAGGTTCCTAGGGGACTGGCATATCTCCACAACCGCCAGCCATGTGGTTAGATTCATACAGGTTTTTATAATCACAGACATCAATTACCAGTTGTCAGGGTAACATATTTGCATATCAGGGAATGCAGTTGCTAGGGGATACAGGTAGTGGGTTAGGGTCAAAAGTCCTCTTAAGGGGCTTCTATATCTAGGTGAACAAGCAGGTACAAAGTCTTTCAGGGGCTAGCTTCTAAATTCTAAGAGGTAGTTTTCAATTAACAAAGGTAAAACAAAAGAGGTATATTGACTCAATATATCTTTGATTAGTTATGGCGGACTTAAAGGTAGACAGACAGGAGAGAGCAGGAAGCCCATCTCTAATAAAACAGGTTGTTTATAACCACCCGGGTGCTTCTCTGGGCAAAGTGCACCCATTGTCTACAGCTCCCATCCTGTGAGCCATGTTTGCCTTGTCTTGTCTTTCAAGACACAGGGAAGCTCACAGATTTTGAGATATCGGGAAGCCTTCCTGGAAAACATCCCTACCGGAGATTTGAGAGCTCTCCCATGATAACAGCCTCTAATAAGTGAACCATTGAGTCCACACATTCCTTCAGGGCAAAACCCTGCAAACTCCTGTTTCTGTCTTTAACATAGTAATATAGGGTTATACAATAAAATAATGGTCTAATGAGCCACATCTCATTAAGTCCTCAATCATATTTTCCCAACACTCAATGGTGGAAAATTTTTATCCATTGAAAGCAGATCTTAGTTTTGGAAAAAACTAACTCTGGAGTGTAGAGTGGTTAATGGCATTTGGGATCCAAACAAAACAGCTGTGATTTTAAGATAATAATAACATCTTGCATTTGTAGAGCGTTCTGTCCTTTTCATAAACTACATGGTCTTTCATTTCAGCAAAACTAAGGATCATAGAAAGGCTGTTTCTGGTGTTATAAATCTATGAGATGGCAGAATAGACACCTGAGATATAGTTTTATGATATTGGAAAACAGTTTCAAAATGTTTTAAACTGGGACATTGCAGGAATAAATTTATAACCTTCTGAGGTGAATTCTTTAAACAGACTTAGATTATCTGTTCTATGTATAATTATCACAACTAGTTTTACTGCTTTATAGCCAATTCTTTTGACTCTCGTCACTTAGGTAGAACCCAAAACTCCACGGTGTTCACTAAAAGTTTTTCTTCCTGATGCTAACAAGAGTATAACTTTCGTTATCATCTGTTTATGTTAGTCTATGGTAGGAATTCTCAAGTGAGGCCTGTGGCAGCAGATCCAAAAGAGTAGTGAAAGGGATTAGGGAGAATCACATTTTTCTTAATTCTTACCGCATGCCATTAAAGAAAAACAAAAATGTTTGTTTACACTATTTTCATGTGCCTTAGCAAGGTTTTATGCTAAAATAATTTTTAACTGAAATGTCATTTGATTTTCAGCGTGGCTTTGTGACAGGTGGTGCAGATAAATCTGTCAAGTTCTGGGATTTTGAGTTGGTGAAAGATGAAAATAGTACTCAAAAGAGGTGAGTAGTCATTTTTTGTGTCCATGTTTTTGGAATGAAAATGGGGAGCCATTGAACACCTTTTTAAATTACGTGTCTCTGTTTTACTCTAGAGCAGGGGTCCTCAAACTACAGCCCACGGGCCACATGCGACCCGCTGGGGACATTTATCCGGCCTGCCGGGTGTTTTTGCCTGTTTTGTTTTTTTACTTCAAAATAAGATATGTGCAGTGTGCATAGGAATTTGTTCATAGTTTTTTTTTTTTAAACTATACTCCGGCCCTCCAACGGTCTGAGGGACAGTGAACTGGCCCCCTGTTTAAAAAGTTTGAGGACCCCTGCTCTAGAGGGTTAGGAATCATCTGTGTTTGTATACTAATTTGTTTATTTTTTTTCTTGATTTTTTTTGTGGTGCTAGACTTTCTGTGAAGCATACTCGAACCTTGCAACTAGATGAAGATGTTCTGTGTGTCAGTTACTCTCCCAATCAAAAGCTGTTGGCTGTGTCTTTGCTAGACTGTACTGTGAAAATTTTCTATGTTGACACTTTAAAGGTATAGTGATTATGCCTGGGAATGTTTTCTTTCTGACTAGCCTTAAGAATTTGGGTTAAGACTATAAAGAAGTGGCCTTGACTGTGCCCAGCAGTATGTTTCTAAAAATTTGTGTGCAAATCATTGCATTGTAAGTGCACTAGGGAAGCTAGAGTTTTAAAAAAAATTTCTAAGGTTCATAAATTTTATTTAAAGTAAGTTATATTTTACATGTTCAGAAAGTCTTGTGTACAGAAAATTTTGTGATAGCCAGTCATATTAAGAGCATTGCTATGTGTCCTAGGCAATGATTTCATACTTGACTATACATTAGGATAGTCATTTGGGTTACTTTTAAAACTATACATTACTGGGCTTTACACTCAGAGTTGGTAGGACTAGGTTGGGTCTGGGAATATTTTTGAGAGACAAGTGCCCCAGAGTCTTCTCAGTGAAGAGATCAGAGAATATCTCTGTGCCATATTCTGACTGAGGCAGTAAGCTTCTGGGAGCCTCCTTGTCTCCACTATATTGTGGTATTCTTGGCAAGTGCATGCAGGGTCTGTATAGTGGACAAAAGTTCTCTTAACAAGTTGTCTTTAGTGGCTTAATTGTCATCTTTGAAAGTATAGACATAAAGTAATCCAAAAAAGTGTTTAGTCTTGTATTCTGAAGTTACATTTTAGACCCACATGTAATAAATTATATTTACATTTCATAGACAGACATAAATTATTTATGTTCTTTTTTTCAATGTTTAGTTTTTTCTCTCACTTTATGGACACAAACTGCCTGTTATATGCATGGACATCTCCTATGTAAGTAAAGTTTAAATAGTATCTAGTAATATGTTGTCTTTATAAAGCACGCACTTTCTTAGTTCTTGGCTTGCTGTTTCCATTTTAGAGTATTTATTTTTATCATTTTGTTGTATATCTGATTTTCTCCAAAAAGTTACAAATTAATGTTACATTTTAAATATATATGTTACTTTTAATGTCTTCAGAATAATTTTACAAATATCTCAGTTAATCCTCGTAACTCCCAAATTCTACTTCGTTGTCTAAAATATTTTAATTGGTAGAGTACCCTAGAATATTAAAGACTTTTAAAAATGTATTCCCTTTTGTTCTGAAGGATAATATTGGTGAGAAGGAATTGGCTTTATATTTGGTTATTTATGGTATCTTGCACTATGTATACCTTTAGTCTCTTGACTAAAATAATTTTTTTCCAATGTCTAGTTATGATTAGAGTAAATTGTACATTTAAAAACAATGTCTATTTTATGTGAAAGGAATTGGCCTCATAGCTGTCTGTGATCAGTACACTAATAGTTAAGTTATAGTGTTAAACATCTCTAATTTTTTTGTTACGTTAACAACCATTTGAACCAAACATTGAATAGGAAAGATATTAGAAATGATGATAGGGAATGTGGGATACAAGCTAGGTCATAAACATTCTAGTAGATTCTTAAGTAGCTCTATAGGTAAAAGTAAAGAATTAAGTGTTCTTAGTAGAAAGATGAAATAATTATTTTTGGCTTTATTATAATGTTTTTGAAAGAAATGCATTAAACATTCTGGTTAGGTTTTATTTATCTAACTTACAGAATTCAGATATCTAGTAACATTTTACTTCTGTTTCTCATAGGATGGAGCACTAATAGCAACTGGGTCTGCTGACAGAAATGTGAAAATCTGGGGTTTGGACTTTGGGGACTGCCACAAGTCTCTCTTTGCACATGATGACAGGTAGGTGTAGTCTTTTCAAGGGTCTCCTTTGGAGTCACCTGTAAGCAGCATTTCCCTAGAGCATTTATGTCTATCATTTAGTGTTCTCAGTGATAAACTGAAAGTTCTAATATATAGCTAGATACTTAAGAACTAGCTAGTGAAAAGCTATTATGTTTGTAAGACTCATTTTACTAACATGGAATTTAATGACATTTATTATACTCCTCTCACTTTGCAGTGTGATGTACCTACAGTTTGTACCCAAGTCTCACCTCTTTTTCACTGCTGGGAAAGACCGTAAGATTAAGCAATGGGATGCGGACAAATTTGAACACATACAGACTCTGGAGGTAACCTCTTGCCTGCTTCGCTTCCTTGGTACTTAAGAATGTTTCTTTACCCGCTGATATAAGCAGGTAGCAGTCCATGAATGAGCTATTCTTATGTGGGTTTTGTTTTTGTTCTTTTCTCCAGGGGCACCACCAGGAAATATGGTGTTTGGCTGTAAGCCCCAATGGAGACTATATTGTATCATCGTCCCATGACAAATCTCTGAGACTTTGGGAGAGAACAAGGGAGCCTCTTATACTTGAAGAAGAAAGGGAGATGGTAAAGACTTTAGGCTGGTTACAAATATGCTTGTGTGTATCTGACAGGCTGTCCCAGTTGAAGTTTTTGTCTAGTGCAGTCATACCTCATTCAGTGCAAGTCCAAGAACCCACAGGAGATGTTTCCAAGACCATTGTCACACATTTCAGAAGTTAAACAGAGATAAAAATGCCATTAGGGGATTGTGTTTTAAAAGAAGCAGCTCCTCACTGTTTCATTTCACTTTATATGGAAAATATGTTTTTTTTCTCTCAAATTAACTATCTATCTTGTGGCAGCAAAGGGAAGCAGAATATGAGGAGAGTGTGTCCAAAGAAGACCAACCAGCAGTAAGTAAATTTTTTGGGATCCTGAGATTATGCCTTATAATTATCTTACTGAAATTTACTATGATTTCAAGAATTTCTAATAGAATTAGAATTGGGGCTAGATGCCAAAGGCCTCACCAGGTGATATGAGGAAGAATCTCTGTGGTCCTTTTTATTCAACTGCATATCCTAATTTTGTGGGACAAGTGATTGACCAAATTTGATATTGAATAATTGTCATTTTGGCTTTTTTTTTTTTTCTTAAGGGGGATTTAGGGAATTATTTAGCTCACTGCAGGACAAAAATAAAAATCAGAAAAAATTTGAGAAATTGGACATTATCTTTAAACATTTGCAGGATATTATTATGATCGTACATAGAAACCGCTTAACCTAGTGTCTGGTCCTTACTAAGTACTCAGTTAATGGTAGCTAATAACATTGTGTTATCATTTTCATAAAATAATACTTATTCTATGGATGTAAGATAAATTTACTGGCTCTTTAACTCTTGTCAACAATATTGGTCAAGGATCTCTTTGTTTCTGGCAGGTTCCAGGGGAGACTCAAGGCGACAATTACTTTACTGGAAAGAAAACTATTGAAACAGTCAAAGCAGTAAGTTAATATAGAATGTAGTATCTCATTTTTTAATAGGAACTCAACTTCTTAGTAAAAATATTATTCTGTATTAACCAAATAGCCATTTTATGGCAAAAGGTTGATGAAATTTAAAGATGGAAATTATAACTTCTGATTTCTTCCCTTGGAACCAAGGACAAGAGTAGTCCCGAATCTGATTGGTACATGTTTGATTTCTAGAAATACAAGCTTGATCTCCTTTTGACAGTTAGGAAGCACCTTTTAGGTGTTCCTGGGAACTGCCTTATTCAAGATGTCTAGATGTGGTCTCACCTGAGTCCATGACACTTAGTCTCCTCTCTATAAATTAAGAAAAAAAAGAAAAGAAACCAAAGATGTCTTTAAATGCTGTTAGGCACTCTATTGGCACGTCTTTATTAAACTGATTCAGGCTATTTCATTAGGTAAATTTCTAGTCAGGCCTTCCAATTACGGTATCCTGGGATGATGGAGTGTGTTGCAATGATGATATCCTTTGTCATCACTCGTGTAGGCTGAGAGGATCATGGAGGCTATTGAGCTATACCGAGAAGAAACTGCAAAAATGAAAGAACACAAAGCCATTTGTAAAGCTGCAGGGAAAGAGGTAAGATCGTACATTGTTATGCTCTGGGAAATATTTATAAATAGAATTCCTGAGAAGAAAACATTGTTTCAGGTTTATATTGATTAAGATCAGGATGTGAGATAAATGCAGTACTATCTTTTCTAACTCAAATATTGAAAGAAATCAAGGAACTATGGGAGGAAGGAAACTTGGTTTAATAAAGAGAGGACAGGAAATTATAGATTGGGTTGATTATTGTATTGAGTAGAAACTCATGGTCCTATTTTGGTTTAGGAGGCAGAGTAACCCATTTTAGATAAAATGCATTGTCCAAACTCATTGACAAGTACTTTAGAAACTAACAGGCCTGCTAATTCTTTTAGATTCTTTCAGTTTTTAGGATCTCTTTTCAAAATTGTAAAATACTGTTAGCACCCTGTCTGTGACAAGCACTATCAAAGTCTCATTTTTTTAATGACTTGATTTAATAATTTCTTCATAGGTTCCTCTTCCCATCAACCCCATCCTGATGGCTTATGGCAATATCTCAGTGAGTAGAATGTCTAACAGTTTCCCCTTGGTTATTCAGAGGTTATTTTCAGAGACAAAAGAGGAAGTGAAGAAGCATTGTTTGTGGGGATATATTGGGAAATACTTTGCTTTAAAAATCTCTTGAATCTTGCCATCCTCTAGCATATTTTGTTTTTCAAAAGGACCACTTTAGCATAACTTCCCAAGCCAGCCTTTTTGGTTGGACTGACCCAGCATTCTTCTGTTTTCTAGTGCTTACTTATGTTCAGTATCCAAGGCCCTCTGAAGATTCTGTTCATCTAAATGAACTTTGGAATAAGTCTTTGGAGGAAAAATTGACATAAATCAGATAAGATAAAGAAAGAGAGAGGGGAGAGGAATGGGAGAATGTTATCTATTAATAGCAATCTCTAATTACTTGCATGTCTCCATCACAATAATGATATGAGTCAGAGTGTCTTTATTTTATAGGTAAGGAAGCAGGTAACATAGTTGGTAAGGGGCAGAGCTGATTGTGAACCCAGATATGGCTAACTCCAAGCCCATGTAGGTCTTGCCATTTTAGAACACTTGAAGTGAGAGAGAGGGGTCCCTGTTTTTTTAGGAGATGGAAATTAGAGAGTGTTAGTAGAAATCAACCAAGATTAGCACTAATGGTATTATTTTTCCTTTATAGCCTTCAGCCTATGTATTAGAGATTTTTAAAGGGATCAAGTCAAGGTGAGTCCTAGTGTAGTTTATGTTGTAGGTAATGAAATAATACATAATTCAATCAAAAGTACCAACTGTTAACAGTTTCTGTTGCATTATTTCCTTTGGTTTATTTTTTGCATACATAAGCAGTTAGAATCATATACAGTTTTTTATCCTATTCTTTTTCACATATTTCCTGAACATTTGCTCATTATTGATATTCTTCAAAAACACATCATTAAATTAATTCAAAATATTCCATTGTACGAATAACTATAATTGGATGTTGCATTTGTTTCTCAGTTTTTGCTGTTATCAATAATGCTTCAGTGAACACCTTTATAAACACAAATCTTTGTCATCATTATTGATTATTTTTCTGTAGAGTCCTAGCAGCCTAATAACTGATCAGTGGGCATAAGCATTTAAAAGGTTTATATTGCCTAATTAGTTTCAAGAGTGCTTGTACTCATTTTTACCAGGCTTTTAAAAATTTGTTGCCAGTTAGAGAGTGTATTGTATTATTTTCATTTCTTGTGATTATTAATAAAGTTAAAATTTTAGCATATTTGTTAACCATTTGTATTTTTTCTTGTGATTTTTAGTTATCTTTTCTTTTTCCTCCTTAGTAGTTTCTTTTACTGGTTTTTAAGAATTCTTTATGTTCTTTGTCATAAATCTTTGGAATGTTATATTTGTGATTTGCCTTTTGATTTTATTTATGAGTTTTGACGTACTGAAGGTTATCATTTTCATAAGTCACAATATCTACATATATTTCTTATAAGAAATAAATAAGACCTGTCTGAGGATGATGAAACTTTTCTAGAGAAATGTAAAAGAAAATTGACTAATGGAGGTGTAATAAATTCCAAAATGGGAAGATTCGGTGTTGTAAAAATTTAATTTTTATTAAACTAATTATTAGATTTGTGATCCCAATTGAAAGCTTCTTAAGATTTCTAATTAGAATTGATGAAGTGATGCTAGAGCTAGTTCTAGAGGGAGCTAGTCTTCTATATTAAAAGCCTATAAAATTAGCAAAATTAAAATAGTGCAGGATTGGTATCAGGATCAATCAATAATTTATCATAATGGACTTAAAAGCCCTGAAACACATTCTGTCATATATACGAATTCAATATATGGTAAAAGAAGTATCATATAAAGATGGAATGTTAAACAAAAGCCTTTGGAGAAATTGCTTATTTGAAGGAAAACAGATTTCCCCACCATGCCATCGACCAAAATGCATTCCAAATAGATTAAAATACTAAATATAAAAAATAAAATATTGAAAAGAGAGAATCATCTAGAATACAAATGAATATTTAAACTTTAAAGTGGGAAGATCTATAAGTATCAGTAGAAAAAAATAATACAGGAAAAGATTTAAAAATTGACCATGTTAAGAAATGTGACATTTTCCATATTTATTTTTTCTTCAGTGAGCTGGAAGAATCTCTACTTGTGCTGCCTTTTTCTTATGTCCCAGACATTCTTAAACTCTTTAACGAATTCATTCAGCTGGGCTCAGATGTTGAACTTCTGTGCAGGTGCCTCTTCTTTCTCCTCAGGTAACATCCTTTTCCAAAGAACACCATGTCTATTCAGCAGAACTGCTTCATTAGTACCTTAACTGAAGCTGTCAGCACTTTGGGCTTAAGAAATCTTGTTTCAGTTTCAGAGACTGAATTTTAGCTCTTTATGACATAAAATATTCTTATCCTCTGGAATCAGTCTTGCCTTTAAAACAAGGATAGTGATGACCCACTTGTTTGAGTAATATGTATTGGTACTGCATTGCTCAGGAATGCCTACTCATTCATAGATCTCTAGGTTGCAGTCTAAGATAGTAAGTAGCTCTGGTTCTAGTAAGTTTGTCTTAAGCCAATTACTGAATGGTCAGTCTGCCTCATTTGTTGTTTCTTTTTGTTTAGTAAGCTAACTGGTTTTGTTTATAACAATATTTTAAGGAAATTAGTTTATTTCTCCATATCTCTACGGGTGCACCTAAAAACATAGGGGCATATATAGAGGTAAACTAAGGAAAATAAAGAGAATATGTTCATTAGGCTATGTTCTTAAATATGAAGAATTTTTTGTTAATATGTAATTGAGAAGAATATGTGTATAAAGGCTTAAGAATATAGTCTTCTACTCTCTGACCTTCATTCACAAGCTGTTATAGCAGAGAACAGGAGTAGAGAAAAATTGAACATTCCTTAAAATATTGTTATAAAGACAAAAACTGGTCAGCTAATGCCAGAGAGTTAATGAATTGATTGAATAGGTTATTTGGTGAATTGGTCTGTTTTTATGATTCCTAACCCTCCATTCCTTATTTTTCTATCAGGATACTAGCAAGAGAAGAACAATGTTATGTTTATATTATTCTATTGTCATATTCATAATTTTGGTGAAGTTGTAAAGACAAATTCATATTTAACAATATTAATAATTTTTTACTGCAGTGGCATAGGTGCTGTTGAACCAGTGTCACTGGTTCTGTGGGAAACACTGAATTCTTATCTCAGAGGGTTGTAGGTAGGCACTACCTGATAGGTAGATACGGCATGGTCATCAGGGATACCTTGGTACTCTAGGTCAGAGTTGGACTCTCTGATGAAAGGCTCTATCTCTTTTTTGCTGTTAGTTCTATTAGAAATATTAATAAAATTTTTGTTGAGTTAGCATTTCTTAGAAAGCTCATTCTGTCTTTGAGCTTTCCATAAAATACTGTTGTCAAAATCTGTGGCCAGCTGGCAAATTTCTCGGGAAAGAATTAGCTTTTTAAATGAGTTGAGTGTATCATAGATTTAGAATAGTATTTTAAAACTTGTCATCAAATTGAACTGAATCGTAGGGAAAAAAACTTCTTTTGCTTTTTTTTTTTTTT
>VBSM01000729.1:11948607-11986241 GCA_008086735.1 Cheirogaleus medius | reverse complement strand
GAAAAAAAAAAAAAAACACCAGAAAAATCCTTAGTGAGAGAAGGATGAGTAATAACACCTGCAACACCTGACTCACATATGCTGCTATAATGAACTGAAGTGGGAGAAAGTTTGTTTAATCTTTCTTATATGCCTCTCCAGGATGTTATCGGCTTCAACATGGCAGGTCTTGATTATCTCAAGAGAGAATGTGAGGCAAAAAGTGAAGTTATGTTTTTTGCTGATGCTACTAGCCACTTGGAAGAGAAGAAGAGGAAGAGGAAAAAGAGGGAGAAGTTAATTTTAACATTGACTTAGAACTGAAATGTGGTGTCTTTCTACTTATTCCTTAAAAGGACTTTTAAACTAAGTAGTAGAGTTGTTGTCATCTTAAAAACACCAAATAACAAGAGAAGATCATGTTGCAGAAGATCTCAGGATGTGGTTCCCAGCTTTGCCTTAGGGAATTGCAACATGGGATTATGGGCTGGCTCCATTTCTTGGATTTAAAAAACATGATTAATTTAAATTTTATTCTGTGCCCACAAGGCTTAAGCCCTGCAGGAGGTGTTGTCTCTATAGTCTAGCAGGGAGCAAAGAATTTTTTTAATTAGGTATTTGTCTCATTGGAGTAAAATTAACATTTCAAAAGTTTTTTGTATTTTGTTTATGGCAGATGATTTGTTACTTCTTTATATTTTACCACCTATTGAGACAATCAGGTGCATAATTGATTGCTCTCTGCCCATAAATGCAGTGTCATGGACTTTTGGTGTTAAAGGACCATAAGAATTATTGAGAACAGCTTCCTTAAAACTTTAACTCCTGTAAGTTGTTATATCTGTATATAAGAAGATCCTATTTGCTGTTTATACTTTTCTGAATAAAACAGTTGTTTCTGATTAAAGAGTAGTCAAACTAAGATGCCTTGCTAGGCTTCTGAGTAATTAATATGCTGTGTGTGTGTGTAGATATATATACACTTGACCCTTGAGCAACAATGGGGTTAGGGGCACTGACCCCCACTCCTATCCCACAAAGTCAAATAACTTTTGACTTCCAAAAAATTTAACCACTCATAGGCTACCGTTGACAAGAAACCTTACCAATAACATTAACAGTCAGTTAACATATTTTTTGTTATATATATTATATACTGTACTCTTAAAGTAAGCTAGAGAAAAGAAAATGTTATAAGAAAATCATAAGGAAGAGAAACTACATTTACAATACTGTATTTATCAATACTATAAATTTACATTACAAGGTGAATCCTCTGTCTAAAAGGTGGGCAGCTGCAGAACTCAACCTATTATGGTTCATATCAAGCAATTCAACTTTTTCTTGTAATGTCATGACTTTTCTCTGCTTCTTGGGAGCATTTCCATTATCATTAGTGGCACTTCATATAGGTCCCATGGTTTTATTCAAGGTTTACAGTATTGCACTAAACATGATAAAAAAAAATACACAAGAAGCTTGAAAGATCACTTTTTACTACAATGTGTAATTTACTAGAAAGATGAACTGCCTACTCAGAAATAATTAGCATCACATAGCATTTTAAGTGGATACTCACAACATTTGAGCTCACCACAGTAGCAACAGGAGATGGATATGAAATTATTAAGTAGTACAGTATTTCTACAGTTAATTGTACATAGCTATGATTTAATACTGCATCTTTATGTTTGTGTACCTTTCTGTCAACTGTAAATTGCATCATGTGTGGTCTGTAAATTTTGATAAAAAATTTTAACTTTTTATAATTTGTATTTTATGGCAGTAAATGATAAAATAGACTAGTATCTACATATATTTTATTCATGACCTACCTTTTTAAAAATGTTTTTATATTTCTAGGTTATGCAGTTCATCTGCAACATCTCCAAATTATTACAAATCTCTGGGATTTTTTTTTAAATATTTGTATTGAAAAAAATTTGCATATAAGTGGATCAGTTCAAACCTGATTTTTAAAATATATTTATGAAAAAAATGTGCATATAAGTACACAGTTCAAACCCATGTTGTTCAAGGATCAAGTGTATATCCTCAGGGTAGGGATTTGATGAGGTGGCAATGTTCTAGGAAAAGAGATTGACACAGATACCTCTGGGCCTGGGTTTTCTTTGTGGCAAGTTTTTAAATAACTAATTCAAACTCCTTGTTGTAGGTCTATTTAGGTTTTCTGTATCTTCTTGAGACAGTTTTGGGTTTTATCTTTCTATGAATTTGTCTGTTTCATCTAAGTTACAGTGTTGTGGTGCCACCATTTTCTTCCCAGCCCAGAGCTGCAATTCTTATGGCTTGATGATTTGGGTCCCAAACCACAAGTCTGTTAATGTTCCTAAGCATAACACAATCACTGAAGTACCATAAGAAATACAGTGGTGTTATTTGTTGGGCAGAATAAAATAAGTAAATTGTTACAGAGTTCCTAAAGGCTTAATTAACTATGAAAAGGCAAGAAAATAGACAGTATGGTACATTCTAAGTGCTTTCCAAGGAGTCAATCCTATTTAGGCAGCTATTCTTGCTATCATGGAGAGGAGTTAATTCTTGAAAAAATGTTAATTTTTGATGAGAACAGAGGCTGAATCCATATCTTGTTTATGCTTCTTAGAATTGTTCGTCAGAACATAAGGAAATTGTAGCATTTCCCATTAACATTTTTGATGGTTTCCAAACCAAAACAAGTTCCAGAAGGGCACTCTAGATGTTTATGTAATTAATAATTACTCTATGTTAAAAAGTGCTGTTTTCTCATAGCTTTTCCACCATTTATGATTGATAAGCCTGACAGTGTTAGGGAATTTAAAGTTGTTTCTGTCTGATGAGTGTTACGCTAATCAAAGAGAAGGGGAAGCTGTGATAAAGTGACGTGTACGGTAAGTAGCTGAATTGTAACTTTTGGTCAAAATACTTGAAACCCTTTAACCCTAAAGGTTTGAAGTCAACAGGTACATTAAAAAGTGAATTTTAAGCCAAGCAGATTTCTAGTCATTTGTCAGCCATTGGCTGTATAATCCTTAATACAGAAACCATTTAATGAATGTCTCTTGCAACAATGTAGTAAGTTACCCTTAGAAATTCTGTAATGCCATAAAGCCTCCGGAATGGATTATTAGTGGTATAACACTTAAGCTTATTTCAAAGCTCTATATATGTATATATCCATCCATTTAGAGAAGATATGCTTAACAATTTTGAGATTCCCTGGCTGGAAGGTAGGTGCTTTGTATATTTGATATTAAATTGTTTCTCAGTTGCAAGTGCCATAAGTCACATTTCTTCCCAAAGAAACCTAACAGATGTCTAGCAGAGAACCTAGGATCGTACCCAAGAAAGCAGTGGTGTCTGCTCCCGGGTACAGGGCTATACCTAGGGTTCTACTTACACATCAGCTATAAATGATAAGCTTGTTCAATGCAGCCTTTTCAGGCCAGGCCGTCCTTAGGAAAGAGAGGGGGCTTGTGGGCAGGGGCTTAGCAAAAAGCCACCGGGGCTACATATATCATCCACTATCCACTTCCTTTCCTCACAATTTACAATCCCAAGTTGGAGATGGGACTAAGGTTCTTAACACACTGACTACCATACTAGGAAGAAAGAATTTTTTCCTGGGGCCACAGTAGTTTATTATGAAAATAGAATAAAAACTTCGAAAACAAAATGACTTTCCTAATTTACTGAAAAATTTGTTATATTTTATTGTTTTATGTGTTAGTCATATGTAACTTGAAAAATAGTTCATAAGGGTAAAGGTAAAGAGACGTGTGAGTTACATATGCTTCACGAGGCCCCCGGCTCAAAACTAGCACAACTCACATGGCAGTTAATGTGTTAATGGTAATATAGCCATATATTCCAAGTTCTTTTACTTTATTTCTGAGATTTTTTGGGATCCCAGTATCCCTGATGGGTTTTTAGAACACAGCACACATGATGTAACAGTCACTCGGCCCAACCCTTGTATTGGGCCTGGCAGTAACTGCCCTTGTGTAATCTCTTCCCCTTGAGTGTGGGTTGGACCTAATGACTGGCTTCTAATGAATAGAATACAGTAAATGGTATGTCTCATCCAAGATGAGGTTATAAAACACTGTGAATTCTGCCCTGCTCACACTCTCAGGCTCTTCTTGCTTGTGTGTTCTGATGAACCAAGCTGCCACGTTGTGAGATGCCCTAGAGACGCCCATACGGCAAGGAACTCAGGGCGGTCTCCAGACAGTAGTCAGTGAGGAACTGCAGCTCTCAGTCTAGCAGCCTACAAGGAACTGAATCCTGCCTACAACTAAAGTGAGCTTGAAAGCAAATTCACCCCCAGTTCAGTCAGAGAACTCCACTGAGCTGTGCCTGGATTCCTGACCCATAGAAGCTATGAAATCATAAATGTTTGTTATTTTAAGCCACTAAGTTTTGGGGTAATTTATTACATGGCAATAGATAACTCATAGCTTCTATAGAGCAAATTATGTAACCTAGTTGTTTTAGATTCCTCATCTATAAAATGAGTATTACAGTGCCTGCCCTAGAGTTATTGCGAAGTACTTAAAGCAAACACAAAATATATTACTATTACAGCATCTTTTTAATCTCATTAACTCTGCAATAATATACACAAAGAGGCATAAAGACAGCATTACTTCTATTAGGACATTTCTTCTATTAGGTAGATTCATGAAATTACTTTTGATAGACTGGTGCCAACAGGAATTATCTTTATTTGAAAGCTATTCCATAGTTTTCAGAATTATCTAGCTATAGATGCATACTTTACCACTTCTCAGTTTGGGATAACTTCTGAAAGTTATGGATGAGAACTCAAATAAACCTGCCTTAATTCAGTGGTTCCCAAGTGTAGTCCAAGACTGCAATATTAAGATGTGAATTGGGTTTAATAGAGTTCCCCCAAAATACATGTCCACCTGGATCCTGTGAATGTGACTTACTTGAAAATAGGGTCTTACACATGTAATTACTTAGTTAAGATGAGGTCATACTAGATTAAGGAGGGTGTTATATCAGCAATGACACTGCAAGCTTGGAATGAAGGACACAGAGACAGGTCAAAATGAAGCAAGGCTGTCAGATTTCTGGAATTCTATAAGCAGGAAACAGACTGCCCAGAGGGTAGAACTGCTGATGCTGAGATTGAAGGCACAGCGGGTGGGGCTAATGGAGCCTTTGAGGGCCTAGAGGCTAGGGTCGGTGGCACCTCCATGAGCACAGAACCACACATGATAACTTTGTCCTTGAAACTTAATGGAATTTGCTCTGCTTGATTGCAAACTTACTTTAGACTGTGACTCCTTTATTCCTTCCACATTCTCCCTCTTGGAATGGAAATGTTCATCCTGTGGTGGTTCCACCATTGTATTTTAGAAGCTGACAACTTGTTTTCCAGTTTCATAGGTGTGTAGATGGAGAAAGGAGGCCAGAATGGGTCATATGCAAAGTCTCACCCATACCTGACTTAGATGATGAGAATTTGAAACTTTTGAGTTGATATTTAGATGAGATTTTAGATTAGAATTAATACTAGAATGGGTTAAGACTTTTGGGAATGTTGAAATAGAGGAATGTATTTTGCACCTGGGATGAACATGAATTTTGAGGGACGAGAGGACAGACTACTGGGTTTGTCCCTCCAGGATTGATACCTAATGGAACCTGTGATTGTAACCTTATTTGTCAATAGAGTCTTTACAGATATAATCAAGTTAAGATGAGGTCTTTAAGGATTATGGTAGCCCCTAAATCCAATGAGAAAATCCTTACAAGGAGAGAGAGAGAGAGACATTGGGAAATACAGAAGGAAGAATGCCGTGTGAAGACAGGCAGAGATTGTAGTGATATAGCTACAAGCCAAGGAAAGCCAAGCATTGCTAGGAGAGAAGCAGAGAACAAATTATCCCTCAGCCCTTCCAGAAGGAAACAACCCTACTGACACCCTGATTTTAGACCTCTGAACTGAACTGTAAGAAAATATCTGTTGTTTTAAGCCACCTGGTTTGTGTTACTTTGTTATCCCTAGGAAACTAACACAGATTTGTCACAGCAGCACTAGGAAACTAATACAGGATGTGATTTGCCTTGTACTCTTATTCTCTCATAGGCATAAGGTGGAGTTTTCGAGAGGCTGTGTGATGTGTGATACGGTGACAGATTGAATACAGGGCAGATGTGAGAGTCTAGCTATGTTCTATTAAACTGGACATTAAAGAGATTTGCAAAAATATAAAACAATGCAACTTTTGTGATTAAATTTTTGTTTTGGAAAATAGTTATTTTTCATTAAATATGTTAATATACTGGGTTTATTATCTTTAAATAAATTTCAAAATTTTCCCAGTTTTTAATTTGGTAAATATTGATGTATATTACCCACATAAACAAAAACTCTTTGAGATCCTCAATAATTTTTAAGAATATAAAAGGAGTCCCGAGTCCAAAAGTTTGAAAACCACTGACTTAATTGTAAATTCTCAAGTCCAAAAGGGCACCTTGGTGTTCGTGCTTGTGCTACTGCTTTTTGGAGAGTAAGATCAACTTTTATCTGCACAATGAATACAGTGCTTAAAAGAATGAACTTTGGAATCATATTAAAATAGATTAGATTTTTACTTCTTCCGCTTAAGATTATCTGAGCCTCTGTTTCCTTGTTTATCAAGTTAGAAAAATAATATCTATCTCATAGGTAGTATGAGGATTAGATTTGATAATATAAATTAAAGAGTAACTACTATAGTTATTGGGAACAAATATTTTCATTTAATCAGGCTAAGTGGCTTATTGATTTCTGGTTGTAAGAATAGGAGAACAAACCTGAGGTTTAAAGCCTCAAATTTGAAAGGCTGACAATCAAATTCCCATTTATTACTTACCGGGCCTAATGTGGAGAAATTTTACGAGACATGAAGACTCCAAGTGTTGAAGCAATTTTAGAAGTTCTCTGGACCATGGGATTTTCTTTACCCTGGGGAAAATCTTTTGGTCGCTCATCATATTTGTTGCTTGTTAAAACTGGTAAGATATGGGTTAAGGATTATGCTTTTTGTGACTAAATGATTTGTACATATAAACCCAAATGACATTTTAGACTCATAGACTCTCTTCTCTAGCAACATTAGTTCAATTTTAGGTCCTCTTCTGTCTAGTGCAAATTCTACATGCTCAGGCTTAGGGACTAGAGAATGGATAGCAAAATGTCTTAGAATGTCTTCTGTTCTCCGTGGTGTACATTTCTTTCCTAACTGTGACTGGCTCTCTATAAGGAGCCGTCACCATGACCAGCCCCAACCCACATCCACATCAGATCTCATGCTTTTTTTTTCCAGCGGGGAGAGGGATGGATCTTGGGAAGTGGGCTATAAACTATCATTGTTGATGCTGGAAGTAGTTAAAAGATCTAATAAGACTCTTTTCTCCATTTATCTGTGCTTAACTAACAGGTAGTCTTTATAAGCAAGGAAGTAGAAAATGTTTTAGCGTAAATGCAAATGGTTTTGTTGCCATGATCAGCAGCAGTGATTCAGGTACTCTGGATCAGCATCTAATAACCTGTGCGAAGAGGGTAAGGGGCTTGATTTAATCCCCAGAGGAAAAAAAACTAGTTCCTTGGTTAGTGTCCTATCACAATGGAAGAATCCTGTCATCATTATTCCAAAAATACATAGAGAGATTGCATTCCCAGTGAGGTCTTTCCTGACCACCCTATGCTAAGTTGTAATCCTCCTTAACATTCTCTATACCCTTTTCCTACTTTATATTTTTCTCCATTGTACTTACCACCATTATAGTCCATATTTTACTTATTTTGTGTATTGTCTGACCTCCTGCTGGAATATAAACTAATAGAGGAAGGGATTTCTGTCTCCTTTGTTCATTGCTGTATCCTCAGTGCCTGGAACAGTGCCTGGCACATCAGAGGCTCTTTGAAAGAATAAACAAACAAATGAACTCGACTCCATTTATCTTGAAATCAAGGTCATCTGACACAAGTTCCCCTAAATTTCTCCTTCACCCTTGCCAAGATTAACCCTTCAGCTCTGTTCTTGCTTATTCTCTTTCCCTCTTTCGGTTATTGCAATTTCAATTACTTCTACTCATCCATATTCTTAATGTTTCTCTTCTGATCTATTCTCTTCAACCTACTAACATACTTAGGTCTACACTCAACTGGAAATCCCTCCTTTACTCTGTTGCATCCTTGAGGTACCATATTCTCTTGCTCTTTCCCTTTAATAAATTTTCTTGAAAGATAAATACCTGGTCATGTTTTGTAATTTATTAATAGTTTTTGTCCCAACCAAATTTAGCAGTCTTATTTAAATCTGAATTCTCTTTGATATTTCTATAGCATCTGTCAACTATGTCCTTCTTTTCCTTGAAATTCTTTCTATGGCTTCTGAGATATTTCATGGCTTTCTAATTGCTGGCTTCGTCTCCATTGGCTCCTCTTTATTTAATTTTTTTTTTTTTTTTTGAGACAGGGTCTCGCTATATCGCCCAGGCTGGTCTCAAATTCCTGGCCTCTAGTGATCCTCCTACCTCAGCCTCTTGAGTTGCCGGGATTACAGGTGTGGGCCACCACACCCAGCAGCTCCTCTTCTTCTTCCTGCTCCCTAACAGATCTCATCTTTCTGCTTCTTTCCCATACCTTCAATCATCATCTCTGTGTAGACGATGCTTAAATTTGTATCTCCAACTCTGACTTGTCAACTGAAATTCAATCCTGCATATCCATGATTCATTACCTGAGCCCTAAACCTTTGAGTTGAACTTGTATGTCCTCTTACTTCCTTCTTACCTCAGATTTTGCAATTCCCCCACTGTATCTTTCATCCATGTTCCTCTTTCATGTTGACTGTTGCCACCCTATAGTTCTTTTTGTCCTTATACTTGGCCTATTGAAGTGGACTTCCAACAGTTCTTTTAAACATCCAGATCCAGTTCTTCTGCATATTCTGTACAATATCACTATATTCATTTGTATAAAGATATGCTGATCATATCACTTACTGGATCAGAAATCTGTAATGGTTCACTATTGCTTAAATAATAAAGTCAAAGCTGAAGATTCAAGATCTTCCATAACTTGACTCCAACCCACTTTTCCACTATACTTCCTCATACTTCTTAAGCTCTCAGCAAGTTGAACTCCCTGCTAACCTCCCAAACTCCTGGAGCTTTCCTATTGCCATAGTTTTGTTTATTTTTTGTACTTAAAGCACCCCTTCCTGAAAAGTTTTCACATTTTGTAAGATTCAGATCTAATATCAAATAGAAAATTGTAACACAAGCAGTATATATATGATTCACATCATTGGAGAAGTACAAAATAGTACAGGACTCAAATGTGAAGACTTTATTCCCACTACTATATTACATAATATCTCTTATGACAGCGTCCAATTTTCCTTTTTTATATATGATAAAATGCTTCATACAGTAGCATGCAGATAATAGATACTTGATATCTGTATGGCTACGCACACTGATATAAAGGAATGCATGCATACTTCAGTGAATACCCAATGTTTATATTATAAGCAGGTATTTCCTATATCCCCACATGATTATACATTTTTTTGATGACAGACTTGCTTTTCTATTATTCTGTTTGTTTGATATCCCATAAATAGCCAAAAACATTGACATTTATTTAATTTGCAGTTACTACACACGTACTATGTGTTAGGTACTTTTTAGATTTGGCTAGATGCTTTCAAAGATGAATGACGACTTTCTCTGTCTTAAGAAACTCTATGATTTTAAAGATAGAATTAATGAAGATATAGAGATGCATTTTGACTTCCATTTTTCCTCACTCATATGAAATTTCTGCACTGTATATGATTACTCGAATTTTAAAGGATATTTGCTTCCACAGGTAAGAACAGAACATCATGCTCAGTCATAATCTCAATATTGTGAGAGATGTGTGTCACTCCCTTGGCACCCTCTTCTCCGACAGCCATGGCAAATAACTCCACATTCAGTTCTGCCTGCAAACCAGGTGCCACCTATAAGACGCAAGGTAGCTTTAGGAACAGACATATCTGAGTTCAAACCTTGACTTCAACACTAATTTGAGCAAGTTACTTAAACTCCCTTACTTTTGGTTTCCTCATTTATAAATTTAGCACTAATAAATGGTGGCTGTCATAAGCATTTAGCAGAATTACTTCATAGGTAGAATTTCATTAAGTAAATGGGACCCAGGATATGTTGTTGAAGGGGCAACCCAGGTGCTATTTGGGAAAGAGCATAAGGAAATTAAATGCCAATGTATTGGAGGTGGCACTGGAGGCAGATTTCTGCAATTTGCTACTTTTTGAATGTCAATAGTGAATTCCTACTGATTAAATATAAATTTAATCTTAAAATTAATCTAAGAGACTGGTGAATCCCATAACTTCCCTGCCCTGCTCCTTGGTCTATTCCTAATGCAGGATGCGTAAAGTGATAAAGCCAGTAGAGGGAGACAAAATTAGTTTAAATGCCAAACCGCTTAGGTCTGAAAGCTCATGGAAGAGGATTGTACCAACAAAGAAGAAACCTGATATATAATGAAGAAGGAACACAGCAAGGCATGGGCTTCTTGCCTTGTTCCTTGAAAAGAACACTAGCCAGGAAAGAAAAAACTGTTTATGTTTCTAAGTTGCCTCTCCAGAAGGTGGGTTAAAAAGCAGACTTGGGAACAGTTATCTGGAAAAAAAAAGTCAGAAACTACTACATGGAAAACAATTAGATACAAATGGAATTTTTTCTTCAATACAGTTTTATAAATAATACAATTGAAAAATGTTTCCATTTTTTCGACAGCGTGCTTGTGAACGTATGCATACTGGAGGGCATCCAACAGCTCTGTTTCTGAGAATCAGACCCTTAGTCCTCCAAGCCCAACAAACAGAGCAGGGCTGGGTAATGATGAAATTCGGCATGAGGAGAGCTGGAATACTGCCATCATACAGGTTTACCCAGGCTTTGAGCATATTCATTTAGCATTGGCAACTAACCAAGCTGAACAGTGGTTAGATTTACATATGGAGAAGTCCACAGATTATATTTTTTGCCAGAGCCAAAACCTACCAGCAAAAACTAAAAAAAAAACTAAAAAGACTTACAGTATAGAGTGCGCTTCAAAGAATACATGCTGGGTTTTTAGTACCTATGAAGGTTGATCCAACAGTCATTTTGCCTTTTGGCATAATCCCTACTTTAAATTAAAATGAGCTTTGCTAACTTGCCAGAACAATGGAAGAAGGGTTTGTTTTGATTTTTGTCTTTTGCCTTATGTTGTGAAGGTTCGGAAATCTTGACAGGACAGCGATGAATTATTTCAGAGAAGCTCTCATAAATTAGTAGATTTAATCCCAAAATGTATTTCTGTTTGGAGTTTCAGCCTGTGTACTACTTTTTCTATAGATTATAAAATATTAGAGCTAGAGGGGGCTAAGAAATCATCTAGTCTGAACTCCCTCTTTACAGATGAGAAAAACAAGGCTCAGAGCATTAACTACCAAAATCGCTGAACTGTTTGGTGGTATAGTCTCGATAAGAAGCCAACTGACTTTGCACTATACCAAACTGACCCTTCTGTGTGAGCATATAACAATTGTGCCTGCTTTGAGAGCTTCAGACCCAGGGAGCACTGGGTGCCTGTCACAGGACTGGTTCCCCTTGTTCACTGGGTTATGTTTCCACGAGACTTCCTCACTCATTCTGTCACTCGCTCACACATCTCTTGAGTACCTGCTATGTGCCTGGCTCTGTAAACTCCTTATGTGTCTTACTCATTTCTAACATCCTCTGTACCCTGGCACTATCAGTGGCAGATGGGAGGAACTCAAAAGTTTGCTGAGTGAAATAAAAGGGGTGTTAAAGCAGCCAAATGATGCACTGATCAAGACTTACCAGTGTGATTTTATTATATTTTGCGATGAACTTTTGTTTATATCATACTTTATTTCTGAAATTGTAATTTAAAATAAATGGGAATATACTATTAATATATATTTACTAAACACCCAATTTTTGTGCATGTATCTAATAAAGTCAGAACAGGTTGACATTTTTAAATTTGTATTTTCAGAGATCTTTGACGAAATGAGGCAGCTGATGAATTTAATTATATGATTATTTCTTAATATGGCATTAAATAATATTTCCTAGCAAATACCAAGGAAGCAAACCAGATTAACATAAAATATAAAGAATGGAATAATTATTTTTCCAAAAGATTTTTCACTTTGCATAAGGATTTAATTTTTTAAAAGGTAGTTTTCATACAACAGTACATAACTGTACTATCGGGACAAACGAGGTGAACTTCAGAAATGTCTCCATAGCTGGAAGTTTAACTTTCTTCACACATAGGATCTGCCTCATGGGTACTCTATGAAGTAAATGGCATCAAGCCACATATTGTACCAATATCAGGAAGCTTTTGCTTATAATACCAGAAGAATTAGACTTATACATAGTTCAAACTGAATGGGCAGAATGATTTGAAAACCCACTTTACTGGAAACACATACACATTCACTTGTGCACACACAAACACACACAACAGATAACACATAGGACTTACAGGCCCAGGTTTGTAAGTGACTTTCAGTCCTGTGCTGGGTGGGGGCTGCTTCACCCTAAACCTACCAGGCAGAAAGATGAAAATAAACTTATGCCATAATGAAAAACATAAGCAGTGAATGAGCTGGGATGTTATAAAATCGTGGAGGTGTTAATATTTGCTACACAGGAGCCAGGAGTCCATATCATTAGAAAAACAACCTTAATATTCAATTGGGAGAAGAATCTGGGGCCCGTTTCACAACTGCCTTTCCAACAGTTTTCATCAGCGTAAAACAGACTCCAACCTGAGTTCAACCCTTCGTTACTGGTTGCTGACGAGCAGCCCAGGCCTGGGCAGTGGGAGTGTTTGGCCGGTGTGTGCATTTCAGCGTAGCCGCCAGCGTGAACGCAAATGCTGGCAGCCAGATCATTAAGCTGAAGAATAAAGGCTCTTTTGGAAAGCAGTGGAGCATGGGAGCCAGCCTCACTCTGTCTTGGTATGGGGCTTGCGTGCTTAAGGAAAGGAGAAACAGAAAGGGCTCAGAAAATGTCGAAGAACTTGAAAAGCTCTGTGCTCACACATGGTGCTTATTGATCTCTTTCCCTTCCTGTGGTTTGTGGGTTCCGCCTGAAGGTTAAAGACCTGGAGTAAATTAAAATGCCAAGGAAAGCCTACCTCCATTCTGCCCCCAACCCTACTCTTTCCACCAGCAACTTTGCTTCTGCCCTGTCGGCTGAATTTAACAAGCTGAGGGGTGAAATCTCTAAAACTAAAACTCTATGCTGGAGAGACAGGATCCGCATGAGTGAGATTTATTAGATTGACTCTATTTCTCCCCACCCACTTTGTTGGCAACAACCTAAAAAACAATAATGTATGATCTGGTGGCCTGAGTCCCTCATCAGTTTTGTTCTGAGGAAAGAAACATTATTCCTGAAGTTAGGGATTTGCCTCAGCTAAAATGGGACAGAGATCTTTCAAATTGGATGCTCCTATCATTTTGCCCCATCTGATTTCCAGTCTTGAGTCCAGAATCCCACTATGCCTGGCTCAGAATCACAAACATTCTTGAAAGACTTGCCACTTACACTGAGAATAACCCTACAACTGAAATAAACAATTATTCCATTTTTATGGGGAAAAAACCCACATTATGCTTATGTTGAATTCAAAATAAAATAGTGGGCATTTTGTAATTGGGAACGGTCTTGGTATAGATATATGGTATATTGACCCAAGGGAAAGGACTGAAATCCCACATGAAACTGGAGACCACACCTGTGTTAATAAAGCAAGGTACCTCTGCCATGTGGTGGTACTGAGGAGATCTGAGGTCTAGCCTCACTCTCTTCTACAAGACTTAAGAATCAAGACATTCAATTCCCACTCCCCTCCCATTTTTGGGGGGGAGGCGGGGATAGGGTATCACTCTGTCAGTCAGGTTAGAGTGCCATGGCATCATCATAGCTCATTGCAACCTCAAACTCCTGGACTCAAGCAATCCTCCTGCCTCAGCCTCCTAAGTAACTGGGACTATGGGCATGCACCACCATGTCCAGATAATGTTTTTTTTTCATTTTTTGTAGAGACAAGGCTCGCCATATTGCCCAGGCTGGTCTCAAACTCCTGGCCTGAAGAAATCCTCCTGCCTCAGCCTCCCAAAGTGCTGGAATTATAGGCATGAGCACCATGCCCTCAGTTTCTTTTTTTATATTAGTCTCTAAGGTCTTTGCCTCAATTATGCAGAAATAATTACATTTTATGATCATTTTCAGATGATAAAATGCAAATAAACATCAGCTGGTATTATAGTTAGTGGATTTGAGAAAGAGACTTTCAAGTTTTATGTATTAGTTATTGTAGCACTTGTACCACCTCCCCTTGTTTTTTGCTAGTGTAGATCAGGACACGAGTTGCCTTTACCAAAGTATGAATAATGGGAGGGCAAGGAAGTACCTACTGCATAACTGGGGCTCGGTAAACACTGATTTGTTGAAGAATGAATAAATTAATTAATGGATAAATTAGTGTGTAAATGATTAAATGAATGTTGTAAAGATTTAAGGTGTAATTACAGTTCAGTTCAATAAACATTCACTGTTGTAGGTGGCCAAAGACAAGTTGCAGAGTAGGGAAACGTAACCTGAGCAGACATCTTGTGCCTTGGCCTCACCTGCAGAAATCCACGCCAATATTCTTGAGCTTTACAACAGTTGCATAGGTGTGTCCTTCTTTAAGCACTCCAAACTTCACTGATGATGGGAGAAGATGGAACCCAAAAGGGGATGAGTTTGCATTATTAATGGCAGCAGATGCAATAGAGGATGTATTCACTTTTCCTCCAACAGAATCTTGTGCCTTTGCATTAAGGAAAAATTAATAAAATGGTTTTATTTTGAGTTCCCAAGATAAGAAAAAGTTCCAGTCACCAGAGGAAAATAACTGGTTGGTTGGAGAAGAAAATGAATATTTACAGTCTCTTATAATCCTTACAACAGCCCTGTGAGGAAGTATTTTAGGCTTTGTTTTAAGCTCAAGTTCAGAGAATTGGAAGAAAGATAATTTGCTTAAGTGGTAAATGGCAGAACAAAATTTCAAACTCAAGGTTGCCTAATTCTGAAATGTGGCCAGTGGTTATCAAAATTTAGCTTTCATCAGAATCTCCTGAAAGACTCATTAAGATAGAGATTGCTGACTCTACCCCCAGAATTTTTCATTCTATAGGTCTGAGGTGGCACCCAAGAATTTGCATTTATTACAAGTTCTCAGTGTTGCCAATGCTGCTGGCCAGATAACCACACTTTGAGAACCTTTACTTTATGCCTTTATTATTCCCCAGAGGCAGCACTGACATTACCTGGGAGTTGGTTAGAACTGTAGAGTCTCAGGGCCCCCAACAGACCTAGTGAGTCAGAATCTGTATTTTAAGAAGATCCCCAGGTAATTCATATGCACATTAAAGTTTGAGAAGCACTACAATCATAAATCAGTTATACACATTACAATACATTCTATGATGGACTTGAACACAGTGTGCCATGAAAGAAAAACAAGATAATAATCGAAACTTGACTGGTAGGCTTGTAAAGTTTCCCAACAGAGCTAGGTGGAATCTTAATCTTCGAGCCTCTGAGTAAGAAAGGAGCTTGGTGCTCTTAAAGAATGAAGAGAAACAGCTGAACTGAGTCAAGGTGAAGGTAAAGAAGCAAACGGGGCCATACCCTGTACTCATGTTAAGCATTGCATTTTATCCTGTGAGCCATGAGAACGGTGGCCAGTGATCCCTTTAGCCAGTAAGTAGTGTGCTGGCACACTGGCTCTTTGAAAAGAATTTTGGTTAGCAGCATTTACCAATTTTGTGGTGCAAATCCTGCCAGCATGGCTGATTTCAAGCTATCAGTGGTTCAACAACAGGCTCATAAAGTGTCTCCCATGAGCCTGTGTGAGCAGGCTCCAGCAAAGCACTGCCTTAGTTTATGTGTGTGACTCAACGGCCTTCACAGGGAGACAGCAGACACAGTAAAGAGCAGTACACAGTGGCTGGAACTAATAACTTCAGGGAGTCAGAATTACATAAAGTGCTGACTGGCTCTGGGAAACCTGTTCCCATGTCTGTTTTACCTTGGTGAGAGGTTGAGACTTGGGCCTGGAACTCGTCAAATAATAAGGCAACTTCACTTTTTGTTTTCTTGCTTGCCCTGCAACATCCTGCAGCAATGACTGGGTTGGAATGTTCACAGGCACACAATGTTCTGGTTCTGGTTCTGGTTCTGTTAGAGAGAAAGCTTAAGTTATGCCTTCGAAGTGAAGTATCACAAGAATGGAAAAACAAGCACCACATGTACTGTCGTCAACAAATTGGTACTAACTGATCAACACTAAGGTGCTCACATGGAAGTAACATTAATCAGGTGCCAGTCAGGTGGGAGGGGGTGATGGGGGTGGGTAACTCATAACTAATGGGTGCAGAGAGCACTGTGTGGGAGAAGGGCACACTTATAGCTCAGGCTTGGGCAAGGCAAAGGCCATACACATTACCATAATGTTTGTACCCCCATAATATTCTGAAATTTAAAAAAAGAACAATATAATATCAGAAAATTGATTAATATTAATAAACTACATTTCATAGATCAAAGGAAAAAAATTATGCCTCATGGATATTTTATACCAGAGTATGTAAGAACATAAACTAGCCTGGAAACTTTTCTTCTTTACTTTTTAAAGAGTTTATTTAAAGAAACAAAGGCTTTCTATTAATTCTCACTTTATATCTTTTACATTTTACAAAGCGATTTTACGTATATAACCTAATGTTGGTCCTCACAACAACCCTAGGAGATGGGCAGGGCAGATGATGTTAGCATCAATTTTTTTTAAATAAGTGAGAAAAAAATGTTTCTAAAAAGTCAAGTGGCCTGCCTATGATGAACTGAATTATACCTAGGTTTTCAGGGTTCTTTCCACTAAATCTGCAAAATACAACACAATAAAACATTGACTCTGAAAGATTTCTCAAAACTAATGAGTGCAAAATCTTAAGAATTTCTTTGCTACTATATTTCTACTACTATTTATAGTTCTAAAAAGTGGTGTAGTAACAACAGATGAATTAAGCCAGGGAATTAAATCCACAGATCACTAAATGTGGTAATTTGTTATTTTCTTCGGTAACGCGAGGGGTGGGCAAGTGTAGATAATACACAGAGCAGCAGCTGATTTATTTGTTCCAATAGCCAGGAGGTTGAAATAAGAATTATATTTTAGATCGCCGTATTTAAAAATCCTTTCCTACATTCAAATCACAAAGAGAAGAGAAGGAAGGGAACCAATATTTGAGTGTCCGCTATCCGCAAGTGAGCACCACACATGTCTTCACATACAGCATCTCCCCTAGTTCTCATGAAATTATAGGGCTGTGGCGACTGCGCTTGATATGCTCAGCACTCCTCTCATCCCCCGTCTCCATGCACACTCCTACCACATACTTTTGGTGCCACAACATCCCTGGTCCCAGCCATCAGGAGCAAAGCCACACCAGTGAGGGCCCTTCCTGGATATTTCTGCTGAAGTTGATAGTGGTAACCCTATCTTGCGTAGCTAGGTTGTGGATCTAGAAGAATCAGAACCTGAGGTCTCTATGGTCATGATCCCTGCCACGTGGAAATAGCCTGTCCTTTGCAGGACAGGATAGAACCAAACAGAGACACATAGGGATGGGGCAAGGTGGAGGCAGGGAGGATGTGGAGACAAACAGGCAGACACAAATGCACTCCTGGAAAGCTGGAGTGCAGGAATCCAAACATCTCCGAGCTAGCACAATAGCTAGTTTTCTGTGTTTTGCTCTTGAGCACCAATACATTTTCATTTTTTTGTTGTTGTTCAAGTGAGTTTGAGTTTTAGTTCTCACAGTTATAAACTGAAAAGTCCCAGCTATATAGTAGTAGTATCTCTTTTTTTAGTGATGAAAATATGGAAGTTCAGAGGATTAAATAACTTGTCCAAGAAACTGTGATAAGTGGCAGGGCTGGAATGTGAACTCAAGCGTGTTGAGTTCCACAAGGAACATGCCCCTCTACCACCCAGTGAGTCCCAGAGCCATCTGTGCATCACAGTTCCCTGGGATGCTTCTGGAAAAACAGATTCCCAGGCCACATGCCAGACGAGCCCTATTCCCTACCAAAACAATCAGAATCTCTGGGAATGGACCTTGGTCATCAGTGTTTTAATGTATTTATTCCCTTTAGTCACCATTACCTGCATAGGCAATGATTCTAAAGGCTTTATATATCTTTTTGTTCATATTCTTACCATACACGTATTATTGTTTTGTATGAATGCATTTTATCAGTCTAATGGGTAGTAATTAATTGCTTGTACTATCCTTTTTTTTTTTTTAAGTCAGGATCTTACTCTGTTGCCCGGGCTAGAGTGCAATGGCATCATCATAGCTCATAGCAACCTCAAACTCCTGGGCTCAAGCAATCCTTCTGCCTCAGCCTCAGGTGCATGCTACCGTGCCTGCCTAATTTTTGTATATTTTGTAGAGACAGGGTCTCACTATGTTGCCTAGGCTGGTCTTCAACTCCTAGCCTCAACTGATTTTCCTGCCTCAGCCTTACAAAGTGCTGGGATTACAGGTGTGAGCCACCATGTCTAGCCTTATTGCTCATACTATTATTCTTAATAGTAAATACTGGTATAAAGTTTATGATGTGCCAGGCACTGCTTGAAGTATTTCACTTATATTGAACTAGATTCTTCCAGCCCAGTGATGTATATACCATTATTTCCCCTTTACAGAAGAAAAAATAGGAAGAGACAGAGAGGGTTTAAATAATGTGCCCAATATCACATAGTTAGCACACAAGGAGCCAGGATGTGAACCCAGGTAGAGCCTATACTCTTAGTTCTGTCTATACCATACTGCATCCGATAAAGTAGGTTATTACTCCACAGAGCCTACCCAGGGCTTCTCAGGGCTTGGGAAGATGGGGGAGGGAGTACTTGAGGAGCTCAGAGCATGACTGGACAGCAGCTGATACAGAGGCACTTTGATATTTGAACAACTGCTATGGTCCTGCTAGTGCCTGTCATCTATTACTGCTGGACCTGAACTGACTGAAGACCCTGTAGTGGGTCCCTGTTACCGTGCTGAGCAGGCTGGACTATTTACTCACAATTATTCACTTCCCCTCTGAGTATGGCTTCCCTGTAGGTAGAATATATTTCTCTGCCCCATTGACTTTGAGCTCAGCCACAAGACTTGCTTTGACAAGAGGTGTGTGTGTGTGAATGGCAGCACGCCAGTTTGAGCAGAAGCTGTGAGAGGCAGCATGTGTTTCCCCTCAGCTCTTGAGCTTTGAGTCTCTGTTGTGAGAATGGCTTGCCCCAGTGGGGAACCTGCAGCCTTGGGGCCACATGCGGCTTTCTGGACTCTCAAATGAGGCCTTTCGACTGAATCTAAATTTTACAGAACAAATCCCTTTATTAAAAAATCCCTTTATTAAAAGGATTTGTTCTGTGGAGTTTGGATTTGGTCGAGGGGCCGCACTTGGGGATCCCGGGATCTGGAGGTCCACATGTGGCCCCAAGGCTGCAGGTTCCCTAGTCCTGCCAGGCGGAGGAAATACTCAACAATTGCCTCTCCCAGGAAAAACTGCCCTGGTGTGTGCCATTTGCTCATTTATAGCATTTTCTGATTGCTCACCATGGCTGATTCAAGCTATCGAGGTGTTGTCACGGGATGTGCAGTTGGAAAGAGATGCCACACTCAGCTCTCAGGAGCTGGGGAGCAAGCCGACTCTAGCACACCCACCCTACCGTCTGGGGCAGAGATGCCACAGTGGCTCACACGCCCACAAACTGGCTGTTTTAAGCCACTGAAGGATTTGAGGGTGTTTTCATGCAGTATTATCACAGTGAAAAAAAGAAACATTTTATTTTGCAAATCCAAACCTTCTCTGTATTTTACAGATAATATATTATTAACAAATAAAAACTCTCTGAACTACTTAGGCTAATTCCCTGTTTTTTTCTACCTTTAAGCTTTTGAAGATATTTATTCATTTTAAATAAAAGACTCTTTTCTACTTTCTACATCTGGAGTGTAATATAATAAAATATAGAGAAATAGGAGTCTTGAAACTCATTTGCTACCCCTGGCTCAGTCACAAATTTGCTATATGATTTTAGATGTCACTTAACTTCTCTAGATTTCAATTTCCTCAAGTAAAATAAGGGTTGTCTTAGGTGATTCACCTCTTCAATCCTAAAATCTATGAAATTCTATTAATATTTATTCATACTTCTCCCACTGCTTATGTTAACCTCTTTCTACTCTGAACTTCTTTGAACTATTTTATATTAAATTTTAATTTGCCATTTTTAGTGGGGTCACCTTATTGTCCCTTATCTCAAGTACCTCAGTACCTGAGGGTACAGTAGGTGTCCTTATTTCAAAACTATTTCTTTTTCTTCCTTCAAAGTTTTGTTCCTTTAAAGCTTATACTACGAGATTGTATTAGCTACTACTTCTCCAAGCATTTGTCTTTTGCCAACCTCTCTCAGTCATTCCCTTTATTCACTGGAGATTTTAACACCTAGAATGTTCTTTTACTTCATCTTTTCTGGTGATATCACCTGGATGATCCATCCAACACCCTGTCCTTTCCGATTCTCAATCACTCAGTTTCTTCGTCTTTTCCTTTTTTCCACCTCAGAAACTCCACAGTCATATTTTTAACTTTGCCAACACCAATAATTTTACCACTTTAAAAATCTCAGTTTAAGCATCCCTTTGTAGATTACCACTTCCTGTTCTTCCAGTTTATCACTCTGTCTCATCCAGCAAGAAGTTATGTGACCTCACTGAGACCTCTGGCTAATGGACATTGTCACCTTACACAGTCACTCCCTTCTTGTTTTGTTTTTCTGTTTATATGGAACATATCTGATGGTACAGTGACAGCATCCACTCCTTTGCAATCAGACAGGAACTCTCATCTTCCCCTTACCAAATCTATTAGTCTATCTGCAAATGCATCCATAATCTCTCACTTCTCTCCGTTACTATGGATGAGGTAACCATGTTCATCCAAGGTCAACTCTGCCACTCAGGGATTGCCCAAGATGCCATGTTCTCTCACCTTCTTTAGGACTTTATGGTCTTGCAATTAAGTGCCCCTCTCTCCTGCAGCAAGTTTTCTCTTACTATGAAATTATTATAATTTGCAAATCAACATGCTTTAGTATGTCTAATCTTTAGAAAAATAGCTCTCCATGATTACACATCCCTCTTCATCTGCAATCCCATTTCTCTAGTCTTTTCAGCAAAACCTTTGGGTAAAGCTATGTATTCTTGCTACTGCTATCCCTTCAGCCCTTCTATCCATCATCCACTCACTTGGGCTTTGGTCCTCTCCATGCCCAGGAACTGTCTTGTCAGAGTCACCAGTGATTTCCACCTTGCCCAATACCATGTTTATTCCTTACCTTGCTTGACCTTTCAGGAACACTTGATACACTTGAAACAGTGATTTCCTGTTCCTGTTTTTCTCCTACCTCACTGGCTTCTTCTTCTTAATTGCCCTTACTGGCTCCTCCTCTGACTTTTGCGGTCTAGAGTTTGCCTCAGGGCAGTGATTCTCAAAGCATGATCCTGTCTGTACCAGCAACATCAGTACCACCTACAAACTCCTTAGAACTACAAATTCCTGGCCTCACAATGAATTACCTAAGTTAACCTAGGAATCATTCTTGATTCCTCTTTTTACTCACACCCATATCTGACCAGCCAGCGAGGCCTATTGGCTCCACCCCCATGATGTAGTTCCAATGAATTTGCATCTCACCACTCCCACCTCAACCACCTCAGTCCTGGGCTTCAACTTTTCCCCACTCCTCCCTTTCTGTGCCACAAGCTCATAGAGTGATCCTCATAGAGTGATCTTTTAAAAATACATATTAGCCATGTAACTATCATACCCTGTTCAAAACTTTCCACTGGTGTTTGAATAAAGCTGCATTTAGGACAAAACTCAGAACTTCTTATAAAGATCCCATCTCTGCCTTCCCTTCAGCCTTACCTTCCTCTACCTTTTCCTTTGCTCATTTTGTACTAGCTGTGTGACTTTTTAATGTTTCTTCCCCTCAATTCCTTCATACTTAACTGTTCTCACTACCTGAAATATTGCTCTCCCTAATCTTTGCATGGCCTCTCCTTCTTGTACTTAGCTCAGCTCAAATACTCCTTCACAGAGATGCCTTCTAATCCCCTGATGGAATGTTGCCCAAGTTACTCACCATACATTACACTGTTTATTATAACATTATACTTTGAATTTATCTAAATTATTTGTTTACTTATTGTCTATGTCTGCCCATAGAACGGATAGCTCCATAAGACTTTGGCCTTGTAACTGTTACATTTCCATGCCTAGAACAATGTCTGGCATACAGTGGGTATTGAGCGATTATCCACTGAATGAATAAACCTTGTACTAGAGAAGTTTTTCAGGAAGGCAAATGTCTTGTGTAGGATAAATCTCTTAATTCACCCATAAATGTGGCAAGATACTTGCTCTATAAGAGATAACTAAGATTTATCAGTAGATTCCCCTCTCACATTCAGTGTGGAACATGCACATAGGAATCAAGTGGTGGCAACATTATCTACACAATCTAAATTATTATGCCTCTGTCTCTCTGTCTGTCTCTATCTTTTTTGACCAACTATATTTAGTTGAATTGACTTCAGTGAAATCAGTGTAATGTGACTCCATTGTAACTAGATACTATTCTGTATTATTCTATATTTTAGTTTCTGCCAGTCCAATAAGATTATGTACTGTGTAAGACAGAGACTATATCTTATGCTTTTCTCCAGCACCTGTAGGACCAAGAAAGTACTGGAATAATAGTTAAATGTTAGTCTAACTACCAAATTCCTGGCTGCTCAAGAAAAGCTATCAGGTGCCTCACCTTCAATGAATCACACGAGTTCTCAGAACCATGAGGATAAAATGAAATGTAATGAAATAAAATAATAAATCTAAAAAAAGTATTTGTAATTTCTTCCTTTCAATCTGGGATTTGTAGTCATTCTTGAAATATTTTTTCAGAACTTTTGATGTGCTAAGAAGCCTTGCAAAGCTGCATAGCTCCAAGATCCATGATCCTCTAGAATTTTCTATGATTGCCAACTACACCCCCAACCCCTAGCACCATCTCCCATACTCCAAAAAGACATAATGTTTCATTTTGAGAAACAATAAGATAGAGCAAAGACTGCCATACCTTTGGTAGATTTTGTTAAATTTTCAGTTTGATCCTGGCTAGTGAACTCCTTCATATTCGCAGAAATCTGTGACTTTGGAAGATTAAGTACAGGGGAAGATTCCTGTTCTGAAATGTCACATGGTTTGGAATCTAGAAAACCCAAAAAGAACATTAAAAAGCCATATTTTTGACAATGATACATTTGTAACTACTAATTTGTAACTATAAAGAAACATTTGTAACTACTAATGTTTGTATGAACAAACATTGAAGAAGGTGTTTTACAATGAACAAAATGATTTTTCTCCACCCTCTTTAGAAAGACAAAATATAAGAGAGCCATTAGGAGGCAGAGATTCTTCAAATTTGATGCAGTGTTTTCCATTAACAAACAGGATGGTATATACCTGCAAAATTCACAATCCTTAAGAGCCAGCTGGTTTTTATGGGCATTATGACCAAATAGAAAAGTTGTCACCTTGTTGTGTTAGGAAGTAGAGGCCAAGTAATTTGTTGCTACTTTCACCTAGTAATGGTAACTGAAATATGATTTAACAAAAAAAGTTTCTAATCTTAAATTCATTAATTACATATGAAAATGTAGCTCTTTATTAAAACATACCTAAGAGATAGGTGCAAAATGAAACAGATTTTAAAGAAATATATCTAGGATTGGGGAAGCAAACACATTTCAACTTGTATGTGTTGAACAACTGGTTGGAAGTTGTGGCCGCCTGGAGTACTGAGCTGAAAAGACTTCCATGGCCTCGCCTTTCAAGGGGAAGAGAGGCTGAGCTTCATTAGTGCTGTCTGCCCAGAGCGCAGGGGGTCTGAGTGGCAGCACAAGACAATTGACTTTCCTTCCATGATTTCTTTCCATTCCATTTACAAGTCATCATTCCCAGCCTTAATCTCTGCTTTGCAAATTGTCATAATTAGATGTTTTCATTGGCTGTGTTCATTATATGTAGCTGAACTTCTGATACTGTATTGTACAGTAGAAAATTCCTCTATTTGGGTATCTTAACTACTCAGTTTATTAAAGAGAAGCACTAAATTTCATTTCATCCCTAAATTATTCAGCATGCATCCACTAAGAAAGAAGACATTCTCCTATATATTTACAACATTGTCATACCCGAGGAACTAACAGTAATTTCACAATGTCCTCTACAATATAGTTCCCAATCAAACTTGTGCAGTTTCCTCCCAATTATCTTTTATAGCTATTTTTATTCTCAGTCCAGGATCCAATCAAAGTTTGTGTTTTTTTATGACACTTTAGTCTCTTTTAATCTAGTATAATCACCTCATCCTTTTTGTTTTAATGACATTGACTTTTTTGAAGGGACCAGGCCAGTTGTCTTATAGAATGTATACATTCTGGTGCACATATATCTGGTTGTTTCTTCTTGATTAGATTCATGGTAGGGATTTTTTGGCAAGAATTTTATGTAGGTACTACGCACTTCATGTTGCATTACACCAGAAAGTAATGTTAGGTTGTCTCACTATTGGTAGAAGTTTGATTAGTTAGTGAAGGTAGAAAATGCTATATATCTCCATTGTAAAAACACATTTTCTTCTTTATAATTAATAAGTAATATGTGGGATGATATTTTGAGACCATGTGAATACCCTGTTCCCCAACAACCTTTCATTACTCTCTTGCTTTTTATATTAGTCAGGTGTTTTAAATGCTTTTAGGTAAATTTTAAGCATATAGGATGAAAACTAAATGTTATTTATTCCTTGGTTTCCTAATATAACTCAGCCAAATCTATGATAAGCAGGTCACAGCAGGTTATGTCGTCAGCTATTACTGAGACAAAAGGGGGTATGAACATAACTATTATGTTCTAAGAGGCTGCTGTTAGGTATTATTCAGTTAAGAGCATTTAACAGGAATAAGAACAATACTAACATATTACCTGGATGAAGATCATATTCATTTTCAGCTGTTGTTTTGTTTGCATCTTCATCTTTCTTTGTTAAAGGAGGCAGTTTTTTTGAAAGGCTGTCCAGATAATTAGACTTAAAGGGAAAACCAAAAGACTTATTTTAGACTTACAAGTGGCTACAAGTCAACTGTCACAAATATAAGTTGATGAGCAATGATGAAAGCATATTTTTTAAGGCCCTGAAAATAAAGTTTACAAACTAAAAGTTCTTCAAGAGACTGATTAATTCAATTCTAGCTTTTGTTAATTAGTTGTAATTTCCAGTAATTTCTTCTTAGGCAGTCTCTGGTTAGTAAAAGCATCTGCAATTTTTGTAGAAATGCAGGGAGTTCTGAACACATGAAAATATTCAGTTTGCTTCTGGGTTTCAATGAACTCACAGCCAGTGAGGGGAAGGCCGTCAGGGCTGTGGTCCTAAGGGTAGGATCATATAGAGGAGGGAAAAAGCATTCTGCCTCTGTGGACTTGCAAGAACTTACAGTCTCTTAGTGCTATCTCAGTAGCTGATGGGTAAGGAAATTTTAATGGAATAAAAACTTCAAAATGGGGTTTATCAGAGGCTAATCATAGATAGGAAGGATTCAACTCAAACAAAGGGCTTAAAATAGATGAGAGAGGGTAATTAATAGTGAGATTACAAGTCAGGGAGTGGGAATGATAGTAATACAGCAGAGAACTTCTACTTAGGTATAAGACCTGAAATTAAGTCTTCCCTATCACATGCTTGTGAGAATATGGATTAGAAGGATATAGATGATTAGTCAGTCAGGTCAATGCAAGAAAGAATTAAACAACATCAAGAAAGAGAGATTACATAACATATGTAATACATAAATTTTTATAAAGACTCTTTTAAATTATTATTAATTATATTCAATTACCTGAGTCTGATATAACTTGCTCAATTCAGATTTGAAATAGGGTGGTATTACACGGTTTCTAATATCCATTAGATGATTTTGTGTTATCTCAATTTCCTTCCTGGTTGATATTGCCATAATGATGCAAAAGAAGACATAGAACATTTAAAAATTTTATTTGCTTGTGCTTTAGCTCTAAATCCCACAGAAAATTAATGTGATCACTAACAGTAAAACTGGTAACAATTGACTTGTTAGATTTTTTTTGTCAACTTATTTCTGCTAATTTTCTGCTTCTGTTAATTTTCTGCTTCTTTTAGAATCAGTCACATTTCCTACTTCAAAAATCAAACTCTCATTTAAGATGGGAAATAATGATACCAGGTGTTAATTTAATTTTATGGTTGACCTCAAAATGCTAAAAACTACATAGCTGTATAATGGTTAAACTTTTTTAGGTTTTTTTGATTTTCTGAGGTTTAAATGACAGCTGGAGTCTACTTATTTCTGTAATTTTAGTAGCAATAGTAACAGAAAAAAAGCAAAAACCCAAAGACCAAAACCCAAAACCTAAGGGATGATGTATGAATAATGTGGTCAGTGGTTACAAAGTAAAATAAAAGCAATCATGATAATACTGCTAGTTGACTTTCAATACCAGAACCCCTATACCAGGGAGGAAATATATAGAGAAGGCCAATAAGATGGAAACTGTAGGCATTGGGTAAGAATCCAAGAAAACTTTTAAAGAGGGCTGACTCCACTGGAAAGCTTTCCTTTTGTCCTTGCCTCATCTCTTTTCCTACTTCCTGAAATATGAATGTAATGGCTAGAGCTGCAGCAATTATTTTGCAACCATGAAGTAAACTTGAAGATGGCAATCACATGCTATGAATGATGGAACAGATAAAAAGAAGGAATCTGAATTCAGATGATGTTGTGGTGCTGCCTACCATGAATTGCCCATCTCTAACTTCCTTTACATTAGGAAAAATAAGCCCATTTCTTATAAAAGCACTGATTTGGGGGGTTTTCTGTTAAATGTAGCTGGACTTAATCCTCCCTGAAATAGTTTTCACTTTTAAGTGCTTATTGCATGCCTGGAGCCTTGTAAAGTATTTTACATTTAATCTTACAATAACCCTATATGTTACTATTATTATCCTCAGTTTACGGGTCAAAAAATCAAAGTATAGAGAGATTAAATAACATACTCCAAATCACATAACCAATAAGGGGTGGAGACTGAATTAAAACCCAGGTTGCTTGTCTCCAAGCCCATGATCTTGACAACTGAACATGTTAGTCACCCAGTGTGAGAACTAAAAGAGATCTTAGATATTTGGCAGTCCAATCACCTTCATATTTTATAGATAAGCCAACTGAATTCCTGAAGTAAATGTTACTGAAGTGAAAAAAGTAGCCAGAATCATATAGTCCGTAAGTAATCAAACTGTAATAGACTTTGGATAGGTGACCAATGCTCTTATACTAGATGAACTGTTTGGAAAAACAAGACAGGCATGATCAAAATAGTCATCTTATTAAATAACTTTAATTTCCCATTAAAAATGTCTTATATCTACTGCCTCACTGAGTTCATTCATCAATCTATGGCAGTCTGGCTATTGTCCACCACTCTCTTAAAACTATTTCTCACAAAATAAATTAATCAACCTTCTAACTGATAAACCCAAATTCCTTTTCTTTCCAATTTCTGATTCGTCCTGAGCATCTGACATTTGGTGACCAGCTTCTATTTCCTTAAAACTTTCCTTCCTTTACCCAATCCATTTTCCACATTGCCAACAACACTTTTTCTGTGACACACATCTAATTGTGTGTTTTATTTTCTTCTTTAAAAAATTCTCACTGGCTTTATATTATCTACCTATAAGTTAACATTTGAAATTGTTAATATTTTAAAAATTTCAAAATTTTGAATAGATAACATATGCACGTGTACAAAATTCCAAAGGTATTCAAGAGTACATAATAAAAAGGAAGTCTCATCAATAAATGTGATTCCCCATATAACAAATGCAAAAACAAAGACCATATGATCATCTTACTAGATATGGAAAAAGCATTAAAAAAAATCCAATACTCTTTCATGATAAAAATTCTCAATAAACTAGGCATAGAAGGAACATATCTCAGAATTATAAAAGCTATATCTGACAAACCCACAGTCAACATCATACTGAATGGAGAAAAGATGAAGCATTCCCCCTAAGAGCTGGAACAAGACAAGCATGACTACTGTCACCCCTCCTATTCAACCTAGTGCTATAAGTCCTAGCCAAGGCAATCAGGCAAGAGAATATTAAGGGTATCCAAATCAGAAAAGAGGAGGTCAAACTATCACTTTTCATGATGATATAATCTTATATATGTTAATAGAAAACCCCAAAGATTCCACCATGAGTCTCCTAGAATTGATAAATAAATTCAGATAAGTCTCAAGACACAAAACCAATGTATGTAAATCAGTACTATTTCTATATACTAATAACAGTAAAGGCAAGAGTCAAATCAAAGACTTAATACTATTCACAATAGCTACAAAGAAAATAAAATACCTAAGAATATACTTAACCAAGGAGGTGAAAGATTTCTATAAGGAGAACTATGAAACTCAGAGGAAAGAAATTGCAGAGGATAAAAACAAATGGAAAAAACATATTATGCTCATGGATAGGTAGAATCAACATTGTTAAAATGTACAAACTATTCAAAGTGATTTACAAATTGAGGGTAATTTCCATGAAGTTACCAAAGTCATACTTCATAGATCCAGAAAAAGTAATTCTGCACTTCATTTGAAACCAGAAAAGAGCCTGAATAGCCAAAGCAATCTTAAGTAAAAAGAACAAATCTGGAAGCATCACATTACCAGACTTCAAACTATACTACAAGTCCATAGTAATCAAAACAGCATGGTATTGGTACAAAAATAGAGACATAGACCAATGGAACAGAATAGAGAACCCAGACATAAAACCGTCTACCTACAACCAACTGATCTTGACAAAGCAGACAAGAAAGTACACTGGGAAAAAGAAGTCTCATTCAGTAAATGGTACTGAAAAAATTGGATAGCCACATGAAGAAGAATGAAATAGGGCCCTACCTCTCACCACTCACAAAAATTAATTCAAGATAGATAAAAGACTTAGATCTAAGCATGAAACCATAAGAATTCTACAGGAAAATGTAGGAAAAACTCTTCTAGATATTGGCCTAGGCAAAGAATTTATGAAGACCCCAATGGCAATCATGGCAATAATGAATATTAATAAATGGGATTTGATTAAACTAAAAAGCTTCTGCATAGCTAAGGAAACAATCAACAGAGCAAACAGATAACCTATAGAATGGGAGAAAATATTCGCAAACTATGCATCTGATAAAGGGCTAATAACCAGAATTTACAAAGAACTCAAGCAAATCAGCAAGAAAAAAACAAACAAGCTTATTAAAAAGTGGGCAAAAGATATAAACAGATGCTTCTCAAAAGAAGAAAGAAAAATGGCCAATGAACATATGAAAAAATGCTCAACATCACTGATCATCAGGGAAATGCAAATTAAAACCACCTTGTCCCAGTTAGAACGGCTTTTATTAAAAAGTCCAAAAACAATAGATGCTGACGTGGATACAAAGAGAAAGGAATGCTTATACACTGCTGATGGGACTGCAAATTAGTACAACCTCTATGAAAAACAGCATGGATATTCCTCAAAGAACTAAAATAGACCTACCATTTGATCCAGCAATTTCACTACTGGGTATTTACCCAAAGGAAAAGAAATAATTTGATCAAAAAGACACCTGCATTCAAATGTTTATTGCAGCACAATTCACAATTGCCAAGCTGTGGAATCAACCCAAGTGCCCATCAGGTCATGAGTGGATTAATAAAATGTGGTATATGTACATCATGTAGTACTACTCAGTCATAAAAAGATGAGTTAATATCTTTTTCAACAATCTGAATGGAACTGGAAACCATAATCCTAAGTGAAGTATCACAAGAATGGATAAACTAACACCACATGTGCTCACTATTAAATTGGAACTAACCAATGAGCATACAAGTACACAGAGGGAAATAAAACTCAGTGGAAATCAATCAGGGGGGTGGGGCATGAAGGGCAAAAAACCAACCTAATCAGTACTATGAACACTATTTGGGTGATAGGCACACCTATAGCCAGGACTCAAGCATTACAAAAATGATCCATATAACCTAAAACATTTGTACCCCTTAATATTTTGAAATATGATAAAGAAATGGAAGTCTCCATCTGACCGTGGCCCTGCCCTCTCAATCTCCTTATGCACAGGCAATCACTGTTACTAGTCTCTTGGATATGCTTTTAGGGATATTTTATGAGACTGATGGGGTTCAGAACATGTTACCTCAAAAGATGGGAACTTGGCATATTGAATATTTTAAGCTGAAGGAATTGGAGAAACAGCATGCGCAGAAAGGTCTCTCTGATCTTCTCAGTGCCCTTCTTCCCTCAAGCAGTTCATAAAACCTAGGAGGGATTTTCTGATCTTCCCCGGAAGCAGGTCAAAAGACCCTCATGTGAGAGGTGCTCTCCCTATACTCCTCATCTCTGAAGACACAGGGACACAGAGAAGAATCTGAACAAACCGGCCTTGCTGCATTTCTCCCAGTTTATTACTATTAAACCATATTCCTTTTGCCCTATCATATTTCTCCAGGACTCTCCATTCTTCATGAAACCTAGCATAAAAATACTCAAATTCAACCATTTTTTGAGTCTTCATTTCCTTATGAAGACTCCTATGTCACATAAAACTTGATAGCTTTCCTCCCCTGCAGACAGTATATCCATTCTAGTTTGACCTTGTACATGGCAGGTGACCCATAAGACTTAAAGTTTTATCCCACCACTTCCCTAATACATTTCACAAGATTACCCTGACATTTTTATGAAGAAGCATAAATCCTGGAGTCATTCTGAAGAAGAGCTATGCAAATGTGTATGATACTATCACCTGTACTACTACATACTTAACAAACACATCTAGCTTCCTTTCTTTATGGTAAGAGAGCTGGAGTCAAAATCTCCAGCTAGGACTGAAAAGAAACCAAACCACACTACACTTAGAGCACATTCCTCATGTGAATTGTAAGAATCCTTGAAAATTTATGACCATGTTCTGCATTAAGTTCCAGAATATTTATTAATATATTAGAATTACCAGAAGCACAGAGAGGACATTAAGAGCTTCCTTGCTTAGGAGAGGAAGAGGACTTATTTAACGGTCAAATGGGTTTCCACAAGAGATAGTGACATCATCACACAGAAGCTGAAAGATCATGTGGCATAAATATTGTAGAAGAGAGTCAAATAACAGCTGAAAGCCTACGTGGTAGGACCTTTCAGCCCATTCCACTCTAAGATTCTATGACTATGGGCCTTTTCACATGCTTATGTATATTTCAGGGTAGAATTACCTCTTTTGGTCTATCTTTTCTTTCCAGCTCTTTGAGGATTGTGTGTGCCTATGAGAAAGAATTTAAAGTATGATGAAAAGGGGAAATGATCTCAGCTTACAAACAATAAAAGAAAAACAGCACTATATGATGGATTATTAACAGTATAGGAGATGAAGTGCTATCAATTCATTGATGTTGGCACCCAAAGTTAGGATACCTGTATCTCTCTGTTTCCTCAATCACTGTATTCCTACTACTAGTTAGAATATATTATTGAATTAGCTTACCTCCATTTCTTTTCCAATAAATCTTTACCAAATGTGTCTGATGGAACTTTTGCAGAAGTCAAAGATTGCTTGAATAAAGCAGTTAGGTGGGCTGCAACTTTAAAAATAGATGCATTAAATTTTATCCTCACTTCTTTATAGAACGACACACAATAAGTACCTGATTATTTATTTGAGATGATTTTTAAGAGCTATATTTAATCTGTCAAGTGTTTATTAAGGATTTTCATGACCATGTTCTAATACAATAGTAAATTAGACTACTTTTATAAAGTGTCCTACTAGAAAACACATTACATTTATAATCAAAATGTAAAATGCAATGACACCTCATTTATCCCATGTCATTAGGGGAAGCAGTTTTCCACTTAATTGAATTTCTTCATATTTAAAACAGCAAATCTTAAAACAAATTAACTGTCATATTAAAATTATTTTTCTAAACATTTACCTGTTTATGAATCTAAGGACATGAATATAAGACAATGATTGTTTGATAATTTGGGCAGTGATTCTCAGAGTTTATTCACAGAACATGGTCTCAGTGGGATGCCAACAAAAGATTAAAAAAAAAACCACGTCCATGTTCCATGGTTATATGCTTGGGAAACACTGATTTATATAAGGTAGAATATATTTCATTACTGTAGGACTTTTCTGCTTCCTTAATTAGTTAATAAACATTGTGATTCTAAAAGAATAAGACAATACGTAGCATTATCCAAACTTATTTTAGTAAAAAACTCTTTTTTGATGGAACTTTGTAATAGACTAGTGTTTTAGGAACTACTTTGGGGAAATGTTGACTTACGATCACCATTACTAATGTCAGGAACTATGGAAGAGGCTATTCACCTCTTGAATCTGTTTGTTTAAAATATATATTTAGTTTGTCTTTCACTATTGGGCAGCCTCTGTGGTTACCTCTATTGTGCCTGTTCCCTTGTGCCAGAGGTTATAAATTCAAATGCTGTAGGGTAGGATTGCCAGATAAAGTATAGGGCACCCAGTTAAATTTGAATTTCAGCTAGATCATTTTCTAGTATAAGTATGTCCCAGGCTATATTGGGGACATACTTTGTTGTAGTTTGTTTAGTGTTGTTTAAAAGGAATACCTGAGGCTGAGTAATTTATAAAGAAAAGAAGTTTATTTGGCTCGCAGTTCTGCAGGCTGCATAAGAAGTGTGGTGCTATTGTCTACTTCTGGGGAGGGCTTCAGGCTGCTTCCACTCATGGTGGAAGGTGAAGTGGAGCCGCTGTGTACAAAGATTACATGGTGAGAGAGGAAGCAAGGGTGGGGGCTGGTGGGGAGAGTTGCTACGCTCTTTTTAACAATCAGCTCTTGCAGGAACTAATAAAGCCAAAACTCACTCACTACCTCCAGGAAGGTACCGAGCCACTCCTGAGGAATCCACCCAAATACCTCCTCATTAGGCCCCATCTCCAACACTGGGGATCAAATTTCAGCATGAGATTTGGAGGGGTTAAATATCCATGTCGTTTATCTAAAATTCAAGTTTAACTGAGACTTCTGTATTTTTATTCACTAAATTTGACAACCCTACCACAGGAACTGCCCAGGTAAAAGAGCGACAAGAGTGTAAGGACAGAGAGACATTGGAGGTTGTGATGGGTTCTTCTATGATAGTCATTCTAAAGGGACAGATGCTAATTACCTTCAGCCAAATGCCACTTGTGGTAATGTGACGTTTCAAGAGAAGAAAAATCTAGACAAATAGCAACAAAAACAACTATACGAGCAAACATTGTGGAGGATACACAAAACACATCTGTGGGCTCAGTGAAGCCCTGGTTGCCAGTTTGTGACCTTTGCCATACGGCAAATAACATAAAATAAAATAAAACAAAACAAAACCCCACCAAATTCCATACGGCATGTTTGTTGTGAACTATGAAACCACATAACCATGTTTGTTGGGGCTGTGTATATCCCACATAAATACTCTTTGAATGAGGTCTCAGAGTGAACTGGTTGTGCTACACATAGTGTAAGTCAATGCAAGGTTTTTGGTGCTAACTTTGAAGTTGCTCAAAGTTCTGTGTGTGTGTATGTGGGGGGTTGTTTGTTGGTTGACTGTTTCCTTCCTACATCTTAGCTATGCTATAAATAGTTGAGGTTTACATAAAAGTCAAATGTCAACATTTTTCACTCAACAGATAAAAGTTCAAGATGAATCCGAGGCAATCACGGTTTTCAAGGACCTCACAACTCAGGCAGAATAATACAGGCAGAATAAACCATTACAACACAACATGGCCAGTACAGGAACAGAGTGACAGAACTTGGCGCTTTGTTATCAGATAAGAGAATGATTAATAAGTGTATTTAAGATCATTCCTTTGAAATTTGTAAATACATTACAGAAAAATATTAAATGCTAGTTACCTTCAGTAACATGACTTTTTGTAGTTTCCTCCATTTTAGGGAAAGACTGAAATGAAGATAGAATGACTTAATGATGATGATTATATTATATACAAAACTCAGTTTGTTTAGAAGCATTCTTTGTATATTCAAATTGATCTTTTGTAAGGAGTACTATAAAATGAAATAGTTTTCTAATACCAATATAAAATTTGCTTTTTAAGTCCTTCCTTTCACGTAACAAATTTCTAAAAATGGAAATCATTTTAAGTTGTAGAAATACCTCTTCTTCTTTCTATTTCATTCATTAATTCACTCAGCATTTCAATGAATATCAATCTCTTCTGAAGACAATAAAAATTTTTATTTAACGGCCTTCAGAATTATTTTTGATCAAAGGAATAGCCTAAAAGGAATTAATATTTAGAAAATTCAATATATAAAGAAACACGGATTTCCACAGATATTAGAAATTACGAGGAGGGAGCAAATGCTTTGAAGAAACAGCTATTCCTTATGATATTTTGTCTTGAAGCATCTCATATTGAAACAATAGTAACAACACTGATACAGAAAACATTTTCTCACCATAACCAGCTTGAGGAGATCAGCAGCGTTGCCCCTCTCCTCCTCTGTTCTGGAATCTTTAACTGTCATTTCATGCAACTCATCTTCTTTCTTTAGAATATGGTTTATATAATTCTAGATCATCAGAATAAAATAAATTGATTAAAACAGGGAATAAGGTAGAGACACCAAAATAGTCAACATCAACTTGAAATATTACAAAAAGATTAAGAATATATAAATTCACAATGCTCAATAACCAACTAGACAAGCAATCTAGAAAGCCTTTTCCTTAATATGTTAATATGCAAAGGCCTGAAAAGTCTGAAAGCAAAGCTTTAGGGCCATAGGATAGAACTGTATGGGGACCTTGGAGAGGCCCTGATATGCTACTAACTCTGTGTTTCAGTGTCCTCATCAATAAAATGGACAGAGTTGGGTTAGATGATTTCTAGGATCCTTTCAGGTATAGTCTTTATTATTTTTACCTGTGAATGGAATTTACCTAGTCCATGCCTTTGCTTCCAAGAGAAATATATTTAATTTTTTCCATAAGTATTTGATCCATTTTCATAAATAATGATCCCCTTCTCTATGCCAGGTGCTGAATATATAACTATAAACAAAATACATATAATCCCTGTTCTAAGGGAGTTAACAAACTAGAGTGTGACATTATCAGATATGATCACACAATTAACTACATATTTACAAATTCTTAGACCACTTCCAAAGCCAACAATCCTTTTCATCTATGGACATGTATTAGGTTAATGTGTGATTCTATCTCTTTCTAGCAGTCACTAGACCAGGTTTCTATATAGTGAGAAAGACGGAGGACTCCATATAGCAATCACATATAAAAGTTTCTTACATTCTCAGTGTCTTTGGGGACTCTTTAATTTCTATACCTTTATGCCTATGCATATGCTAAAAACATTTCTATACCTTATGGGAACCATTAAGTATTTTCTACCTCGCAATCTTCTACTCTCTGGAAGATTGACATTTCTTGTACTGCACTAGATAAATATTGGTAGAATTACATAATTTTAAGTTCCTCAGAAAACCAAGAGCAATGATTGCCCTGTTCCTGATTCATTTGGGTCAGGTTACCTGGATTCCATTACCTTAAGGGAAACCTGCAGCCCCAGTTTCACCTCATCCTTTATGACCTCGTGCTGAACGAACTGGCGCATCTGTAGCACTTTGGGGCCCTTGAGTATAGGTGCTGGGGCACTCATTAGCTGCTGCTTGGACCCAATGCAAAGGCCCTTCCAAATCTGAGTGCCAAATGGAGGTCCTGGAGTTTTTTTCTGTTAACAAAACAAATCAAAAGTACCACCAAAGAAATAAGAATGTTTGATTTATTTTATTTTATTTATTTATTTTTTTACTCAATATTTATTATGTGGATAGCTATATCAGGAAGCACCTGTTAGGGATACAATGGTGAACAAAAAGGATCCTTAGCCTTAAAATGTTCTGCAAATGTAAAGAAAACTGACAATAAAATTGGGCAAGCTTTCGTCTTTATGTGTGTTACCAAGAATCTGCATATTTTAAAATCCCTGAGCAATGCTGTACTATGATAATTCAACAGCAGCCTAGCTTATGACAAACATATGTGACTATTCCCTTATACCAACAGATAACCTAAGACATTTGGAATTAAGCAATCTTTAACTTTCTGGTTCCATATTAATTTTGACCTAGAAATATTCTTTGAGAGAGAAATCATTCCATAGATCTAGATGGCCTTTGAGCTCATTCTGGATTAAGCATGCCTCCAGAACCTTCTCAGGATCTTGTGGGCAGAAATGTCTGCTTTAGAGTGAACTTAAATCTCTATATTATACTTGTAATTGTTATTCAGGAATGGTGTGCTTTGCTGACCTATATCCTGAAGTGTGCCTGACGTGCTTCATTTTAAAAGGCCTGGCCAGTGACAACCACGCAGAGGCTTGCTGGGGCTGGGCTACTCCTGTCAGGTGTAGAAGTTCCTAACATAAGAGTTTCAGAGGAAGAGAATAAAATTCCTTCATTAATCTCAGATGGGCATATCCTTTGTCATCATGTAGTACTTTCAACTTGGATATAGCCTTAGTGAGCCATGTGGTCACAATGGTGTGATCTCCTCATTTTCAGAGAAGGAAATGGAGATCCAGTGTGACTTGTCTCTAATACACATTAGTAAGTGGTAGAACCAGGACTAGAAGTCACCTCCATCTCATCATGATTATAGCCACCAAATTAAACCACAGGGCTAGGAGGTCTTTGTTATCTTAAGTGTTCAGCATCTGTGCTCTTGCTATTACAAGATTTAGTGTAGGGCAGCAAAAATCATCATAACTCAAAAACATTTTCCTTTTTACTTAACATTAGTATCTCTCTCTGATCTCATTATCTATATCTTCATTGATTTAATAATTTAACATCTGACAATATGCTGGACATACTACATAAGTTGCTTGCAAAATAAAATAGCAAATCTGGCAAGATGCGGGACTTCATGATTCTTGCCCAAGATATTTTCTTTCATCTTTAAAAAAACTTTAGGTGGGGCTTCTCTAATCAGACATAATTACAATGTTACTTTCTAACATTACAGTTGCAAATCCATATGTAATCTTTCACATTATTCTTATACGCTCAGTTTGTGCATTTTTAATATATGAAGGAAAATAGAGGTAGAGTGAAAGAAACGACAGTGAGCTAGCACCGTTATGCTATCCTGGATAAAGCTTAAGCCC
>VBSM01000729.1:11926298-11947279 GCA_008086735.1 Cheirogaleus medius | reverse complement strand
TATGATCACATCTGCATACTTCTCTCCTTTCATACTTCCTTCTGCCCCTCTGCTGACAACCTAATGAACAAGTCCTGATATACACTGCTCAGAGGTGGTTTAACAATTCCATGTCCAAGATGCATCTCTTCTATCAATTATTACCAAGATAATCACAAAATGGCTATTCACTAGTTCTTTTTATCATACATTGTCACCTCAAGACATCTCCAAAGCTTAGATGTTGCAAAATAATGAACTTTGTCCACAATAAACAGATACTTTACTAAAAATGCACATATACACTGACGGTTATAATCTAAAGCCATCTTCTAGATATGAAGATACTAGCAAAGAGCCCTTCCCTTCACTCTTCCTCTTCCCCCACTCTAGTGACTAAGTACAGGACTAAGTCTAGCTCCAAGAGGTGGATTAACAAAGGTCACTCCCAGAAGACAGTCCTTCCTAAAAACTAACAAAAGGACATATATAAAGGGATTATTTAACTGCCTCTATTTTTAACATACTTTGAGCATTAGGATTTGTTTATCCTTTAATACACAGCAATATTAACTAAAATGCACATATAGAACAATGGTTAACTAATCTAACTCACTGGCACAGAACCCTTCTCTGCATACTTTCTCCTCCCCTCCCTCTACCACCCAGTGACATCATACTCTCTAAGACATCAAGTTTAACAATTCCATTCCCCAAATGCAACCACTCCTATGAAATAACAAAAAACACTCAAAGGATGTTACTTTAGCCCTCTACTTTTAACATATGTTGTGCACTTTTAAACATCTAGAAAGACTAGATGTTTCAAATAGGACTTGGCTCAAGTGTCTTCAGGGAAGTCTTCTAAGCTACATCAGGTTCTTCTATTAGATCCATAGAACCATGCTCCTTTTCTTCATAGACCTTATCCCAATTTATAATCATACAGTTATTTGGGCAGCTATATAATTAACACCTATCTCTACCATTAAACTGTAAGCTCCATGGAAGCAGGGTCCATGCCTGTTTTAGCTCATCATTGTATTCCTAATTCTTAGCCCAGCCAGTGTTTGGCACATAGTGGTTACTAAATAGATGTTAGTTAAGTGACTGACTAACAAAGCAATTTGAGATGAATTCTTATTCTCACACAGTTCCACACATGCACTGCATAGGCAGTCAGAGCCCCCAACTCTGTATATTCACAAAGAGCATGGTATGTTAGCATCATACATATGTACACTGATGCACTAAAAGATATGAGGACACAGAGATACAGGCATATTCATAAATGTACACAAAACATACCCTCTAAAACAGAGAAAAAATAAAAAGAAATACATACATAAACTTAGGCATAGCACATAGGTTTTGTACATAGAGAACATATAGGTGTTTATCTATATTTAAATAGACATATTACATATATTGATAACTCTTAATTGATGCAGTATGTATCTCTAACCTCTAGCCATGCACCAATTTCTTTGAAATTGATGAAAATGACATAAATACCCAATGAATATAGCTTACATAACTTATCATATATTTCAGGTTGGCATTATAACTCACATATCAAATGTACTGTCTTATTGTATTCAATTTCATCAAGGCAACATCTTCAAAATGACAAAAATGAACCTATAAGAGGTATCTCACTGTTCTTTGGTTTTTCTTACCACAACGAACTAAACTCATAAATAAGAACCTTGGTACATACCTAAACACAGATAAAAATCTGCTTATAGGTAGGAGAGGGATACATGCAATTTACATAGGTTAATGCTCAGATATCTCTTGATATGTACAAAAATTCAAGTAGTTATATACATAGGTCAACATGACTAGGTGGGAAGTAGAGTAGAAAAGTGAGCAAGGTAGAAAAAGTAGAGAAGGTAACATGAGGGTGGACTGGATAGTAAGGAGGATGAGAGTTGGTGAGGGGACACAAAGCATTCCAGACAGTACGGGTTCTTACCTGGCTGTTCCTGCACTGGTTCCTGGAGAACAAGAGTAGTTGATTCTCCATATGCCAACGATAAGTATTCTTCTATGTCACTGTCTCGAAGAAGTTCCACTCCTGATCCATCAGCATAGATAACAAAAAACCTATTTAAAGAAATAAAAATCTAATCATTTGAAATATTCAGTTAAAATGCTTCTTGAACTTAGAATTGAAAGTAAAAGTCATGGTATCATTATCATTTTACCTGGGGACATGTTCACCATAGATTTGCTGATGATTCTTTTGAAGGTGAATGTATGATAAACTATCATAGCCCTCAGTTTTTATATTTAAATCATCTTCCATTTTTTCGTCAGGTAATATTGTTGATGAACTACCATCAGCCATAACCTAAGGGACAAAGTATATAAGCAACTCAAAGAAAAAAAAACCTATAATGCTTACATTTCTGCTGATCCAATTTTTTTTTTTTTTAGAGACGGGGTCTCGCTCTTGGTCAGGCTGGTTTCGAACTCCTGACCCTGAGCTATCCACCCGCCTCGTCTGCTGATCCAATTTGAGGAAGCAGGTGATCTTTTGGTATATTCAGAAAATCAGAGATGCTTATTGGGAAAGTATTGTTCACTAAGCATAGATTGCATTAATAAAAGTAAAAAGCAGTACAACTCTACTTATAAGCCACACCAAGAATGGGAAAACAAACTGGAACACGTTTTGAAGAAAATATGGGGAGGAAACTCAAAACCTTATATTATGAGGATTAAGTTCAAGGAACTGGTAATTTAAATATGGAGGAACAGGTACTCATGTGACAGGTGTCTTGAAATAGTGAAAGCACCATCCATGGAAGAGGATTATACTCTCAGATTCTAAGCACAGACTTAAGACTCATGGATAGAATATACAGGGGAACAGATTTAGTATCAATATGAGAATAAACACTCTAGCCCTTTATACTGTCCAAACATGGCATGGATCTCTCTAGGAAGGAGAGTGGTTCAGGCTGAAAGACCACTGAAGACAATGCCCAGGAGAAGTATCAATGCCTGGAAAAATGCTTGGCCTAGACAACCCAGACATTTCACCCTAGGTGGTTTTGAGCTTTAAGTTTCTACTTCAATTTGTTGTAAGTTGAAATTTGTCAGCTTGAACTCATGCTGTGAAGTCTCAGTTACTTAGCAAAGAGAAAATAAGCTGGATCAGGGCCTGTCTGCAGACAAAAACAAGTTAGGAATTCTGTGGTATGACACCAAATCTAAAAAATAACTTCATACTCATGAGCCAATGGACAGAATTCCACTGTTGGGTGAAAGTGAAAAGAAAAAAAAAGATAACTGCCTAGAGCTGGAGTTGGCAAATCTGTTTTTGTCAAGGGCCACATAGTAAATATTTTAGAGTTTTCAGGCCATACATTCTCTGTTGCAACTACTCAACTCTGGCATTATTATGCAAAAGTAGCCACAGACAGTATATATACAAATGAATATGGCTGTGTTCCAACAAGACCTTATATAATAACACTGAAATTTGAATTTCCTATGATTTTATGTGTCATGAAATATTCTTCTTCGTTTGTTTTTTAAAAATCATTTAAAAATGTACAAAACCATTTTTAGGTCATGGGCCATCTATGAACAAGTGGCCATGGTTAGCCAATGCCCAGCCTACAGGTAAGGGGATAGTTGTGGTGTTGAAAGACAGAGAAGCAGAAGATAGAGTAGCTACCATAGAACAATATCTCTCCAGACTTCCCACCTTCCCACTTCAACTCTGCCAGGTATTTCTCACCATGGACTCTCTGTCTACTCAAACAAACTTGGCTGCTGCCTTGTGTTTGCTCCCACTTTAACCTGGATACAGACCATTCTCATACTATTCTTTTTATTGGCATTATTTTTAGATGTCTGCTAATGTTTCTTCCTTACCATTCTAATTATTTATTTGGCTTTAACATTTCTACTATGCCATCCCCTGTGGAATTATACTTAAGAATAATATATATATATATATATATATATAGACATTCATTACTGCTTGCCCAAGGTATTGGCAGTTAGTGGGTAACTAATTCCAAGGCAACTAAGGTAAAAATCCACATGGAAGCTGTTTAGTGTGAAATATCTCAAAAGCAAAGCCACAGGCTCTCTCTACATACTAAAGATGAACTTTACCTGAAAAGTGTTTCCCTCAGGATCCAGAACTTCACAGACAACCTCTGAAGTGTGCTTCATGATGTACTTGCTGGCTCTCAGTTGCTCACGCTTTTGGAAAGGATGGTATATATCACTGCTTGATTCATGGCAATATATAGCGGAACAATCTCTATCAATGTGAAGAGAGCCTGTGTTTGGAGGTAACACCTGAAAAGGTAACAGAGAAAGAAATTTCAAAAATTTTCTTGTTCAATTTGATGGACTTGGGAAATCATTTTAGGAAAAAGAATATTCACAGATCCTGGTCACAAACTGTGTTTCCAGGAAGAAAACATTACCCAAGAAAAGGCTCAAGGTTTGGGAAGACTACTTGATAAGGAGGCAAACTGAATAATTAAGACACGATTTCCTGTGCCCTCACATTTTACTCACTCACTTTAATATCTCTTCTAAAGTACTTGTCCTGAGCACTCTTATTTCCAATATTTAGCATATTTTAACCGAGGTAAACAGAAGTAGTCCTATCAAAAATGTTTGAGTTCCTTTGTGTTCTTGGACAAGAAGCATCTCCAAAAGGATTGAAAGCCATGGGTTAAATGCTTTTAGAAGCTATTATTTGTCCTCACTCCTCTGGTGGCTGACATAATGCTTAAGTAATAGCTTTTATGTAATGGCTTCTGGTTCAGACAGACTCTTTTCTGAAATATAATTTACATACCATAAATCCACCCTTTAAAAGTGTATAATTCAGTGGTTTTTAGTATATGCAACAACTTGTGAAACCATTATCACTGATTCCAGAACATTTTTATCACCTCCAAAAGAAATCCTGATCCCATTAACAGTCACTCTATCTCACCTTTGCACCTCGGGTTTGGCAAACACTCATCTACTGTCTCTGTAGAGTTACCTATTCTAGACATTTCATATAATGGAAGCATGTACTATGTGGCCTTTTGTGTCTGGCTTCTTTCAGTTAGCATAATGTTTTCAAGATTCATTCATGTTGTAGCATACATGAGTATTTCATTCACTTTTGTGGATAAATAATATTCTATTGTATGGCTTTATGACATTTTGCTTATCCACTCATGAGTTGCTACACCTTTGAGTTTTCACATTTTGCTATTATTAAAAATGCTGCAACTAATATTGTTTACAAGTTTTTGTGTAGATGTATATTTTAATTTCTCTTGGCTATATATTTAGGAGTGGAATTCCTGGATCATATGACAACTATGTTCACTTTTTGAGGAACTGCCAAACTGTTTTCCAAAGCAACTGCATGATTACAAATTCCCATCAGCAATGTATGAGGGTTTCAATTTCTCCACATCCTTGTCAACACTTGTGATTGTCTTTTTGATTACAGTCAAATAGTGAGTGTGAAGTGGTATCTCATTGTGATTGATCTGCATCTCTCCAATGACTAATGTTGTTGAGCATCTTTTCATGGCTTATTTGCCATGTGTTTATCTTCGTTAGAAAAAATTCAAATCTTTTGTTAATTTTTAAATGGGTTACTAGTCTTTTTATTGTTGAGTTGTAGGAATTCTTTATATATTCTGTACACAAGACCATTATCAGTTATATGATTTGCAAACAATATCTTTTATTCTATAGTTTATCTTTTCATTTTCTTGGTGATGTCTTTTGAGTCACAAACTTTTTCTGATTTTGATAAAGCTTGTGTGTTTCATATCATATCTAGGAAACCATTGTATAATCCACGGACATGAAAACTTGCACCTATGTTTCTTTCATCTCTCACTTGCAGCATACTTTCCTTGCCCCATAATAATCTGCACCAATAAAGAGGGAAAAGGATAACATTATCAGGCGAGATGGGAGGAATAAACTGGCTTCAGCAACTGTCACAGTAACAAATGTTTATGAGATTTTTGTCCATCATCTTTTGGCTTTGAGCTCTTAGTATGTCATGACATTGTATGTGATATCTTGGCTCTTGTGTCTCTTCTCCAGCAAGTAAAAAAGTGAAGGCAAATCCTTTCAAGATTAAAGGGACTGCAGGCTGACACAGGGTGGTTGTGTTTAATAAGGAAATGCAGGGAGGTGGGAAGAGGTGCTAACAGTGCCCTTCCTTAAGCTTCTAAGGACAAAACTCTGCTTCAGCTGGGAGAACTGTCCTTCAAGGACTACACAGACCATGTGCTCCCTCCTGTCCTGCTGCAACATTAAGTAGAGGAGGGATGACTGAAAATCAGAGGCATGGAGAAGAAGAATGAGGGTCCAGGTGGCAAGAGGTGAAGCTAGTCTGGTAGGCACAGGCCAGATCATCTAAGTGCTTCTAACACCTACCATGGCTAGCACATAAGAGATCCTTAAAAAATGCATTTTAGTTTATAACCTTGATCCAAAACTTTATAAAACAAGGAGGGAAATGTTTTATTCTGGAATGGACTATTAAAAAAGATGAATAATTAAGAGTCTGAGAAGTATATTCAAAGATCAGGTGAGAAAAGAAAGCAAAAGTAATATATATTGCAGGTATTTTCACCCCTCCAAAGGAGTGAGTTTTCTTAGCCAAATGGACACTTATTTTTGACACTTCTTACTTTCCTCCTAGACTTACCTGGTATGTTCCCTGTGGTTTTGCAATAATAGACGTTCCATCCCCAAAGATGGCACAGCAGCTAGTGTCCTCACAGTTGGTGATAATAGTGGCATAGTTTGAGTTTTCTATCCGCATACACTTTACCTGCCTGGTGAAAGTCTGAGGACCTTGGAAGTAAACATAAGGTGAGTAGATCTGATAGGATGCATACATTGATAAACAGACCCCAGCCTGTTGATTGCGCCCCTGCCTCTGTCTGGATTCCCCATGGAAAAAATACAATTGGAAAGGAGAGGCCAAGTGCTGAGAACTCCATAGGGCTGAAATGTGGCCTACTCTCCTTGTCAATTCAGAATAATGCTTTCAGAATAAATCTTCCTGCTTAATTTAGTATATTGCCTTGTTCTTACTACTCTTTTTATTTGGAGAAATTGAAAACATCTGATTTTTCAATTTGAAAAATTGAAAAGCATAAAATATAATTTAATCACTCATGTATTCACCAGTCAAAATTTATGCTAGTTACTATTTTGCCATATTTGCTTCAATATTTTTAAGATGTATATAAGAGAAAGATTACAGATCAAGTTGAAGCTTCTCCTTATGCTAGGGTTTATTTCCCTTCTGCAATCCATTTTTATGGTTTTATACAAACATATGTATAAAGAACAATATATAATATTTTTAGCTTTAAATTTATATAAATTACATATTACCTTATGTCATTATATAATTGTATAATTACTGCATTCTATCACTCTACACTTGCATGTTTCAAGACCTCTAGTCACCTTAAGATATATGTGTGTCTAGATATATTACATGTGTGTGTGATTTCTATTAACCATTATATAGTATTACTTTATAGGAATATGCCACATTTTACTTTTGTATTCTGCCATTGATGGACACATATGTCTTCCCAATATTTCAATATTATACTCAGCTTTGCAAGTAGTACCCCTGTACCTGTTTCCTTGTACAAATGTGTAAGAATGTCTCTCTTTATATAAGTAAAAATAAAGTTAGCACATCATAATATGATATGCATGATTTTATGGGGGCATGGGAGATATAGGTCATAGGGTATAAAATTATAATTATGTACGATGAGTAAGTCTAGGGATCTAATGTACAACATGAAGACTACAGTCAATAATATTGTATAATGAAAATTTTCTAAGAGTATAGATGTTAAGTAACTATGTGCAGTGGTGGAAATGCTAGTTTACTTGACTTTAGTAATCATTTCACTATATATATGGATATCACAACATCATGTTGCACACCCTAAATATGTACAATAAAGAAAACTTTGACATGAAGGAAAAAGGAGTCAGGGAATAATTTATCTTTAAAAATATAGTTTAAATTTATGTTAGAAAGAGTGGTAGGCTTTTAAATTCCTTGAGCAAGTTCCAGCAGCTGTAGCTTCCTTTTCTCTTACACCACTTTTCTAACAATGAGAGACATGCTCAGACTTGAAGAAAGACCTATCTGAGTTTACCTACTTGCGCAAATTACATGCCTTGAAGATTAAAGGAAACAGGTGTGAGAGCTAATATCCAGGACAGATGAATCATGATTATTAGATTTTAGTTGCCACCAGTCAGGATCATGAATCTCTAGTGGTAAAAATGGGAAAGACTATTACTATCCAGGAACCAACTAGAGCTACTGTCACTCTCCTCTCTATTAAGGATAAATATCATAATAAAAAGTCCTACTGCATTCCCATATTCATTGCAGCATTATTAACAACAGCCAAGACATGGAATCACTCTAAGTGTCCATCAGTGGAAGAATGGATAAAGAAAATGTGGTAAATATATACAGTAGAATATTATTCAGCCTTAAAAAAGAAGGAAATCCTGTCATTTGCAACAACATGGATGAACCTGGAGGATATTATGTTAAGTGAAATAAGCCAGGCACATAAAGACAAATACTGTATGATCTCACTCATGTGGCATCTAAACAAGTGGAATTAATAGAAGTAGAGAATAGAATGGTGGCTACCAGGGGCTGCAGGGGTTGGGGGTGGAGGAGATGTTGGTCAAAGGATACAAAATATCAATTAGGTAAGAGGAATAAGTTCAAGAGATCTGTAGCACAACATGGTGACTATAATAAATAATAATATATTATATTTTGAAAATTGCTAAGAGGACAGATTTAAGCATTCTCACCACTAAAAACAATGTGTGTGAGGTAATGCATAAGTTAATTAACATGATTGAGTCATTCCACAGCACATATATTTATTACAAAACCTCATTTTCATGATAAATATATCCAATTTTTTTAATCAATTAAAATAATTAAATTAAAAACAAGACAAATAGCAAATTGATGATGATAGTAACAATAACAAATGTTCCTTAAGGCCCTGCTTTGGATTGCATGAGTGTTCTTTGGTTGGTTGGTTGGCTGACTTCATCAAAAATTCTTCTTTGTTTTTTTTTGAGACAGTGTCTCCCTCTGTCACCGGGACTAGAGTGCAGTGGCATCAGCCTAGCTCACAGCAACCTCAAACTCCTGGGCTCAAGTAATCTTCCTGCGTCAGCCTCCCAAGTAGCTGGGACTACAGGCATGTGCCAGTACGCCTGGCTAATTTTTTCCATTTTTATTAGAGTTGGGATCTCGCTCTTACTCAGGCTGGTCTTGAACTCTTGAGCTCAAGCAAATCCTCCCACCTTGGCCTTTCAAGGAGTGCTAGGATTACAGGTGTGCGTCACCACGCCCAGCTTAAAAATTCTTTGTTATGTATGTGTTTAGCAATCAGTGAAGATTCTATCTACCTTATGCTAAAGAGTTATAAAATACTGTCATGTACTTGAAAAATAAAACTTACTTATTTCTTGATAATCTGGAGGAATAATATGATCTTCATAAATTTGATAAAAGGTTGTAATTCTGGTACCATCAGCATGATCCACTATCCGAGTACCATCTTTCTTTTTAACAATGATCACTTTGTCTTCCCGAGTTGTCATAACCTGAATACGTAAAGGCAGAGCATAATCATTTGGACAGATGATTAATCCCAAGTGCTCATTTTTATGCCCATTGAATACAAAGATGGCATCATCAAAATCCTGGTTATTTATTTACAAGTGAAAGTTTTATCTCATTCACCTGATCTAACCTTTACAACAATCCCAGGAGTCAGGCAGTGGTACCCCATTTTACAGATGAGGAAATTTTGGCTTGGAGAAGTTAAGAAAATTGCACAAGGTCACTCAACAAGTAAGGGCATATTTGTGAATGAAGAGTTAATATGTGGACTGGGTTGACCCAGAAAATAACCGTAGGCCCTGTTTGCTTTGAAACTGCAAGGTAATGATAGATATAGCATGCTGTGGCTGCCTTGTTGTTGTGAAACCCCTGCTCTGCAGGACTACTCTGGATGAGGTGAGCTACAAGATGCCCTGCAGGTATCAGGTCTAAGGTGATCAGAACCGTACTTGAGGATTGGTGGGGGAGAGAGGCCTCAGTGTCTCTGTGTCAAGTTGATCCTCACATGCATGTGCTCCTGTCTGCAGTTGCCAAGCATGCCTATGTAAGCTGAGGGGTACAAGAAGCTACGTACATGGGCTGCTGCTGGGCCGCTCAGTTGGATAAGGATGGTGTACTGATCTTGCTGTATTTCCTGTCTTCTATGCTTCCCTAAAGCTGAGTAAATGTAGTGATAGATGAAAGTCTATTGTAGTCTGTTAGTTTAATTGTCAATTTTAACCCATAATCCCTTCTGTTCAGGTGGAGAGTATTATTGTGAAAAATAGATAGAAGGTCCAAGAAGGAAAATTAGCTGTATCAAGACAGAAAGACAAAGGTAGCCACTTTTGTCAGCCCAGTATGTTCCAGGTCTATTCCAATGCAATCCAGTTGAACACAAATTTATGGAGTGCTGACTATGTGTTGTGTACAGTGATAGGTGCTGGAGATACAATGATGAACAAAATGCAAGTTTCATTCCTATTCTCTAGAGGTTATAGACCAGAAGGAGAAGAGTCATTAAAGAAATTACTGAAGGGGAAATTCAGGCGGCTGCTGGTGTCTGTTGTGAGAGTCCTGACCTGTCCGACTTCCTGTCTGAGGAATTGATACTGAGCTCAAATTTGGTGTGTTGGTGCAGAGTTGCAACATGAGTGAAGCATGTGCTAGACAAAGGACCCCAGGGAGGGGGAGATGGGAGGAGAGGAGCTAGGAAGCTAGCGACCAAGTTGGGGAGGGCTTTAAGACATATTAAGAATTTCAGCCTTTATGCTAAGGGGACAAAACACTACCAACAAGCTTTAATTATAAGGACTAGAGTAGTAATCACAGAAACAATTCAGCTAATCCTGGCAAGTCCTTCAATCTGAAAGAACAATCAAGCCCTTTTATACTGTAGCTAAATCACTGACAAGCTGCTATGAACTGAATGTTTGTGTCTGCCAAAATGTATATGTTGAAATCCTAACCCCCATGGTGATAGTATTGGGAGATGGGGGCTTTGAGAGGTGACTAGGTGATAAAGGAGGAGCCATCATGAATAGAATTAGTGCCCTTATAGAAGACCTCCAAAGAGCTCTCACATTCTCTTTCCATCATGTGAGGACAAAATGAGAACTTGGCAGTCTGCAACCTAGAAGAGGGTGCTGACCAGACAGGATCACACTGGCACCCTAATCTTGGATTTCCATCCTCGAGAACTGTGAGAAATGCATTTCTGTTGTTTACAAATTACCCAGTCTATGGCACTTTGAACGGACTATAAGCCTGAACGGACTATAAGCTAGCGAAGCTCTAAACTCCCAGGAGTGTGTATGTGGGTTTGTGTGTAGATGTGACGGACATGGAGGTATATGGCCCAGATCCCCCTTCCACAAAGGACTTGCTCCCAAGCTGTGGGGTGCAAAGTGAGCAAACAGCTGCCAGCTTTCAGCTCTTTCAGCATCTGCCTCAGCTGCAGAGAGATGCTTCACCTGACTCACATCCTTCTCTAGTAGCTGTGTCTAAATTTAAAAGAATTTAACAATTCTACCAGACTTGGGACAATAGGACAGGTATACTTGCTCCTGAGCTTCCCGCTAGTTGACCGCAGCTTTTCTATGTTTGCACCGCAGGTCAGCTCCTTCCTCTGCTCATTTATGACTGCTTGCTCACCCTTTCTTTCACAGATGGTGTGCCTAATAAAGATTTTGCACTCCAAACTCTACCTTTTTATATTTGGGAAGGTAGCTCCATCTATCCATCCACCTATCTACTCCATAACAAATATTTATTGAAAATTTATTATTTGCCAGGCACCTGCTTCAGAATTCTAAGGATTTAGAAAATTTTGCAGTATTATAATAGTTTGCCATACCGTTCCATTGATAGGATCTGTGGCCTGAAAGGATAAAAACGGGGCCAAGTCTATTCTTTCTAATCCTTTGGTGCCGATCCGATTTCCTTCAGGTGTAGTTGTAAACCAGGTGCCTACGTGAACCTCCACAGGAGTCACTGTTTGAACTGTCTCTGGTGGAGGTTCATGGATTTCATTCTTATGTGCCATTGATGACTGATTTTTGTGACCTTTTCCTGTGAAGTTCAAGTAAAATCAAACACAACAATATAAGTATTCTATCAATTATATCTATCATTCATTAAGTTTTGATACAGTGTAAACTACTTCAGACACTGTGGCAGCAACAATCTAATGGTATTCATCAATTATATTATTTCTCAATAGGGAAAAAATCAGGTTATTAATATCTTATTTTTGACATTGAATCTTGGCTGGACTCCCACCAACTTCCCCCAACATACCCATGCGTAGACAGTTCATTGTCTGTAGCACAAAAGCTGTTCTGGTCAATTTCTGCACTCTTCTGAGTCTTGATTACATCTTCCTGGATCCCAGATTTTGGGTTCTGCTCTCTGCTTTTTAAACACTACCTTTTCTCCCATATATCTGCCAAGCCTTCAGATTTTCTTTGGACTTATTAGACTCTATCATTTACTAGATTTTTAACCTTTGATTCCCCTCACTTTGTCAGTCATAATAGGAAACATCTTTCTTCAACTCTGGATCCAAGGAACCTTGCCAGCCAGGCATAATCTCTAGTATTTTACTTCTCCAGATTCAGATCATGAAATACACATTAGAGCATGAATCCCAGCTTAAATAATGGAGACTCAACTAATGAGAAGAACCAAAGAAGATAGATACATCAAGTTAAGCCTTTCTATTGTCATAAGACTTATTTGGATTTACAAATAAGTTATTTACACATTCAGAACATTGGCAGAGAGTGAAAACAGTGTCACTTTCAGAATAGGTGGAGAGAAAATCTTTAAAAATGGTAGCAAACACTTTTGCAATTATCTTTTCTTCTACTTTTTTCTTTTTCTTCCTCTTGATCTGCCTTGTCCTTCTCTTATATATTTATTTATTTATTTATTTATTTAATCAAAAGAAGTAAGCTATGGAAAGGGCATTTCAGCATAGTGGACATGAAAAATAGCATAGGGTAGGGAATAGGATGGTATGTGCAGACAACTACTAGCAGGCCAATGTGACCAGAGAATAAATATAAAACATTTTGGTTGAGAGAAGAGCCTAGAGAAGTAGACAGTGATTCAACTGAGTGGCCTTGGCAGTATGCTAAAGACCTTGGATCTTTTCTTATAGGTGATATTTAGTAACTACAGAGTTTTAAGAGGGATAGTGATATGGTCAGAAGATTAGTAGATGCTTTTGGCCAGAATATGCAAAATTGATATTAATGAAAACAGAAAGAACAGTTAGGAAGTTGTAAAGTACTAGAGATTAGAGAGAGTAGTAAAGATAAACAAGTATAATTTTGGTACAGATGTAGATTGGGAGATAAATTTGGATATAGAAGGCTGAGGATAGATATGGAAGGTAAAAGAATAAGAGAAAATAAGGATAACATGCAGATTCCAAGATCTTAACCAACTACTGTCTTCCATTATTAAGTGTATGAGTCAATAAAATAAAGACAACTGGTCAAGGATCAACCCAAAGGTAAGAGGAAAGAAACAGGCATGGTTGGAGTTACATTTTCAGCAACATCACAGCCTAGATACCAAGAATTCCACTGGAAATAACTAAAACTACTAGAATAGATCTCTTAATCTTCTTGACAGTGTCTACAAGCTAGCAAGTATAAGAAAGGTCAACACAAACTAAGGACTAAGTGAAAGTGGAAACACAGAGAAGTAAAACACTGAATTTGACTTTTGCCCTGTGGTCTTTGTCAAATTGGGTGATTTTGAGTACTTGTTTTCTCAGCATTCTGGAACTTAGGCAGAAATGAAAGCTAGAGCCTACTCAGACTGGAGAGTTCTCCAAAAATCTGAGACCTAAAGGGCTACACCTTTAGACTAAGTGTGGATTATTAACAGAGATAAACTCATGCTTTTTCCTACCCTACCCTAGAACTGTCAGAAAAGTTGTCTATGTTCAAACGTGGTGCTGAGCAGAGAGGACAAAAAAATACTTTGAGGTTGTATAACCATGAGCAGATCCTTATATATTAATAAGTTTGAAACATAAATTCACATCAATTGGGTGGCAACCCTAGAAATTCCTTTAATAATTTGAAGTGATTCAAGACTATTGGTTTCCCTACCACCTGCTAAAATCCTTTCTGAAACTAAAATACTTTCTAAAGAAACATATCTTTATGCCAGCCCAAACAATTTAGAGTCAAAGCATTAAGAAAAATTAATAAGCAGCTCCTAGTCACAAAGTACCAAAGATACAATGAAGCAAAGCATGTGAATCAAGTGAGAACCAGAAGAAGCAACAGAAAATAGAATTAGACCCATAGTACTTTAGATATTGGAATTATCAGACACAGAATATGAAATGCATGCTAAATATGATTCCAGAAGTAAAATTGGGCCAAAAAATATGAGTAAAGAGAAGGCAGATTGGAAAACAAAATAAAGAGAAGTATTAGATATAAAAAATGAAATAATGAAATTAAAAAAAATAACAGTGCAACTTTAACAAGAGATAAAACACAGTTTAAAAGAGAACTGAAAGATAGACCTAATGTAATTGTATAGAATAAAGCTCAGAGAGTCAAGAAATACAAGTAATGAGAGGTTAAAATATTTCTAATGCATGTTTGATTGGAATTTCAGAAGAAGAGGAGAAAGAAGTGGATCAGAAACAATATTTGAAGAGGTAATTATTGAGAAATTTCCAGAATCAATAAAAGATAGTAATCTACAGATTCAAGAAGTCCAATGTATTCCCATTTGGATAAATAAAAAGAAATTCATACCCAGTCAAATCACACTTAAATTATAATAAAAAATCACAGAGAATATTTAAAAAGTACTTAGAGTATCTTCAAAGCAATAATAATTAGACTGACAGCCAATTTTTCAACAGCAACATTGTTGCTAAAGAGTATAAAAGATTATTGTCAATATACTGAGACAAAATCCCTGTCAATCTAGAATTCTATACTTAGTGAAATTATCTTTCAAAAATGAGGACAGCATAAAGACATTTTCAGAAAATATCATTTATATAATACAACAAATGGACTAAAATGTCTAAAGATAAAAAATTTACAAATAGAATTTTGAAAATATCCACTATATGTTGCTCACAAGAAACATATTTAAACATGTTTAAAAGTGAAATAAAAGTATGTAAAAAAGTTATGCTGGTAAAGTATTAAATAATATCTTGTATAGCTATAATAATAAAGCAAAATAGACATTAGAGCAAAAAACAAATCCTAGAATAAAAAGTCATTGCATAATATTGTAAGGTTAAATTTACCATAATGATATAATAATTCTAAAGTTATAAGTATCTAAAATCATATTCTCAAAATAAATGAAGAAAAATCTGATGAAACTATAAAAGACAAATTTATTTCACAAATAAAGAGATAAATATTAATTTATAAGGAACAGCACTGAAGAGACTATTCTATCCTTTTAGGAAATTTAAACATACTTCTGAGTAAATTGATATAGTAAATTAAACAAATCTATAAGGATATAGAATATGGATTATCAAATTTTGGCCTGTATGTCAAATAAGTCTTGCTATCTATTTTTTACAGTCTGTGAAGTAATAATTCTTTTTACATTTCTAAAAAGCTAAAAAAAAAAAGAAGAAGAATATTTTATGATACATGAAAATTATATGAAATTCAAATTTTAGCATACATAAAGTTTTACTGAAATACAACAAAGCTAGCCGTAATTATGCATTGATCTTGGCTACTTTAATGCTCCAATGGCAGAGTTGAGCAGTTTGGTAGAGACCATATGGCCCAGTAGAGTCTAAAATATTTACTGTGTTGCCCTTTATGGAAAAGTTTGGGCCGGGCGCGGTGGCTCACGCCTGTAATCCTAGCTCTCTGGGAGGCCGAGGCGGGCGGATCGCTCGAGTTCAGGAGTTCGAAACCAGCCTGAGCAAGAGCGAGACCCCGTCTCTACTATAAATAGAAAGCAATTAATTAGCCAACTAAAAATATATAGAAAAAATGAGCCGGGCATGGTGGTGCATGCCTGTAGTCCCACCTACTTGGGAGGCTGAGGCAGGAGGATTGCTCGAGCCCAGGAGTTTGAGGTTGCTGTGAGCAAGGCTAACGCCACGGGGCGGCACTCACTCTAGCCCGGGCAACAGAATGAGACTCTGTCTCAAAAAAAAAAAAAAAAAGAAAAGAAAAGTTTGCTGAACTCCGACAGAGATCTGGACAACAAGACGAACACATTTGATTGAATAAATTTAAGACGACACTGTAACCTTGTAATGACAAGGTATGTGTTCTTTTCAAGTATAGAACAAAATTTTAAAAAACTTGACCATATATGAGGCTATAAATTATGTTTCAACAAATTTTTGAACAATTAGTTAAAAATCAATTATAAGCACAAACTAGAAATACTTCATAGGTTTGGAAATCTAGGAGCAAGTTTAACTCAAAGGCCAAAGAAAAAGTTATAATGGAAATTAGATAATATTTAAAATTGAAAAATAATAAAAATACTAAATATTCCTTGTAAGATGGGAGAAGCACTTCTGGAACAGCAAGTAAGAACCAGAGAAAATCCATTCCTCTATAAAAACAGTGAGAACATTGAAAAAATTACCAGAATCAACTCTCTCAGAATTTTGGAAATTAACCAAAGAATTGAAACAATCTAAGGAACAATTCAAGAAAAAATGCTGAATCTCAGTAAGAAGAGCTACTTTATGGTGTTACAAGCTTAAAAAATTTTTTGATGAAATATTCTTTATGAAATTTCATTCCAGGGATGGAATATTATTTTGTGATAAAAAGAAATGAGCTATTAAGCCATAAAAAGATGCAAAAGAATCTTAAATATATATTACTAAGTGAAAGAAGCTGGTCTAAAAACACTACACACTGTATGATTCTAACTATATGGCATTCTGGGAAAGGCAGAACTGTAGAGATAGTAAAAAGGTCAGTGGTTGCCAGGAGTCTGGGGAGGGGAGGGTGTGTATGGTTCAGGATGAAGGAGAGGAGAAGGGTGAATAGATAAAGTACAAGCATCTTTAGGGTGGCGAACTTATTCTGTATGATACATAAGATACTGTAGATTCATGATATTATGCATTTGTTAAAACCCATAGGATGTACAACACCAAGAGTTGTACATTATATGTATAACTATGGACTTTAGTTAATAATAATATATTTTGATTGGTTCATCAATTGTAACAAATGTACCACAGTAAAGGAAGATGTTAATAATAGGGGGAACTGTGGGTGGGGAATAGATGGAGTATATGGGAACTCAAATTTTATGTATGCCTAAAATTCCTCTAAAAATTGTCTATTAATTTTTATGAAATGAGTGTATCATCTTGGAAGGAAGGGCTGTGAAGAAATCTGGGACACACCCTGCTAGAAGCTCTTTGAGAAGTGGCTACACAGAGTAGGCTTATATCAAGTCCTCTTGTGTCAACAAAAGAGGGAACCTTTGAGCCAGGAAGTTTTCGAAAGCTATAGGAGTACTTTCATTTACTTCTCCAACAAGGAACCTCTGTTACTCCTGAAGGAAATCTGTTTTATTAAATTTTGAGTAAGCAAAAAGGGAATTCTGTTAGCCTCTATACGAAATTACTAGGTACTGTGGAGAGATGTGTGAAATTGACAAAAAATGATTAAATCTCAGTTTTGGATCATTAAAGGCATATAGGAAATTGAGAAAAATTTGTGAGGCATGAGAGATAGTATAATTTAGGGTGCCCAAGCTCAAATCCTAGCTCTACTACTTGCTAGGTGAGAGACCTCAAGGAAGTTACTTAACCTCTCTGTGTCTCCATTTCTTAATCTGTAAATTGGAGATTATTAAAATAGTACCTCACAGAGGATTAGCTGATTTAATATTTAAAATATTCAGATGGTTCCTGATACATAAATACACATCTCTTATATATGAAGATCTCTTGAAAATTAATATGATAAGGATAACAGTACAATAGTAAACTAAGAAAAAATTTGCATAGAAAGTCCACAAAAGGAAAGAAAACCCAGTAAACAACTTTAAATGTTTAACTTCACCAGTAATCAAAGAAATGAAAATTAACATAATAATAAGATATATTAATTATCTACCAAACTGAGTAAGATTAAAAGAATGATAAAAGGCATTGGTGAGGGTATGAGGAAGTAGACATTTTCATACTGTGCTAGTGGTAGGGGTGTAAATCAGAAATACCTCTCAGGACAGTGATCTTTTAATTTAGATTTGACACACACTGTTCATTGCTTACCCAACTGTTATCCACCTGCTTTTTCACCTAATAGTAGTGCTCTTCTCCTGAGAAAAAGGTCAAAAATGTCAGATAACTGTTTTCCCAATCTTGATCACCAGCGAGTTCTAATCAGTGAGATATGAGGTCTGCTGGGAGATAAGGGATCTGGAAATATTTTCCTCCTTGATAAAAAGAGACACTTGAATAAAACTGTTGTATTTGCCCTCTTTCCATTCTGCTTTGGAAGTTACTCTATGAGGACCTCATGCCTGGAACTGATATACCTTCTTGCAACTATGAGGAAAAGATCAAGAGAATCACAGAGATGCCTGTTCAGAATCTTGACTTCATCGATCTGCTCAACCAGCCCTTAAACAGCAGTCCAGATACTATAGCTAATGTTGTGTAGGAATATATAATGACATAAGAAAATGTTCATTATCTGTTACGAAGAGAAAAAAAGCAATTTATGAAATAGTATGTAATTCTGTAACTCCAATGAAAATTCATTTATATATATATGAATATATCTGAATATATTCATAGAAAAGGTAAGCAGTATAATCATAATGATATTGAACACTTATTAAGCACCTGAAGACTTTATTAAATCCATTATAATTCTAGAGGCTTGTTACCTTTCTTTGTGATGCCAATTTCAGACGGTGTTATTTCTGATTTTGGCTGAGAAATTGACTCCATCAAATCTCCATTATGAAGGCTTGTTGGCATTTCAGGAGGAGGACAAATAAGACCTGAATCGGGACTACTGCTCACAGCACCATCTGCAAAGAGAATCTGAAGAAAAAACAAAAGTTTCCAGCTTCTCAGGGGCAAGGAGGAGGCTGGTTAACAGTAAGCACTGTGTGTCAAACTGGAATAGCTTCAAAATAAACCAAAGAAGAAATGCTGTTTGCAGACCTCTGGACTTAGTATCACAAAGCAGATTATAGAAGGGTAGATTTGGAGCTCAGAGACAATAGCTTCATAACCAGCACAATAATGTTATTTTCTATTTTCTATTTACCTTCTGCTTTGTTTCTTCTTGTTTCCTGTCTTTTCTTAATTTTAATTTTATTTTTTCCCATTCTTTATCCTTCTCCTAGGCAATTGGGAAATTATATACTCTATTTCAATTATCCTAATGATTGCATTTAAAATCTTACCATATATTGAAATGTGTAGTTTCTATTAGTATCTACCTAATGTGTATAGAGTCTCTAGGTATTATAGACACAACTCTCTGGTATTAGTCTTTATACACTCTCAATCAACATGACAAGGACCACCATCAGTTTGATAATGAGAAATCAAATGTCATCTAGTTTTTATTCTTTTATAAGTAACTGGTTTCCTTCAGGAAGCTTTTGGGATTGTCCAGGTGTCCTCAAACGACGGCCCGTGGGCCACATGCGGGTGTTTTTGCCTGTTTTGTTTTTTTACTTCAAAATAAGATATGTGCAGTGTGCATAGGAATTTGTTCATAGTTTTTTTTAAACTATAGTCCGGCCCTCCAACGGTCTGAGGGACAGTGAACTGGCCCCCTGTTTAAAAAATTTGAGGACCCCTGCAGTCCTAAAATTGCATGAAGACATACTGAGATGATATTTTAAAGATACTTGATATTAGTCCTGATTGGCACTTGGTTGTCCTATTTAATCTGAGGTTTCTTTTTTTTTTTAAACTCTGGGAAAATTTCTTATGTTATGTCTTTGATTATTTCCCCTTTTCATTCTTACTATGTTCTTCTTCTGAAAATTCTATAATATAGATCCCTTTTCCATGTTTCAATTTTTCTCTCACTCATAATCCACCCTCTCCCACTCCTTGATTTTTCATAATTATTTTTAGTTTCTAAGAACTCTTGATTTTTTTTCCTTAGAAACTTTTTTAAAAAATTTATTTTATGGACCATTAACCTCTCAAGTCTCTGCCTTTATTACGTTTACTCACTTTTAAATTTTTTTAGGTACTTATTTTTATTTTGGGGTGCTATTTCTCTAATATATTGCATTGTATTCTTTACTTTCATGGGATTGGCTTCTCTCCAAGGTTGGTGATTCTTAGGCACATGGTCCTATTTTTCATTAAGAATCCCTTTTTACTTCTTGGTGGTGCCGTGTCTGGTTATGGGAGCTCCTCTTCTGCAATCATTGGGAGGGATGGAGCAGGGTACGTGGTTTCTGGTTTTTTTATGGTTTCTGGTTCCCATTCCCAGGAAGTAGTTACCTAGGGAATTACCATCATTCTGAATTTCTGAGCCCAGAGCTTCTGTGTAAAATGTCTGTGTTAGAACTTCCACTTTGATTTTTAGTTTTGCTGCAGGTTTTTCTCTTATATATGTTTTAAACCTTGCTCTTTTTTCCCATCAGTCTGATCCCATCTGACTTGCATTTTTTAGGATTTCTCCAAATCTTATAATGTATTATTGATAATGTATTTTGTTATCATCCAGTACTATTATGAATTTATTATTTAACTATTTTTTCTATATTTGCCGATGATATGATGTTATACCTAGAAAACCCCATGGACTCTTCCAAGAGACTC
>VBSM01000729.1:11906936-11926198 GCA_008086735.1 Cheirogaleus medius | reverse complement strand
TATTTGTACCCCCATTATATGATGAAATAAAAGGAAAAAAAATAAAAAATAAAATACCTTGAGAGGGAGAGGAGGAAAACACTGTGTTCAATCTGCAATCTTAGATCATGCATAGAAATGACAAGTTTATTTATTTACTGTTTTTCATAGACAGTGTTTTTTCTCTAACTATACTATTCATTTGTCATTTTAAATCATACTATTCTTTGTTTGTCATTCCTTTTTCAAGTGAGTTGTTCCTCTTTCCTGCTACAGTACTGTTCCTTTCCCATAGCCTGGTTGTCTTTTACTTGGCAGTAGGAAAGAGTAAATTATCTAAAATATTCTTTTACCTTTGTGGATCCATCCAACATATATTTGACAACGGTGCCTTGACTGGTGATAACTCTCGAAGCCTCCTGCTCCACTGGTGGCATCACCGTTTTATAGAAATCATAGTGCTTCACCTTCTGGGGGTAGCTCTGACGGACCACGATGTCCCAGATGGGCTCCTCAACCGCTACAGATTGACCTTAAAAAATAAAAAGAAAGAATAAAGCTTTACTGTGAACTGGAAAATGCTGTGGGGCTGGGATTTTATCTTCTTGCTTAATTATTTTCTTTCTTTTGTCTATGTCTGAATAACTGGGCAGTTTCCATGCCATGACAGATGGCCCAGAATACTGGTTCTTTGCTGATCTTGTTACATTCAAATGTAGTAAACAAGGTCATTTACAACGCACAGCAGGTAGCTTCTCCATGTGTAAGTGATTCTCTCTAAGGAAGTCCAGGATATCTGAGGGCAAAATTATGAAGGAAGCAAGAGTTTTGCCGCCTTGGGCATTCGCCCCTTCCCTACACCCCTCTTCCTCCACTTCTTTGAGTAAACTCTCACCCCTGGATACACAATGCTGCCCAGAGCCCTAGGGGAAGTCACCTATTCAGACTTGCCCTAGTTAGCATAAACCCCTTCAACCAAATCCAGATCTCTCTCAGTGTTTTGCTGTTAGCTAGCAATCAAGGAGAAAAACACCTAATAAGCTCCTTCAGAAAGAAGGCACTGTTGTGGAGAAATTCTGGCACAGAGTACCTACTCAGTTTTTGCTAATTGAATAATTTCCTCTTAATTTATAACATGGTGTCTTAGGACCAAAAAGCCTTAACACAAAGGAATTAACATGTAATGATGGCATTTTAAGGACCATATCAGGTTGGTAGGAAAATATTTTGTAATGAGGACCCTTCATGATACCCCTTAAATCACAGAAGTAATAACAATGATAAAATAGTAAACATTTGGGCCGGGCGCGGTGGCTCACGCCTGTAATCCTAGCACTCTGGGAGGCCGAGGCGGGTGGATAGCTCAAGGTCAGGAGTTCGAAACCAGCCTGACCAAGAGCGAGACCCCGTCTCTAAAAAAAAAAAAAAAAAAAAAAAAAAAAAAAAAAAATAGTAAACATTTATTGAGATATTTCTTTTGCTAAATGCTTTATGTATGTATCTTATGTAGTCCACCTCAACAACTTTTTAAAGTAGACACTTTCATTTTCCAGAGTTTTCAGATGGAGGCTTGGAAAGTTTATATTTTCTCTAAGGTCACATGGTCAGCAAGTGGAAGAGCTGGTATTTGAATTATTTTCTTATACTGTAAAAACAACCACCACTACCACAACCAAACACACACACACACACACACACATACACACAGACACAACCCCCAAACAATCACTAACATTGTTACTTTGGTATTTGTGTTGTAATTATGTTCAGATTTGAATTAGGATATTTATAATATATAGAAGATTTTAAACATATGATGCATTGCAGGCAAAGTCATTAGTAACTACATTGTCTACCTTGACAAAAGAAGGAAAATATCAGCGTAAACGATGAAACTAATAGAAAAGGCAAGGGTGAAAGAGGTATTAAGCTGGGGTTTGATAATAGTATCAAGCAAACAGGCAAACAAAGAAATACAACCTTGAACCTAAAATAACATCTCTCCCAGTACACTCATAGCATTTTAGACTTTGGAAGACACTTAGTATCTAGCACAGTGGGTCCCATCACAGACAACCTGAACCACTAGGGATCCTTGGGAATAGAACGGGGGTCCCACGTTCTATTCTTAATAATTCAGAAAGCCTGATGAAGAGCAAAATTAGGACAAGTAGATTACCTATAACATTTAGTTTCTATTTTTTTTTTTTGGCTGGCAAGTAATAAAAATATCGATTTATTTTTAAAAGGCAAAGTCTTTTTCTTTGATAGATATATTTTCAAATGTACTAGTGGTGTACTAAAGAGGATATTAGGTTGTTTAAAAAATCCACTGATATAATCTAACATTTATCAGATGAGGAAACATGGTCCAGAGGGAGTAACTTAAAAGGGCCATATTGTTAGTTCGTGCCAGGGCCAGCTTTAGAACTGAAGTCCTAGTTCAGTGCTTCCCTTGTTTCATCTCCTACTTCTACTGCAACAGTGGGTCTCCATTTAAATGATATTCAAATTTGATCACCAATGTAGATGCCCCATCAGGTTAATTAAAGAGGACCTACGTGTACTTATTTATTCAGCTGAATAGGTAAGGGGCCATGTATAGAACCAGCAGAGATAATAGTCTATAAAGTTATATAATGATACATGGAAATGAAGACTGGATTTCTCAATCCATTTGTTTTATTTATTGATTTGATTTCATTTTTTCCATCTATTTTTTATTTGTACATATTCTGGGGGTATGTGTGCTATTTTGTTACATTCATATATTGCACTATGGTTAAGTCAAGGCCTTTGGTAGACACATCACTGAAGCAACACACATTGTAGCCACCAAGAAAGCTCCCATCATCCACCCCCATCTCCTGTCCCCTTCTTAATCCATTTGACCCGCACTTATCTCTACTTTGTGTTTACTGTCCTTCGTTTTCTTCAGAGCAGCCAAGTACTGTACCAGTGGCTCTCTGTAGAAGCAGGAATGCAGGGCCATACAACAGTTGTTAAGAGCATTGGCTTTGCCATAACTGGACTGAGAACAGCTTTCAGCTCTGCTACTTGGAGGCTGAGTAACCCTGGGCAAGTTACTAAACCACCTGAAGCCTCAATTTCTTCATTTTGTAAAATGGAGTTCTTAGTACCTAGCTCATAATATTTGCATTTTGTCAAGTATGTTAAGTACTTGGCCACAGTAAGTGCTCAAAATTTGAAAATAGCCTATAGTTCATTATCAACAAGAAGTATGTTTAACTGGTAAGAAAATACAGAATTTTCAATGGTGATTTAACTGTTTTGAATATGAATTTTTGCCCTCTGCTCCCGCATTCCACCCCAGCTAGCACTCACCTGTAGGCTCTTGCCCAATGAAAGTCAATTGGAGCCCACTGGGGCAAGACACATTTAGGCTTTGGAAGGTGGGAACATAAACCTCCTCTTGTAAAACAGGCTCTGGTTCTACTTCTTCCTGTAAATAATTTAGCATGTGAATAATTACTTATCATTTTCTAAATGAGCTAACACTTATTTTGACTAAACAAAGACTTGCTGAGTGCTTAGGGATGTGACTTGTGCATAGCTAGGAGGACCTTGCAATAGGTCCTGCAAGGATGCATGAGTCTCTGCCTTTGTGCAGTTTATATTCTACTAGTAGAATGGCACATAGATGGGTGAGATCACCAAATGATAGTACCAAATAGTTGGCATATCTTTTCTTAGGGAGGAAAAGGGAGATATCAAAGCTAATAGGAATAATTGGGAAAGGAGTGGTGGAGGAATTGGGGCTTGAAGTAGACCTTGAAAAATGTCTCAGTTTGGATGTATAGGTGTTAAGGATAGTGCTATGGTCTGAATGTTGGTGTTTCCTGCAAAATTCATATGGTGCAACCTAATACCCAATGTGATGGTATTAGGAGATGGGCCTTTAGGGAAATAAGTAAGTCATGAGGGCTCTGTCCTCATGAATGGGATTAGTGCTCTTATGGAAGAATTTTCAGTGAGAGCCCTTGCCCCTTCGGCCATTGAGGACACATGGAAGGAACCATGTATAGAGGAACAGGCTCTCACCAGACACTGAATCTGCTGACATCATGATGCTAGACTCCACGGCCCCTACAACTGTGAGCAATAAAATTTGTACTGTTTGTAAATCACCTAGTCAATGGTATTTTGTTATAGCAGCCCAAACAGACTAAGACAGGCAGAGTATGTGGGAGATCAACTTCCCCACTGCCTTTTTTTGGTATAATTCTTACAGTTTTGGGTGCTACAGATATTATGCTTTCGGATATTTGTCCTTATTTTTCTATAATGAGCATGCATTGTTTTCATAGCAAGTAAAAGCAATAAAAGAAAATAAAAGACAACCAAAAGTTATAAATTAATTTATCAATTAATGAAGATTTGGATGTGTCTACTTTAAAATCCTAATTAATTTTATGTCAGCTATGCCTGAATCCCTTGTTTGGTTATATGTGCTCAAGAACAAAAGTTATTTGGTAACTTTCAAATAATTCTAACTAATAATCATTTCAGTTTTTCCAATTGGTTCTCTTTCATTAGCCACCAAAATCATTCCAACTGATATTCCACTGCTGGATCTTTAGTTTATTCTAGCTGGTCTTCTACTATTGATCATTTAGGTTGTTCTACATTTTGTTTGTCACTGACAGAGGAAAAAATTTGAATATTTAGCTAAAAATGAATTAAAAGCACAAGTTAAAAATTAAGAGGAAAAGCTTATAAAATTCTGTAAAATGAACAAAAATGCTCAAATTTGCAATCTGCTAGGTTGAATCTAGCATTACATACAAAACCAGTAATCATCCCTCATTCTTCCATTATCATCAATTTTAAAAAATGTTGGATGAACTGATTAGTTTACTATCAAGTTGATTTTGGCCGAATTAATTTTAAATGAATTACCTGGAGTCATTCTGAAGATTTTTACTTAACAAAAGTGGCCTGGCATGAGATAGCTCATCTAGTATAACTAAGTAAATAATGTACAGAGGCAAAGTAACATTTAAACCCCATAACTTTTAAAGGGCCAGAGTCTGAAATCCAGGTTCTTGAGCACTTTTTAACATATTTTTTCTTCTAACAAGTTAGTATCTGTACATTGTACTTTTAGTAGTAAATACCAAGAGTCAAGATTTGCCAGTAGTTTCCTTGTTGCTCCTCTTTTAGAGCCCTCTTTTTGTTTTTTTAACCCTGATACAAAGAATCAATCCAATAGAACCCTCTTTTGATCTGTGTTCTATTAGGAAGATGTTTAGAGTCAAAGCCCCGCATGTGTGTGTGTCTGTGCGTGTGTGTGTGTGTGTGTGTGTGTATGTGTCACATTGCCTATGATGAAAGGTTGGGGATAGAAAGTGGACTACTCTTTGACTGGAAGTGTGGGCTGTCTTAGTCTTTCTGGATTCTTAGCACATCAATACCCACCAACTGGAACTGTTTCCATTGTTCAGTCACAGATCTTTATCTTCCAATTGTTGTTTATCTTATTGGAACTAAATGAAAGATTAGAAATAAGGAATGGTAGGAATTTGACCAACCAAAAGCAAAGAAAATCTAAGCACCAGGGTGGGGAAAAGATTGAACCAAGTTTTTCTGAGCTGAGAGTGAATGACCTGAGACAATTTGTGTATGAAGACAACATGTCTCTTTGAGTGGGAATCCAATTTTTGTGTGCAAATCCTTCTTGTCCATTTGAGTTGAAACAACAAGGAATGTTAATGAATCTGCACAATAAAATGTATGCAGTATAATAAAATTATTGACATAAGCAATGGTTTAAAAAAACATTAACATCGAGGCAGAAACAGAATTTGGGAATCTACGGTAATTTTTGTTTACCTTTTTCTCTTCTTCTTTTGGTTGCTCTTCTTCTTTAATGGATTCTTTGGGTTTTTCTTTGCCTTTTGTCTTCCCTTTAGGTTTGCCTTGCGGAACATTCACTATAACAGGAACCACTGTCGGAGTGAGTGCTGACGGGATATTCAACATTGTTTCTAAACCAGGATCTTTATCTTCTATAAACAGAAAAAGGGTAAATGAAGTAAATTGAACATTCACTATATTTGATATGCTTGTTAAGTAACATTTACATCTCAAAAATTTATACAAGTCAACAGCAGTTTTTTACTTTGCTAAATATTATCAGTTGGATAGATTTCAAGGATAATGTAGTTGATTAGAAAATCAGGATTGTAGTTAGAAATTTGAGGTACTTAATACTTTCATGTGCTTTATTAAGTCATTTCACATGTTCCTGACTTCTATCTACATTGTAAACTCCTTAATGATAGGTAAATAATCATCTCTTCATTTATTTGAGAATATTTGAGAAGCTCTTATATGTAAAATATTTTGAGCAGTGGAAAATAATGAAAATATATGTAAAAGTTCTTATGGAGTCAAAATAGTCTAAATAAGATCTGCACTCAAATAACTCATTATAAGGACATTAAATAAGAATAGTAAATGGTACAAATAAAAAAATCCAGAAAAGAAATAGATTATTTCTGGCTAAGATGATAAAAGGAGTTTTTTAAAATAGAAGATCAATTTTCTTCTGTGTTTTAAAGGATTGTCAGAATTCTAAAAGGAAAGTTGATGTGAGGAGGATTATGTGGGGAGCTCTAGAGAATCCGTTATGTCTTGAATTTTATTTTCCTCTGCGTTCTAGAAAACCATGACCTGAATCTCTTACCTCTCTGGTCAGTTTTTCCTTCAGTCTCATTTACTGACTCTTCCTCTTTTGTCAATCCTTTAAACATTTTTAGGTCCCAGGGTTTATTATGTTCTCAACCCTGAGTGTCCATAATAATTACTCATGGAATTTAAAAAAAATGCTCAGGCCCCACCTGAATCACTCACTGGAAATGAGGACCAGCCATTTACATTAGTGAAGTACTACATATGATTGTGACGCACAGACAGGGCTGAGCACCTTTATACACACACACACACACACACACACACACATACATTAGATCTGGATGATCTCATTTACTACTGGGTTCCAATTGTCATCTACATGCTACTGACTCCAAAATTTACATCTCAAAGCATGACTTTCCTTCTCAATTCCAGATTAATATTTTTAACTGCTTTTAGGCATCTCCTGGTTTGGGTACTAGAGACATTTCTAACTCAATTTAGTCTTTCCTTTCCCAAGCAGGTTGACCCTCTTATATTCTCAAACTCAGTTAATGCCATGACCAGTCATGCAGTCTGTTTCCCAGGTTAGACATTGAGACCATTTTCTCCTTTTGACTCATTCTATACACCCAGCCAGTCACCAAGCCTTTGGAACTTTCTCCCAAATCCTGCCTGTCCTATCTATTCCCATTACCTAAACTCAGTGTCCCATAATGGCTTGCTGCATCTTCTGCAGCAGTTCCCTAACTGATATCATGACACCTCTAACACCACCACTTCCAAGTACTTTCCAAACTATCACTAAAATTATGTACCTAAAATAAGATGTGATCATGTCACTTCCCTTACGTAAAGAACCCTGCCACTCACTGCCCATTGTAGGGTGTGTACACTCTTCACAATCACATCCTCACCTAATTTAGTGGGTAGTTTAGATTAGGAAGTCCTCAGGTACAATGCTGTGTGTTCAGTCTGTGATGGGGGAAGTACAGAATGCCACAGGAACCGAGAAGAAGGACATCTATGGGAAAATGCCATAGTACAATCTACTGTGGCTATACTGAGCAGTTCACCTTTCCATACATGGGAAAGCCATTCCTTGCTCTTACGTGACTAAGCTTTTACACACTATTCCTGGTATCTAGAATTCCCTTCCTTCAATTTTTTGCCTAGGCCATTTCCATTCACCTCCAAAGACCTAGTTCACATGCTACTACCGCTTGCTTTAGGAAGCATTTCTTAGAACACGTAACCTCTAAGCTAGGGCCTGAAGGATGGGAGGAAGTTTAATTGTTGCAAGTGGTGGCCTGTGTGGCAGGAGAAAGTGTTCTGAGCATGGCATGAACAAAGGGGCAGACATAAGAGAAAGTTATAGAGAAAGTTATAAGAGAAGTTATAGAGAAAGTTATAAGAGAAAGAGATAGTTTGTTCAAGGGACTAAAAGGCACAGAAAGAATAGGTAGGAAGGCATAATGCCATACGGGAAAATAGATCAGGTTGGTGGTCACGCAGAGTTTGGGTAAAGAACCATGTAAAATTGAGCTTGGGGCTTGATTAAGTTTCTTGAATTCTAGGTATATTCAGTAGGCCATCTGAATGGCAGTAGGAAACAAGAAGGAAATATTCCCCTGAGCAAGAAGATACGAAGCAGTGTTCAAGGATTTGGTTTGGTTTCTTTATGTTTTTGTTGATTTAATAGCAGCCATATTATCCATTTTTTTGGTCCAAAAGGATACTAAACTATGCTTAGCTGTGTATACTCAGTTAAAGGGGAAGAGCTGGAATACAAATTTATTTAGCCATTAGCAGATAAAGTTCTTAAATATCAATACTATATGCATCCTTAAATAATTTACAATATACATATATTTTTACAAAGACTCATGCCTTCAACTTATTTTTTAATACACAAGAAGCAAGACATTACTTATTATCTACACTACAAACATTTTCTAATATAGTATCTATAACCTGAAATTAGGAGCATCTGTTTTTAATGTAATGATTACATATTAACTGAAGGATTAAATTGAGAATAAGGAAATCACTTAGGAAATGGGACCAAAAGAGTTGATAGAGTGGGGTATAAATATCTTAATATAAAATAATGATAGCCTATATTCAGAAGAGGTAGGGAATTTTAGTGACTCTGTGGTGATAATACATAATTTGTTAGGCAACACATTACTTCTCCAAGTGCTGGTTTAAAAACAAATCAAATACAAAGCTAAAATACAAAACTCCAAAAGAAGTAAAAAATACTATCAAATCTAATGGACTCACTAACTCACTAGAGTACTAGGATACTTGACACAATGTAAGAAACAAGATTATGATGATCCATGAGAACCTTGTCTTTAAGAAAAGGAATTATATAGTAAGGCAGATAACTGGATCACCATGATCTACACTACATAGTTTTGAGGCTATGTAGTATAGGGATTATCTTTTGATTTTGTGATGCTTTTTAAAAAATACCTTGTGGTTAGATCCCTCTAAAATGGATGGGAACTCGCAGATTTCCTAACTGGTTCTTGGTAAAGTGACAAACTATTTTGTGGTTTGTAAGGAAATAACTTCCAGTTTGATAATTTGTTTATTTAGAGTGAGGTATAGAAATATGTCCAGTGAATGTCTCCTTTAAGACTAATGTCCTGAAGCATATTAAAGATTCCACAATCACAGGATTCATAAAAACATTATTCTAGAGAAAACCAAAATGATTCCTTGGCAGATCATGCTTCTTTGGCACCAACTAAAAGGCTTATTTTTATGAGTTAGTTAACAAAGATGACTGGAATATATATATATATATATTATATACATATATTATATATATATGCACATCATGTATACATACATGTATATATCATATACACATGATCTTACAGGTATATGTGATTATATAAGATTATATAAATGATAAATGCTGTCTAAAATGCCAAAGCATTATTTTCTGTATATGAAAGATTTATATATACTTGTATACCCACATATGTACACAAACACATATATGTGCACACATACACATATACCCCTTATATTCCTACCCTGCTGGAAAAACTATGAGGGCCATTAAATCAGGACATGTTAATTGACAAGTGAGAAGATTGTGGATGGGCAGGGGCAGGGATCCCTGGCCACAGGGCACGCTTATCCTTTCTGTTGTTTTATTTCACCTGGCGCCATTCCACTTGATCCATAGTAACTTATCGAGAGGCAGATTCCATTTTCTAAGATGGCAGAAAAAGATCCAAACTTGCTGACAGCTTTATTCTTTGCATATGACACTTCTAAAAGACAAAATAAGATCAAGGACATTTCCATTTTATTCAAAAGAAATATAAGCTAAACTCAAAGGGGAGGCTGGAAATGGAAGGCTTAAATGTTGTACCACAATCAACTTAAAAATAATTGTTTTAGTTCCAACAATGCACTCAGGGCTGTTAGAGGTAGGGTGGAGTTACAAAGATGAGAACATGAGACTCTTGTTCTCTTGTTTTAAGGGCTTTAGGTTGAAATGGAGAGAGGAAATAAACTGATTGGCAGCCTAGCCAAATGCACCAAATGCAGATTATTCATCTGGTAGATTATCTACATGACTTTTTTTTTCATTATAGTACAGGTAATTATCACTCCTTACTGGTGTCCCAGAAACCACACCTCCTGTCCCTTCCCACGTGACTTTTAAAATTAAAACCATCAGTTCAATCTCAATTTCCCACATTTTAAAACATATTCTTAAATCCTCACATCTAAAACTCCTTATATTTTAAAACACATTTTAAAATTATTTGAGTCAAACATAATTTTAAAACAAAATCTGTTAAAACATACATTGTTAAGGTATATATGAAGAATTTGTGAATTTTCTGTTCTGTTGTTTTATACTCAGTTCACCATTTCCTCTATTATCATACAAAAAAGACGAGACAATATTGATTTGAAATATCCTAACCTATGAAGAGATAATTTCTAGACTTGGAAATTCAAATGACTGATGGAACAAAAGATTCAAGGGAATGAAAAGACAAGCCAAGGACTAGGAGAAAATATTTTCAAAAGATGTACATGTTAAAGGACTATTATTCAAAACATACAAAGAACTATTAAAACTCAATAATAATTAAACAACCCTATTAAAACGTAGGCAAAAGACGTCAACATACACTTCACCAAAGAAGATATACAGATGGCAAATAAGCATATGAAAAGATTCTCAACATCATATGGTAACAGGGAAATGCAAATTAAAACAAGATACAACTAGGCAGCTATTAGAATGGAGACAATCCAAAACACCAAATGCTGACAAGGATGTAGAGCAACAGGAACTTTCATTCATTGCTGGTGGAAATGCAAAATGGTACAACCACTTTAGAAGATGATTTGGTAGATTCTTACAGAACTAACATACTCTTACTGTATATTCCAACAATCATAATCCTTGGTATTTACCCATGGAGTTATAAACTATGTCCACACAAAACCTGTACATGGGCGTTTATTCACAATTGACAAAACCTGGAAGCAGCCAAGGTGTCCTTAAGTAGATGAATGGAAAAATAAACTGTGGTACATCTAGACAATGGAATATTATTCAGTGCTACAAAAAAATATACTATCAAGTCATGAAAAGACATGGAGGAAGCAAATGCATATTACTAAGTGAAAGAAGCGCCAATCTGAAAATACTATATACGGTATAATTCCAATTATATGAGGAGAGGAAAAAGCTATGGGTACAGTAAAAAGATCAGTGGTTTCCAGGAGTTGGGGGGAGGAAGGGATGAATAGGCAGAGCACAGAGGATTTTTAGGGCAGTGAAACTACTCTCTATGGTACTATAATGGTGGATAGGTGTCACTATACATTTGTCCAAATTCAGCCTACACAACACCAAAGGTGAACCCTAATATAAACTATGGACTTGGGATGATAATCATGTGTCAATGTAGGTTCATAAGTGTGACAAATGTACCACTCTGGTGTGGGAATGTTGATAATGGGGGAGGCTATGCATGTGTGGGGGCAGAGAGTATATGGGAAATCTCCATAACTTCTATTCAATTTTGCTGGGAACCTAAAACTGCTCTAAAAATTAAAGTCTATAAAAAAAGATAATGTTTATTGTCAAATCAGGGTGCAGGAAAATAGGCACCTTAATGCACTATTAATAAGAGGGTGTATTGGTGGATAGTTGAAGGAAAGCATTTTGAAACAGCCATCTAAGGAAGCTGAATGGACAGAGATAGGAATAATAGTCAGAAAACAAGAACAACAACAAAATAGAATACATGCTTAGCAAATTATAAATTATGAAAGAGTTAGATAAATGCTTGAAGATTATTTTTAAAGCACATAAGGATATTTTAAAAAGCACCTCCTAGAATTTAAAAACATGCTTCCCCAATCAAATCATTCAGTATTTACTAGGTGAATGGAAAGACAGGGTGGTCATTTTAAGATTCGAATTGAGTTTCTTGGAAAATCAAGTCAAAAACAGTATCTCAAAACCCAGAGCAAACATTTAAATGGAAGGAGGCATGAAAAAGGCATAAAAGATTTGGATGATAAATTTATGCAAATTGTAGGTTTTACAGAAGGAAAAAAAGGAACAAATGAAGGGCAGCAAAAAATAAATTAACAACCAGAGAAAAACTCCCTGAGCTAAAGCTGGAGCTTGATTTTCAGATTACAAGGGCTCATCAAATTCTAATCCAGAAATTATAAGACAGTGCAATAGCAACTAAGAATGGTAAAGAGAAAAGGACCACAATTTAAGGATCCTGTATCCAGCTAAGGTATCATTCAAGATTTCTAAAGATATGTAAACATTGAGAAAGCATACCATCATGTGCCCCATCTGAGGAGAAAACTTAATAAAACTAAACAGCCAATAAATTAACCAGAACAGAAACCTTTATAAAATAGGAAAGAAGAAAGCAAGCAGTGGTTCTCAATGGTCATTACTCTCTATCTCTCCATTTTTCTTCCTGTTAGTATGTTGTAGATCTATCTAGATCAGGGTTCTATGAATTTTTTTCTGAAAAAGGGCCAGATAGTAAATATTTTAGGTTATGTAGGCCACATATAGTCTTTATCACACATTCTTCTTAGCTTTTTTTTTTTTTAACAGCCCTTTACAAATGTAAAAACTATTCTTAGTTCATGAGCCATACAAAAACAGATTATAGGTCAAATTTGGGTCAAAGTTTGCAGACTCTGGAGATAATTAAAGCTAAAGTGAGAAAAGATAATCTAGAAATGGAAGGTTTAATATTAAGGCTAAGAATTGGTTATTATCTATGCAAAAGGAAATGGTTAATTTATTTTATATAAGTATTAATATATACATGAATATAAATATATGGATATTTATTTATAAATAAATATGTAAATATAAGTATAAATATGTTTATTTATTTTATTAGAAATTATCTAAATATAGAAAAACATGAAAATTATTAGATAAATATACACACACCAACGAAAAATTATTAAATCATTAACAAATCTTGCTTTCAAAAAATATTTAATGAATAATAAAATGCTCATGATGATAAAGTAAGAAAGAAATACACTATGAACAGTGGTTATCACAGGGGTGGTAGTATTATAGGCAACTATTATCTTCTTTAAATATTTCTAAATTTCCTAATTTTTCATAATAATCCATAGTTTTTATATTTCCTATAACAAAGAAAAGTAATTTTAAAATTTCTGTGCTAAGTTCTTGGGTACATTCACACTTAAATATTGTGTTCTTGAGTTTGGAAAATGTCACCATAACTAAATTTATAAATGAGATTTAGTTATTGATCTTATCACTAATTTGAGTTGAATACATCTTATTAACTCATCTCTTTTTGCAGGTATAATCCACACCACATTGGATAAGAAACAATTTATTTCCCTAGGTGATGTTGCCTGCAGATGTCAAATGGTGTTATCAGGAAGTTTTGTGGTGTTTAATCAATGGACGTCCACTTATAGCTCTCATCTCCAAGCAAGTAATAACTCTCGTAGCCAAATTTATCATTTTTCCTTTGTCTTTACAACCTATGAAATTTGGTGCTACAGAGAGAACCATGTGACAAAGAGAGCATAGGAAGAAACACTATCATCTGCAGTGTATATTGGAAAGAAGCTAAAGTTTCAGTATGAATCAATTAATGAGGACCTGCATCTTAGGGATTACAGTTGGTATAAGGGCATAAACCAAAATTAAGGACCGAATGAACATCACAAACTCAGCATTACTCCATAAAAGTGAATAGCCTGGCTAGACTCTGTATGACAACTGAGATTAAGAGCTGGGTGCCTAGAGGGAGAAAACTAAGTAAGCAGCCCATTGCAGATGGGCTGTGTATTTCATAAACAATACCTTACATTACAGAATGGCAGAATACCTCAGTTACCATCTGGAAGAATTCTATGTGCTAAGTGGAAGGGATCCATGTGTGTTTATGTCAGCTGGGTGGGTTTGGCATATTGCTGAAATATTAACCTCCACTGCCACAAAGATGCAGCTGCTCACCTGTTTCAAGATTTTGTTCCTCATCCCTTTTCTCTTTCTCTTCTTCTGAATAATAATCCTCTTCTTTATTTTCTTTTTTTGTAATTTCCTTAGGGTCTTTTAAATGAATTATAAAATTGTGCTTGTCCTTTTTCACTTTCACTTTGATAAAAGTTGAGCCTGAAGAAGAACCATAGGCTAAAAGATGGGCTGATTACGATGCTACATTAAGCTCCTCAACAAGATGTTTAAATAATGCAGCATTGAATTTAAGCCAGGGAGGAGAAATACCTAGGGATGTCAGCATTTCTGTAAAAGGATGCCTAAAGGAATAAAGTAATGATAGAATTCCAGGAATAAATGGTAGGTGAACCAAAGTAACCTTCTAGTAACTTTTCAAATCAAATTACAGAAGAGAAAATAAATTGTCTGAGGCAATGCATACCTATAATTAATTTTATCATTTATCAATTGAGAAAATTAATGAGTTAATTATTAATTAATATGTCAATTTTTTAAAAAATTATATGTGTTAGTTATAGTAGTTATTATTGTTGTTATTACTATGATAATTATAAGAATTTTTCCAACAATCCATTTTCTTTTTCAGTGTTCTGACTCATTTTTATTCTACTCTATGCGTTTCTTTTTTTTAATACAGCTTTTCTTTTCAACTTTGATTGAGCTATCAGCTCTCAAAATTGATAAGCTTGGATAAAAATAGTGTATTTACTATGCACCATCTGAAACTTACATGCATTGTATGCATATACAAATCTTAATAAGGGCTAAAATAACTGCATATTGGCAGCAGGCCCCCAAAGTCTGTGCTCCAAAGCCCAAACCAGAAAAATGCTATAAACTCACAGTATGTGCTTGGTTTCTGAGATAACAGTATGTGCTGTAATTAATATTATTAATTAAATGTTTGGTCATTGTGGTTACTATACTATCATATGGAAGTATTTTAATATTTTAACAACTGGAATGGTATACTAGTGTGTACCAGCTACATTCCAGGCTGGCCTATGCCTTACAAAGACATTTATAATAGAATAATATGAAATCTGAAAATGCTGAACGTGGTGCATAAATGAATTTCAGTAGACACATAGACACTCTCACCTATCACACTCAGGAGTACAAGTCCCCATAATTATCTGAAATGCATTAATATCTCTCAAGCCATTAACCAGCTACTTTCAAAATGTACCTTTTTCAAACATTGTCTTTTCAACTTCAATCTGCCCTCCATCAGAAGGATACAGATAGTAATTTGTCCCTGAGATTTGGGTGGGTATATTTCCCATATTATATCCTCGAAACTAGAAGAGAAAACATCATGCTTTGAATGTGAAAATGCAATTGACAAAAATCAACTTATCAGTGTTAGCCAATTAAAGTTGCCATAGCTTAATTTCTGCTAAATGATATGTCTGTTGATTTGCAGACTCAGAGGTCAGTGTCCAAATTGCTTTTAGAACCTTCGATGGTGTTACAATGACAGGTCAAGTTAAAGGAGGTCTATGATTTTAAACTCTGTTTACTGGAACATCCTCATAACCTAGTCCAAATCAAATCACTATATTATTGTCAAGGCAGTTCCAAAAGAAATCAAGTTCTCATTCATTGGCTACAAATTTTCTGTTTAAAGTGAACTAATAGACTGAGGAGTATGGGCACTTTACATTTTAGGAGGTCATATGGAAAAGCCATTCTTTACTGTGTTGCTGACAGAGTTCCAGGTGATTCCCAATGCATGCTAAAACTTGGGAACAATTGGTTTAGAGGAGTAGCTACAAAGGACAGGGACTATCACATTTCTTTCCATTTTCTCCCATTAGGTTTTCCTTATAATAGCCACAGCCACCTGAGGGAGAATTTGCAAAGGAAGGTTTAGGAAAGCATAGGCACCAGAAGCACGGGTGCCTACAGCGAGACAAGCAAATGTAGCCAGCAAATCCCATAATCTGAGACAGTTAGAGCCGGCCTTTGTGTTCATGTTGACTTATTACAGTTGCTTATTTACATATACCTCATTGCATGCTTTTGTGTCAGTTTTTTATCTTTGTTGCCCTTGGTAACCCAGCTTCAGGGCACTCAAGGAAAAGCTGGCCTGAGGGTGTTACATTGGTGACTGACTACAAAGAAGGTTCTAGATATCAGAGAGTGGGATACAGGTTTGAGCTCATCGATAACAGAAGAAACCCCAGGGCCTTCTGTGGTAGTAGTGAAGACAAGAGAATCTTAAGTTTCCACAGAACTTATGTTTTCCCAAAACAATTAGGAATAGCACAAAGAGACTTTTTAGAGAATTGATTTTACCGGGTAAACTATCTCAGGTTCTGGTTGCTCCTGGGGCTCCTCTATTACTTCTAGGCTCTTTATCTGTTCTTCTTTAGATTTCTCCTTGAACGAAGATTTTTTCTTCAAAGCTTTACTATCTTCTTTCTCTAGCTTATCCTTGCCTTTCTTTTTACCAGCTTCTTTACTCTTCTTTTCTGCTTTCTTTTCTTCCCTTAATCGTTCTTCTTCTGCTAATCGATCTTGCTCTTCTTTCCATGCCTGTAAACACATTTATAAAATTTAACAGGATTTTGAAACCAATCAAATATGTGTTCCGTTCAGGTTTATTTTGGAGAATAATTAAGTCATCCTTGATTCTCTCTTTCTCTCATCCAACTTCTGTCTACTAAATCCTGTCAGTTCTCCTCAGAGAACTCTCTTCACTTCAGCTTCTGTTGCAATTTCGTTAGTTTAAGTCTTTATTATCTTTGCCTGGACCATTGCATTAGCCTCTTAGCTGGCCTCTCAACCTCCTATCCTTCTCCACATGAGCCCAATTCTTAATTTAGGTCCTAAAATGATTTATCAGCAATGTGGTAGACTAGATGTTCAGAGAAACATTCCTGGCACAAAATATTTCAAAAATTATAGATAAAATGGATAAAGTGATGATGGGTAAGTCTCTCCTGAGCACTTCTAACCACAAGTTAGGAAGCCTGTCTTCACATAGATTTGTGGCTAAAATGTACCGTGCCTTAAATTTTTATTTTATTTTATTTATTTATCTTTTTAGTTTTATTTATTTATTTATTTATTTAATTTTTTATTTTTTTTGAGGCAGAGTCTCACTGTGTTGCCTGGGCTAGAGTGTCATGGAGGCAGCCTAGCTCAGAGCAACCTCAAACTCTTGGGCTCAAGCAATCCTACTGTCTCAGCCTCCCAAGTAGCTGGGACTACAGGCATGTGCCTCCATGCCCGGCTAATTTTTTCTGTATAATTTTAGTTGTCCAGCTAATTTCTTTCAATTTTTTTAGTAGAGACAGCGTCTCACTCTTGCTCAGGCTGGTCTCGAACTCCTGAGCTCAAATGATCCACTCGCCTCGGCCTCCCAGAGTGCTAGGATTATAGGCGTGAGCCCGGCCCTTAAATTTTTATTTAATAAAAGTTATAAGTTCATACAGGGTCACAAATGAAAATCACAAAACATGAGGAGATAAGCCACTTTGAGCAAGAACCTCAAGAAACAAACTGAAATTTTATCTGTAAAGGCTATAGATATTATAATTACCAAATGAAGAATATAAAAAGTTTTTTAATATGCTTAAATAAATAAAAGGAAGTGTCAAAAGTGCAAGTAAGAAAGAAAAGGGTATAAAAAATGGCAAGGTGAGTTTGAAAGACCTCTTGAAACTGGAATAGAACTTTTGCAAAGGCAGTATTTGTACATAAAATGACTGAGGCATTTCAGAGATGGAGAAAGACATTAATCCTAACATTCAGGAAGGTCAATAAATCAAAAATAGAAGTGTTGGACCTGGCTCATATTGGCCTACAAGAGTTTATTGTTAAATGTTTTAGAATTTTGTGAGCCAGTTGTTAACCACAGCCATCATCAAAAAATAAATTATATAAATTCACAATTAAACACAATATTAAAACAAAGGCAATAAAGACTCGAAGCTTACCACATTGTAATTATATTGTTACATCTCACTATTATGATCTTGAGGTTATTTATGTCAATTATGTCTGTGCAGTGAAAACACTACAGCTACTGCATATTGCTTCCAACTTGGCATTCAGTGATGTCACGGTGGTACCTTGAAATCAGCCATTGTGGGAATATTTACACTACAGATACCAGGAAATGCTACCAATCAGGATTGATTGATTGTTATTATGTAGACTTAAGAAAGTGATGGAGAGAATGTTAATGCTTATTAAACTTAAATGTGGCCAGCATGGTGGTGCACGCCTATAGTCTCAGCTACTTGGGAGGCTGAGGCAGGAGAATTGCTTGAGCTCTGGCTTTTGAGGTTACAGTGAGCTGACTGTGCCACTGCACTCCAGCATTCCAACTTGGGTGATAGAGTGAGACCTCATCTCTAAAAAAAATTTAAAATAAAATAAACTTATAGCTGTTACATTGTATAATAACTAGCACAAAAAATTAAGGAACTATTCTTCCAGTATTCAAAACTATTTATTTCTGATTCAGCAAATAAGTTGTTCATGTCATTGACAATGGAGTGAGACATACCCTTTTATTGTTTCATTTTTGTCTTGTTAACATAAATGAAAATATTAATCTACGTTAATATTGGAATGACACTTTTTTGTCAACTGTAACCATTGGTTGGCTAAGGATACAAGAATTTAGCAAAAAGCAAAGAAGTTATTTTGTAAAAATAAATTAGCATTTTGGAATTTAAGACAAAGTATAGTATGTTCTTTATTATTATATGTAAATTGTGTGCCCTACATACTATATATCAGAAACATTTATAATAAACTTATATATGTACATATATGCATACTTTTGTTTTCCTAGATAGCTACTGCTGAACATTTACCAGCACACCACTGAATGTTTTCGAAGCAGCTAGTAAGAAAAGATAAACTGTCTATAAAAGAATGAAAAATTAGATGGACAATCAACGTATTAATAGCCACATGTCAGCAAGGAAAATGTGGAGCAATAACTTGAGAATGCTAAGAGGAAATGAAAAAGTCAAACCATCAGTATACGGTAGCCTAATCTTTGATACCAGACAAAAATATACAATGGGGAAGAGAATCTCTCTTCAATAAATGGTGC
>VBSM01000729.1:11892966-11906836 GCA_008086735.1 Cheirogaleus medius | reverse complement strand
AAAAAAGAATTATACAAATGAAAACTATGTTTAATGAATAAGGGAAAAATAAAGTCATTTTTCAGAGAGGTACAAACTGAATTTAATGCCAACTGTGATACTGTGATATAATAAGAAACAGATACTTGGTCTTCATTCCTGGTTCCTGGCACAGAGCTCCTAAATCCCTTAGAATTTCATAAGTGAGAGGAGCATCTTTTGTTCTAATGAGCAACTCTTGGCATGCTCTTAGATAGCTTTAAGATAGGGTGGGAGCTGGACACCAGAAAGACAAAACCTTGATTAGAAGTTTGGAACTTTCAGCCTCACCCCCCAACTTCTGGGGAGGGAAGAGAAGCTGGAGATTGAGTTAACACTCTATCATACCTACATGAGGAAACTTCTATAAAAAACCTCTGAATGATAGGGTTTGGAGAGCTTCTGAGTTGGTGAATGCATTCACATTCTGAGAGAATGACACACCCCAACTCCATGGGGACAGAAGCTACTGTGCTTGGAGTCCTTCTGGACCTTGCTTTATGTACCTCTTCATCTGGCTGTTCATTTGTATTCTTTATAAAATCTTTTTGTAATAAACCAGAACAGCAAGTAAAGTGTTTTCCTGAATTCTGTGAGTTGTTCTAGCAAATTATCGAACCTGAAGAGGTGACTGTGGGACTTTCCAACTTAGTAGCCAAATCAGAGAAGTGTGGGTACCAGGGGACCCAATACTTGTGACTGGCATTTGAAGTAGGAGCAGTCTTGTGAGATAGGGTCCTTAATCTGTGGGGTCTGTGCTAATTCTGGGTAGTTAGTATCAGAATTGAATCGAATTGTAGGACACCCAGTTGGTGTCTGAAAAGTAGGAGAATTAGTTGGTGTGGGAAAAAACACCCACACATTTAGTGTCAGTAGTGTTGTGAGTAGAAAGAGTTCACAGCAACAAACTCTCACTAAAGGAACTTCTATAGGCAATGCTCTCAGAATATAAGGCATAAGAAGAAATGCTCAACAAAATAAAAGGTAAGCATGGAGCTAAATCTAAAACAACATTGACTATTACCTCCCAAAGGTCCCACCTCCAAATACCACTATATTGGGGATTAGATTTCAACATACAAATTTTAGGAAGACACAAACATTCTGTCCATAACAGTTGCCAAAAGAAAGAAAACATACAGCAGAGTAAAAAACCAAACCAAAGCTAAACCACAAAGAAAAAATGAACAAAAACTCTCTTGACACTTGTGCATATGTACTTATATGATCATAGGACATATCAAATATTTAAAATTTCTTATCTCAGGGGCTTAGAATAACCATAGTTATTACTATTATATTTATTATAAAAGCATATATTACCTTTTTAATTAAAAATTACAATTAAAATATGCAAACAAAAACAAACACCTGTGACAAAAATAAAAAGTATACCAACTATGAACAAGGCACTGCCCTGGATTGTGGTTATTTAAAAATCAGGAAGACATAGTTTCCCTTAAAGGCTTATCATTTGGTGGAGGAGTCAGCTTGGTAGAGAGACAAGACTTTCATTGAAGATTCAATTATTCCTTAGTGTTTAGCAAAAAAAAAAAAAAAAAAAAAAAAAAGGTCATTTACTGTTATACCACACAAACTCTCTATCACAAGATAATTTTGGATTTATGAATAATCAATGTCAATTGTCTTTCCTTGGATTACCTTGAGAGAGCCTTCTAAAATGAAAGGAATTTTTTCTTTCTCCTTTTCTTTTTCTTTTTCTTGATCTGATGTCTCTGTTTTGCTGATTCCTTTGTTACCTATAACCAGAGAAAATTAAACTTCTTAGTAACTCTCTTAAATAAGGTATCATAGAAGGACCAAATCTCTGGGTTAGAAAAAATCTCAAAAACTATAAAGTTCAACTTCCCATTTACTCATCTCTAAATTTTTTCTTGCCATCTCCAGAATGGACAGCTGAAGTGGGACTAAACCACTTTGGTGATGTGGAGCTTATAGTCTCTAATTAATCCTAATTTAACACTTTAAGACCACACTGAACACATCTAATTTTTCCTTCTATATTGAAGCCTTTCTCTTACCATTGTAGTCGTTCTCTTTTGAAAGTTTACCCCTTTATGGACTTGAGAGGCCTCAAACTGAATGCAATAACTACCAGGTGCATTCCAGTCCCAAACTGACCATTTTCTGGATGAATACAGGCAATTAGATATGGAACTTTTGATCTGTTCAGTAGTATTATAAAGAAAAGGCAGTCAACTCACAATTTTTCCTACCAATAGGCAAGTGTGGCCTTAAACATGAGTGTTAGAGGGAAGAATTATCTCTTTTTGTAATATAATCCCATCCATTTTTTTTAGGTACTTAGTGCTTTCCTGCTGGGCCCCTCATCAGGAGGAAGACTGAGCTGATGGATTATACAACCATTTTGGTTGATACGGTAAATGGTTCATCATTGACTTGGTTTTATAAGTTTTAATTTAGAAAAATACCATGTGCCAACTCCTCTGGTAATTGATAGAGGTAGTAAAAATTTTGGAAATTATATAGCTTTTCTATTTTTATGAGAAATCACTCTTTATGTTGGCTATCATAAACAATGAACATTATTAACAGGGAGTCCATTTCCTTTGCACAAACACCCCCAAAATCCTTATTTTATAAAGTACCTAATCATTTCACTTCTTTTCTTTATCAAGTATCCTTTTAAAGGTCTACTGAATAGTGCTACAATAAACGTAGGGGTGCAGATATCTTTTTGATATCCTGATTTCCCCTCCTTTGCATATATATCATCAGTGGGATTGCTAGGTCATGTAGTAGTTCTATTTTTAGTTTTTTGAGGAACCTCCTACCATTCTCCATAGTGGTTGCACTAATTTACATTCCCACCAACAGTGCACCAGGGTTCCCCTTTTCTCCACATCCTTGCCAGATTTGTTATTGCCTGTCTTTTTGATAAAAGCCATTTAACTGGGGTGAGATGACATCGCATTGTAGTTTTGATTTACATTTCTCTGATGATAATGATGTTGAGGATATTTTCATATACCTGTTGGCCATTTGTATGTCTTCTTTTGAGAAATGTCTATTCAGATACTTTGTCCATTTTTAATTGGATTATTTGATTGTTTTCCTATTAATTTGCTGGAGCAAATTCTATATTCTATATTCTAATTATGAATTCTTTGTCAGATGGGTAGTTTGCAAATATTTTCTCCCATTTTGTAGGTCATTTCTTCCCTTAGTTGACTGTTTCCTTTGCTGTGCAGAAGTTTTTTTTTTTGAGAGAGAGTATTCCTCTCTTGCCTGGGCTAGAGTGCTGTGGCATCAGCCTACCTCACAGCAACCTCAAACTCCTGGGCTCAAGTGATCCTCCTGCCTCAGCCTCCTGGGTAGCTGGGACTACAAGCACGTGCCACCATGCCCGGCTAATTTTTTCTATTTTTAGTTGTTTGGCTACTTTCTTTCTATTTATAGTAGAAACTGGGTCTTGCTCTTGCTCTTGCTCAGGCTGGTTTCGAACTCCTGAGCTCAAGCAATCCTCCTGTCTCAGCCTCCCAGAGTGCTAGGATTACAGGTGTGAGCCACCGCACCCGGCCTGGAAGCCTTTTATTATAGCTTGATATGATCCCATTTGTGTAATTTTGCTATGGTTACCTGTGCTTTGGGGAAATTACTCAAGAAATCATTGCCTAGACCAATGTCCAGAAGCATTTCTCCAATGTTTTCTTTTAGTAGTTTCATAGTTTAAGGTCATAGATTTAAGTTTTTAATCCATTTTCATTTGATTTTTGTATATGGTGAGAGAAAATGGTCTAGTTTCAGTCTTCTGCATATGAATATCCAGTTTTCCCAGAACTATTTATTGAAGAGACTGTCCTTTTCCCACTGTATGCTCTTGCCAACTTCGTTGAAGATAAGTTCACTATAGATGTGTGGATTTATTTCTGGGTTCTCTATTCTGTTCCATTGGTCGATATGTCTGTTTTTATGCCAATAACATGCTGTTTTAGTTACTACAGCTCTGTAGTATTAACACATAACATTCAATTTACACAACAGATAAAATCTTCCAAAGTTGACAGAAAGTTAAGTCAATATAAAACAAATATTCTATTATCCCACTCAGGTACAATTTTATCATATGTGGAATGCAGCTATTCTACTTACTAAAGAAAGTGAAGAGTCACAGGAAATTTGTGGGCAATTCTTTTAATCTTAAAATATTCACAGACTTCATTAAATTAAAAATAGGAGAAAGTCCTTGGATTTTATTTTAGATATAAGTTGAACAAGTTACTTACTTTTAGATTTTTTAAGGGAAAATATTTTGCTAGCGGAACCTTTGGCACTAGTAGATTTCAATTCCAGCTCAGCCTTAGTCTTAATGATTTCCTCAGCCATTTTAGATTCCTGATATATAGCTTCTTCTTGTGTGATCCAATCTTGAATGGATTTTGCAACAAGTTCCAAATAATTCCTGAACAAAACAAAGTAGAGCAGATGTCAGTTGAGTTATTATTAAAGTCAATTAATACTTAAGATATAGACTGCTAATAAACTTTTCAAAAATGAACTGATTCTAAACTGACCATGTAACAAATATAATGAACTTCGATATATCCTAAATGTATTTTGTACAAAGTAGTCAAACAAATATCCAGTGAGCATATAAAAAACACCGAACTTCATTCATAAAGGCATGCAAATTAAAAAATGAGATCTTTCCATCCAAGTGAAGGTTTAACAAGTTTGATAATACCAAGAGCTGATGACAGCTTAAAGAGAGAGTCACTCTCACCACTGTCAGTTGAAGAATAATATAGTGTAATCTCTTTTTAGGGCAAAAAGATCCCATCTGCTGGATCTCCGATGGATGTTACTTCCATGTGTGTACATAAGTGTTGATTGATTAGTACCAATTTAATGGTGAGTATCCTACCCTCTTCAATGTCTCTATTCTTGGAGTTTTTTATTGAATGCTATGCTGGGATCTCTACATTGGACTCCCATGTTTCCAGAGTGGTATTCCTGTGGATAGTTGTGAAAATTGTTGCTTCTGTGGGGGTATGAGCATGGCATATTCCATTTAGACATCTTGCTCCTATAACACTCCTTGATTTTATCTTTTTGTAAAAAATTTCATTGGGATTTTGTAGGATTGCATTGAATCCATATATTGCTTTGGATAGTATGGACATTTTAAAGATATTAATTTATGGGCAAAGTCCCTAAATAGACCTTTCTCCAAAGAAAACATACAAATGGCCACCAGGTTTATGAAAAGCTGCTCAACATCACTAACCATCAACATCACTAACCATCAGGGAAATGCAGATCAACGCCACAATAAAACATCACCCCACACCTGTTGGGATGGCTATTGTAAAGAAATGAAAAGGAAAGAAAACAAAAGAGAAGATATCAAGAATTGGTAAGGATGTGAAGAAATTGGAACCCTTATTATATTGTTTGTGGGAATGTAGAATAATGTAGGCACTATAGAAAATAGTATGGAAGTTCCTAAAAAAATTAAAAATAGAATCATAGAATCCATCAATCCAACTTCTGGGTATTTATCCAAAAGAATTGAAATCAGTATCTTGAAGAATTCTGCACTCCCATGTTCATTGCAACATTTTCACAATAGCATAAATATGGAAACAACCCAAGGGTCTGTGGATGGATAAAGAAAATGTGGTATATACACATGACGGAATATTATTCAGCCTTAAAAAAGCAGGAAATCCTGACATTTGTGGCAATACATATAAACCCAGAGGACATTATGCTGAGTGAAATAAGCCAGTCACTGAGAACAAATACTGCATGATTCTATTTATATGAGGTATCTAAAATAGTGAAATTTATAGAAGCAGAGAATAGAATGGTAGTTTCCAGTGGTTGAGAGGAAAGAAATGAGTAATTATTTTTGAATGGGTATATAATTTCTATTATGCAAAATTAATAAGATCTAGAGATTATTTTATTATATATAGTTAATAATATGATATTGTTCACTTTAAGATATGCTGAAAAGATAGATCTCATGTCCAGTGTTCTTAAAAATAACAACGCAAGTGAACAGAAGGACATTTTTTTGAAGGCAATGGGTATATTTAGTAGCTTGTTTGTGGTGATGGTATCATAGGTGCATGTATACATCCAACCTTTCAAAATGTGTACATTAAATGTGTATGACTTTATGTATATCAATTATACCTCAATAAAGCTAAAAATGCATATCATAATTTCTAAAGAATGAATTAAAAGATGTAGCACCTATTACCCTAGTAGAAACAAAGTGAAATTAAAAAAATAAAGAAACAAAAAACAACAAATAAATGACAAAATTAGATGTTTGAAATTAATTCTAATATATGAACTAGTTTCTCAACTAAGAGGCAAATACTGACAGACTAGATTTTTAAAAAAATACAGCCATACACATTTTACAAGACATAAATGTTGGAAAAGAATATACAAGATAAAATATTAAATAAAAAGTTTTGTATAGTTTATCAATATCAGACAAAATATATATGATAAAATCTGTGTAGACATATCAATATTAAACTTAACAACATTGATATTAGACAAAATAAACTGGAAAGCAAAAAGCAGTCCTAGAAATAAAGAGGAACATTACATAATGATAAAAGATTCATCAGGAAGATATAACAAACCTAATATTGTATTTATTTAATAATATAACTTCGACATGCATAAAATCAAAAACTGATAAAATTACAAGAAGGAACTGATACATTCACCATAACATTGTGAATTTTTTAGAAAATTTTTCTCATTAATTGATTGACCAAGTTTTCAAAAATCCAAAAGAATGTGGAAGATTTAAAATGTCTCTCTGCAATCAAAAATTGGAAAATATACTTTCTTATCACACAAACTTGGAGAATTTATAAAAATTCACCACATATTAAACAACAAAGCAGGTATCAACAAATTTCATAACCTCAGTATTCTTAGAACATGTTATCTGATAACTATATGTTGAAACTATAAACTATAACAAAAATGAAACACAATGGTTAAACAAATGTTTAAAATTAAAACACATTTCTATGTAATCCATGGGTCAATGAGAAAGGATAATGAAAATTAGAAATGAAAGATAATGAAAATACTATCAATCAGATACTTTGGAGTGTTGTTAAGGTGGTATTTAGGGAGAGATTTCACCTTAAATGCTTATAAGGTAAAAGACAAATAAACAAACAAAAAGCAACAATTCAAAATCATGAGATAAGCTTTTATTAATAATTTAAGAAGTTAAAGAATATCAGAATAATCTAAGGAAATTAAATAGAGGAAATAAAAAAGATGAGAGCAAAATTAAATGAGATAAAAAAGGGAGAAAGAATCATAAATCAAGAGTGATTTCTTAAAAATATTAATCAAGCTGGCAAACCTTTGGAAGATAGATCAGGAAACATATAAAGAAATCACAGATTAAAAAATATTAGGAACCAAAAAGAATACAGATAAACATAACACAGGTGTAAAAGATAAGAGAATATTATAATCAATTTTATACTTACTTACAAAACAGGTGAAATGATCAAATTCCTAGAAAAATATAAATTATAAACCTAATTCAAAACTAAATAGAAAACCTGAAGAGTCTAATAACCATGACAGAAGTTGAATCAGTAACTAAACATTTCTCTGGTCCAGATGTTTTTATCTATAAGTTTTACCATATATCAAAAGAACATATATCTTAATTTTCCACAAACTATTAATATTTTAAAAAATAAAAAAATGACTTAAAAGAGGAGATCATTCTTTAGATAATTTATGAGGCTAATATAATCTCAATACCAAAACCAGACAAGAACATATAAAGAAGGGGAAATTACAGCTAAATCTTGCCCATGAATACAGATGCAATATTCTAAACAATATATTACAAAGCAAATTCAGCAATTTATAAAGAAGATAGAATATGGACAAATTTGTCTTACCATGGGAATGCAAGTTTGGTTCAACACTAAAATATTGATAATATTAATGAAATTTAGCACTTTCACAGATTAAAGAAAAAAATGTGAACATCTAAATTGATACAGAAAAATCATTTGATATGACTTAACAATCATGTATGATTAAGAACTCATAGCAAACTAGTAACAGTTTTTTAACTTAAGGAATCTTTATACAAAGCCTGGAGCAAAAAACATACTTAATTTTTAAATACTCAAAACATTTCCTTTAAAATCTGGAACAAAACAAGGATGTCCTCTCAAAATTATACTGGCGGTCCTATTCAACAATTAAGATCGGAAAAGAAATAAAAGTGTAAGTATTGGCAATGAAAAAGAAAACAAAGAAAAACACAGATTAACAGTTCAAGATATTATTCCTTAATTAAAAAAATTCATTTTATGACTTTAAAATGTGTCTGTGTATGCCACATATAATATTTTCCCCTAATTCTTCTGTAAGTCCATTTTATATATCTTTCTGTATTCCTTAGGCCTAAAACAATGTTAAATAAACAATAAATACCAAATATACATTAACCAGTATTAAATAATAATGAAATGCTCTTGTTATTAATGAGTGAGAGCAAAGTTCTAAGAGAGCAAAGAAATAACTAAGGAACTGGGAAGAAAAAAAAATCCCTAATTGCTAGATTTCTCAGTTTGCTGGAAACCTGACTGCTGTGTTAGAATGTCATTCTTTGGAATCTTCTCCAGACCAAGTGGAGTTACCCGAAACTAGTATGCAGAATGTCATGTTTTGTAGTTTTTACTTGAAATCTTTAAGAAGCAGTTTTGAGTCTAATTGAATCAAATGTAATTTAATAACATCCCCAGTTGTCTCCATGAGGACAAGAATAATATCTGTCTTCTTTAGTGGTATAGTGTTAGTCAATGCCTATCACAGTGCCTGGCATGTGTAGACATTCAATTCAGCAAGCTGAATTTAATCTGTAGTACTACACAAATGTTTTCCTTGAGTTGAACCACCTAGCTTAGGCTAAAGAACTAAAACTGAAATAACAAAGTAACTAACAAGCTAACTAAATTCAATTAACTATCCAGTTAACTAAAATATCTAAGCTGGTTACCTGAATCCAACATTGGAGTGAAGAGCAATATTCCAATATTCGCAATGCTGACGTTGTATATTCATCGGATTATGAAAGACTAAAAGTAAAGAGTTGTCTTGGGTATGGTAATAAGAATCAACACACTTATATTGCTGATGGGCTTCCTGAAGAACCTGAAAATCAAAGCAATTGCATTGCAGTGCCTTTTTTCACCCAAGAGAAGGGTCTCCTGCTAGGACATTTCTTTGCCCCCTTTTTCTTCCTCCAAGTTGTTAGTCAAGTTGAAATTCCCAGAGGATTCTTTCTTAACTGCTAGAAGGTGAGAGCATAAATGGTAGATAGTCTTACAGGCATTTCAGCAAATCTTATAGAAAAACAAATTCTAGGCTCCAGGAATAGAGGTATTTACTACTAGTGTTCCTCATTAAGGTTGGTAGATAATAATTACGTCCAGCAGTTATTTATCCAGCATTTTCCATGCCTTCAATATCAATCATCTCATTTTATCACCATTAAAAACCCCAGATAAATAGGTGCTATGGACTAATTGTGCCCTCCCTCCCAATTTATAAGTTAAGCCTTAACCCTCAGTGTGATGGCATTTGGAGATGGGTTTGGGGGAGGTAATAAGGTTTAGAAGAAGCCATGAGGGCAGGGCCCTCATGATAGGATTAGTGCCCTTACAAGAAGAGGCACCAGAGAGTTTGTTCCCCTCCTCTCCCTGTCTTTCCTCTTTCTCCTTCCCCTCTCCTACTCCCTTTCTCTGCCATGTGGGGACACAGCGTGAAGGCACAAAACAGGAAGAGAGTCCTCACCGGAACCCAATCATGCTGACACCCAGACCTTGGACTTCCAGCCTTCAGAACTGTGAGAAAATAAATTTCTGTTGTTTAAGCCACTCAGTCTATGGTATTTTGTTATGGCAGCCTAAGCAGACTAAAACCATGGGTATGCTTATTTTTCCTATAATAAACTCTCATTTTTCAGCACAAACTGGGGCTAAGAGAGGATAAGAACAAAGAACACAGAATTTATGTGTTTTGGTGCCAGAGCTCATACCAGTCTTTTAACTCTAAATGTCACCATTTCATATTCCACAGGGTGCTTTCCACTATGCCACGCTGTGTTATAGTGAAATAAGGTGAGTGGTCTTTCGGACACATGTTGTTTCTACTTGTCCCAATTCTAGTCCTTTCTAAAACATACCACCCTCAGCAGGCACTGCAATGGCAGCCACCAATAGAGGGGCATAGTGGGCAGCTACTTATTATTCTGTTTCCTTTTTACTACGAATCAAGAACAAGGAAATTGTCCATAGGAAAATAAATTAGATAGCTGTGGGCTTTTGTTTTTGTTTCCAATATCAATCTGTTGCAGGCAGCTTTTGGTTCTCTACTGTTTGGATCAGCTGAAGGCATGGAATTTCATATTATGCTAGGAAAGGGCTGCTTTAGTTTTGCTTTCAGTTCTACACTGGTAGCTTAACAAAAACAATACATTTATTTCCCCAATCTAGTCCCCTGTATAAGTGTCTTTACGGAGTGGCACTTAAACTTTTACATCTGTTCCCTGAGAGCCAATATAAGAAACATGCATATGGTGAATATCTCTGCATTAAAAAAATGTTACGTAGGGTACAGTCCATTACTTAGTGACTTTTTTTTGAAAGGCAATTCCTCTCAGACCATAAAACAAATGTGTTTATTTATGATGAACATATATCCTTCCTTTTATTAGATAATAAGAGCTCTGCAATCTTGTTTGCATATTTGCTTTGGGTAGTAGGAAATACAGCACTAAGTTTCTCAGAGATATAGATACTCCCAATCAATGTCTGAAAACTTTTCATATCATATCTTCTCCTTTTCTCTAATTGGCTTTTGTCCTTTATTCCATATTAATATTGTTGGTCTGACTATTTAGTTAAGTATTTCATTAAAAATGAATATGTATTATGTGGTAGGCACTGTGCAGGTACTGGGAAAACAAAAACAAACAAGATAGATAAGATTTTCCTCTAAAATATGACTAAGAGTTTTCTGGGACCATAAGTGTGTAACTTTATAGATCATTCTGCAGTTCAGAGAAGTGTGTCTAAGTAGATGAAATTGATGGAATATCTGACATGTAGAGAGTGGATTGGAGTAGAGCAAGAATGGAGGTAGGTGCCGATTAGGGGGAATATTGCAGTGGAACAAGTGAATGGTAGTGAGATGAAAGTAGTGGCAGTTGTGATGGAGAAGAGCTTGAAGATATATTTGGAGACGTACTCCTTAAACACTGATAATGGACCAGATATGGGGAATAAAGGAAAGGCTGGAATAAAAGATGACTCAGCCTTTTTGCTTGAGCAATTGAATAATGGTGACATTTTCTGAGATGGACAAGGGGAGAAATACGCTTAGGTGGGAAAATTATGAGTTTCATGTGAAACACTGAATTTGAGATACCTACCAGAAATTCACGTGGAATTTGGAGTTAGGTATACTAATGTGGATCTGTAGAGAGAGGTAATTTGGAAGATAAATATTTAGGCACTATCAGTATTGGTAGTATACAACAGAAGCGATCATCAAAAGAGAGTGTTTATAAAGGAGAGAAGATGCACCAGGGCTTCCTGCAGGCTCCAGAGCCTTGAAGCATTTCAACATTTAGATGTTGGGTAGAGGAGGAGAAGTCAACAAAATTCCAAATAAAACACCGAGGAAGAATATAATATGGTGTCTTGGAAACCAAGAGTGGAGAGTGTTTCATGGAAAAGTGATAAGTTCTGTGATGCTGTTAAAAGGTCAGAGAAGATGAGGAGATGTAAGTGTCCATTAGATTTGGCAAAAGAGAGATTATTGCTGACCTTGAAAAGTTCAGCTTCATGGAGTGGTGAGGACAGAGCCAAACTTAAACAAAATAAATTCTGAAATGGAATTCTAGTTAAAGATGAAAGATTAAACACTTGCATTCCCTAATACCTTACTAGAAGAATAGTGAATTTAATATCACAAACTTGAAGGCCACAGGAGAGGAGACAAAGGCAACAAAATTTTAAAAGCTGGACAGCAAAAGGCTAAGTGATAACTGACTTAGAAGAATATATAAAGCCAAATCCTAAGATTAGTTTTAGCAGAGAACAAAGGCAACCCCATTTTTGTGCAGAAATGTAGAAAGTTTCAGGAAATGGCAATACTAGGCACCTCTGAAAGTGTGGTGAAAGTGGCACTAAAAATAGGAAGATTAAAGTCTTTTAAGAAGCAGTCAGGCCCCCCAACCCCCCTGATAGTTCTGAGCAGCCAGGTTGCTGCCTGTCTCTTACTCCTGCAAAATGGAAGATTGTATCTATAAACAGCAAAACAATAGGGTCTAAGAATGGGACACTAGACACCAATGATGGAGAAGAACATTCCAGAAAAAAAGGAATAGTATAAAAGTCTAAATCATCACTGTCCAATAGAAATATAAAGTGAGCCACAAGTGTGAGTCACAAGTGTAAATCTAAATTTTATAGTAGACACATTTTACAAAGTAAAAAGAAACAGGTAAAATTAATGTTAATGATATATTTTATTTAACCCAATATGTAAAAAATATTATTTCAGCATGTAATTGATATAAAAATTCTCAATGAGATATATCACTTTTTAAAGTCTTTGAAATCCACTGTGCATAGCATTTATATAGTTATAAATATATAGTGTATAGCATACTTATAGTGGATCTCAATTTGGATTACCTTCATTTCATGTACTCAAAGCTACATAAGATTAGTGGCTGCCATATTGGATAATGCAGGTCTAGATACTGAATATAAGAAGCCTAACATCCTTCCCCCACCAGTCAGCTCCCAAATCCCTGACAAGAAGATTTATGTCTTTTAGACAGAAGATTCGAGTTTTTTTTCCTGGAGAATCTAAATGGCCCAAGAGAATGGACCTAATATACCTAATATACCAACATTGATGGGTCTCCCAAGTAAACCACCCAACTAAATCACCCAGCAATGAAGCCTAGTTATTGACAAACCCCATCCCACTTCATACAGCACTTTCTCTCATGTTTTTAGCTTTATTATTAATATAAGCAAAGAGGCAAATATTATCTATTACCCTCTAATATAAAAAATGGAGACCAAAGAACTAAAAAGAGAAAAGAAAGAAAAAAGAAAAGAAACTTGGATGAAAAAGAGACAATTCAGAGAGAAGACAACTTCAAAAGACTTTAATATCCTCAGAAAGATAGGAGAAGGTATTATACCAAGAATGTGAAAAGAATCCTATAAAAAGTGAAGTTGGAATTATAAATAGAACTTTAGGAAACTAAAATTATAACAGAAATAGAAGTCTCAATATAAGAATTGGATGGAGGCTGAGCATTATTTCTAGAACAAAAAGAAAAACTGTTGGAAACTAGGAGTAAAAAGATAAGAAAATAGAAAGTTCAGTCCAGGAGGTCCAACACTAGAATAATAAAAGTCCCAGGAAGAAAGAATAGATAAAATGGAGGGAGGAGAGTATCAAAGAAATTATTATAAAACATTTCCCATAATATAAATACATGACTTTCTGGGTTGCACTGGCTCACCAGAACAATACATAGAAATAAAACCACACCAAGACACATCAACAGGAAATTTAAAACATTGGAACAAAGAGAAGATCTTAAAACTCTACTGAAAAAAGATAAAAACATACTCAAACAACTGATTAGGAATCAGAATTTTATTTTTTTATTCTTAGGGACAACCTGAGAAGCCAGAAGACTATTGAGGAATGCCTTTACAATTTTAAAAGAAAATGTTTTGGGTTTTTTTTTGAGACA
>VBSM01000729.1:11764820-11878607 GCA_008086735.1 Cheirogaleus medius | reverse complement strand
CACACACACACACACACACACACTTTTACTTACCCAAAGGCTCAGGCTGGGGCTGAGTCTCCACACTGGTTTCCTGCTCTGACATCTCTCTATTATCAGGGCCTACGGCTTTCATATTATTCATGTCAGGATACTTCATACTATTAGCATCGGTCTGACTAGGATCTGAAGGTCTTCCATTGTTTTCCTTATCTTGCACAGATGTTGACCAATTTGGATCCACAAATAAGATTCTGTCTTTGATTTCAACATCTAGCCAGTGTAAAGAGCATCCATGAGATAAAATGCTAGAAAAATTGACAATCATAAAATGCAAAAATGTCTTTCATTTCCTCCATGCAGTGTACCTGTTTGCTGTTTGGCCTTTGGGGTGCTCATTTTCCTCATGTATTGCTGCCTTATCTGTTTAGCAAATCTGGCAGGGTTATCCCATGGTATGTTGAATATTTCAGAATTTGTTCCACTCATCATCCCAGAAGGCATTAGTTTCCCATTTTTGTCAACCTCAGAGAGCTTCAGGCTCTCAAAAGTAAACACCTTGAAGGCTCGTTCTACTTCACTCCAGCTCAAGACTTCTGTAAGAGAGCAGAACCCATGGTGCTAGGAACGCTCTTATTAGCACTTGCTTCGGGGCTGACAGAGGGGCAACCAGGAAGTCTGTCCACTAGAATGACCAGGGTGTCATGCCATGATGAGTGTTGACCTGACTTTAAATATGGGCTTCACAAGTCTGCAAATATCAAAAGTACCCAATAATAAGAAAACTATACAGTCAAGATAGAATTTATAGAGGTAATGCTCCCAAATTGCTTCATAGCTTAATCAATACTAGGTGTTCAGATTCATTTGCATGGACTTTCCAGAGTACCATATTGGTTGAATATGTTTAAAACTTATCATTTTTGAGCAAAAATATCCTTTGCTGCTGTTGTGATTTAAAACAGGGAAATTATTCACTTGTGCCCAACAGGCTATGATATTTAATAGGTTTTCCTGTTCATTTGGGCTCAGGAAAGGCCTCCTCTCACCCACATAAACTGCTGTGATATTTTCTGTAATTTTACTTCAAAGTTTATCAGCTTTCAATGGGCTCTATTCAATTGTATATTTATCCTTTTACAGCATTTATTCACCTGTTCACTCACTCATTGGTTATTATTTTCTATGTATTAGACTTTGTCGTAGGTGCCTGGGATTCAGAGAAAAACAAGATTTGGTTCTTACACTTTAGAAGTTCAGGGTAGAGGGATAGGAGGTAGGATTAACAATTAAACATGAAATTCAATGAGGAAAAATAAAATTATTGTAGCAGATTAATAATTCAGAGGTCATCTCGATTTTCTCCCCAATAAAGAGGAGAGAAGTAGCAAGGGTCCTTTTGGAAAAGAACAGGAAGATTCAGAAGAGAGATAGGAAGAAGGAAAGAGTTACAGAAAGTTTGCTCATATATTCATTTCACAAATATTTTTGAGCACCTACTAGATGTCAGTAATTATAAGAAAAGCTGGTAACACAGTGGTGAGCAAAGCAGTGAGTTAGCTCCCTCCTTTCATGGAATATCCATTCTAGTGGTTGGAAACAGATAAAAATATAAGATATCAGAGATGATAAGAAGAATAAAGGCAGCTGAGGGGACAAAAAGTCATAATGGTTGGGAATGGGCTTCTATTTTATATAAAGTAGACAGAGAAAAATCCTCTGAACAATTAAACAAAAATGTGAAGGGAAGTAGAGGAGCAAGCCATATGGCTATCTAAAGAAAAAGTCACTGAGTCAGGGGAAATAGTAAGTGCAAAGGTCCTGAGGCAGAGGTGTGAATGATATGTTCAAGGAATCACAATGAGGCCCATGCAGATGCAGCAGAGTGGAACATGAGAGCTTGATGGGTGATGAATTCAAAGCATGCAGACCAGCTGGAAAGATACTGGAATAGTCCGAGTGAGATGTGCTGATGGAATGAGCTGGGACGAGAGTAAGAGTGTGGTGGGACTGGCTGTGGGATATGAGAAAAAAGAGACAGCAGGGACAACTCCAAGGTTTTATTGAAAATAGTCCCCATTTACTGAAATGAGGGGAACTGTGAGGCAACAAAATCTGGGGGTTGGTTTTAGACCTGCAAGTATGAGATGTTGTAGGGAAAGGAAGAAGGAGAGGCGGGAGGACCAAGATTTTGGGATGGGCCATGTAAGCAGCATATGTGTGAGCTCTCGATGGTGGCAGCAGGAACAAGAGTGCTGTGCTGTGTGTAGAGCTGAGCTGGAGAAAGCATGGAATCATGTCTTAAGGCAGAAAGAGAAGTGGAGATTGGCAGGATGCAGGAAAAGGACCATCAGGAAGGGCGGTTATGTTTATAACAGACACAATACACCCAGGGCCACTAGGCTGCTCTCTGCACTTCCATAAGGCGATAGACAGTGGGACAGTGTTCAAAAGCTCTGAATTGGGGAAAAGTTGCATGGTCAGGCTTGCTCTTCCCACTTTCCAGATAATGTCTCTGCAATGTTATTGTAATATCTGTATGATCTGCAATGATGATAAATGAGTGCAGTGGTGAGGCAGTGAGGGGAAGGATGGCATTGTCCTAGCACAGGATTATGATAGCTCGAGATGGGAGGATTTTGTTTATTTTAAAATTTTTAAAAATATATAAACCTTTACTCCTTTTAAGTAGATTACCACATCATCATCTCCAGTGATGTCAATGGGGGAATTTGGGGCAGAGAATGGTAAAGGAGGAAATAAGGGAATAAATCTGGTTACGGAAACACAGTGTAACGAAAACCCACTGCATCGAATTGAATAATGTTATGCATCATAGTTATAATACCATTGCTAATGACATTATTCAAGATAAGAAAATTGTAGTCAATCAAAATACCCATCTTAGCCTCTGAAAGGACTTTCAATAATCAAAATGCTCTTTGCAAATATAGATTTAATTTTAAGAGGCACACATTAGCATTGATTAAAAAGAGTTTAAGCTAAGACAAAGCAATGTACTCACCACTTGTACAAAAGTGCATAAGCTCATGAATCGTAGCTAGACGTTTAGTGTTGTTCCATGGTGGGGGCATAGGGAATCGAAGGAATTCCCACAGTGGCGATTTGGACTGCATCTCCTCCTCAATTTGAACTGGGTCAAAATTCTTTTGGTCCTGATGAAAAAGAGCAACGTGACAGAAGACATTAAAGTAAGCTGCAAAGTGCCTTATGCATATGGAGAAGGCTAAACATGATACCTTCACTCTCATTATTTGGGAACAGGGGAAATCAATGGCAATTGGGGAAGACAAACCGTTGGTATTTTGCTGAAGGCCAAAAAAGTTAGTTCCTACATTGCCAGAAGTTCCTGGTGCACAAAAATGACTGATTCTTCATTCGCAGTGACAAACTGCCAAAGTCTCATATATATTCATCTCTCCCTTTTGAGGTCCTTTTCTGGCCTCCGCTAGTTTTTCATAAAAGCAGATATTTAAAGTAAATAACTATAAGGTTTTAATGAAAATCTGGTGGTAGTCACAATCAATTGAATGGTTAATTGGACCTCTATAATTTGGTAAGTTTTCTTTGCTGGCATCGTTTTTCCCTTATTCATCTCCATTTCTGAGATCCTAATTTACAAGCAGGTATTTATTTTGTATGTTATATTTTAATTAGCATTGGCAAAGTTATCTAATTAGCTTCTTTCAACTGAATAACCATAAACACATTTTCTCACATCAGTTATCCTTAGTGTAAACTGATTATTATTACCTTTAGTGTATACTTCTTGTGGGCATGTACATCATGGTAGTTCAGTAGGACAGGGCCTATGGGCACCGCTTTGCTTTCGCTTTCTTCTTCAGATAAGAATACTTCGTGGAGATTCTATTCAAATTGAAATCATATTGATTTAAGGAGAGAATACATACTTTTTCAAAGCATGAAGACTCTTTTGGATATCTCAGGCCATCTGACCTTTTTCTCCTTCTCTGAGAGGCAGAGCGAGGGCAGGAGGGACACAATGTGAGCTGCAATTCTGTGGTCTAGCCCATCAGCTCTGGGAGGTGGCTCCAGCAGACTGGGTGGGACAAGATCTTCTTCAGTTGCCACAACCTAATTGGGAGGAATGGGTGGTCAGCTCTTTACTGGTACTCATTGCTCATTGCTATATTTCCATTGCTCTTAGTAAGAACAAGTCTGTTTCAAACACCAAAGTACCAGTTATTACATAAAATGGCAGGAAAGTATCAGTGATTACCAGCATAAAAGGAAAAATATTTATAATCATGCATTAAAATAGACATAATTTTAATACTTGTATTAAAATAGATAATAAAAAATACAAATAGTAAACAATAAACTTTAATGTGGCATAAATCACAATAACATATATATTTTTCTTAACATTTACTCTTTATCTTAAAGCACTGAAAATAGTGCTCACACAACTTCGGATTCATTAAACATTTACTGAGTGCCTACTACATGCTGGGTACCATGTGGAGCATTTTCACATATATTAACTCATTTAAACCTCACAGCAGTCTTATGGGGCAGACATTATTTTCTATTTTATAGAAGAACAAACTAGAGTGAGTGAAATTAGATGACTGGCCCAAGCTAAGGCTACTGAGTAGGAGGAACTGGGGTTCAGGACAAGTCCTCATTCTTTCTCTAAAAATAGAAAAGTTACAAGATGATGAGATCAATAAATGAATAACAGTTTCCTTTAGATAGGGAAAGTGGGGTCTAGAAAGATTAAGTTCTTTGTTGAATTTTAAATGATAAAAAATGTTGAAATATAATCAAGATAGGAACTTACTTTTCAGCTTTTTTCTTTACCCTAAATCCTATTATCATCCTCTATGATTTCAAATCCCTCTACAAGATTTCTCAACATTGGCATTAATGACATTTTGGACTAGAAAATTATTTGTTGTTGTGGGCTGTCCTGTGCACTATAGGATATTTAGCAGCATCCTTGATCTTTACTCATTTGATGCAAATAGCACCCTTCTAGTTGTGACAACCAAAAGTATCTCCAGACATTACCAAATTTCCCCTGAGAGGCAAAATCACCCTCTCTTGAGAACCACTGCTACAGAGTAACAAAATAGCCTCATGTTCTTTATCTTTTATATACATCCTACTTTCAAAAAAGTCACTGTTTCCACTATTTTTCTTCTGATCATCTCTTAGACCTACTCCAATCACAAAAGATCACTCAAAACTGTTCCTCCTCTGAAATGTTAATTCTAATATTCCATCCTGTAAAATGCCATCTCACCACTCCTATACTTCAATTTCTTCATCCCCTTATTTTTAATATTAAACCTTTATTCATTCAACATGTATATATGTGTCAGACACTGAGCCCATTTAGGACCTTTGTAGGACAGTGTAAGGACCTTTGGTTTTATCCAGAATGTGATTGGAAATCAGATTATAATTTCCTTAGATAATAATGACAAGCATGGTAAAACAAACAAAGCCATTCCTAAATATAGTCTTATGTTATCAATTATAAAGACACAATCCTAATTGCTGATAGAAAGAAAAAAATAGATTACCTGCAAAGAAAAAAGTATCAGATTGACACTGAACTTCTCATTGCAAAATTAAAAGGAAAAAGACAATAGAGCAATGCCATCAAAATGCTTTCCCATATACACTGACTAGGTTCAAAAGTCATTTCTGCTACTTACTATTTGAACAAACTACTTAACCTTTTTATGCCTCAGTTTCCTGATCTGGAATATGGGAGATAAAAGTACTTCCTGTTTCTTAAGATTATTCTGAGGGTTATATGAGTTAATATATTGAAAGCATTTAAAACAGTGCCTGGTACCTATAAGTACTATGCGTATGCAGCTATGATGAATAACAAACTTTTCAAGTATATGTAGAACATTTCATAAGAATTGACCATGTAAATCAGGTCACACAGGAAGCCTCAGGAAATTTTAACTGGTTAAATTGCAGAACATGCTAACTGATGATAATAAAATTAGAAGTAAAAAATTAGAACTCAACAATCAATTTGGAAGTCAAAATAATTCATGGGCTAAATAAGTAAATAAAAGATTTAGAACTGAATACATTAAAAACACCAGGATGCAGCCAAAGAAACACTTGAAAGGAAATGTATAACTTTATGTAAAGTGAAAAAGACTAAAGATAAATGAAGTAAGCTTATAATTAAAATGAAATCCAAGATAAACCCAAAGAAAGTAGAAAGATGAGGCTGGGCACAGTGGTTCACACCTGTAAATCCCAGCATTCTGGGAGGTCAAGGCAGGAGGATTGTTTGAGGTCAGGAGTTTGAGACCAGCTTGAACAAGAGTGAGACCCTGTCTCTACTAAAAATAGAAAAAATTAGCCAGGCGTGGTGGCGTATGCCTGTAGTCCCAGCTACTCGTGAGGCTGAGGCAGGAGGATCGCTTGAGCCCAGGAGTTTGAGGTTGCTGTGAGTGCACACCAGTGTACTCTAGCCTGGGTGACAGAGCGAGACTCTGTCAGAAAGAAAGAAAGAAAGAAAGAAAGAAAGAAAGAAAGAAAGAAAGAAAGAAAGAAAGAAAGAAAGAAAAGAAGAAAATAATAAAGATAAATGAAGAAATTAATAAAATAAGTAAAAAGGGATTGATCAATGAAACAAAATGCTGGTTCTTTGAAAAAGACCAGTACAATAGATATACCATTAACAATCATTATAAAGAAAAGAGAGGGCACAAATAAATAACATTAGACAGTAGAAAAGGAACATAACCAGATATAGAGGAAATTTAAATGTGTTTAAGTGAATAATATAAAGAACATTGTATCATATCAAAAACTCAAATAAAATGGACATATTCATAAGGAAAGTACTAATGACCAAAATTGGCCTCAGAGGTAGAAAAATCTAATTAAATCTACAAGTATAAAAGAAATTTTAAAGATAGTTAAATAGATATTAACCACCTCACCCACCTGTTCATGTCCTCTTCCTCCTCCATTAAAACAACATCAGATACAGATATTATTAAAGATATATTTTAGCAAAACTTCAGAGAATGTTATATTAACTGTTCCAGAGCACAGTAAAAGAAAGAGGATTGAAGCTGATGATCAAGGCAAACTGTAGTTTTATCTGAAATGTTTTAATCTTTATAAAGGAGAATGCATTCAGGTATTAGGAGTGTAATTTTAAAATAGCATAAACAAAAAATGGAAGCCAAGAGAGACGAAGTGACTTACTCAAGGTTATTGTCTGGGAAAAAGCCTCAGACTATACCCACCTGTTCAATCATACAATGAAGTATCAGGGGCACAGAAATGAATTCCTCTGGAATCGGATTCAATAAATCATTGTAGTATCTCATGTCTACTTCAGTTGTGATGACAAAACTCACTATAAAATATAGAAAATATCATTGTCCAATTAAGATGTGTTCTTCATTTCTTCCATCAAAATTTCATGCATAAATTCAAACTATGACTATGTACTAATACACATATAAACTATAGGTGGAGGTGGAGATGAAAGCAATACGGAGGGCAGTCATTATTCCTTAAAGTGACAGCTCATGGTGTTGATCCTCCAGCAACAGGTTTCATACATGCCTTGTGGTGGAGCTTGTGGTTCTTCATCTTGTGCTTTCTTCTTTCCAGGGGTTGGAGCAACAGGTTGTAGTGGCTAAAATAAGAATAATTAAAAAGAAACAACTGAGATGTCCAGCTGAGATGCTTTCATCAAATGCTGGTATGAAGAGATTCAACAGAATTCTGAGATTGTATAATTATGTTCATGCCACAAAATCATCTGCTAATTTTAGGACCAAAGAAAAGGAGTTTTGTCTGAGGGAGGAAAGAAGCAAATGGCATGGACGCTGTTCAGTTTTTCCCACCAGAGCCCACTGAGCAACTGTGGGGAAAGCGCCGGGAGATGGGGCACTGAGAGTCAAACAGCTTCTTTCCCCTGAGTGTCTCAGAGTCCTCCCATTCTCCCTCTTACAGTCCTGCAGTGGTTCTCCATTGCCAAACTCTAATTCAGCACCAAAAGACATTCATGACCTGGCTTTCTCCTCTCTAGCTTTAGTTCCTGTTTTAATTCTGCACTTTGTACATGCAGCCTGGAATGACTGAACTACCTGTGGTCTTGGCTCGTGCTGTAATACTTTTCTTTGACCTCCATATCTTTGTACATCTTTGCTGCTTTCCTTAGAATACCCTTTCGTCCCTTTCCCTCACCACGCTTTCCCTTAGGCAATTCATCCCCAGCCTTCACCACATCACTAATTCTGGTACGATTTTCCTGACTCTTCTCTTTCTGCCCTACTCCTTTATACGTCACGTGAGGTGACATTTTTATTGCTTCCACTGCAGTCTGAGCTGACTGCTCTCAGCATTCATCATGCTATATTGAAACGGTTGTCGACCTGATTGTCATCCTATTTAAAAGTTAACCTCAGTGAGGAGGAAATGGAATGAGTCTTCGTTGTTGTTTTGCCAGCATCTTGCACGGTGCTAGCACACAGTAGTTGCTAAATAAATACTGTGATTATTTTATCAACATTCCTCCTTGTTCCAGGTTTATTCATTGCACTGTGCCCTGACCAGTGGGTTCCATCCTCACCTTTGAAGGCGTCAGGCAACTAAGGAACTACATAGAGCCCCCACCACACAGCTCTCTTTAAGACCATGCTGGGGGGCTTTTTCCTTGTTCTCACCTTCATGTATTAAATTCCAGCAGGCAGTATTACTTTGATGCAAGTAGTTATGTAATTTTTCTTCATATGCTTTATAAATGTGAAAATTGAGTTGTTTAGTTAGTCATTCAGCCCACTAAAGACATTTGAGCCCACACCTACCTCAGGAGTTGATGTGGCTTCTAAGATAGTTTTCTCATTAACCACTTGAGGAACATTAATAAGCTTCATGCTTTCCAGATAGTGCTGGTGCTGCCTTTTCCAATCCAGGGTGTCATACATCAAACAGGCAATATTTTCAAAAATATCAGTGCCCAATTCCAGCTATGGGTGAAAGAATTAATGACAATTGGTTATTAGTTTTATACTGTTGGAATCAGGTATACAGTTTGTATATCCCTTATCAGCTAAGCCTATGAACTTTACACAGGGAAGCAAGCCCCTAAATCCCCAAACCACTAGATCTGACCCATGGTGACCACGTTTTCACCTGTGAACCCTTCTTTCCCTTCTTTGTTCACCACAATGCAGACTGTTCCCTTTGGAAGGCCGTATGGCTGGCTAATATTGTAAGAGTCCAATTAATGCTTCAAATAAGTGAAAAAGAGCCTAGTCATTAGTTTCAGCAGTGTGGCCCATATTCTTGGTATCTAAATTCCTAAACATGTCAGATATTTTTGATATCCTCAGCCAAAGACAAGCTATTGATGATTTCTTGCCTGGCTGTGCAAAGAACACAATGGACTCACTTGCTCAACTTTCTACATCACCCACCCAAGTATGCTGCAGTATATGTGCTATTAATTTCTTCCTTTCCTTCTTGCTTCTTTGCTTTCCTTTCACTTGTGCTATCTTTAAAGAAAACCACTAAGAAATCCTGATAGACTATTGCTTCTATAATGCCCACAAATTTTATGAGCTGGTAAGAGAGTTATAGGTAAGATACCTCTATTATGTGGGCTTTCATTTCCACAAGTAGGAAAGCACTGTGATGGCTGCTTTGGGGTGCTGGGAAGCAAAGACAGCTGAAATAGGCTCACCCTTTGACTGAGTTGAAGAGGCAGGGTAGAATGAGATGGGTTCTTATGGGCAGTGCATCACAGTTGACAGAAGTCCAGGGAAGTGCACAGCCCTGCCCATCACTATGGCACACCTGTCTGTCTGGCTTCACATGCCCATGCAAAGACTGAGCCTTCTTTAGTTAAACTACAACCTGGTACTTCTTGCTCAAATCCTGGCATAGAAATACATTTTTGTTTGTTTGTATTTCTAAGAAATATAGTAAAGCTTCTGCCCAATAACCCTTCACTTAACCTAGTTAATTCATTTTTAAATCAAACAGCAAATCACATGTTAAAGACCAGTAAATGACTTCAGCAACCAGGGCTTTAACTTGAGATGTTTCAGATGTCTTCCATGAGCAGTCAGTACATCTTGATGGGCATTTACTTGATGTAAAGCCTTCATTATCTTGGTTCGGGAGAAATATGGCCTACTTATTTGCAGCCAAAAGTTGCAAATGCTTTCCTCCATTCAAAGAGAAAGAAGGACTCATTGCTGGCTCATACCTTGAATATGAAGCCATTATCAACATACAGATATAGCTGAGAGTGTGACACCATGTATTAGGTCTGCTTCTCCTAGAAGTAGATTTATCACTTTTATGTTTATTAAATGATCCCAAGTTTAAAATGAACTTTAATCTTCAATATTAAATCTAATGGCCTTTTCTTCTGCAATCCAATTTTATTACTGAACCATTTTCAAGACTCTCCTTTCTCGTCATCCTCAATGCTGAGTCCTTCACTCACAAACCATATCTTACAGAGGCATGCATAGGTTCAAAAACATTACTGCAGTTAGACCCAGACCAAAGCCCTCGCATGAAGATGATGTTCAGTAAATACTTGCAAATTGACTGACCAGAGTTCAGTGTGACCAGCTGGGCAACACAGTCCTAACTAGCTCTTGACAGAACTGAATATTTTCATTGTTGACATTTACCTTCATGGCCCACCTAAATGCCCTGTATATTAATCTTCTAGTTCTGAAGTCAGGAATGTTCTACCATAACTAGTATTTGAACGAAGTTGGTAATATTTTTTAACGTAAAATAATTTTTCTAAACTTCAATTGCCATTTAAAGTGGTCCACTCTATATTTTTAAAAAAGTAAAATATAGCCACTATCACTTTCTTTTAAAAGAAGTGATTAAAGTCTTCTAATGAACAGACAGGAAATTGTGGAACTGGAGTAGAAAGCAGATGCTGGGAGTGGTGCTGGGTGTTTTGCAGTTGCAATTTGTATGTCATCACATCTATGTTCTGATGATCTAGAATTCCAATAAAATAGAATAGAATATTCATGGGTATTTTCATGTATTATTCCATGAATGTCATGGAATATTCAATGGACTATTCATGACATTACTTATAATGGCAATATCTCTGGGATATGGAAACATACTGACCCAGTGTAATGTGAAACAGTGAAGGGCAGATGACAGTGAGTCCTTTTCTGGGCTCAGGTTGTGAGGCAGGAGAAAGAAAGACAAAGCAGGAAAGCTGAGCATATTTAGATGAAGGTGTGGGGAGAGGCAAAGCCAAAGGGAGTGTTGGAGTAAACAGTTTTGGCTTCCATTGCAGCGATTCTACATTCAGCTTCATGTTCTATGCATAGCACAAGGCTGATATTCATTCTTCTTATTGGCAAGGTATCAGACTCGAATGTTCTGTTCTTACATAGTGACATCTGAGGCCGTGTGCTGAAAGCACAAGTTTATAACTCAACTTATTCAAGTTCTGTCTGTCCTTCAGGGTTCAAATCTGGCCTCCCTTGTCAGTGTTTTCACTTACTTAACTAAGTGCACATCAACCTCAAGGTAATAGAACCAAGGGCTCTCAGAGACAGAAGTGTCCATGCCCCGGCCCATGGCCATGGGCAGCCTACCCTTAGATGCACAAACAGTTCCATGCTTTGATCCCACTCTCCTTTTACACAGTCAGCAGTTTTTTTCTCAGCTACCCACAGTCACTGCATACAGACACCCATCCACCTCCTGTCTCCCACTTTGCCCAGCTCCTGTCAGAGTACTCACTTGATGTGCTCCTTCCCTAGGACTCTGATTTCATTTCAGCTACCTTGACGTTAAAATATACAGTCCTTCAGGGTATTCAATACCCCTGAGCCCCTGTTTGTTTGGATAGGGGGTCAACTAGAAAAAGACCTGGGTGGTTTTCTATAACAGAGGGATGCCAGAATACCTTCCAAAACATCTTGATAAGTAGTCACTTGACCCTCTTTAAACACACACACACACACACACACACACCCCTTATGTATCTGGCATTCACTACTTTTCCAAGTAGTAAATCCCCATTTCTTCTTTTTCTGCATTAATAGAAAATTTAGAGCATATTTCACATAACTGAACACCTAGATATATGGTACCTAGCCCACTGCCTCTCTGTTTCCTGGCTTTAGTCTTGTCTTTCTACAAACTCTCTAATAAAAGGGGCTAGAAAATGCTCTCAGGAAATGCTTACTAATTGTGAGAACAGGATCAAGTCATCCTATTAGGATAGACCTTGTTGGCCAAATACATTAAAATAAGATTTTGGCAATAAATGCAACAGCTTAGAAAGACAATATTTGAACTTATCCATAAAAAAGAGACATACATGTAATTTAACAAACTATAAAATTTACTATTTGCAAAATTAATATAATATATATTAAGATTCTAATTACTGCCTGGAACATTATCGAGGTATGAAACAAAGCCATGTATCACCAAATAAAAGAATCACCATCTTTTATCTTCATCTACTACATCTTATTCTTTGTTATTAATTCATAATTCGTACACTAAAAGTTAGAGAATCAGACTATAACCATCATTAGGCATTCAATATTATTATTATCTTAAAGGTAAAAGAGCCTAGCACTAATAGTCAGTGCTCAGTAAATATCTGTGGGATGAATAAATGCATCAAATAGAGCTACAGTGTCACGTGTTAAAACCACGCACTCTCACAAACGTACTAACCATTATCTCGTTGTCTGACCAGTCAGAAGGAAAATCAGCTTCCTTGACCATGTATTCAAGTCGAGCAACATCAAAGAGATTTGTTTCAGGTTTTTCATTATTCAGGATTGGTTCCAAGTACTTCCAGAAAATTTCAAGTTCTTTTATGGCATTCCGTTTCCTCAATTTTTCAGCTTCTATGCCTAATAATAGCAACATGTTTATACTACACAATGAGAGTGTTAAATTTTTTCCCACTTTAAATGGATGTGGTGAGTCATATGCATTGCAAGATGTCTGTATGGTACCAGAAAATGCAAATAGAGAAATGTAATTTTGAGAAGTTTTTGAAACTGGTATATAATTATGAAACCAGAGGATTTTATTTCTGAGCTTGATACTAAATATGAGCTTATCTCAACTCTTCATTTCATACTTGAGGCCCAGAAAGATTTTGACAAGATCACTCATTTTGGGAGCTAACTACTTTCAAGATTTCCATCAGTTTTAGACTGCAACTATTAATATATAGAACTAGTTTTTCTGCCAAATCAATTTTTGACCATCTTAGTGTCTGCTACATAACTGGTTAGGAATTCAGTTGATCTAGTTCTCCTTCTCTCATGGCTAAAAACAGATTGGATCAATGATTTATGCTTCAGTTAACTTCTGGTCACATTAAAATAGCAAGAAACTTCTCTGGGCATTTGCACTCTGACTGTAAAATAATGACATGTTTCTATAAAGTTGTGCTTGAAAATTTACCTGAAATATTTATGTTTATTACATCTGTAACTAAATAGTAGGTTCTACTGCTAAGATCTCATTATTCACTTATAAAGTCTATTTTCCTACTATTTTATTTTTATACATTAAATATTTTTATAGAGAGCCTAGGTTTGCAGCATATGTATTTTCTTACCAGCTTCAATAATAAAGTATTTAATGTTATAGCTATCCTTTGAGATAGGTGTAGCCTAGGTTTGAAGCTCAACTCTTTTACTTAATAGAAGCCTCTAGACTGAGAGTACTGTTTGGTAAAATGAAAATAATAAAACATACTTCCTAGGCTTGTTGTGAACATTACATGAACCAATGTAATTAAAGCCCTTAGCATTGAGCCTTGTCTCAAAACATGTGCCCAATATGTGGTAGCTATTATTATTATCATCAGGGGTAGCTATTTTTAACTTTGAACAGCAATTTAAAAAATGTAGTATCATAAAAATTAGGATGTGGCTATAAAGTTATAAAGCACTGTGCAAATTATATTATTAATAAATAACAATAAAAGCAATAGCATATGACAGAAAGAGCTTGGATTTCTGGTAACACAGGCTTACACCAAATCCCAGTTCTATTTCCTAAAGTATACCGTGGATTTTTGCTCCCTTTCTACAAAGTTAGACTAGCACAATTTCCTTACATGAAGACCCCAAGGCTCATAATGGCTGAATGGTAGCGTGGTTGGGACTTCACCCTACAACTTCCTAGTCTAAGACCAGGAAGATAAAGCACCTGCACTGACTTATCACAATAAACCAGTAGCAGATCAGGGCAAAAATACAAGGCTATGACCTCTCTTGGACCATTTGGGAATTGTGGCTTCTGTAAGAACAGATTATCAACAATGATCCATCTGGCCCATGCTTTAGGTAAAAGTTATAGATCCAATGTTACTGAGAAATGTAGTTGGATAATCAAGTCTTCCGACCTGTAGTCTATGTTTTCTGTGGCTACAAAGGAATATAAACACAGAGTATGATTTTAATTTGCAAAATTTACAACACTTGGCTGGTACAAGCAGAATAAATAGCAAATCAAAGTCATGAAAGGATTTAATAATGTATGTATTGTGTGACTGTGTTTTGGACAGCAAATTATATTTGTACTTTAAGGATAGCGGGTGATATTAAAGGACTCAGTAAGTTGTTTAGCAGACTGTATACCTTCTGGCTGAAGAAAAACTTCCTGCTGCTGGCTAACTGCTGCCAGGTGTGTCTGCAGAGGTTCATAATTCTCTGAAGATATTTTAATCACGCTGGTTATAGGAACGCCAAGCTCAGTCATAATCGCTAATAGCTGAGGATTGTTGAAGCCCACAACTATAATGTAATGTTGGGCACCATCATCTGGCTCATCATCTGTTCAAAATACCATAAAGAAGAGAAGCCATCATTGTAAAAGAAAACAGGTTGCACTCAGCCAGTTCAATGGCTATATACATTATATATGCATTTATAATCCCTCTGGCTTGCCAAAAATGATCCAGTTGGTTGGAATGCAGTCATGTTGACTGTTTTTCATTATTGCCCTTCCAGTAATAAGGCTGTGACCATTTTACAAAACATTAAATCACTTTTGCAAATGAGACATAGGCGTAATAGTAGGACAAACATACATGGGGCCTGTGGTCATGGAAAATGTGTGCTTAGGTTTTTGTCAGACTTTAGCCTGTAACCATTTGTGGGTTCTAATCTCTTTTGAGCAACGTCTGGCTTTACTCCTGAATTACGAGTAACTGCTGCTTTGCGGTATTTTATAAGTAGAGGTGTTTACAGGAGAGGGAAATATTGAATATGATCATGCTCTCTTACCAAAGTATTATATGCATTTATGTCAATGAGTATGAATGTGAGTATGGGTTATGTAGCAACTATGTATTTACTGCATTACATTTTAAAAGTACATATTGTATACTTTCCTAAAATTTTTCTCCTCTATTTTTCCCTGGTTATACTGTTTTATTAATATTAAAACGTGAGTTTATTTTAGAATGTGATATTCCAAGGATTGAGAATAATTGTTATATTTTAATATTGATAGTACATGGTACATGAAAACATTACATTTCACAATAGCCCATTAAGATCAACTTACAAATAGTGCAACAGAGACACAACTTTTAATTTCTAAGTTATGACTTTTCTTCTATCACTAAACAAATCAATGCTTATATTGCTCATGGAATCCATAACAACATTATTGCTAAGTGCAGTGGATTTAGAGCAGAGAATATATGAGGGGAGTCAACTGGTAAAGGATGTGAAAGCCCACTGCTATCTTACTTAAATATGATGAATAACAACTGATCGCTTCATCTGGGTTCAAGAGAAGGCAGAAATGAATGACTTATAGCTGCCTAGGATGAATCATGTTTATATTAATAATCTAAAATAAAAGAAAATTCTAGTTGCTCTATCTCAGAACGTGGGAGTTAAGAAGCTATGCACTCTGTGTGTCACAAATTAATTGGTCTGATTTTCTTACCACTGTATTTCACTCATGACAATAATCATTTTTTATTTTGATTTATAATTATGTCTGACTTTCCTTTATGTTCCCAATAAGATAGTAAGCTCCTTGGTACCACAATGAGCTGGCTATTTCATCCCTTATTTGCACTATGTAAATGTGCCTAGCAAGACACATGCTAAAATAAATATTTGCCTAAAAACAACTTAATTGCAAATAGAAATATTTTTCTATTATGATGTCATTGGGAGTAAGTCATATGGTTTTATAAAGGCTGGGAAACATTAAGCACCATATTGGAATGATTTCTGAAGTGACATGATAGGTCATGAAACAGGAAGTGAAAGGCACCAACAGGAGCAGAACTTACTGACCAATGTAGGATTTGGTGTCATCTTCTTCTCCCCTCCGTTTAAGCTGCGTGGTCTTTTTCACTGTTGTGTTGGCCTCAGGTTGATCTTTTCCCTTTCCTTTGGCAAGCTTAGCATTTGAAGTCTTCTTCTCTTTGGGAGATTTTGCTTTCCCTTTATCTTTTTCTAACTTAAGTTTTTCTTCTGTCACCTGGAAAGAGAGAATACTTTTTCTCCAAATCATATAATGAGCAAGCAATGGCTTTTCTACTGTCGGGTGAATGAATTCTTCATTTCGTTCAATCACTTGTTTACTCATTTATTTTCCATTTTTTCCTTCTTTAAGTCAGGATAGTGGAGATTCCAGCTTGAGTCCAAGTTGTGATAAGGCACATCTATGTATGAGGAGGACTGGAGGGGTGGGTACCAGGAAGTCTACACAAAGAGCCTTTTGGAAGAGAATTCATCCTAAAGGAGAGTCAAGTGTGGCCTAACAAGCCACTTCAGTTGCTTGGAGGCAGGGCAGAGGATGATTCAAAGTATATTGTGGTATCAGAAATTTAGGTTCATCTTTTAGCCTAACCCTAAGCCTCTGTCTGAGTCTTACAGACGGGGTTTATCAATAAAAACAAAACAAAAATTAAAAATAAAAAAGAAAACAGAAAGAGCAGTTTTTGCTAAAATCTTCTTGATAAAACACTTCATAGTTCAAGTAATGTATTGAGCATTTTTAAAGATTAAAATATTTTGGGGGAACTTAGCATTAACAAATTATTTTTATTATGATCCTACTTAAAAATATACAGACATAACCAATGGTTGCTATTTGATATATTCAAAAATAGGATTAGCACAAAACATCAGTTGGCAACATGAATTCTTTACACACTGCTCTGGGGTATGCTTAGATTACCATGTACCATGTAGTTACTCAATATTTTTCTTTGCAAACAATTGGTAAAAATGTTATGCAGTACTTCATAATATAATTATACTTTTAATTCATGTGTTTATAATAAATACAAATTGGTTGTGGCAGTGTTATATGGTGGCTGTACAGAAGATCCAGAATATATTTATATTGTTATTTTTTCCATACTCAACAAAATTGAAAGAAAAATAATTAAACAAATCACCATTGCAATATTTTGAACTCTGATATCTACTTATATATCTGAGGTCCTGAAATCCAAGTTTGAAGAACTCTAAGATATTAGAGATAGGGAAAGAAGACATGTTGCTTCGACATCCAGCTAACAGAATGTAGCACAGAAGGGGAGAGGAGCATTTCCCCTACTCCGTGTGGCTTTTGGATGTTGAGGGTTCCAGACAACCCAGTTTGGCTTTGACACTCAGAGGCAGTATTACTGGTGCCCATGAATTCTCCATGTGTGCCTAGTACTTGTGGCTCCAGTAGAGGTGAAATGCTGCTGTCCCCAACAGTTGCTCCTCAGCAGGAGAGAAAAACATCAGCAGAAGCGGCAGGTGTCACTCACAGCCTTGGGTGGGGGCAGGTATGGACTGTGAAAGCATCCCATCATTTCAAGAAAATGAAGAGAGGTTCAATGTGGTTAGAGCACATGTAAATGGTAAAAGTAACACCTAAGAAGAGTTGAGGGCAGAGATAAAAAGAATATGTCCCTGGAGTAGAAGTGGAGGTCCAGGGAAATAGCTCTAGGCCAGACAGGGAAAGGGGGATTGAAAGGGAAGGAGGTCATTGCCAAAATCAAGCTTGCGAGACTTCATACATGTCTCTCTAAGTTGATTCCCAATCATGCAAATGATCTTAATAATAAAACATTGGTGAGAATGGAAGTTCTGAAAATGTGTGGGATACCAGTATTCATTTACTCATTCATTCAGTCAATGAATATTTTTATGAGTTTCAATTTCTGTCCCAGGTTTCCTCAGCAGCAGAGGGAAACATTAGTAGAGGCTGCAGGTGTTCCTCACAGCCTTTAGTGGAGGCTGAGCACAGGAGATGGAGCACAGCACATTAGTGGGCAAGGGGGAGAGTGGCCCCCGAGGAGTGGAAGGTAGGGCATGGGCCAGGCCAGCCAGGGATTGGGAGGTGGGGTAACAAGTTTATATCTTATCATAAATGTAATGAGAAAATCATGAAGGGCTTTAAGTGGTGGGGAAGATTTATGATTTTGCAAAATTGGAAACCAGAAGACCAGTCAGGAAACTCAAGCAATAGTCCAGATAAAACCTAAGAGTGACTTGGTTTAAGGTGGTAAGATAGTGAAGAAAAGTAGATGGATTTGAGATGTGTTTTGGATGTTGAAACTTCAGGGGCTGAAAGATAAGATATGAGGTATGAATAGGAGGTACATCAAAGGTAATATCCTGGATTTTAGTTTGAGCAACCACTTACAGTGATAGAGAAAATTGGGTGAGAAATGGTTTTTACTTAAGGTGGGCAGACTTTAAGAGGGATCATGTTAACCTTGAGATGCTCCTGAGATGTCAAAGAGGCAGTTGAATATACACAATCTCTTCTCAAAAGATAAATTTGGCTGGAGTTACAAATTCAGGTGTGGGTAACATATAGATAGTAGTTAATTGCATGAGAAAAGATGAATCACCTTAGATAAGAGTTCTTGAGAAATACGAGAATTTAGCCTGTGATCATATTGGGAACTTCAACACTTACCAGTTGGGGTACAGGGGGACACACCAACAAAAGAGATAGAGAAGTGGCTAAAAGGATAGGAAAAAATATGTAATGTAAAGCCGTAGAACTGGGAGATCAAAAAAGGCAAAGAGACAAGAATTGGCAGTTGTAGGTAACATTAACAAGAACAATTAGGTGGAGGCAGTAAACAGGAAAGTATAGAGGCAGTAAACAGGAAAATCACTTTTATGGCCAACTGTTTTGAGAAGTTTGGTTGTGAAGGGGAATCAAAGCTCTGAGTTGTTAGTGGATGAACGGATAGAAGGGGGTATGAGGTCAAGGTATGTATGTATGCATATAGAGTAAAAAAATGTTGTGTTTGCAGGCCAATGGAGCGATTCAGTGGAGAGGAAGACATTGAAGATATTGGTGGTGGGGGGGAATTAAAGTTCTTGAGCAGGCAAGATGGGATAAGATCAAAAGAGTGCGTCAGTGATTGGATCTTGACAGGAGAAGAGATAATTACTTAGTTCAATAAAAGCAGCAAGGAGCGGATGGGTGGCTGGGTGTGCATGCAAGAAAGGGAGACATCTTGATGGTGTTGAGGGAATGTTTCAGTTTTTTCTAGTGAAGCATGAGGCAAAGTCATCAACTGAGAAAAGTCAGGTGAGAGGTAGGAGGCCTGAATAGAGAAAATAATGTTGAGAGTCATCTCAGAGATTGAGGGAGCAAGCTTATTGAAGAAATATGGTAGAACTCTGTCAGTGTTGAGAACTCACTGGAAATATTGAGATTGTTAATTTCTAATGAAACCAGTTTGTTTAGTTGTGTGAATTCCTCTAGTTAGTCTTAGCTGCTAGGTACAGACATGAAAATAGTAGATCATTGAGTTCACTCCGGGAGAGGTTTTGCAAAATGATTATGATGGAAGGAGAGAAGAGCAAGGGAATTGAGAGTTTGCAAAAGAAAAAAAAGATGACTGTAATGATCTGGACCATGGAATCTAAGTCAGATGAATAGCAGGAGAGAAGAATGAATAGAAAGTATTGGGATCTATGGATTGGAAATTACAATGTGGTTGAAGAACTTTTGTGGGAAGATGTTGGATCATGAGTAAGATGTAAGGATAGGAAATTTCCAGGGTTAGAGAAAGGGAGATCTCAAGACTGGAGGTGATGAGAGCTTTGTGGATGACGAGGTTCATAATATGGCTGTGGGAGTAAACGGCTGAGGTAAGTGGAGGAAATGACCATTAGAGAACTGAAAGGCCAGTAAGAAGAGCAGTGGTCAGCAATAACAAATAGGAAAAGAAAAGTTAGAGAGGCAGAGAATGGCAGTGGTGTTTCAAAATTGTTCAGGGCACAGGATGTCCTGATAGACTGCTAGGAGAGTCTGGGCAACCTGGGAGGTAGAGCTGTTATGGTCAGGGGGAGCTATAAACCACTAAAATATCTCCCCTAGTTAAGACTTGAGGTTCTTTACATAACTTTCTGACAGTTTGATTTCTTGTGTACAACTTGTCTACAGGGAGAAAACTTTCAGTGAAGGTTGATGGGTCTGTCCTATAAAAACTGATGGTAATATTTACAAAAGTAAATGAGCAAATGGCTATTCTAATTATGGCTGTCATTATCATTATTATCATCCTAATCACTTTTTTATCAATATCATTATGTTTCTTTTTATTGAGTTCTTACTATAGGCCAGATATTGAATCTTGTCAACTCTTTGAAGTAACTACAAGGGGTAGAACATTATCCTCATTTTACAGAGGAGGAAACTGAGGCTGAGTGAGGGCAATAACTGTTGCAGAGCCAGGCCACGCCAGTTTGGCTCTGTCACCCATGCTTTTTTTAATGGGTCCATAAGGCACAAGTCAGTGCCCCTGAGTCCAGCTGGCTTAGAGGCACTGGCAAGACTCATGCAGGGCTGTCCAATAGCCAAGCCTCAAAGCATGGCAAATTCACTCATGTGCAGCAGCCTGGGCAGCTCCTGATGGACAGCTGGCCTTGCCACAGAGAGGTCTCAACTTTGCCATCAAAATCCATCGGAGACTTTCACAACTGCAATTTTAAATAAAATAAAATCTCAGGGTGGTGTTTTGATCTGCAAGGAAGAAACTATTTTAGGTTAAATTATTCTTAAGTTTACCTAGAAGAATAAATATATATTTATTTATACATTCATTTATTTCATCAATCCACAGATATTTGCCGAGTACAGTGGAAATTTTAGAGAAGAGGGTTTTTTTTTTGTTATTTTTTGCCCCTCCGCCCCAGCGCCTGTCCCCGTCCTGGGCTAGACAGTGAGGGCTCTCTGCCGTGCAGGCTCTCCGAGGTAGGGCGTGGAGCCTGTGTACCACACAGGTCTCATCCCCTGGGAGCTTCTTTAGCAAATCCTGGAGTTCTAGAAGTTCAGGAACTCCCTAGCCCTTTCTCCTGTGAGGTTTCTGGGGATTCTAAATAAAGGAGGGCTGACCTCAACCCACAATTCAAAGAAAGTGGTAAATTCTAATAGCAGAGTCTAGGTATGCAGTATGAGAGGTACTTTCCAGATGTCATCTTCTTTCATTTGATCTCACAAAGCAACCTGCAAGATAGGTAATTTTATTCCCATTGTATAAATTAAGATGCACAGCTTGTCCTAAGACACATAGCTGTGATAGAGACACAGCTTGTTTGACTCTAAACCCTAAATTTATTTTATTTCTTTGGTTCTCTTGTCAGTCTCAGTCTTTGATTCTTTCCTGGCTTCTTTTCCATGCCTGTGTGCCCTCCCTCTACTCTGTCTTCCCAGGGGCTGAATCATACTTGCTGGATGCTCTTTCATTTCTCCAGAGTACTTACTCCATTCCTTCAGCTACTCTTCCTGCTCACTGCCCTATTCTACTCTTTCTCTCCCTTTCCTTTTGTCTTTGCATTTCTTTAGCAAGGCCAAACTTGGGAGACTAGAGAAAAGCATCTTTTAAACTAATTTCAATTAACATTGAAATTCTCAATACCCATTTCCCTTACCTTTACAAAAGTATTTTTAAAGTATTTTATAAATCCTGATTTATTTCTTTAAATAATTTTTTATTATGAAAAGAATAGTTACTGAAGAATTGGGGAAAATATAAAGAGCTTACAAAAATCACCATAATTCTACCACCCAGTAAAGATGGGCGAGGAAGATATTTAATGCATTCTTTCAAATTAATTTTATGCATCATTTTTACATAGTCATACTGTTCTCTCTATATAACTTAATGTTCTGCATTTTCCATTTAACAATGATGTACCTTCAATTGGTAGAATTGTAAGTATTAAAAAAGCCCCTCTTTCCACCATGTTTGGGGAATACATGTTGCCCAGCATATGAAGGGAAAGTCAAGTCCATTGCAGAGTTCATTTTCTTTAAAATGCAGTATGTACAGAAAGCATCTGGATTTCTCCCACTGTGAGAAGGTTTTGGATAGGCACAGAAATTTCTTAACCAATTATACTACATAGCAGATGTGGTATTCTTGTCTTAGCAATAACCACAAAAAAGTGTTAGCATCTCACATACTCAGTTGAGTATCAAGTGATACCTACCTAGAATCCTTAATCTTAAATTATTCTCACTTTTTAAAGGGAGAAATAAAAAATTCTCCTTCTTGATAACAGGGCTACCTAGTTATTTGATACTTCAAAATATTTGAGATCATATTTTATTTCTCAATAACTTCTTGATGTCAAAATTCAAATATAGTTAATAGGTATTCATTCTTTTATTCCTCATGATGAAAGGAAGGTAAATGGTAAAAGTCAATGGAACTGATGCTAAATAGCTATACTTCATCTTATTCTTATAGTTAATAATGCATCTACATATGTATGTATAACTTCGTGTTTCATATATGATTATCATAAGATCCTCACAGTAGTATTATTGAGGATATAGATAAGAGAACATGCTCATGGTGTTTGTAACTAACTCACTCCATTAGTATGTGATTTATGATAAACCAGATCTTCTGAGTGGTCCTCTAGTTGTCTTTCAAGATCTCACTATATCCCATAAGCTCTCTTTTCCACTGGTCCCAGATTGTGGGAGCCCAAGAGATAGCTTGAAAAAGAATGTAGGGTCAAATAAGTTAGAGAGCCAGTAGGTTAAACCATATTAAAGATTTATTTTCATAACACTCCTTCGTCTTTAATTAGCTACTGTGCTGTTAAATCTCTAAGGGTAGTATATGACACACAGTGCTTTCCAAGTTAATTTGACCAGGGGGTCTTTTTTATTTTAAAATAGAGAATTAGGTATCAATGGCCACAGAACCCACTTGGGAAACATAAAGTTATGGGAAAATTTTGGGGCCCAATGAATCCAATTCAATATGCTAAGGAAATTACCCGAAATATGGAGAATTCTAACAAACTAAATGGTTTATTATGAAAAAATATGGAAATAACTTAATTGTTCAACAATAGAGGAATAGTTAAGAAAATTATGCTAGTCAATAAAATTTCATGTAACCAATAATAATGATACTTGTGGATACTGTGGTAAAGAGTAAAGCCACGATCTATTTTAACTGAGAAAAGCTGGATTAAAAATATTTTTACAATGATCACAGCTACATAAAGAAACAAATCCACAGAAAAAAACAGAAAGGAAATGTGAAAATGTTAACATTAATTGTAACAGGGTCATGGCATTGCGGATGTTTTGTTTTCCTTTTCTATGTTTTTTATATAGTCATGGAGAGACTGTAGCAATGGATCAGCTAATGTTGTCCCACCTTACCATCCAGTAGGGCAGAGAGAAGGCATGAGGATATTTGGATAATCTCAGGAAGTCTAATTCTAAAAGACCCCACCCCCACCCCCCCAGAGACTGGGTCATTTCTGGGCAGAGTGTGGGACTAGAAATTAAGTCAGAATTCCCCTGGGAACCCATGGTTGGTTAGTTCAGTGGCCTTCGTCTTTGGTGAGTTTTGTTCCTTCCCTTGACCACTGTCCACACATTTAACCTCAGAATATTGTATGCAGTGTAATCAGTGGAGCCAGATGGTTGTTGGTAGATTACTGAGCAAGCCATTGGTCCTACAGGGAAACATCTCTGTGCAGGCACGCTACTGACTGTGAGCCAAAAGTGCCACTCATAACTATTAAGACACACTTGGGAGGGGTATGTACAGAACATGTCTTTGGAGTCTGACAGTTTTAGATTTGAATCCCAGTCCCACTATGGAGAATAGCTGTTTGGCCTTGGGAGAATTATTTAACTTTTCACACTCTCAGTTTCTTTATCTACAAATTGGGAATAATACTTTGTATCTCATAAACTCATTTAAAAGATTAATGATATAGCATGTGTAAAGGCTTTAGGACAGTGTCAAACAGTCAATAATGGTAGCTAACTATTATTATTAGCTGCTCTAACCATGGTAATTTCAGATTTTAAAATACTGCTCTATTTAACTATGTATTTTTCTTTAAATTTTTCCTGAAGTCCATAAAAAGTTTTCACTAATTACAAGCAAACCAATTAGGAAAACACCACTCTATTTTACAGTTAAGTCAGCTAGAGAGTCATTTATTATTTCTTCTGAATTGGTGGGTTTTGATCCTCCTTAGTTCTTTAGATCCGACATTCACGTTGGTAGTATCCTCCTTTCGATAATCCAGCCTCAAAGAATTCCATCCAGTTAGTGAGGCAAGTTATTCCTTTCCTGAAACCACACGGGTTCCTCTAAACTGAGTTCCTGCTCTTTCTCTGTTTGATTTCTTAAAATAGTTTCTGAAGATTTTAACCACAACTGAATCAAAACTAACCAGCCTGTAATTTCCTGGTATGTCCCTATGGCCTTTCTTTTAAAACAAAACACACACACAAAAATGGCATTACGTTGGCTGGTTTCCAGTGTTTCGGGGTTTCGACTTGAGGAAGCTGGAAAATGTCTGCGAAAGCTACTCTAATTTTTCTTTGTCCCTCTTTTAGAGGAGGCTCTGGGTTGTTTGTGGCTTCATGATGATGCATCATCAAACTTAGTCATTAATTTTGAGTTGTTTTAAGAAAAGTTTACCAAATACCATCTCTTCACAGTTCTTTATTGCATACTTTCCTTTTCTTCAACTCTAGTACATCAGAAAATAAGGCAACTTATATTAAGCATGTAAGCTAGAAAAAGAAAGAACTGTTCTTCTTTTATATAAAAGATATGTTATCTAAAAATATGCAAGAAAATATGGACTGATTATTTGAATTCATAAATTAAAAGCACAGTTAGAATATATTTGAATCTTTTCCTAAAACCTAGGCAAACATTCTGAACTCAACTCAGAGGCACATAAGACTAGATTTAGCCAATTATTTAAATGGTCAGTAATTTTTTGTATTGTAGTCATTTTCCATCTTTTTTTAATGATTAAATGTTTTCTTTTAGTTGAATTCTCACTATAACTGAACTATTTCCATCCCAATTGTTGGTTTTAAATACATCCATAATTAATATATAATATAAAAGTTGGAGTTAAAAAGAAGCAAAAATATAATATCCAGATAGAGACCTAAATTAAAATATGGATTGGAATGGAAACTAAGCAATTTATTTTAAAATTATAATGAATGTGATGAGAATATATGTGCTCAGTACATTGTTTCTGTAATTGTTTGTTTCAATTAATGTTTGTTGAATCTATGAATTAACAGATTGGCAATGATAGAACTAAAAATGCAAAGTAAATGTTGAGATAATGATGTAATAAAATTCATTTCTAAATAAACCACTGACTCAAATTTTAAGATATAATAAAATCTAACTAATTTGGGATTATTGTGTAAGAAACAGCCATATTCAAAAGTTCTGAAATACTAAAACATATTTATAGAAATATAGCACATTTTGTTGATATTTATATTTGGAATTAATCAACGAGATGTTTCCAAATAGATAAATGTTTTTAAATAGATTCAACTTATTTGCAATGAGAACTCAGCATTTGTGTCCCAGAAACGCACATGCTAAAAGCTAAAACTGTTCTTGAAAATATCTCTTTTTGTATTTTTTTAAAACATTAATTAGCCAGGAAGCTTTCTTGCAAAGCAGAAAGTAAAAGCAATGTTAAGTATATTCCAGACTAGTGTTATAAGTTATTAAAATTAGTGGAGTACAAAATAATGATACTTTTTTTTACTGTGTTTATCAATTGAAACTATATTATTTGCCATTTAATTTTTTAGAAATTTTTGATTGATTAAAACAGGATCAAATATATAGTGATACATTACATTTGTTCCATGGGGGTAACAGAACAGGGACCTAATTATATTAGTTATTTTTGCCCTTACTTTCTCCTTAATATTCTCTATAATTACTGCTATGAATATTTTTTTAAGCATTTATTCTTAGAAATACAATTCCAAAAATTAAACAAACCTAGATGATACAAAACACTCTTTGGGTTGTACAGATGTGAGCAATTAATTAGCATCTGAATGAAAACATCTACATAGATTTTATGTTGATGTTAACAAGCTGGACTCTGTCACTCCCTTTATAGGAATCTCAGAATCTCACTCTGGGTCTAGGAAAGAGGAAGAGATTGGATAAAGTCCTCTTTTCTTTTTTTCATTTTTTAATCTGCAGCATAGTGTCAGTTTTACATACTTTCTACTTACTTGCTTTTTGCCAAACTCCTTGGCTGAAAAACATTAACCTCAATTGTTTCAACTGACCTCTTGGGTAGTGTTGTTGAAATGAACATGGATTATATCATTCCCAAACAACCCCTTCATCTTCCCTTTACCAAGAATATTTTCTGGAGAGTATTCCATTTCAATCAGTTTTCATCAATTTATTTAGCACTTACTCACATGGTTGTGACTCAGAGATTTAGGGTTGGTGCTTTGGGAACCCCAAATAATGAAGACATCAAATTAGATTATGTAATTCTTGGCTCTTAATTACTCAGAGTTATCTTACTATATCTAATACTTTTAAAAAAATACATAAAGTTTAAGCCCCAATTACTTAGGGCTCTCAAATTTTCAACAAATAAATTAAGATTATTTCTGTATTTTCAGAATCTCATAATCATATTATTATAGTTCATATTTCAAAGAAATGCTGAGTAAAACAATAGTGCAGAAATATTTTTATATTGTTCCAAGCTTTAAAAACATATCCTGAGCTAACAGGATATTCCACTTATTTTTACTTAAAAATTTTTAACTGAAATCTACAACCAACTCTTATAATAAACAATTACAGACTTTACACTAGGTGGCAAACAAGTAAATTGATGCTCTTTAGCACACTATTTGTAAGTGCTGTGGGAAACTGCAAAGCATAGAAATTTTCAAAAGACTCACAGTCTACTTTTTATAATTCAGATTCCCATATGACATTGGAATTTAAACAGGCAAGAAGAGATGTTTCTATACTAGTTTCAAATTTTCCAATTTTTCTTCTGCCAAGTCTTAACTTTCCTGAGTATTTCTTAAGGTACAAATCCCCTGTACATGAGGGAAAACTATACCATCAATTGTGTTCTTATGAGTAGAATTTTCCTGGGAACAATAAATATGTGCCACACTAATAAGGTGCTATATGGGAGAATCTTTGAAAAAAAACGAAGCTTTATATTATGAATGCAAAGTGGCATCATTAAGTTTTTCTACAAAAAGCCCAATTCAAATAAGAAAGCTAGATTCGGAGATCTTGCAAAGGTGAAGAAGTTATTATTGGAATATGTTCACTTTTTCTTTCTTCTTCGATGAATTGATTTTGCCTCTTCCACTTAAGAGCATGAAGAAACTACTTACATGCAAATGCATCTCATATACATATATTACACATGTACATACAGACGCATTTGGCTTTCCAAAAATATTTCAGCATGATTTGGAAAATAGGAAAAATATCTCTTATTTTGAGTAATGATAATGACAAGCGGATTTGAACCTGGCATCAGTTTGCTAATTGTATTTTAAAATATTTTTCAGATGCCAATATGAATCTTTGGAAAACACACAGATTGATTTCCATAAGCAAGTTAAATGAAAAATCCACGTGTGAAGAAATTTATCATATGTATAATGAAAAATTCACATGTGAAGAAATTTATCAGATGTATAATATGGAAGTAGAAGTGATGGATAGCTGCTACAATATCAGATTATTATGAAGGTGCAGATGTGCCTATTATTTTAAGAGGCAGTCCTATTGAACATCATATGAAATATTTTAAATAGACCCTGATTATGAGGGGTTTCCCCCTCTTTTTTATATTTACTTTTCCTGACTCCCTGTCCCTTCCTTGCTACTACTGTATTATATAAATACCCTCCCAAGAAACGATCTTGGGCACATGCCCTGAATATTGTCATTTTCATATGTAAGGGAACTTATTTTTAGTGGATTTATCATAATTCCTCCAGATCTTTGGGTAGACTTTTCCCTAAGAAGTTGAGGTGACAGCTAAATTTTCCAGGTAACACTTAATGGTAGGCTTAAGAAGAGAGGAAGTGCCCCTGGAGAAACCTGGCTCCATTTCACTCACTGCTTGCCCTCCTTAGAATATTATACGTTACCTTCTTTTCATTTTCTCGTCGCTGTTGGTCCTTAAATTTAATCTGGAGAAGTTGAAATTTCAAGAGTTTCCCTATCAGTGGTAAGGTTAATGTCTCTCCATTATCCATAATTGCTTTTGCTGCCACTAACACCTATGAAGAAACACAGTTATTAGGAAAAGTGACATTTTATAACCTTTAGTACAGTGTGTCAGTGACAAAAGGAAGAAAGAGTATTTTATGTTTTGTAATATTTGTTATACTGCAAAGGTGTCTCATTGCTGGCTGAAAAAAGAAGGGAAAAAATGCCCCAATGCTACAGAAAGTGCCCTCTCCTTTAAACAAATTGGGTTGTCTGAATATCAATTTCTTTTTCCAATAAGGCAGAGAATGCTTTCCACAATGGTATTAGACTCAGATTCCCCCAAAAAGGTAGAGAAAAGATAGGCAGGGCTCCATTTTAGGATGACTGATGGATTGGTTTCATGCTACTTAAAGTCTATTGTTATTTGGCGTAGACAGTAGTCCAAAGTGTCAAATTTTGACTTATTAGGACATTATAAATTAAATAAGGTTTTATAACAGTGGAAATGACTAAGTTAGCAGTCTTTTATTTCTTGGTAACCAAATTCAAATGAAAGATAAAAGCTGCTTGACACAAAAGCACCGTAGGAATTGTACTCTTGCAACTTAATGTTGATCATGTTGGTATGCAGCCTAATTGGGGTGAAATAAGGTTATTGAGTTTTCTTTGGGTGACGACAGCCACTAGGAACATACAGCTGTATTGTCCAGATGTGTGGCACTGACAGCCTGTTTTATGACTGTGTTTTTTACAGCTTGTTTCCCCTAAATTTCACACAACTCTCTAACATCTGGGCCCTTTTCCTTGGAGCCCTATAACCACTTTATTTACTGCAAAAAAAAATAAAATCACGTAAAATATACCATAAAAAGTTGTTATGTGTTTCTCTTTATTCACTTTGTCTCCCTAATAAAGTGCACCTCTGCCTGAAGCACTGTCACAGAAGTAATCTAGTTAAAGTATTTTTTGACTTTTGTTTTTAAGCAAGCATCATATTTATTTATAACCTCGGGATGAATTAGGTGTTACCAAAATGTTCTGACATGTTCCTTTTCTCCCCCTTAGAGCAATCACTCCTTGGGGCGCATATGGTGTCAATTTCAGGCTTTCAGTCTCAGACAATGACTGTGCACACTGTATCTCAGGGAGCTGTGTCTTGTCTGAGGTTCCTACCAGCTCGTGGTCAGGGCTTTCCTGAGCAGTTCAGTTCCTTTGACTTTCCACTTTGCCAAGGGAAATCGCCAAGAGAAAGGGAGGGGCCTATTTCGCTTCTAACTGCAGAAGGTCCTGTGGATTATTGTGTGCCAAAATGTAACTAGACCTCTTAGAGACCACGTTGGGGTTTCCTGTACCACATCGTAGAAGAGGAAAGCCAGGAGAAGGATTCCTTTAAAGCTGCCTCTTCTAAAAACCAAAGGAACAAACCAAGTGTTAGAAATCTTTTCATGTGTCTAAGTGAGTACTCTCCAAGAAATAAAGCCTTTGCTTTTCATGGCAGTTCTGCTCTGCTAACAGGATTTAGGGAAAAGGACATGATGGCTGTGATTTCTGGGAGCAGAAAAACATAGTGGTACACCTGCAAAACCTCACCATTTAATGATGACCAGATCCCACATGGAAGGGAATCCTAAGGGGGCTGCAGGTTAGGCGTTTACTGTACAGTGAAAGCTATCTGGCTGGGTCCAACCCCAAGAAGGTATGTCAGTATTTGGTTTGAAATGGCATTTTTCATCACCAGATAAACAGTGTGCTGACAATCAGGCTTTGTGACATCTGGTTCAGAATATTCAAATTTGTGTTTTTAAAGCTCACAGCAGTCTAGCATGGGGTGTTTCCCTGTAATACAAAGATAATGACAGCATTGAAGGGAAATCAGCACTGGAATGGGTCACCCCAGAGTGGTTGCGGAGTCTCTTTTCCGGATGACCTGTGAAAATAGGATATTCACCTATGTCTGGGGGGTTTGGGTGAAGCCTGCCTGGCGTCATGGTGATGGATGGAATGTCTCTGGAGGTACTTCGTAGCCCCTTGTCTCTAGGAGTCTATGGATGTTATTAATACCTCACTGCATTAAAATGTACTCAAAGCACAAAAAAACGTCCCAAGAGAAAAGTATTTTGCTGGCCAAAATAGTTATTTCCGGCTTGTCTAAAACTGTCTGTAGAATGCTGATCTCAAACAGAAATCTGGCACAGCATCGCAGTGACAGTGGTGCCCTGCCCTGATAGGGGGAGATGGGTGATGAGGAGTACCACTGGCACTGCTGGCCCCCGTGTTCTCATGACACTCAGACACAGACTGAGATCAGCGGTGGGACAGGCAGCCTGAGGAGGGCCCTGGGGGAGCATCCTCCTCCTCAACAGCCCCAGGGCGACCCACATAGAGGCAGACTTGATGCCTGACAGCCTGCAGAAAGCCACAGCCTGCACAAGGCTTCATTAGGAACGGCAGAGGCCAGGCATACTTGTCCCCTTCCCCCTCTCCCCGCCGCGTTGCTCTGAAGAGACTCGAATCCCACAATGCTACTTTCTGTGCATCCCCCAAAAGGAATAATATTGTGAATTCTTGGGATAATTAATGAAAATGAAAGTTTATGCTGAACTCAGAATCGGAGACTGAAAATTTTCATGGTGAGTCATCCCAAAAAGAGGCAGAAAAAGAAAGATGTTTACAAATTAATTTCCACTAAAAATTTTTTCTTCTCACACCCCATAATTCACAATTCCACCTAGTCAGTAGCCAGTAGTCTGGCCTCAGATGAAAAACAAACCTTTAGAGGATCTTCGTCTGAAGGCTAAGTCTTTGAGGATAGAAAAACTAAAGAAGAGACAGAATTTAAAAGGAAGTGTATCTTTTCACATAATATCCCAAAAGGCTTCCCCTTCCCTGCCTTTCTGGTATTAATTGAAAGAATGATCAAACCTTCAAACTTCCAGCATTGTAAAGGTTATTTGGCCAGTATCTACAGTTAACCTGTGTGTGCATATTTGTGTGTCTGTGTGTGTGTGCTGGGAGGCAAGCTGGCAAGGGACATAGGTATTGGGGGGAATGAGAAATGTAAGAGAAAATGGGAGCAGTGAGCTGGCAGCACTTGGGAAGTAATTAGGCAAAAATCTAAGCTTCCAGAACTAGGCAGGAGAAAAACAAAACAAAACAAAACAGTCCTAAGTGCGTCAAAACCTGGGTACTCATCAAACCAAAATACCACAAAAATGTGGCTGTCATGAGTCAGAAACTCAAAAAAGCACCAGCCTTATGGGCAAATGAGACTCATTAAAATGGAGAAAACTGTTGCCCAGCAAGGTCTCAGTGTCTCCTGACCTTCTCAGGTCAGATCTGCCGGTAGGCAGGCCTGCCAGGGCTCGGAGGAGGCTCCAGGCTGAGCAACCAAAGGTATTCAATTTTGGAAAAGATTGGTGTATATGAAAATTAAGCTTCAAAGAGTGCCACTGAGGCAGGAAGACAAGTTGGTACTTTATTGTGTGAAGATACTTATTTTGGGGGTATAGATGCTTTTTTTCCATTAGGAAGCTTGTGATTCTGAGCACACTATGAAATAAAAATATTTTCCTCTTTATCACTGATCTGGCTCAAAAGACTTACATCATATTTATCATCTAGTGATTTGATCCAACAAAAATATACCAAATGAGCCGAATTCTTTCCTTGCCTGGGGATCAGGCCCACCCCCAGACACTAGTACCCTCTGTTCCCCTTCTAACCATTCTCCCTCCCTACATTAGTAAGCACCAGCATCTGCCTACCCAATACTTGGAATTGCCCCACACATTCCCATGGAAACCAATGTATGTATGTAAGTGTGTGCGTGTGTATACATATATACATACGTGTGTGTACGTTTATATAAAATAGATAGACTAGATGGATGGATGGATAGATGGGTAGATAGAATGGGCTCCCATGAGGCCTGTTGCCTGACTTCTCTGGTGTGCTTATAAGGAGGCATATGGAGCAACTTGAATTATTGCTTAACTTACTACACATTCAATCTCAGGTGAGTTCTGAGGAAGTATAAACTTTTGGATCCACATTTCTCTTGCCTGGAACAGGCTTTGTGATCAAGGTGGTGGAGGAGAGGGCAAGATGTGGTTGTGTGAGGCTGAGAGGGGTTGGGCAGTGGGAGAGGGATGGGACTGGGGAAGACTTTTCCTCTAGGAGCTCCAAATAACCTCCAGTTCCCCTAAAAGAATCCTTTGGTTCAGAGACTTCCCTGGGGGCCCATGGTGTTTGTTGCAGTAACTATAATAATTCACAAAATAATGACTTCATATTTAACCCGTTTTCTTTGAGTTAATGACTCAGGATGGTTTAGATATATGAAGACCTTGGCAAACAGGAGAGTCCATAAGCTAGAGCTTGACTCAGTCCAGGCTAGCACAGGGTTGAGCAAACAGGCTTTCGACACACACACAATCTAACTTCTGTTTTTTTTGGTATCACATTTTTTTGGATAGCCCATTTTCTTAAATATATGATTGATTAAATAAAGTAAGTATAATAGTCCATCGTGGTAAAAAGTCTCAATAGTATACAGAAGGTATACAGTTAAAAGAAACGGTTTCCCAACTCACTCTGTCATCCCCCCTTTCCAGAGATAAGCACTGTTAACTAATTCTTGTGTACCTTTCCACAATTTCATATATATGTATAAACATATATGTATATCCTTTTACATTTTAATACAAATGGGATCATGCTATTCACATTAAGTGATTTGTAGTTTGTGTTTTTACCTACAAGCACATCCAGGACAGCTCTCTGTGCTGACCTGTTTTGCTTATGTATATATTTTTTAATAGATAGCATAGTCTTCTACTGCATGGATATTTTGTCATTTATTTAACTAGTTGCCTATTGATGCACATTTAGGCAATTTAAGGTTTTTTTCTTTTCTTTTTTCAATTGTGTATTTTTGTTAGTAGCATTTTTGTTCCTAGCAGCACTAAATGAAAGGGTCTGTTCTCCCACACCCCTTATCAATACTGGGTTTTGTCCAACTTTTCTATCTTTGTATTAGCATTAATAGATTTTTCTGTGATGATGGAAATGTTCTTTATCTGTACTGTACAATATGGTAGCCATAGCTACATTGACTATTGAATACTTGAATATTGCTAAGGAGACTGAGGAATCAAATTTTTATTTTATTTTTTAATTGATTAAAATTTAAATTTGTATTGCCACATGTGGCTAATGTCTACTATTTTGGTCAGGGAAGGTCTATATGACAGTGAAAGGTAAAAAATAGTATCTCATTTGAAGTTTGTTTATTTAATCATCCCATCACTTTGTCCCTTTGATTTTACCCCAAAACTAAAAGAAAAGATACTGATTCAGAACCAGCCTCAGCAGATTTTATTAATGCAGGAGATGCTTACATACATTTATTAAATAACAATGGTATACTCAGATTTACACAGTGAGGCTAAACGTGAGAGGTAATGAAAATTAATAGCTTTCAGGCTAAGATACTTGTTCCCGGCCACACAGGAAACTTGCCTTTGTGGGGATGAAGATGAAAAGGGCTAGTGTGGGGCAAGAATAGGAAGGATACAGAGTTTGCTTCTTTCTGTTACCTTTTTTCCTGCTGTTATACCCGTCTCCTCCTTTTAGTTACCAGATGCCTTTTACCCTTCTAAATCACTCTTGCCATGAAAATAGAAAAGATTTAACTTGGTAGTTCACTTTCAATGAAGTTTATTTATACCATTGGGTTATTTGTATTTTGAGATTTTATTTCTTACTTTACAATGATAGGGACTAGTGACTGAGGAAATAATTTCAAGCAATAAATAACAAGTGTGGCAGTTTTGAACTTAGGGTAGGAGGTAGCTATTCTCTCCAACCTGGAAACTTGTGATGCCTAAGTCTGGCTCTGAAGGTAAATATATTAATAGTTTTGATCTTTGTGATGCTTGGAGGCCTGGAGCGTGAGAGCAGCACTGTGGGGTTTCACTGCCTGCAGCTGCTGTTATACCATCATTCAGGGGAAAGCCTCTGCAGGGGGGAAAATGGAACTCTTCCTTCAGCCAGGGTCAGAGGAGGAAATGCATCAGAGAGGGTGGTTGGGTGGCTGGGGGACAACAATGGTGAGATAGCAACTCTGTACTGTGGGAGAGGAGTAAAGGCAAAGGAAACTGCTTTGGGACCTGCGTGTGTGTGCATGTGTATGACGTGTGTGTGCATGTGGTGTGTGATTGTGCGGGCACATATGTGTTTGTGCATGCATGTGTGTGCATTAGGTGTGTGCATGTGCACATGTGTGCATGGGTGCACAAAGTTTATGTGTGTCTGTATTTTTTCATAATCTTAATCATCTGGGATATAAAAGATATTAAAGATACTCAATATAAAATTAAAAAAATACTCAGTATCTAAAAACACTGTCAAAACAGATTTGTACATATTGAAGAATTAATAAAAAGAGAAAAACAATGCTAACATTTTTGATTGGCACTTCAAAATGAATATTGATGACTATTTGCCATTTCTATCTAATTATCCTGTGTAATATAGGGTGCTATGTTTACCACTAAATATATTTCACATTAATTTCATTAATATACATATCAAATATTTATTCATCATACTAACTTATTGATCAATAAAGATTTATTCATCATAGTAAACTATGCAACTATATGTCCCATCTTCAAAGTTTATTGCTTAGGTAGCATGATTGCTTGTGCATTCTCTTTTTATTTTATATCTTTTATATCTGCTTGTAACATTAAAAAGTCAGAGGAATATAACCCCAATATGTGTGTGCATGTGTATGTGTGTGTGTGTGTGTGTGATGTTTAGAGAGAAAGGACGCTTTAGATGGGCCCGATTCTGCATATTTGATGAAAAAGATGGAAGAAGAGCAGGTGATTTGCAAATGATTAAAAAGGGCCACTTATATTGAGATATCCTTACATGAAAAGATTCCCATTGGAATTTTGGCTCCTTTGGTATAAGGGATGATGAACCAGTTGCTGAAGCCGTAACTACTTATGTTCAACCTAATGAAAAAGTAAAGGCTGCATTTGCATCCCAGTCTTCCCAAATATCACTGAGTAGCCTCAGGTAAGTTACTTAACCCCTTTAAACCTTAGCCTTTAAAAATCTACAATAGTGGCATTACTGACATTTTGAACCAATTCTTTGTTGGAGGTTTTTCTGTGCATTGTAGGATGTTTAGTATATCCCTGGCTTCTACCCAGCTGTGACAACCAAAATGATCTCCAGAAATTGCCAAATGTTCCCTGGGAGGGAAACTTGTCTCTGACCGCGAAAAGAAAGCTACAGAAAGAGAATCTGAATAGTGCTCTCTCATAAGATTGTATTGAGAATTAAATGAGATAACCCATATAAAGACCTAGCATGGGGAATGACATACGTATGGTTAACCCTTACTAAAGGTAGCTCTTACTGCTACTCATACATTCAGGATAGAATTGGAACTCTTGAGGCCTCACAGCCCAGGTATGGAGAGCAGAGAAAGGAATGGCCAGAGGAGCAGCTGGGAAGGCGAGACTGCGCTGGATTTATCATCAGCTGGTTGTTTAACCTGACAAAGACAAATCAAGATCCATCTAAAGAAAAGCAGAGAAGATGTAAAGATGTGACAGTGTGACAGTGCAGCATATAATGGGAAGAATGCAGAGGAGAAATTATACTATTAGTTTCTTCTAAAATGTGAGATCAGGAATCTATGAAGAGTGTTCTGCAGTTTTACAGTCTCCTTTCCTGTTCCCTCTGCTCTCGTCCCTGCTTCATTCCTTCTGCATTTATTCAGGGCCAACTATATTGTAGTTATTGCATTACTTGATCCTTTATATATCCAGTCTATCCAATTCACATTCTTTAAGTAATGAATAATTTCCAATGAGGCATAATTGGAAAAACAGCTGGAAGGATGAGGGTAGCAGTGAGAGAGGGCCATGGAGAGAAACAAAGAGGAAAGAATAAGAACAGGAATGACTGAAACATATTTTCTCACTTTGAGAAGAGGAAAAGAAAATAATCAAGCAATATTAAACTGTCTATACATAAATTTAAAGGTGATTGAAGATATAGGTTCTATATAGATCATACTGTCTGTCTAACGCAAATGGAACGTTATGAAAGTGCTCCAACCACAGCTTGGTGAGAAGTTCATAATGATGATAAATATCCATAGCAGGTGACTCCTAGATCATTTTCAGCTGTCCATAATTAAACTGGTATCCATCTCGCCACAATGTCAGGGCTGAAAAGTAATTCCAGTCATTGGACCTCTTACATCTGTGTTGAAATGAAATAATATTTGGCAGTAACAAGGAGTCACTGAAACTAAATAAACAACCCCTTTCAAGACTACATAAAAGTTGGAAACATAATAACATTTGACAGGGATTAAGACCTCTTTGGGGCTGTAAGGAAGTTTCAGAAGCAGCAATAACAAATACATGGAAGGTTGAACAGATCTATGCTTTAACAGACATGTATAATTTGAAATGTAATGAATTTCCCAAGGGAGATATGCATTTTGAACACATAATATATGTCAAAAAAGCACAGGACTAGTTTAGAAATATTTGTTGGGATTGCTCTTCAAAGAATGGAAAAACCAAGCTTCCTTTTTATGAAGGTTTTGTTAAATTTTTGTTTTTGTATACCTACAAAATGTATAAATGCACATGAAGTTGAATGGGGTAATATATGGAAGAATATTAAATAACATACAAAAGCTTTAAGGGAGTTTCTTTAGGTGTGTACTAGCAACACATGATTCTATTATCATGACAATGTTCTGCTGTTGTTGTTTTCTGGTTTTTGTCTTTTTAAGACTAAGATCTTTTCCTTAGTCCAAGACTCTCTCACCTCTCTAAAGTTATTCTTGTTTCTTTCAGTTGTAGTAAATTTCCCCTCTGAACGATCCTACTACTTTTTCTTATGTTTCTCTCGTGTACAGGGTTTGTCTCCTCTACTAGCTTAGAAGGTTAAATCCTTTTCTGATTCATCTTTCTAAATCCCCTCACAGAATCCTATGCCTATGTAGACATACAGTATGTTCACCCGCTGAATAAATATAAGAATGGTATCTTTAGAGCTATTTATTGTTTGGCTTGAAGGTAAGTTTTTTCAGATGTTTCGAATGTTTACAGCTATAATTTCAAAGCTCTAGGAATGTATTGCAAGTTGGTTCTCAGATTGAGTAATACACAAATGGTTTTATAGATCCTGAGCAAGCACTGTTGCAGGCGCTTGACATATTCCAACTCATTTAACCCTCACCTACCCTTTGAGGTGAGTACCCTTATCACCCCATTTTATCAGATAAGTAAATTGAGGCTTAGCAATTATACAAATAGTAATTTATAGAGTTGAGATTTGAACCCAGGTTGTCTGATTCCACAGTCATTCTCTAATCACCATAATCTCTGACCTCACAACAGACCTTTTTTTTTTCTATAGCTGGAGCTATTGGACTCCCATCTTGTGTCCCAGTCCTTCCCCAGTCTCTATACCCAATTCATATCTTAGCTGCAAGGATTTAGAGACTTTCAACCCAAGTGTTTACGTTTAAATACTCTTGCTACTCTTACTAGTTTTGCTCTTACCTGGTACCTCAACTCTATATAACTGAGCTTCTTTTTTTCCCTAAGACCTAGAGGGGACATGTGACCCAGGACTCTCAGTCCCGATAGCTCCATCTATCTCTCTTCCCCTGACCCAAGCACATATTTGTTTTTGTTGGCTTTTCATTTTTATTATTTTTATTGTGTTGCTCTTTTTTATACATTTATTTTTATGTTTAATTGACATGTAAGTATTATAAATATTTATGGGATACAGAGTAGTATTTTGATAGATACATACAGTATGTAATAATCAAATCAGGGTAATTAGCATGTCCAGTATCTCAAACATTTATCATTTCTTTATGCAGGAGGCATTCAAAATCCTCTCTTCTAGTGATTTGGAAATACATGATAAATTATTAACTATATTCACCTTACAGCGCTATAGAACACTAGAACTTATTCCTCCTATCTAGTTATAATTTTATATCCATTAACCAACCTCTCCCTATGCTGCCCTCCCCTCTACACTTCCCTGACTATGATAATCACAATTCTACTCTCTACTTCTATGCAACCAACATTTTATCTTGCACATATGAGTGAAAACATGTGGCATTTACTTTTCTATGCCTGACTTCACACAATGTCCTCCAGTTCCATTCATGTTGTCACAAATGACAGGATTTCATTCTTTTTTACGGCTGAGTAGGATGCCATTGTGTATATATAACATTTTCTTTATCCATTTGTCTGCTGATGGACACTTAAGTTGATTCCATATCTTAGCTATTGTGAATAGTGCTGAAATAAACATGACAATGCAAATATCTCTCAGTATACTGATTCCCTTGGATAAGTATCATAGCAGGATTGCTGGATCATATGACAGCAACCTACCTTTCGGTTTTTGAGGAATCTCCATTCTGTTTTCCATAATAGCTTTACTAATAAACATTCACAGCAACGTGCATAAGAGTTCCCTTTCTTCCTCATCGTCCTTGCCAGCACTTGTTATTTTTTGTCTTTTTGATAATAGCCATTCTGACTGGGGTGAGATGATATCTCATTGTGGTTTTGATTTGTATTTCCCTGATTTGTGATGTTGAGCATGATTTAATATACCTGTTGTCCATTAGTATGTCTTCTTTTGAGAAATGTCTATTCAGATCCTTTGCCCATTTTTTAATTGGACTTTTTTTTTGCTGTTGAGTTTTTGAGTTCCTTATATATTCTGGATATTAATCCCTTACAAAATGAATAATTTAAAAATATTTTCTCCCATTCTACAGTTTGTCTCTACTCTCTTGATTGTTTCCTTTACTGTGCAGAAGCTTTTTAATTTGATATAATCCCATTTGTCTATTTTTACTTTTTTATTTTTGCCTGTGCTTTTAAAGTCTTACCCTGAAATCTTCACTCAGACCAATGTCCTGAAGCATTCCTTATTGTTTAAGCCAGTTTTAATTTTTTTTCTTATTAACTCAGAAGGTGAGCAAGTTGATACTGATATGGAAAGATTTATCCCTTTAAATTAATAGAATTTTTTTTTCTTAACCAGGGATTATTCAAATGTGTTTCCCAGACCAGCAGCATCAGCATCACCTGAGAACTTGTTAAATGCAAATTCTTGGGCTCCAACCCAGACTTGCTGAATCTGAAAATCTGGGGATAGGGCCAGCAGTTTTGTTTTTTTTTTTAGCAAGCCCTCAGGTGATTCTGATGTACTCTAGATTTGAGAACCACTACTTTTTAACTGGTTTCTTATGTGGCCTTTCATGATAATGTATTTAATCCCCATGTTGTCAGCTTCACCCTTGAGTTTCTTGGTAACTAATGTGCATCTATATTGCCTTAATTTCTTTTTTTAATTTAAAGTCGCCAAGATGCCCATTTCAAAGGAAAGCCTAGAGTGGGACTACTGCTAATGTCCTGCAGACATTTCTTTTTCCCTAAGGACTGGAGTCCACAATTACCAAAAGTTGTAGTGTTTCTCCAGCTTGATTATAAATGGTGTTCTTTTAGGCTGTTATTAACTCCTAAGTTTTAATCTAAACTAAATCTTTCCATAAAGAGGGCTTGTTCTTTTGAGTTTCCGTGTCCTCCTCTGTCAGTTAGCTGTAGGAGGCACATATTATGTCTCCTGGCTGACTACTGCGAAAGCCCTTTATAAGAAGATGGATGCTGTGTAGTTTCTGTAAGAGCGTGTTTCTCCAGTGCACCCTGTGGAACACCTGCCCAGAATCCCTGGGAACCTAGTTAAAGATACACAACTACCAAATCAGCCTCTGGAGGTGAGGGCCTAGGAGTATGAAATTTTAATAAGCATTCTGGGGATTCCTAAATACCCTTGGTTTAAGAACTATGTCAAGATCATTTACATATTGACATTTGGGTGACCAACTGAGGGATTTTCCAGGGCTTGGTACTAACAGTGCTAAAACTAGGAAAGTCCCTGGCACCCTGTACAGCTGGTCACTCTTAAGATAGCAAGTTCAATGGGAGTCATCTCAAGCCTGTGGTCGAGTGCCATTAGTCGACTCCATCCCCTTGCTCTGCTTTCCCCAGTCCTTTTAGATTCAGATTGTCCACTGTTGGCCTTCCCAGAGCCTCATGTTCACCTGTTTCTGAGCCAGTCCTATCAGAATCAACAAAGGCATTAATCCCCCCTCAGACAGCAGGTTGTATCTGACATGATTATTCATCTCTGATTCAGGATCTGGTAACCTACTAATAAATATTCTGTTATAATATATATTATTTAGTGTATGCTCTGTGCTAGGCATTGTACTATATACATTATTTCATGGGGTTAAGAGATTAAGTTACTTTCCTAAGAGCACAGGTGTTAATTGGTGGTACTGATCTTTAAATATAGCACCATGATTGTAGAACAATGTGATATCTGCTTCTCTTTTCTAATTTCTAAAATTGACTAATATTTTCTCCAGAGGACTCCTGTCCTGGACTGAAACCCCAATGAGCTATCAGCCAGACCACCAATTTAGATACTTCCTCAGGATCTCAATTCCTTAGGATTAGACTCTGACCCCAACGCTCTTACTCCCTGGTCAAGGTTTCTTTTCAGATCCTTTCAATGGCTTCGGATCAGTTCCTACATGGTCTGACCACATCTCTTACTGCTTTCCTTTTCTAACACTCCTTTCCAGCTATACTTTCTTCTTGACATTCAGCAAATGTGCCTCAGAGTCTTTGCATATGCTATTTCCCCTGCTTGAAAGGCTCTTCCCCAGATAGCCACATAGTTTCATCCTCTCTTTCAGATTTTTATTCAAATGTCACCTTCTCAGTTTTGCCTTCCCTGGCTACTCAAATTTGTAACCTTCCTTCCACTTCTCACCCTTTCTTGCCTTTTCTCCATAGCCCTTATTACCATCTAACATAATTTATTTATCTTTTCTATTATTTCTTCTCCCCAATTAAAAAGTAAGCCCCATAAGGTATTGGCTTTTATCAATTATTTTTCACTGATCTAAATTCAAAGCCTAGAACATAGTAAATAATGATTTAATGAATTAAGTCAGATGTGCCACGTTTTACACTGTTTAATTGCAAATTTTACCATTACTGTGTGCCCTTCCTGTTTGTGACTCAACCATGGTTAGATCTTCTGGTTGGGCTGGATCAACAGGGGCCCCCTGGAGAGTGCACTGTTGATGTTGTTCACCCTTTTGGTGAACTCAGAGACTTGTTCTATAAGTGGACTGTTCTTGTGGTGCAATCCTGGTGATGTCTGTTTTTCACTATCCAACTGTTGAGATGGGCCCATTCTTAGTTATGAATTAATTTGGCCCACACTTAAAGGACTCACTTTATCATTCATTCATCAGACATACACACAGCACCCACTACATTCCCAATACTGGAGATACAGAGACAAAAGAAGCAGGCCCTGCCCACAATGAGCTCTCCATGGAGTGGGAGAGATTAGCTAGAAGGTGCACAGAGTGCACACAACAGTATTCTGTGCCATGCTGAGCAATGGAGGTAAGCAAGGGTGCTGTGGCTTAGGAGGGCACCTCATCCACATGGGAAGAGTCAGCAAAGCCTTCCTGCAGGTGTCACTCTTCAGTGGAGTCTCGAAAGATCAGTGGGAGAGACTGTGCCTGGGACTAGGTGGTGTGAGATGGAGAAGAGGAGAAAAAAGAGAGGGAGGCAGAGCCCCAGGAAGAAGGGCTGAGGCCAGAGAGGGTGACATATTCAGAAAACTGGAAAGTGGCTGGGGTGCAGGGGTGGGATGGAGTGGGGGTGAAGTTGATACTGGAGGGATGTAACCAAGGGTGAGACCACCAGGGGCTTTAATAACATATTAAAGGAATCTGGATTTTATCTTGAAACTAATGGGGAGACACAGAGCTTTAAGCAGTTGAGCAACATGATCAAATATATTATTAATAATAGAAAAATCTCTTTGTGAGTTTAGGCATTTCATTTATCTTCATATGACTGCTCATATGTAGCCAAAAAACCCAGGGTTTATTAGATGTTTTGGTAACCCATGGCAAACCCTTCAATGTGTACTTCAAAGCTTGCACTCTGTATCTTCCCTCTCCAGCTTTATGTGACTCGTAACTTGTTCTCAGCACTGGAGGAGTGTGTGTTTAGCAGAGGTGTTCTAATGTGGCCAGAGGCTGTAAGACAAGGCTATTAGATACCTCTGGGCAGGCAGGCAGTACCATCTGCCTTGCAGAGCAGGGGAATGAGCAAAGCATGGACATTTTCTGACGCTTCCTAGACCACTGTTACTTGGGCAGAACTCAACAGATTGGAGAATGTACATTTCCTGAGGGCTAGAACCTTCAATGGCATGTTCACCTCTCTCCCTCCAGCATCTAGAACAGTGGTGGGCACAAGTGTTCAGAAATGAAAGAAAGGCTGAATGGATAGATGAACGCTAGGTGATGATGAATGCACAAGGAGCGAGAATAAGCAGTGCCATGATCCAGTTTTGAATGGGTGGTGAAGGGGACCCAGAGTACAAGTGTAGAGTTCATTATTGAGGAGGGTAGCCCCTTGTCTGCCCCTGTGAGCAGCATGTGGACATCAGTGTGGCTGCATTCCTCCAAGGGCAGAAGCACCTGGGTGCTTGTTCAGAAGGTGTGTTCCTGGACTCTCCTGAAGACACCTCAGTCTCTGTCACTGTGGCTGGGATCTAGAATTGACATTATTAACGAGCTCTCCAGTCAATTTTGAGGCCAATCACTTTGGGATTACTTGCACAAGGAGGTCAGAAGAGGTTGGAAATTGGAGAGGCTCACACCAAAGAGCTGCCTGCATCAACCCTTCCCAGACTTCTTTGTCTCCGATCACTCTTCCTGGTCCCACTGCCACAGCCCTTGTTCGTGTTTCCCTTGAGGCTCCTCCTGTAGTTGAGTCTTTATTAGGAGTGTTGCGTGTGTGTCCTTCTGAAGTATATTGTGAGCTTGTGCATGACCTGAATGATGGCTTATCTTTTTTGTATTATTCACAGTAACAAACATTTGTTTTGAAATAGCTTAAAGCAAAACTTCTGTATCCTGAATATTGACAATAGAGGTCCCTCCCATTATTTCAAGGAGTCTGAAAACAAAATTACATAATCACTTAACTTTAATGAATTCCATACTCACAAAACACAGCCAGTGAAAAATATGATTAAATGTTCAACCTTACAATTTTTGCTTATCAATTGACTAGGATAAAAAATACAATGTTGAAGAGGGTGTGGTTAAATTGGAACTGTTAGAAGGACTGTAAATTGGCAAAAATTATCTTGAATGCATTTTGACAATATATGTCAAGAGCTTTAAAAAGATTTATATACTTTGATACAGTAATTCCACTATATGAATATTTTCATAAGGAAACGATCAGGGTCATAACTATTGGTAAACAGTCTAAATTTAGCAAAAGGGGAGTGGTTAAATAAATGATTGAATAGAAACATACTTTTTATTATATATATGCTAAGTATGTATTTAGAAAAATGCTAATATCATAATATGTGGAAAGGATATGATGTAAAGCATATATAGGTCCTATTTTATAAACAATATACACCTCTGAGTGGTGAAATATTTCATGGATACTTCTTAAGTACCTAACTACTGTATGGGCTATGCTTATCAAATTTTCTACAATTAACATATATTGCTATAATAAAGAAGCTAATAAATTATATATTCAACTTAAGTGCTATCCAGTAATTAACTGCTTTTAGCAGTGCCATCCCTCAAATCTCCCACAGAATTCTTCCTGCACTCTGATTCTAATATTTGTGCCTATCATATGACTCTCCTGCTCAGAATCCCTCAATGGCTTCCCATACCTAAGGGATAAACTGTACACTCCTTATCAGGGCACACCAGGAGCCTTTATGACCTGGCCTTGACCTATCCAGCCTAACTCCTGGCCACTCCTTCCACTTCCCCTCCCCACATATGTCAGGAATGCCCACCATTTGGAATTCCTTGGTCATACTGTGCTGTCTTGTATCTGCCTGATTTTGCATGGGCTGATTCTTTTGCCTAGAATTCCTCTCCTCCTTTATTACTTCCCCATTCAGTTTTCAAGCCATTTTCTTAAAACCTTTCCCTCAAAACTCTAATATTTAGGCATTTCTCCATGTACTCTTACACCTTTTAAAATGTCTTTGTTATCATATGGTAATAGAATTGCTCATTTTCATATCTTTTGTCATTAGACTGGCAACAGGTTGAAGGCTGGGAATTAACTTTGTGATCGGCACATAGAAAACCACCAACAAAATATGTGCTGAATGAAAGGATGAATGAAGTAGCACACAAATCACGCAGACTTCTGCGAATGTTGTGTGGGTTGTGCCTTGTAAAAGGGCACCCTGCGACGGGCAGGTGGAGGCTGAGATCCAGCCAGCCCTCCTCCTATTGAGCCAGACTTGCTGAAAGGCTAGGAAAGCAAGCAATGCTAGTTCACTAATTTAAAAAGTGACTGGTGTCATGGGAAGTACTTAATGTACCAAAGCCGAAGGATGAACTAGAGTTACAACAAAACTGTGGCTCATCAGCTAGAGGAAAACAGCATGTGTGTCTAGTTATGGAGCAAAGCAGATCTGTCTTGATACAGAAATTCTGGATTTCACAGTCATTTCATAATGCTTGAACAGGTCTCAAAATACCCCCAGGTCCCAAGTGCTTCTAGAGAATATTCTACTTTAATTTCTGACAATTCAGATTTTTATTTTTCCTATCTAATTTTGTTTATTATTGTATTGCACAACTTGGTGCAATGTGGTCAGTATTCCAAATATGGAATGTTTTTTGCATGGGGAATGATGTGAGTGACTGGTGAAACCCAGTATGAATAACTTTAAGTATTAAAGTTAATTATCAGCTCCTTGACTACAGGGACTGGATCTTGAGGAGCCTGAAACAACAGAGTGAACCTTGGATTTAGAGTCAGAATGACTGGGCTCCAACTTGAGTGTCTGCCATTAGTAGCTGCGGGCAGTGGGCAAGTCACTTTACCTCTTTGAGACTCTTCCCTCATTTGCTGTGTGAAAATAATAAGACTTAAATCTGCCACACAAAGTTATTGTTGGGATCAAAATTTGGTATTATATGGGAAAGTATTTTGTACTCTAAAAAACATCTTCCAAATGTGAATTATTTTTATTCTTATATTTTTTAAGGGTCCCAACAAAGAGCATTAGCTGTTTTAGAAAATGTCATGTTCCAGAAAATAATTCAAAAAAGACTGATGATCTGACTGAATGAATATGGAAGAAGTTTCATTTTAACAAACTGACTTATGGTTATGCAGAATTTGCTTCCAGTGACTTGCATCATTACCCTAAGCCTTGGGCCTTGCTAACCTCTTCCTCACTCTTCTTATGCACATGTACATACCCCTCAAGATTCAGTTTTTATTTCTGATAAATAAATGCATGCTGAAAGGATAATGGATATGATGGGTTAACCTTCTGAAAATGCAATTTCATTTCATTTAAACCAGGGTTTTATGGACACTGTGCCTGAATTCAGCAGGCGGGTGTGGGGGCTATTTTTGGACAGGCAGAACTTCCAGCACCTCTTAAATCACATCACATGGCAATTGCCTGCTCCACCTACACACAAGGCGGGCCTGCATACATAAAACGGGATGCTAGCCCAGGGTGAGATGGAGAAACTTTTTCCCATTTGATGACTAATACTTGTCTCTGCTTTCAGAAAGGGAAAGCATCATATACAAACCTTACTAACGCATTTTCCTTTGCTCGCTCTAAAGAAGAGGGAAAAAAAAGTGTGTGTGTGTGTGTGTGTGTGTGTGTTATGCATTGCTCCAACAATTGAAGAATCCTGAAATGAACCTCTATAGGAAATCCCTGACAATGTTCTGTGGATGCTTTTGCATGGGGAATTGAAACAATTTGGCAGGAAGAAGAATTCTTTCTGCATAATTCAAAGCAGACATTTTACTGGGGGAAAAGCAAATCAGAAATTTGATGTCAGTCCTTGAAATTTTATTAGTTACAAAAAGTAATATATTAGGCCCTTGCATTGATTCCAGATAGAACCTTCCTCTCATCTTCCTTTTTTTTGCCTCAGTGATATTCCTAAAACAGATCTTTGAGCATGCAATACAAGACTAGCTCCTCACAAGGGATGCAAGACTCAGCAGTCATGGCCTGTAACCATGTGACATGTTATTAGACTCTTCTGCTTTTCTGCAGCTCCAGAGATAAATGAAAGGATAAATAATTAGACTTGAGAATAACTAAAGTAAATAAATCATTCTTTTAATAAAGATGATAATCTAATTAAAGATTTCCTGGTGAGTAAACCCAGATAGAGTTTGTCTTTTTCATATGAATTCTTTATAAAGACTAATTAGCGCAAGGATGAACTTGTTAGTTTGGGAGTGTTTTGTATGGTTCCGGGCTCTATGCAGCACATGCTGTTGGACTGGCTCAACACTAGAGTTCTATAGATTTCAAACAGTATGACCACCATGATCTAAATGAATATGAAGTTAAAACATGAACTTCTAGAAGAAGGAATTTATTGAACAATTTCAGTTTTTCTGGGTAAGAATTTTTGTGGGACTGGTTTCCCACATTTCAAACTATTAAATCTGTAATCTTATGTTTATACTTACATATACAAATATACACACACACAAGTTGTATATAATGTATTTCTTGAAGCAATATAGAAGTCATATTTTAGTTAACCCCTAAGGTTAATATGTTTTTTGGCCAATCATGTTTGTGAAATAAAAGAAGAAATAGATTTTAATAGATAAACACCTATCTGAAATTCATTCACTCAAATTAATATTGAGTGCCTATAATATGAACAGTAGCTTTTCAATCTATATAAATGAAGTTCTATCAAATAAATTTTCTCAGCTTGTGCCAATGTTAAGTTTGGTATTTCGTCTTCCTTGTCTTGCAAACAGAGATCAAGGAAAAAGTTAGATTTTTTTTTTCAGAAATAGAGTCACACTAAAAACATGTATAAGCATGAAAATTGTTATTATACTTCAATTTCAGCTATACGATCCCCACTGCCTCCAAGGAAACAAGACCTTCTATAACTTTGTTGCATATTTGACCATTTTGGTAAGTGTTCTGAGCCTCCCTCCTTCCTCGTTTTAATATACCTATCTTAGGACCATTACCATTTTGGCTGGAAGTTGTGAACAATAAGTGAGGTCAGCCACAGGGCTCAATGAAGAACAGAATTCTAACTAGGGCATAAATATGTAGCTTTTACATTGGACTTCCTAGAAGTTATTAAAATGTCATGCAATATCATGAAACAAATAGATTGTTTACAAAATTATTGACTATGAGCTCTTGAGGGCGGAGACCATGTCTAACTGAATCCTGTGCCCATTTCCCAGCTTATAATAGAAACAAAGCAGACAAAAATATACACTGGGGAAAAGAATCCTTATTCAATAAATGGTGCTGGCAAAACTGGATAGCCACATGTAGAAGACTGAAACAGGACCCACACCTTTCACCTCTCACAAAAATCAACTCACGCTGGATAACAGACTTGAACCTTAGGTGTGAAACTATTAGAATTCTGGAGGAAAATGTTGGAAATACTCTTCTAGACATTGGCCTAGGCAAAGAATTTATGAAGAAGACCCCAAAGGCAATCACAGCAGCAACAAAAATAAACAAATGGGACCTGATCAAGTTAAAAAGCTTCTGCATAGCCAAAGAAACTGTCAAGAGAGCAAACAGACAACCCACAGAATGGGAGAAAATTTTCGCAAGCTACACATCCGACAAAGGGCTGATAACTAGAATTTATTTAGAACTCAGGAAAATCAGCAAAGAAAAATCAAACAACCCTATCAAAAAGTGGGCAAAGGACATGAACAGAAATTTTTCAAAAGGAAGTTTTTTTAAAAAATTTTTTTGACCTATATTTATAGCAAAAAAAAAAAAATTCCATCACAAACCACACACAGAGACACCTAAAAGTTGAAATAAACTAAATTTCTCCATAAACCACTATGTTGTCACTCACAGTTTAAAAAATATTGTACTTTTATTTTTTTCAAGATAGATGACCAGAAACATCCTCATCCATTTAGAAGAATCAAAATAGTGTGTAGACAATCATTTTGAATATATTATCCAAGAGAGAACACAGAGTTCAACAGAAAAGTGGCAGAAAGCTCTAAAACCTAGGAAGGAGAAGGAAAACAGGCAGCCTATGTGGCCAGGACAGGCCAGGAACTGGGAGAGATTCCCCATTATGGAAGAAGGTGAGTGAATGTCTTTCAGTAGTCCACTTGCTATTAGGGGGGCCTAGTACAAACTTGCCCAGTCCAGCTCTGCCTGACTTTGCCCACCCCAAGACAGAGTGTAAGATCCAGGGTCCTGAGGTTTTACAACCTAATCCACCACCTGGCATACTCAAGTACTCCTCCCAGAGGACTAAAGTTGGGCATAAACACCCCACTGCTACCCCCTCAGCTTGCTCCTACCTACATGGGCCAGTTATCGACCTGGAGACTAACCCCAATAGTCCATTGCAACCACTGCCAACAGAAGTGTACAGTGTGTAGGACCCATAAGAGCATTTTACCACCACAATGGGCTACCACCTTTGCCCGTGCTATACCCAGGAACTTGAGAGCCCACTCACCTGCCTGGTATACTGCTCCTGCAACTGGCACCCAAGAAAGCCACTCAGAGGCCCAAGAATCATCATCCTGTCTATGACTGCCAACAGAGGTGCCAGCATACACCATCACAGGGCACAAGGATAGACACACTTAGCCCACAATCACTACCACTGAAACCTGAAGACAGGCCTATCTGGCAGTCTAGTCCCCAGCACAACTTCATCATAGCCTCCACCAATACAATAATTACACCCTAACACACCAAGAAAACCAAATACTGTTATCACTGTTTATAGCCAAAGAAATTATACAGAGACTTAGCCACTGCATGTACTCAGAAACAAAGCCGACATGCCCTATCCAACTATCACAGTCCTATCTTCAAGAAAACCCCCCCCATGAAAGTAAATTCAAAAATAAGAAGCAACTGTTATATCAGATGCACATAAGTCAATGTAAAGACAAAGGAAACATGAAAAAACAAGGTAATATGACATCCCCAAAGGAAACACAATAATTCTCCAATAATAGATCTTAACCAAAAAGAAATTTTCAAAAATATCAGATAAGGAATTAAAAATATTGATTTTAAAGAAACTCAGTGAGATGTGATCTGAAAATCAAAATAAAGAACTCAGAAAATCAATTTACCAAGGAGATATATATCTTTAAAAAACAAAACAGAAATTCTGAAACTGAAAAATTCATTGAAGGAAATAAAAAATATATTTGAAAGCTTCAAAAATGTAATCCCAGCACTTTGGGAGGCATAGGCAGGTGGATCACTTGAGGCCAGGAGTTCAAGACCAGCTAAGCAATGTAGAAAGACCCTGGCTATACAAAAAAAAAGAAAGAAAAGAAAAGAAAAAAATTAGCCAGGTGTGGTAGTGTGCACCTGTAGTTCTAACTAGTTGGGAGGCTGAGGTGGGAGGATCACTGAGCCCGGGAGTTTGAGGCTGCAGTGCACTACAACTGTGCCACTGCACTCCACCTGATCTCTAAAAACAAACAAACAAACAAACAAACAAACACTTGAAGACAGTTCTTCAGAAATGATCCAGTCAGACAAAAATAAAGAAAAAAGAATAAAAAAGAATGAATAAAGCATTTGAGATGCTTGGGATTACATAAAGTGATCAAATTTACAAACTGTTGGTATTCCTGAGGATCAAGAGAGATAAAAGCGTTTAGAATACCTATTCAACAAAATAACACATGAAAAATTCTCAAGTTTAACAAGAGATTTAGACACTCAGATACAGGAGGCACAACGATCCTCAGGAAAATATAATGCAAAAAGAATTTTGCTATGGCACATACTAATCAGGCTCTCTAAAGTCAAAGTGAAAGAGTGAATTCTGAAATCAGTAAGAGAAAGTATCTAGTCACCTATAACAGAAACCCCATCACGCTAACAGTGAACTTCTCAGCAGAAACCTTATAGCCATAATAGAATGAGATGACATATTGAAAGTGCTGAAAGAAAACTGATTTTCAGTCAAAAATTCTATATCCAGAAAGATTACTCTCCTAAATTAAGGCAAAATAAAATCTTTCCCAGACAAGCAAATGCTGAGGGAATTTATCACTAGATGAGCCACACAAGAAATGTTCAAGGAAGTCCTCAACATAGAAGTGAAAGGAAGACATTCACCACCATAAAAACACATTAAAGTATAAAACTCACTGGCTAACCAATAATGCAAAGGAGGAAGAGAAAGGAATCAAATATCACCACTATACAATTCCACCAAACCACAGTGACAGAGAAAAAGAAAGAAACAAAGAATTTATAAAACAACTAGAAAACAAGTAACAATATGACAGGAACAAAACCTCATATATCAATATTAACCTAGAATGTATATGGATTAAATGCTCCACTTAAAAAGTAAAGATGGGCTAAATGTAAAAAAACCAAAAAACGTGATCCAACTCTATGCTGCTTACAAGAATCTTACCTTACCTTTAAAGACACATAGAGACTGAAAGTAAAGGAGTACAAAAAGATAATCTATGCAAATGTAAACTAAAAATGAGCAGGAATAGCTCACTGATATTTATATCAGATAAAAGAGACTTTAAGTCACAAACAGTTAAAGAAAAAGAAAAGAAAAGAAAAAGATGGTCATTATATAATGATAAAGGGATCAATTCACCAAAAGGATGTAACAATTGTAAATATGTTTATTCACCCAACACTGAAGCACCGAGATTCACAAAAAATATATATTATTAGACCTAAAGAGAGAGATAGAATATAATACAATAATAGTGGGAGACTTCAACAACCCACTCACAGCATTAGATAAATCATATAGACAGAAAATCAACAAAGAAACATTGTAATTACATTGGGCTTCAGATCAAACGGACCTAATAGACATTTACAGATACTCTACTGAATGACTGCAAAATATAGATTATTTTCATCAGCACATGGAACATTCTCCAAAATACACAAAATGTTAGGCAACAAAATAAGTCTCAGCAAATTTTGTAAAATCTAAATCATATCAAATATCTCCTCAGACCACAATGGAATAAAACTAGAACTCATTGCCAAGAAGAACTTCAGAACCTATACATATACATGGAAATTAAACAATATGCTCCTGAATGATGATTGAGCCAATGATAAAATTAAGACAGAAATGAAGAATTTTTTGAGAACAATGAAAATGGAAGCACAACATACCAAAAACCTGTGGGATATTGTAAAAGCAGTTCTAAGAGGGAAGTTTATAATATGAAATGCCTGTATCAAGAAAGTAGACAGATTACAAATTAACAATCTAATGATACATCTCAAGGAATTAAAAAAAGAACAAACCAAACCCCAAATTAGCAGAAGAAAAGAAATAACAAAGATCAGAGCAGAACTAAATGAAACAGAGACTTAAAAAAATTCAAAGGATCAATTTTTTTTGTTCTTTGTAAAGATAAACAAAATTGATAAACCACTAGCTAGACTAACCAAGAAAAAATCCAAATAAACAAAATTAGAAATTAAAAAGGAGACATGAAAACTGAAATCACAGAAATATAAAATATCATCAGAGACTATGATACAACTATATATATATATAGATACTATGAACAACTATATATCACAAACTAGAAAACCTAGGGAAATGGATAAATTCCCAGAAACATACAACCTATAAAGAAGGAACAGATCAATAATGAGTGGTAAGACTGAAACAGTAATAAAAAGTCTCTCAACAAAGAAAATCCCAGGACCAGATGGATTCACAGCTGAATTACACTGGATATACAATAAAGGCCACATGTAACAAACTCACAGATAATATTATACTAAATGGGGAAAAGTTGAAAGTATTTCCTATAAGAACTGGCTTAACACAAATATCCCCACTTTCATCACTGCTATTCAACACAGTATATGGAAGTCTTAGCTAGAGAAATCAGGCAAGAAGAAGAAATAAAGGGCATCTAAATTGGAATAGAAGAATATGAATTATCCCTGTTTGCTGAGGATATAATTTTATACCTAGAAAACCCTAAAGACTCCACCAAAAAACTCTTAGATTTGATACATGAATTCAGTAAAGTTGCATGGTATAAAACCAACATACAGAAATCAGTAGCATTTCTATACACAATAATGATCTGGTTGAAAAAGAAATCAAGAAGGATAGCTACAAAAAATAAAATATCTAGGAATATAGTTAACAAATGAGGTGAAAAATCTTCACAAGGGAAACTACAAAACTGATGGAAGAACTGTAGATGACACAAAACAAATGGAAAAACCTCCTATGCTCATGGATCTGAACAATTAATATCATTAAAATGAGAATATTGGCCAAAGCAATCTGTAGCTTCTATGCAATCCCTATCAAAATGCCAGTGTAATTTCTCACAGAATTAGAAAAACAACCCTTAAATTCATCTGAAACCAGAAAAGAGGGCAAATAGTCAAACCAATTCTAAGCACAAAGAACCAAGCTGGAGGCATCACATTACTTGACAGCAAATTATATTATAAGGCTATAGCAACCAAAACAGCATGGTACTGATATAAAAATAAACACATAGATCAACGATGGGGATAAGACCATCGGGGCTTAGGGACCCCATTTCTGAGGCCATGGAAGGACAGGAGGTGAGGGAATGCTGCCTGAGCAGGAGCTGGAGATAAGGGCAGAAGTTAACTGCCCAGTTGGGGGGCATTCCAGCAATCTGAGAGTACATCAAAGCAGACTCCCACCTTAAAGCCTGAGGGGCCTCAAGCCTAAAAAGCCATGGAGTGGCTTGACATGAAAGCCACCCATGGCTGTAAAGGAAGATTGCAAAACGTCAGCCCGGGAGAAGGGATGCCAGGCTCCAACTCTTAAAAACACCAGGTTGAGCTCCTTCCCTCTCCTTCTCAGTAGAATGCCTCAGGTAGTGGGGAGCTAACCTCCCAATAAAAAATACTAATCTCTTTGTTCCTCAATGGAATGGGCCACAGATGCTGAGTTCAGAGATACTATCTATACATACCTTAAGGCGTAGTTGTGCTTAGTAATGAGCTAGGTGTTCCTGCTTCTATAGATAAAAGAGTAATTAGCTAAGACATCTTGTGACTATTAGGGGAGACTTGAAGCTTCTGCACATTGTAACCCATGAGCTTTTCACGTGAAATCATTGTAATCTATAGTGTGAAAAAGAGAATAAAAACGGGCGTTAGATTTTGCCACCTGGCTCATGGGAATGCTGGTGGTCTCCTGACCTCCCCGCCTCCTTTCACCTTACTTTTTGAGTCTGGGCCCTTGTCTCTCCCATCTCTTGCAGCGCACACTGCCAGGGGACTCGGTTATATCAGGGGCGTCATGAATCCCCGATAGATCAATGGAACAGAATAGAAACACAGAAATAAAGCCACATATTTATAGCCAACTGATCTTTACAAAGATTACAAGAACATATATCAGGGAAAGGGTATCTCTTTCAATAAATGATGCTGTGGAAAATAATTTGCCATATGCAGAGGAATGAAACTGGACCCATATTGCTCACTGTATACAAAAATCAATTCAAGATGGATTAAAGACCTAAGTGTAAGACCTGAAACTATAAAAACACTAGAAGAAAACCTAGGGAAAACTCTTTTGGACATTGATCTAGGCAAAGAATTTATGATTAAGACCTCAAAACCACAGGCAACACCACCAAAAATTGACAAATGGGACTTAATTAAGCTAAAAGGCTTCTGCACAGCAAAGGAAATCAAGACAGTGAATTGACAATCTGTAGAATGGGAGAAAATATTTGCAAACTATTCATCTAACAGGAGACTAATATCCAGAATATACAAGGAATACAAACAGCTCAACAACAAGAAAATACAAACAATCCCATTAATAAGTGGGCAAAGGACATGAATACATACTTTTCAAAAGAAGACAGGCAAATGGCCAAAAAGTATATGAAAAAAATGTTCAACATCACTAATTATTAGAAAAATGCAAATTAAAACCACAATGAGATATCATCTTACCCTGGTCAGAATGGCTATTACTAAAAAGACAAAAAATAACAAATATTGGCAAGAATGTGGAGATAAGGGAACTCTTATCTGCTGGTGGAAATATAAATTAGTACAACTTCTATAGAAAACAGTACAAAGATTTCTCAAAGAACTGAAAATAGAAGTACCATTGGATCCAACAATCCCACTACTGGGTATCTACCCAAAGGAAAACAAATCAATACTTAAAAGGATACCTGCACTTGTATGTTTGTTGTAGCACTATTCACAATAGCAAAGGTATAGAATCAACCTAAAGACCTAAGTTCCATCAATGGAGGAATGGAAAAAGAAAACGTGTTATATTTACACAATGGAATAATACTCTGACATAAAAAGGAATGAAATCATGTCTTTTATAGCAATACGGATGGAACTGGAGATCATTATCTTGAATGAAACAAGCTAGGCACAGTATATATTACATATTCTCATTCACAAGTGGGTGTTAAAAAATGTGTACACATGGATATAGAGAGTGGAATGATAGAAAATGGGGAGTCAGAAGTGTGAGGATATGGCAGGGAGGCAGATGATGAGAAATTAGCTAATGGGTACAATGTACATTATTCCAGTGATGGATATTCTAAAAGCCCTGACTTGACCACTGTACAATCTATGCATATCACAAAATTGCACACATACCCCATATGTTTACAGAAATATTAATAAAAACCATTGTATAAATATGCAACCAATAAGGGGAAACTGAAAGAACCCAAACTGCTAGAACCCAGAAAAGTACTACTGAATCTCTATTGTTGAAATAGTTCATTAGTTACTTCCTATGGTCTTTAACAGGAATTTTGTTACTTATTAATAAGTTAATTCTTCTGAACAACAAACACATCTACAATACTTTTTATCTATCAGTACTGAGGTAGGCTCATAAGGATACAAAAAGTGAAAAAGACACAAAAAAATCTGACTTTCTTCTTGGTATTTCCTCTTAGACTTCTCTCAGACATACCAGATTTAAATTATCCCAAATCATATTTTCAAACTTCCTCTAAATTTATACTTCCTTCAATTTTCTCTATATCTGAAGATATTTTCATTATTTGTAAGCCATAAATTGGATATGGGATTAATTCCCAAAATAAAGAGACCAAGCAGCTCAAGGTCAAGAAAACAAAAATCCAGTTAAGAAATAAGCAAGGTACCTGAATAGACATTTGTCAAAAGAAGATATACAAATGGACAACTGATATATGAAGAAATGCTCAACACTGCCAATCATTAGGGCAATGCAGATTAAAATCACAATGAAATGTCATCCCATATCTGTCAGAATGGCTTTTTCCCAAAAAGATGAAAGATAAGTGTTGGCAAGGATGTAGAGAATAGGAGACCCTTAAACACTGTTGGGGGGAATATAAATTAAGATAGCTATTATGTAAAACAGCATGGAGGTTCCTCAAAAATCTAAAAATGGAATTCATCATATGATCCAGCAATCCCACTTCTGGGTATTTACCCAAAAGATTTGATATCAGCTTGTTGAAGAGATGTCTGCACCTTCCTATTTACTGCAGCCCTATTAACAATAGCCAAGTTATAGAATCAATCTAAGTGTCCATCAACAGATGAATGGAGCAATCCATGCAACCTAAAATATTTCTACCTCCCTAATATTTTGAAATAAAAAAAGATGAAGAAAATATGGTATAAATACAAAATGGAATACCTTTCAGCCTTTAAAAACAAAGAAATTCTGTGTTTGTGACAACATGGATGGAATTGGAGAACATTGTGCTAAGTGAAATGTCAGGCACATAAAGACAAATACTACATTTGCTCACTTATATATGGACTTGAAAACAATTGAGCTCATAAAAGCAGAGAGCAGAATGGTGGTTACAGAGGCTAGGGGATGGGGGGATGGAAAGATGATGGTTGCTATGCTTTGAATGACTCCTCCAAAATTCATGTTTAAACTTAATCCTCAATGTGGCCATTTTAAGAGGTGGGACCTTTCAGAGGTGATCGGATCATGAGGGATGCACCCTCATGAATGGTTTAATCCATTCATGGATTAATGGATTAATGGGTTAAAAGACTAATAGGTTATAATGAGATATGAACTAGTGGCTTTATAAAAGGAAGAAGAGAGACCTAAGCTGGCACATTAGCATGCTCAGCCCCCTCACCATGTGATACCCTGTGTCACCTTGGGACTCTTCAGAGAGACTTCACCAGCAAGAAGGCTCTCACCAGATATGGACCCCTGATCTGTGTCTCAGCCTCCATAACTGTAAGAAATGAAGTAATTTGCTTTATAAATTACCTAATTTCAGGTATCCTGTTACAAGCAAGAGAAAACTAAGACAATGTTCAAAAGATATAAAATCTCAGTTAAACAGGAGGAAATTTTTTTCTTTTTTTGAGTTCTGTTGTATAATGTGGGGAATATAGTTAATAATAGAGTACTGTATGCTTCAAAATTGCTAATAGTAAATTTCAAATGTTCTCGTCACTAAAAATGTTACGCATTTGAGGTGAGGGATATGTTATAATAAATAGCTTGATTTAATTATTCCACACTGTATTAATAAATTATAACATCACTTCATACTCCATAAATTTATCCAATTTTAAATTGTCAATTTATGAGAAAGAAGAATAAAACTATAAAAAAGAAAAATGAACATATTTTCACTCAGTTTCTCAAGCCAGGACTGTGAAGTCACTCCTGGTAGCTTTTACCTCACCCCTCACATCTTACATTGCTACCAATCTGTCAATTCTTCCTCCTGAACATTTCCTTGAACGTCTGTGCTCTCCCCATCTCCACCTAGATACCCCAATGGCCTCCTAACTGGCTTCCTTACTTCCATGTTTGCCTCCTTTCTCCATACTTATTGATTCTTCATTTGGCAACTAGAAAAAATTTTTTAAAAGAACTTAGATTGTGTCACTCTCCTTTTTAAAAGTCTTAATGGCTTCCTATTTTCTATGAAGTAAAAATGCAAACTCCTTCTTAACAAAGACCTACCAACCCCACAGATCTGGCTTCTGCCACCCTCTCATCTCTCACCCTCGTCCTCCAGGCACCTGGCCCTCTTAATTCCTCTCACAGACAGCAATCTTTCCATTCCTGCCTCAGATTTTTCACACATGCTGTTCTCTCTGCCTGAATATTATCCCTCACTCTTTTCAGCTGGCTCGTTTTTTTCTTTCACTTCATCTCCAAACACTCAGACTGCAGTATTTTCCCCTGTAATTCTCTCTAATTTAAGGCAGTTACTCCAATTCATAACCATGTATATATTTATTTGCTTGTTTAATTTTTGCTTACTGCCTACCTACCCTATTCAAATGTTAATTCCATGAGGGCAGGTAATTATATCTGTTTTATTCATTAAGGTAAATCCTACCATAAATTTGGTATATAATAGACACTCAAATATTTGTGGAATGCATGAAAATAAAAGATTTCCTAAGCCTTTGTCATTGAGTATCACTTGATTTAACCAAAGCTGTGTACCACCTGTTCTATAAACTTAATCTTTTTCTATAGGCTGACTGTAAACCAAGTTTTAAAAAATAATGTAGCCCTATCCTAAGTCACAAAGTTGAGGGAGTTGTAAGTTAGTAGTCTAATTTTATTTTTAGTGCATATTAAAATAAATATATATGTAACGAAATAAAACTTTTTATCCATAAACCATCTAAAATTATCTTGTGGGAAATTAATGAATAAGAACTTTTTTAATGAAGGAGACCTGCCTTCTGTTAGGTGTGGAGCAAGCCCTGTACTATTAGGACTGACACTGATTACACTGGTGACCATGAACAAATCATTTGAGTTTCCTTCGTTTCCACTTCTCTATCTGTATTACGGAGATAATATTAGCTGCTCTGCCTAGTTCATATGAAGATTTAATAAGAGTGGTTGTGAAAATGCTCTTTTTATATATGAGAGATTTTACTTTTAAAATTATTGATTTTAGAATAAGTTACTACTGTTGTTTATTTCTTGGGGTGTTTAGTCATATTTACTCCTGATATGGCATAACAAAGAAGAATGTATATTAGTTTCCATCATGGTCATGAACACTAGTATTTAATACAATAAACAGAAGTTTATAATGGGATAGTGCAAATACCCTTTCACCATTGATTTGCCTTTTTTCTTCCCTTACTTGCTTAATTAGATGTCAGCTTATCTTTCATTAATCCTATTCCACTTAGTAAAACACATGCTCATAATTTGCACACTTATGTTTGTAGCAGCGCTCTTCACAATCAATAGCCAAAAGATGGAAGCAATCCAAGTGTCCATCAGTGGATGGATGGATAAGGAAAATGTGGTATATAAACACAATGGGGTATTATTCAGCCTTAACAAGAAGGAAGTTCTCTTATATGATACAACATGAATGAACCTTAAAGACATCATGCTAAAGTAGTCGCAAAAAGACAAAGAGAGTATGATTCCACATAAATGAAGTATCTAGAGTTGTCAAATTCATAGAAACAGAAAATAGAAGAGTAGTCATCAGGGGCCAGGGGTGGGAATAGGGGGAGTTATTTTTTAATGGATACAGAGTTTCAGCTTTTCAAAATGAAAATATTGTGGAGATTAGTCACACAACAATGTTAATATATTAACACTATTGAACTGTTCACTTAGACAATAGTTAAGAAGGTAAATTTTATATTATGCATTTTTTACCATAATAAAAAAATTTGGAGATTAGCCAAGATGGTCTACTAGAGACATTCTTTGTTGGGTCATCCCAGGTGGAAGGCAGAATATTAGACTGAGGAAAGGGGAGAGCAATTGCAGCTTAGGTGTGGATCACAGGAAGGGACAACAGAGATGCATGGGGACTCAACTGAGAAAAACTGAGGAGCTGAGAAAAAGAAGATGGAGAGAAGACAGTGGTGCAGTCCAAACCCAGAGCCCGCTTAAAGGGTAAGGAGGGCTTCCCCTCCCCCACATAAGTACCTTCAGTGAACATTGGGACATAAAACATATTGGAGGTGCTTCCACCCTTGACGAGCTCAGGCATGGTGGCTAAATAGGAATAAAAGGGCGAAACAGCAATCCACAGAAGTCTGGGTATTCAAAGTGACACTCCATGGGAGAGTGCCACGAGAGACCAGAGTGCCGGCTCTCTTACACCTAGACACTACCTCCTCTGCACCTCCTCCGATCACAATATCAAAGAGAGTAATTTTAGCTCATGGGCCAGCTGGTAGCTATGGCCTGTCCACCCCTATGGAAATCATGAGAATATTCTGAACCAAGAAGCAGTGAACAGCTGCTTCTCCACAGTGGGCGCACGTTCCCAGCCAAGTGCACCACTGAGAGTGAGGCTGCTGCAATTTGCGAGCTTCCTGCCTGTAGGCATTTCATGGGATCATGTGCTGGTGTCTTAGACAGGTGGGCTGGACCCGGTGTCCCCCAGACACAAGAGCCATGCAGGGAAACACAGGGGAGAGGTCTTGGTCCTGGACTCGGGTGGTGAGTAAGCCTTTGTGGACATATCCAATGGGAGAGCATAGAGGCACTGAGGAACAGGGATCTATGAGCACACACATTCCCCACACCCATAGGAGAACCACCATATTAGATGGGGTGAGGTGCTCAGAGTGAATTAGCCTAGCCCCTGGTTCCCATGACCACTGAATGCCTCAGGCATGCCAGCTGAATGGGAGCAGCAGCCCCTTCCCCCACTCATTACAATAGAGAGTGCAGCCTAAGCCAAGAAACTTGCAAGTGGCTGCTTCTCCCAGGTGGGAGTGTGCCCCTCGCAGAGGCTCCTGTGGACAGAGAGGCCTACCTCTCTCTCACTGAGGTCTTGTGGTGGAACAGGTGTGCACAATTAGGAATCTCCCCACCTGCCAGTGTCTCACAGAGACGCATGCTAGTGGGTCAAACAGACAGACTGAGAGGTAGTTTGAGAGCTGGTCTCAGATGGTGTGGGAACTCATGTGGATTGATTTGATGGGAGAGTGCTATAGAGTTCCATGTAGCAAATAGGGAGAGTGCTCATAGGATGTGATTGATCATATCCTATGCCACAAAATATGTCTCAGCAAATTTAAATAAATGGAAATTATACCATGTATCTTCTCAGACCACTGTGGAATAAAATTAGAAATCAATTCCAATAGAAACAATCAACTCTACACAAAGTCATGGAAATTAAACAACTTAACTCCTGAATGATTATTGGGTCAAGGAGGAAATTAAAGTGAAAATCAAAACATTCTTTGAACTAAATGACAAAGGGGACACAAGTTATCAAAATCTGTGGGATTCAGCAAAAGCAGTCACAAGAGGAAAATTCATATCCTTAAACGTCTACATGAAAGGACAGAAAGATCACAAATCAACAATCTAGGCCGGGCGTGGTGGCTCACACCTGTAATCCTAGCACTCTGGGAGGCTGAGGCGGGTGGATCACTAAGGTCAGGAGTTTGAAACCAGCCTGAGCAAGAGTGAGACCCCATCTCTACTAAAAATAGAAAGAAATTAATTGGCCAACTAAAAATACATAGAAAAAATTAGCTGGGTATGGTGGCACATGCCTGTAGTCCCAGCTACTCAGGAGGCTGAGAAAGAAGTATTGCTTGAGCCCAGGAGTTTGAGGTTGCTGTAAACTAGGCTAACACCATGACACTCTAGCCTGGGCAACAGAGTGAGATTTTGTCTAAAAAAAAAACAAACAAAAAAATCTAATAAATAATCTCAAGGAATTGGAAGAGGGAGAGCAAACCAAACCCAGCAGAAGAAAAGAAATAATTAAGGTAAGACTAGAACTCAATAAAATCAATAACAAAAGAATTATAAGAAGATTAATGAAAGAAAAAGTTGGTTCTTCAAAAACATAAACAAAATCGACAGGCCTCTCACTAGATTAAGCAGAAACAGAAAAGAAAGGACCCTTACAAGGTCAATCAGAAATGAAAAAGGAGATATTACAACTGATACCACAGAAATAGAAAAATATCATCTCTGAATACTATAAAAATTTCTACACACATAAACTTGAAAATGTTGAGGAAATGGACAAATTTTTGGAAAATACAACTTCCCTAGCCTCAGTCAGGAAGAAATAGAACTTCTGAACAGACCAAGATCAAGTAACAAAATTGCAGCAGTAATAAAATAAAAAATCTCCAAACAAAAAAAGTCTCAGACCAGATGGTTTCACTGTCAAATTTTAACACATCTACAAACAAGAACAGGTACCTATACTGCAGAAATTATTTTATAACATAGAGAAGGAAGAAATCCTCTCCAACTTGTTCTATGAAGCCAATATCACCTTGATGTCAGAGCCAGGAAAGGACACAACAAAAAAAGAAAAATACAGACCAATATCCCTTATGAATATAGATGCAAAAATTCTCAATAACATCCTAGCAAACTGAATTCAGTTGCATATCAAAAAAATAATCCACCATGATCAAGTGGGCTTCATCCCAGAGATGCAAAGGTTGGTTCAACATATGTGAATCTATAAATGTGATTCACCACATAAATAGAGGAAAAACAAAGACCATATGATCCTCTCAATAGGTGAAGAAAAAGCATTTGACAAAATTCAGCACCCTGTTATGATAAAAACTCTTAACAAAATAGACAAAGATGGAATATATCTCAGAATTATAACATCCATAAATGACAAACTCACAGCCAACATCAAGCAAGAAGTCAAATTATTGCTCCTTGCTGACAATATGATCTTATATCTAGAAAACCCCAAAGGTTGTGTCAAGATACTCCTGGAATTGATAAATGAATTCAGCAAAGTCTCAGGTTACAAAATCAATGTACACAAATCAGTAGTATTCCTATACACCAAAAACAGTCAAGCTGAGAATCAAAGACTCAATACCTTTTACAATAGCTACAAAATAAATAAATAAATAAATACATAAATAAATAAATAAATAAAATACCTAGGAATATATTTAACCAAGAAGGTGAAAGATCTCTACAAACAGAACTATGAATAACTGAGGAAGGAAACTGCAGATGATGTAAACAAATGGAAAAACATATCATGCTCATGGATTGGCAGAATCAACATTGTTAAAATGTCCATACTACCCAAAGTGATTTGCAGATTCAATGCAATCCCCATCAAAATACCAATGCTACTTTTTTTGCAGATCAGAAAAGATAATTCTATAGTTTGTTTGGAACCAGAAAAGAGCCCTATTAGCCAAAGAAACCTTAAGCAAAAGGAAAAATTCTGGAGGCATCACTTTATCAGACTTTAAGCTATTCTACAAAGCTATAGTAACCCAAACAGCATGGTATTGGCACAAAAATACATATACCAATGGAACAGAACCGAGAACCAAGATATAAAACCATCCACATACTGCCATCTAATCTTTGACAGAGCAGACAATAATATACACTGGGAAAAAGAATCCCTATTCAATAAGTGGTGCTTGGAAAATTGGATAGCCACATGTAGAAGATTGAAACAGGATCCTTATCTCTCACCACTCATAAAAATTAATTCACAATGAATAACAGACTTAAACCTAAGGCTTGAAACTATAAGAATTCTAGAAGAAGAGGTTGGAAAAACTCTTATAGATATCAGCCTAGGCAAAGAGTTTATGAATAACGCACCAAAGGCAATCACAGCAACAACAAAAATAAATAAATGAGACCTGATTAAATTAAAAAGCTCTGCACAGACAAGGAAACAATCAGTAGAGTGAATAGACAACCTACAGAATGGGAGAAAATATTTTCATGCTATATATCAGATAAAGGGCTAAAAACCAGAATCTACAGCTAACTCAAGCAAATCAGCAAGAAAACATAAAATAATCCCATGAAAAAGTGGGCAAAAGACATGAACAGAAGCATTTCAAAAGAAGATAGGCCAATGGACAAAAAACATGAAAATATTCTCAACATCTCTCATCATCAGGGAGATGCAAATCAAAACCACAATGAGATATTCCCTAACTCCAGGGAGAATAGCTTTTATCAAAAAGTCCCAAAACAACAGATGCTGGTGTCAATGTGCAGAGAGTAACACTTATACACCATTGGCGGGACTGTAAACTAGTACAACCTCTATAAAAAGTAGTATGGAGATACCTGAGAGAACTAAAAGTACACCTATCATTTGATCCAGCAATCTCACTACTGGGTATTTATCCAAAGGAGAAAAAGACATTTTATGAAAATGATACTTGCACTTGAGTCTTTATAGCAACACAATTCACAATTGCAAAGATATGGAAATAACCCAAGTGCCCATCAATACATGACTGGGTTAATAAAATGTGGTATATGTATACCATGGAGTACTACTCAGCCATAAATAATGGTGAACTAATACCTTTTGTAACAACCTGAACGAAACTGGAGACCATCCTTATAATGAAATATGGCAAGAATGGAAAAACACACACCAGTTGTACTCACTACTACATTGGACCTAATTGATTAACAAACATGTTCACATATGATAGTAAAAATCAATGGAAATCAAGCAGGTGGGAAGAGGGAGGGGAGTGGGTAAATTCACACCTAATGGGTACAATGCATGCTATCTGGGTGATGGACACTCTTATAACTTTGACTCAAACTGTACAAAAGCAAGTCATGTAACCAAAATGTTTGTAGCCCTGTGATATTCTGAAATTAAAAAAAATTTTTTTTAAAAAGCCTATTTGTAGATGTGTTTCTACTATATTCATGCTCTTGCATTGATTGTGACTAAGAATACAAATTAAATAAAAATGTAATAATAATATTAATAGCTAAACTTTAATGGACACTTACACTGACTTTATAAAGAAAAAAATTGAAGTACAGCAGGATTACCTAACATGTCCAAGGTTACACAGCTAGTAAGTAGTGGAACCAGAATATCCCAGGCAGTCTGGTTTGGTTTGGTGCATCTGTCTCACCAAACTAGCAGTAGGTACTCTGAAGATGAATTTAGCTCTCACTAATAAACTTAGGATTTCAGAAATGTCTCTTTTTCCGTTCACATTTTCACCTCTGTTGAATATGAATTAACTTCCCTCTTGTTTCCCATTTTTCCCTCTTTCATCCCCTACAGAAAGACCCAGTCATCCTAAGATTAATCACATAAATCTCAACTGTCAGAATTAAAAATCCCTGTTGATCCAAACATTTGGGCAAAAGCCACTCATCAGAGTGGCTTAAAAATACTGAGGAAAATTATTTGGCCCCTTCATCATCTGCAGATAGACCTTCATTGCCCGAGTAGAATGAAAAGTAATAAACATTGTAGAACTACTGAGAGATCTAAAGCTTAAATCTAATCAACTAACAGTAGCTTCTATTCTAGACATGTTACACTACAACAACCACTTCCAGAATTTAAAGTAACTGTCCTCAACTTTCGTGCGATGTAAGTAGAAAAACAGAGGTTTCTGTGTCAAGTTATTTAGCTAGTCTGACTCCAGTTTCATCATTTGTAACTATTTTCTGGCAGATTATCAAGAAGATTAGATTAGCTAATATATATAAAGTACCCAGCACACAAGAACTGAATTAACTAAGTGTCCCATAAATGGCAACTTTTATTATAACCATGTATAAATGTGGGTTATTCAGTCTTAAACACAGGAATAGAATGATACAGACTGCTTCCTGATTTCTTCTCCAGGACCCCTCCAATCACAGTGAGTGCAGAGTATAAAGTGTTAGGGAGGTTCCAGGACCCACCCCAGCCAAGACCTGGAGAAGATGTGAGGACTGCTCTTCATTATCTGAATTTTGCTTTATTCTGTGGCTGGTCCTCTCCTGATGTCCCTGTCCTGGAATTCTTGACTAGATTCCTGCCTTGCCCACTGCCTGAATGTCCTAGCCAGCAACCTAATCCTTGTGTGGTGTGGGCTTCCTGCTGCTGGATCCCAGGCTCATAGCATCGGACCCCATACCTCCCCAGTGTCTACATCCCTCCTTCTGGACTGTCAACTATTTGCTACGTGGGCTTGGCAAGCTGCCTGTGCCCAGGGTGTTGGAGAGCTGGGCCATGATTTGGATTTTTTATGAATGTCTTTGCTTGAGTTGTGCTTTTCTTTGAAAATAGAACTCTGGGTTTCTGGTCTCAGAGGCAAACATATTTGTACCCTGGGAGCCCATTCCTAAAGCAATGGAGTCCTGACCTTCTGCCCCTTAGTGACTAGCCTGAACTTGACTTTCTCTGCTGGGCTGCTCTGGCCTCCTCCAGAACTGTAGAGGCTCAGAGTTGTTAACACATTTGACTGTTCTTTTTTCTATCTTGACAAACTTCACTGGGTTGCAACTCTTCAAAACCTTTTACTCTGTAACCATTTCTAGCACTGTTATTTCTCCTTGTCTTCCCTTCTTTGTGTGAGAAATGGCTCAAAAGCCCAGATTTTGGCATAAGAACTCCTAGATTGTTTTTATAGTCCCAACGTTGTACTTCTTTGTTACAGCTCGATATTCCTAAATTTTGTTCCAAGTCTCATTATTTTACATTTATAAATATCAGGTTGTATTAATTGGTTCCAGCTTTTAAAATGTTCCATCAGAGGTTATTTTCTGCTATTTTGATAGTGGTTTCTAAACCTGGAGTGCCAAAGCCCTGATGTGGGCCATGTTCTGTAGGTATCCCTGAAGGACTGATGTGGAACGGAAAGATACGCAGATTCTTGGTTTCGCTGTATTCTTTGAAGGCTACGCTGGCCATAATAGCTTCAAAGAATTTCAACAAGTTCCTAAGACATGACCTTCCCTTTCCGAAAATCACGTTAGCCAGGCTTGCCTTAATCAAGCTGTGCTTTTCTAAGCATCCTTTTACTTGATCTCCTGCAGCAGTTTTTAATACTCTCCCTACAAGTGAAGTTAAACTAACTGGCCTGTAATTTCCTGGTGTGTCCCTAAGCTCTCTGAAATAACGGCATTAGGTTGGCTACCTTCCAATTCTTCCAGAATTTTTTTGTTTTGTTTTAAAATGCAGGATTGAAAGGGCCAGAGAATGCTTCCTGTCTCCTTTTTCCTTCATTTCTTCCATGACATACTGCTCTTTTTGTTCCCAGTAGATCTGCCATTTTAATAACTTCAAACCTCTTAAATGTTTTCACATATTATTTGTTCCTATCTCTGAAGCATGAGTTTTCCATTTTTCATTTTGACAAGGGCCACCCCCCAAAATAAAGGCTTGCAATTCTATTGAATTGACTATTAATTCAAGGCACTGTTTAAGAAATGAGTTTCATATTAGAAATCTGGAGAAGGGTGGCAAACTAGATTATAATTAAATCTGTGTTCTTACTTGTGAATTATTATGAATACATGTTGGAAAAGACCTGAGAGATATGTTTATATGCCAGGAAATAGGAACCCAAAAATGGAACTATTACATCTAGGCATACTAATCCAATGCACTAGCAAAGTGTCTTAAAAATGTGGTAAAACGAATTAGTTCTAAAGATATAACATTTGTATCTTACATTTTTTAAAACTGCATTTGGCACATTATTTTAAAATCTAACATCAGAAAAATCTTTCCACCTGTAATGTTCTCCCAGTTACAATAGAAAGACTCATAGAATTATTTTAGGATATATTTGTTAAAAATGTAAGTTCTTATTTTTTTACTGACAGGAGTAAAGAAGAAAATTAATAATTATTTTCATTTGTAAAATTGCACCATATCACATAATCTTTAGGATTGTCCAAGTTCTTTATTGTATAAAAACTTTGTTGATTACACATTTAAATAAGTGAGTCATCAACTAGGGCATTTATTCTCTATAGGCAATTTTTGTTTCAGCAGGCTTTTTATTTTTCAATTTTGCAGTGACCTAATTTGTCTTTTATAAATAAGTCAGACAGGCACATAACCCATGGCCCATTTGTGGATGGATGCTCATTTCCAGGCAGGTAGGTATGGTGATTATTATCATGACATGAAAAGAAATGTAGAATGGAATCTAAAAACGTTTAAGATGTTTGGCTCTGATGTCAGATAAGTTGGATAAACAAACCCCTGCCAACTGGTAGCCTTTTCTTTCTAATTTATCAAAGTCATAATGACAAATCTGACATTTGCACATTTATCTTATAAAGTTCACCTACTGTGTATCAGATTTAATCACAAGTGGGAGAATCTTTGCATTTATGGTACGCATAGACCTCTCTCATCGAGAACATTTCAGTTGGTTTTAAATGATCATTAATATTTTCCTTTTTAATTTTGGTCAGGACTGAGTATACCTGTAAATGAACAGTTCAGATTCTCTATGTGTGCCACAAAGCATACACACACAGAAAAATATTTGTGCATATTTAGCACATAAATTTAAGTTTAGACATGAATCAAAAGCATGTACTTTTTCCAGTATTTGAAATGCTTTGCCCTACACATTTCCATCTTTAAGATTTCAAAGTTGTAATTAAAATATGTACAGGATTTATCTTTCCTATCTAGTGTATATTATAGCACATAACTACACATTTAGTACACATTCATTCAGTCTTTTCCCATTTTTATGGCTTTGTTTGAGCTGTTCCCTTTTCGCAGAATGCCCTCTCCCACATTTGAATGTCAAGGTCTACCCTTCCAAGGGTGGGCAGCTTTGAGACCAGTGGAATAGTACGAGGCTTGTGGTAAAGTAGAAAAACATGATGCCCTGTATTTAACTATGGTTAAATCCAAATTCTTCAATTTTCTAGTTAGCAGACTTCCTACGTTCTCTATGCCTCCATTTTCCTATGTGTAAAATGGGGGTTTTATATTTCCTTTTAGAATTTTGATGTGGGTTATTGACATATCTAAAAGATCAGAATTATCAAGCCCTTTCCTTTCCTTCCAAATGCCACCTTCTCCACAAAAATTTCTCTGGATCCCACACCTCTCTGCCAACTACACCAACTAATAATAATCTCATTTTATCTTCCTTTGAATTCCCATAGCACTTCACTTGTCTCTGAAAGACTTCACTGACCATTTTCTACACTGTGTTACACTCATTCAGCAAATATTTATTGAATGTCTACTGTATGCAAGGCTTATAAACATATATTTTTTCATTTTATTTTCCTTTTATAGTCCTTAAGCTTCTTGAAGTTAGAGTCTTTATAATACTCATGTCCCCTCTTTCCTCTCCTTTGTCTAGTAATGTGTGGCACTAGTTCTTGAACAAGAATGTATTAATACTTGTTAATATTTGGTAAAACTTGCTAATATATAACGCAGGCAATATTTGTGTATCCATTTTTATATGTGTCTGCATCCTCATATAGGATTACATATTGGAAATGGTGCTGATATGACAGTGCATGGGATCATCCTCATCCTCAGTATTAAATAATAATGATAATAATAAAGTAAAACCCAACATTCCTGGGAATATACACAAAGGAGAATATTCTGTTTTCCTTCCCACGTGAGTCCTTGGAGTAGTTCCTGCTAGAGCAAAACATGGTTTCCAAAGAGAGAAGGTGAGTGAACAAACAAGCTGTAGCTATGTCTCTATGGAATTACATTAGCACAAATCTAAGCAGGTTTTCAAAGAACTATGGTTTATAAATAAAGGCTCTCTCATATATACAATACTGTGGCTAGATGAAATTCTAAGGTTTCAGGGGAAATTACACAATTTCAAAATGAGGCTGTGTGTACACAACACCAAGCCATCCAAATGAAAACTTGAGCAAATCACTTAGGAATGTGGTCTTTGCTAGCCCAGACATTTCAAGTCGTAACTGGAAATATGTAATGTGGTTCTGACACTATTTTACTACTCATGGATGAACTGTGCTATAGTGAAGTCTCACTTTAATTTGCTGCTCCTAATCAACCGCAGTCTAGGAAACCAGAAAGCCAAATTGGTTAGAATTGTGTTTAAAGAAAGAATGACTAGGCTCTGATTTAAGTTCAACGAGAGTATCTGACAAGTGGAAGTCGATATTTAATATAAGCGCTTAAATGTATAGCTGTTATATTTTGAGTTCTCCTTCTGAAATGGATCTCTATAAATTTACCATGTCACACAAGCAATTTTGTTAGATCATCTCTTCTCCCATATTACAGTGTCCTTTGAGAAAGAAAATATAAGACTTTCTAAATAGGCTCCTGAGGAGTTTTCCTGTGGCAACAGTCCTAGTTGCTGCAGATCATGCAAAGCGTTAAATAGAAATAGACCCATGAACAGCCTGTCCATGTTGCTCAGGAGTCTGGAAGTCTCAGGAGATTTTTGGCTCTGGGCCTTTTCCATGGCCACCACTTACTACCTTGGAGCTCTACAGGCATTTCCAGTGGCTTTTCAGTTCACTTTGCATGAGGCACTAGGTGACAGAGTTCCTGAACAGGTCCTAAGTGCAAAGGGACTCAGATTGGAGATGTGCCCCTCTTCTCTAGATGTGAAACCTGTCCTTGGCCGATGCTGACCAGGAGCTGGAATTTGTTTTATATTCTTCGTCATTTTTGCTACAGCAATTGGCATTAATGAATGGCGCACATAAGTTTTAGTCTCTATGGTGCTCCACCCTGCCTTCCCTTTTCTTCTGGAACCATTCAGAAAAGAGTATGTGAGCGGGTGTGAGAGGCTTACTGCCCGAATACTCCACCGGAAGAATGTGGTAGAGCCAGATGTGAAATGGACCTCCTCTGAGGGAAGAATATGCAACTAAGAGTCACAGCACATATTGGAGAGGAATGGCTCTCTGACTTCACTCTGGATTCATAACATTGTGCTATCCCACATCCAAGTCATATGCCTGTCCAGATTAGATGTCAAAATTGGCCTGTTATCATCTCTGATTTTTACTGAGCATCTTTGAAGAAGAAAGAATCCTTCATGAGGCTAATTGATCCCAGGCTTGAGAATTGGACATGGATTACTATGGCCACTTCAAAAGAAAAATTTCAATATTTTAAATCCAGGTATCATATAATGTTTCAACTGTAGCACGCTCATTCAGAATATCATAACAAAAGAGATAAGGTATGTTATTCGACTCCAAATGCACAGATAAGTTTGCCATGATAGTGAGAACAGTGTAGCAAGAGTTAATGCTATAAAAATCATAGTATTGTCTATTGTGAATAACTCCAATGAAACTTGTTCAGATAGTATGCAGGCAATACTAAAGAGACTGTTATGTAATCACCTAAGACCTGAGACATATAAAAACTTTATTAGCCATCACTGAAATAAAGTGCAAACAAGTTTGTCTTAGAAAGATCCAAACCCCTTTAAGTTTTAGGTCTCCAGAGCCATAAAACAGTGCCAGACAAATTTTAAGTAATATTCTAATTAATCACTGGATTTTTATAGTTTCTTGAAAGCTGTAAGTTAGATATTAAAAAGGCAGGGTGAGACGAAATCTCCTCGTATTGAGCGTGAGTCCTAAGTCCTTTGCATAAAAGCCTGGTTGGGCAGCCTAGCCAGATTTTTATACTAAGCAGCTGCTAGAAATGGAATGGACCATTAATCTGAAGAGTATTGTTATTTTCATATTGATTAAAGTGGGATGTACAATGTGCACAAAGTTCACAAACTGATGAAAAATTATTCCAGCTGTGCCTCTGTTTTATACAACAAACACTTTGTGGGGCATTTCTACATTGTTTCTTTGGTAAAACTAATACTTTGTAATACACAAATAATATAACTCTCTTTAATACCATCACATACTCAGTAATTACCATGGAAAAGTATGACCCAACACTTTTGTATATAAAAGTTTCTGATTTAGATTTTTCAATTGGATGTAGTGATGGTACAAATAATCTGGGACAATTTTATTCCTAATGGGGACTTTTATCAAAAAAGGAGGCAGTTTTTGTTGTGTCCACCATCAGGAACAAATATCTCCAATGAGGAGCAGGACTTGACTTTTAAAGAATGAATTAAATAAAAAAATGCCTCTCACATTATTACTTCAATTCTCTTTTCTAAAAATTACAAAAATCTCTTTGATAAACACTTTTACCTACCTCATAAAATAAGGGAACACTAACACCTCCAGGTTTTTTTGCTTTTTTAGATGAGGCAGTTCCAACAATTGCATTTATTTCATTGATCTGTAAGAAAATTAAATTTACTTACAATGAAAAAGAAGGGCTTACTTAAGGAATACTTAGATATATGTAATTTTCAAATATCTGGGTGACTTGAGGAGTTGGGGAAGCTAGGAAGAAATAGATACCCAACAATTAGGTAAAATATTTAGAGTCACTTTTGTCAGCTGTTGGTAATGGCATGAGTATGTGTCATCCAACAGATCTTTTATATGCTGGCACTCCCCTCTGACCTCTGACAGCTGTGATTCCCTGTAGCCTTCATTTTCCAGTTAGTCATGTACTTCCCTGGGATCTTAACTAGTTTAGTCTTTTATTATTATTAAGACTTTTATTAAATAATTCCTCACAGGACCTAGCATGGTGCCTGCCATGGCCTCAGAAATCTTTTGTCAAATGAATGAATGTTGAATGGACAATAATGAACAAAAATGAATTCCAGATTGAATAATTCAAATTTATTCTAGCTGAATACTTACTTAAAATAATCCACCAAAATTTACAGAACAGTCCAAGAATATAGCAGCTTTATTTATTTTATAATTATATTCTATTATGTTAAGTAAAAAATCTTCAGGGGACTTTGAGGTGGGAAGGGACAGGTACCTGCTGAAGAATGTCTTGCCACAATACCATACTGAAGAGCTTTCGCTGAGGGACCTGGACGGCGAGAGTGAGGGCGCGAATGAGAAGATCATCCTCAGTCTGGTTCCCAACCACAAAAGCGATGGAGGCCTTCCAATCGTTCTATCATAAAATAAGAAGGAATTAGATTTCAAATATTCCTGGCTAGGTAATTTTGTGTCTAGCACTTCCACTGAAAAACAGGATAACTTTCCTGTAAACGTTCCCTTAAAGACAGGGTGGGACCTTGCGGTGTATGTGGGTCTCTGATCAAAGTAGCCGCAAGGCGGCAGTGTTGTGCCGAATTTCATGCAACTTGACTAAAAAACAATTTTCTTGAGAAACTAACCTTTTTATTTTAAGGAAGACAATTTGAAAAAAATGACACTTTCACTAGAATGCTGTCCAAGAGTAATCTGGTGTTGGAAAGCAATAGTTCATTCCTATGTCACAAATATACATTAAAGATGTAGTCTCAAAAGCAGGAATCTTTATATTTTTTCCCCCTGGTACATCCTAAGACTCCAAATAGTGCTAGGAATATACAAGGAGATGAAAAAATATTTGCTAAATTCTGGGTAACATTGGATGAGTTGCCAAATGAAAACTGGAACACATCTTTTTCTCTTAATGTAACACACGAATCCCATTACTAATTCACAAATGGGTCCTTTTCACTCCCAAGAAATAGGCTAAAATATTACACTTGGATGTGAAATTTTGCATCAAATAATTTAAAGAAACAAGTTAGTGAAGACAATAATTGCAATCATTAATTTCTTTTACTCTTTATTGTAATTATAATTACTATTGGGAGATTAGGAGTGGAGCTCATTGAATTACCCACCATGAAGAAACTACACATGCAATCAGGACTTGTGTCTCTGAACACTAGCAATCTTATAGGGAGATGGAACAGATAAACACGATAAAGACGGAGAAAAGAGAGATAAGAGTAAGGGAGAGCACTCTAGACATGTGACCTCTCTGGGCCTTAGTTTCCCCATGTATGAAACAAACGACTTGGGCAGGGCACTATCTAAGCTTCCCTCTGTCTCCTCTTTAGAGATCTGATTCAAATACTGTAAAACTCTCTCTTAGTGGATGGCAAAACAATATCTAAGATGATTTGAAAAGATCACACAAATTTAATGAAACGCATAATTGTATGTGGTTCCTCTGGTTTCTGTTCAGTTTATAATCAGGTTGATGACAGAACTAAAGTATAGGAGGGAGAAAAGATCTTAGTGCAAATTCTTTCTTACCATCAAACAGTGATTATCCTAACTTCTTATTTTCCTCCAGGAAATTTACTAACTACCTAGCAAGATCCACCCAACTTTCAATGCTATTACCAAGACAAAAGACACATGTAAAAGCAAAAAATGTAGATTTTTACTTACAAAGTGTGTGTATGCATGCAGGTGGGTGTGACTTTATGTGGTTTCTTCTGTTACAATGAGTTTAAAACATTCTTTTTGTCTGTTAATTCATCACAAAAAGATTTAGGATCTGTTTTTTAAATGTTCTGATTCTAAAACATAGATATGATATTTATAATGTAATCTTTAGGAAAAAATTCCATTATCACAAAATGACCTTTCCTGCATTAGATACCTTCCCTTTACTCTTGTCTGTACCCTCAGTCAAAGCTGCAACTGTAGTCATCATTGAAGGGTGAAAATCTCTTACATTCTCACAATAAAGTACACATGGTTGCTGGATAGGCAATACCTTGAAGTTCCTGGCAGTTACACTTCCCAACACTGAAGATTTTAATGACTGTATTTACCTGCTTATCCCACTTCCCACTGAAAGTTTCCTTGCAATACTTGAAAGCTAATGGTGACAAGAAAAGTCTGCCTCAGCTCTTTTGGAGACAATTGAGAAAGAGGGCATTGTAGTCCATCACCTACCTGCCCATTAGTATGTGATATCTTAGTCTCTTAGTATCATATATCCCCAAGGTCACCCTGAGACAGTTCACCTTGACTATAGCAGATCTAGATTTGTCCAGCGCTCTCTCTACAAGAGCTGGGGATCCAGGCCACATTCTCCATTTGAAGGGGTCTTAAGAGTCCAGCTTGGGTACAATTTCCCAAGTATACTCTGTCATTCACCAAACGCCTGCTCTAGAAATTGGATCTATTTGGCAAAATAGAACTAGTGGAGGACTTTGTTAGAGTTATTGTTTAGTGTCTAATCACATAGTCAGAACCTGAGTAAGCATGAATGGACGAGCGAGATAGTAATAATACAAACGAGCATGCCTGCAGAAAGGATGCACTCACTGTGGGCTGCAGCAGGGGGCAGCGGGACGCTAGGAAATGCACAATATTCAATGAAGAGCAAGTCATTTCCCGTGTCTAATTGGAAAGAATAGTTAAATAAGTGACACTCTGCAAATATGATTTATGAATCTTTCTCTTAGTATTCTAGGGTAACCACAGATTCCAAATTTCTACCAACTGGAAGCAGTTTTAGAAATAGAAAATTGCTTTAGGAAAAATCAGACACAAATTAGATTCAGCAAAATACTATTCAAAACACTACTTCACCCATATCCCACCCCGACATGCAGTTAAACGAAGTCCTTAAATTGAAGTTCACAGGAAAGCAAGAGAAATTTAGTATACAGAGAAAACAAGTATTGACCATGGGGAGAAATGAAAGTATAATGTGTGCAACTCAATTAACCATGTGTCTAGTAATGTTCCTACCTGTGGGTAAATTTTTTAAGATCGTTCAAGAAGTTTGGGTGTAATTAGTAGCATGAACTGAGAAAACATCAATTATTTTAGAAAAACTACATTGGATGTATCCAATGGTGAAGGAAGAGGGTTTTGGTCTGTCAAACCTCAAATACCTTAGGAAATAAAGTCAGCTCTCTATGACCTGGAGGCATATTTTGTACATGATTATTGCAGAGTCTTGCCCCTGAGTAGTTATTGATAAAGTCATTCAAAGAGCAGAATGAAGTCATATATGGACACAATCTATTATCTTTTATTTACTTTACCAATCTCACCTAATTTGAAGCCTGGCAGGAGGTCGTCTTATCCCAGACACTTACATACTAATCTAAGGCAAGAGAGTATTCATATAAATGCAGAGAACCTGGCTGTCTCACATATGCCGACTGTCTCAGAGACACAGGGTAGATTTACAACTATTTTTATGTCATACATTGCAAATTCTCCAAATTTTATTTAGGCATTACATATTCTAATATAATTACAAAAAAACCTTTCAAAAACAAGTGACAAGTGGCTTTTGGATGATCAGATTGTGACTGTTTCTTTTTATTAGCATAAATAATTGGCCGATGTGGGAAAAGACAAGGGCAGGACATGCATGCTTTCTTCTGCTGCCTTTACTAGTGTGTTAGGGGGCCTGTGGCCCTGAAAGACCTAAAATGAGATTCCCACAGTTCCCTACTCAGAACTGATCAGGGCCTGACAAGCTCTATGAACCAGTAGTGGTCAGCACTTTTATTAGGAGAAGATGTATAAAAGCCTCAAGTAAAATCAGTGCAACATTTAAAAAGTCAGGTTTTATTAAGAGCTATTTAACACTGTACAGATATGCAAACCTGTACTTTATGTCAATACTCTGTTGAAAGGATAACCTTTTTGTTAAGTAAATTTACTGCCAAATGGACAGGGATTTGTGAATGTCTTTCTCATACCAGATTTTTCCTTCAAAAGGAGTCTTGGATCTCCATCAGCAAAGGAGTGTTAGTATGGGCTTTTGGCCAGCAGAAGAAATGTTTTTATTACATAAAACTGGCTGCTACAATCATATTTGTTAAAAATGGATTCTAACCATAAAGTAAGTTGAAAACATTGGTTAAAATGGGTACACATTGTTATATGTTAAACAAGAACAATATAAACAACCAGGATATGCACTTACTCATCTCTCTTTACTGTCTTTGCTAAATAAGTACTTATTACAGACTCTTCTCTAATTATATATCCCTCATAATATTATAGTTTGACTTATCATCATACTGTTAAAGTAATCCTTATTTAGGAATTCTTTCATGTGGATGTCATGTTTTCTCAACTAGATTGTAAACTCCTTAGGTCAGAAATGATGTTTATATACTTTTGTACCTTGTGCTGCCTAGTAGTGAATGGGAAACATAAATATACATTGACTGATATTTTAAAGCAATAGAGAATACTTGGGCACTGAAAGGATTTTGACCCTTGAATTATAAAGTGCTAGATTGTAGCATATATCAGTAAACTGCAGGGTATACGGCCCATAGCTCTGAAGTACTTTAGGAGGAGAACACACTATAGCTGATCTAACATGATTCATACCAAGGATCGGTAACAATGGTTTAGGGAATTTGGCCTTGCAGCCATTCCTCTTCTATCTTAGGAGCTTGATTTATGTCAGAAGAATGTCAGGATGGGGTGAGGAGAGAAGGGAGGTAGAGTGAAGCAGCATATAACATGAGTTGTCAAGGTTCAGTATCTGGGAAAGGGCTGTCACCCTGACACCTGCCTTCTGTAGCACCACCACTGCCTGAGCCACCCTCATCTTTTGACCTCCTCCAGGGGTGTGTTGGGGCTGATTGCCTACCACCATTCCCAGCTCTGTTCAGTGAGGTTGTCTTAATAACTTGAAATACGCTATGGTGAGTATTCAAACTATGGCAATGGCAAGCACTACAAATTAGAGCTTTCCACCTGGGGAACAGGTTATTAAGCATTTACCGGCATCCTGTAGCTTCCATCCCAGGAAGATCTGCATGTCTAAGACTGACTTGGAGATGATTTTGATTGTGAAGGCCAAGGCTGTCTCTTAAAAAATACTGAGGAAGGCAAAGCAGATTCTCTCCATCTACTGCACACAAATCCCACCCTTCCCTAAATACATACTCTGTAGTAGTGCACTGTATGAATTGATAATTGTCTTCTGATGTTGCTTCAGGTGTAACCCACCCTTAAATACTATCCTTTAAAATGGGCTCTATGAAAAGCAGGTGACAAAGTAACTCCAGGGCTCTCGTTTCTTCCTGACCATTCCTCTATTTCCCACTCAGGCACCTGAACACTGGGAACATTGCCCTGGGAAATCCCCACGAATGCCCTGCCCACAGGTGATTAGGTTCCCTCACACTGTCGTGGCCTCTTGGAGAAGCACAGGTCATTGTTGCATAGTGATTGAGAGCCTTGGCTCAGTAGACAGACTACCTGGATTTGAATCTCAATGGATCAGCTGTGTGTCCTTGGGCAACTTACTTTACTTCTCTCTGCCTCAGCATAAATGAAGATAATGACAGTACCTACCTCTTGCTATAAAGAGTAAATGAGAAAACCTATAGATAACCCTTCTGAGCACAGTACCTAACAATAATCCTAGCCATCATCAAGGATATTATTTGAAGGGGCTTCTGCTCTTGCTAGTCATTAGAACAAACATGGCTAATCCAAACATGCTGCTTCAAGTGTGGAGAGATTATGGGTAAGCCAAGAAAAGAAATCAGACAGAATATCTACAGTTGCATCATGAAAAGGCAAATATTAATTTGAATGACATTCAGTTTGTAAAATAAATTTTCTCTTGATAATAATAAATTTGTTTGCCTGACATGTTTCTAAAGTATCTTAGGTCCTTGGAAGAGAGGACCAAAATTATTACCATACTATGTTTAAAATTCCAAAGGTATATAATTTTTCAGTTATGGGAGAGAATATGAGAGTGTGGAAGGAGGCAACTTAAAGTCATTTTGTGTCCTGTGCAAGTCTGTCAGAGACATTGACCCATCACCAACCATGAAAAACAAACAAAAACATTTATTAGAGTCAAATGAGAAGACACTGAGCTTTAGATTTTGTATACTGGCTGACTACGGAAATGACCTCTGAAGTGGCTGGGGGAAGAGAGAAAAACCCCAGCCTACTTTTCATTAGAGATGTGCATCTGCTTTTTTGCTTAAAAAAATATGAAAATGGGATCAGATGTTGGCTGGTTGAATTGCAACTATTAGTCTGGTTAATTCTGTGGATTCAGGCCTAAAACATGAATGCTAGTTTTTAATACAAAAACAAAAGCAACTGAAGTTTATTTTTGATGGAGACCCTTACCACACCTTTCTCTCCAGAAAAGATGGGCTCCCTGGCCTACTGCTTCTGGCTCCACAGGGCCCCTTACAGACCTTTCCAGAATCTACCATCTCCTTCTCCTGGGTAGAATAAAAGCTACCCACATTACTTCCTATTCAAATCATGGTCTTAAGAGTTGATTTGCTAATTAAGGAAATAAATATACTCCAAGGCTTTAGTGACTAGGACCATTTTAACATATTTCTTCTCTCTAGGGTATCTGCATTTTTAAAAAGGAATCCCAGTGATTCCTGGACTAACTCAAAGGGATGCCCTGCTAATGGTGGTATTCTAGGCAGTGGGCTGGGCCAGTGGAATAGACTCCCTTAGAATCATACCACCTAGACTTCCTATTTCACCCAAGTGCCTGGCATATAGTAGCATTCAATAAATGTTTCTTGAATTCAGCAACCAAAACCACACACTAAAGGAATTTTTATACATGCTTAGTATGGAAAAGCCAACTGAGTATGTGGCATTTTATCAGCCACACTCAGTACTTTGGAAGAAATCATGCCTCTGAATCACTGAGCATTTGAATTAGAGGAAGAGCTCATTCCTTTGATGTTTTGATAACACTGCATGTATCTTATATGCATTGATGAGAACCCAGTAGTCTAAAAACAGCTTTACTGTGCATGTACACACTGTCTGTCTGGTTGTCCTTGTCTTCATAAATATTAAACATGATCACTAATTAAAATTATTGAAGTTCTGGTGTAAAGATGCAGAGCTCTGAAGTGGTGTCAAATTCTACCTCTGTTGTTTCTTAGCCAAATGAGCTTGGGCTTCTCTTTGTGACTCAGTTTTCTCATTTAATAAAATGGATTTAATAATACAGCCTTCAAAAGATTGTTGCAGGGCTCTGATGAACAAATATACCTATTATCATTTTGTAAATTGTCAAGCATCATATAAAAGTAAAATATTAATATACACAAAGAAAATATTCTAATTTCCCATAGAAAGTTCTGCAAACATGGGTTAAAAGAGATGACTGCTGTTATAACTTTGAATTTGGATGTGTTCTGGGGTTCTTCTTTGGCTGGTTTAGCCTCTGGCTTCGGCCGTTTGATTGTTTTTCTTTCGTTTTTTCACAGAGTCCTTGGCCCATCCCACCAATCTAGCACATGAACCTAATTCAGTTTTGCTCCATGCATCAGAGAGTTTTAAGACAGCTATTAAAACACCACATGGAAAAGCTTTGCAGGGAATTCTACTCCACAGAGAAACCACAGAACCACTACACACCTTAACTATCTCCCCACCCCCAACAGTTGGCTAAAATTACGGCTCCATTATGTTAGTGCAATCCAACTAGTTTTATTGCTTGGAGCAAAATCTGAGGTTCAAAATGAACTTCAGAACATAAAAAGTAAGGCAAACCTCAAAAGGAAACAAGCTTCTTTGGGTTTTCAAACAAATATTACATATCAGAGACATTCTTTTAAAGGAGGATACCAAGAAAAGCCAAGAGGAGTCCTGCTAATTGCTCCACAAATGCAAAATTGGAATCAGGGACACATCATCCAAAAGGAGATCTCTTTTCATCATCATACATTAAAAGCTACAACCTTTCATCAACTCCTTCCTCAGACTCAAAAACCTTTTTTTACCTTCCTTGAGTCACTTCAATGTTGTGTCACTATCTTCCATATTAAAAATTAAGACATATTTTCAAGACTCAATATTAGCTCATTACTTACTCTATTGTAGCCCTTTCCTTTGCTTTTCCAATTTCCTTCCTTTCATGTAAATGTCATTTATCCACTAAGCACTATGGTATATTCCATGAATTTGTTTTGCCTTGGCACTGGGTCTACCCAGAGGAAACAAAATAATTAACCAACACTCTTTCTAATGAGCTCTCCATGCCACAGAGCTGTTGCTTGATTAATTCAGTTTCATGGACGACTCATTTTCTTGAAGGTAATGCAAGAGTCCTCACTTATCATTTGTTTACTGCAAGGCCACTGAGTTTAATTTCTGCTTCCATCTTGAGGGAGTGCAAAATACCTAGGGCTACATCTGACTAACACAAGGGTACAAGACTGTCCTGATTATAAACTCTTATTCTCCCTCCAAATCAATAAAATGTTCAAGAAATGACAATATTTTGGCAACCAAATTACATTCCCCATAGTGTCTCTAATATCTGAAAGCAGTACAAGAATTCTTTCTCTGATTTTGTATTCTGATTTTTAGATCTAAAAATATGGTCTCCAAATTATGGTGTGAGAAAGAAGGGTCATAGAAAGATGACCTGAGGACAGTGCTAGATCTTCTACAGAGCTGAGTTTTGTATCAAGCCAGTTGGGAATGATGGAATCTCTCCAACATCTTCCTGGGGGTGTGCCAGAAAAACTATGAGAATGTACCTTGAGAAAGGGAATCTGTGCCCTGCCCTAATTCAACAAAAATCAGTAGCAGTTCAGCTTGACAAGCATTTATTAAATGAGTATGATTAAATGTGTATGGTGTAACAAACTGTAAAGGGTGCACAAAGTGACTAAGATAGGAGTGTGAAAGTAAGTGAACAATGCTTGTATCTCGAAATAAATTTCTAAAGAGACCTTTTCCTGGTAAAGACCATTTAACCACAGCAGTGGCCCTGAGTGGCTTTTGTCGAGGGGGTTAGTATATGCTGTTCTCCAGAGCTGGCGATACGCAGTGATCCCGGCTTCTCCAGCTGTTCAGAACAGGGGCTGTGCAAGAGAAGTAAGAGGCAGAGAAGACCTGTCTTTGAGTGAGGAAAATGGGGTAAGATCCCAAATGGATGAGTGCAGGGTGAACGTATTGATCAAGATCAATCAATCCTAGTGGGAGGGCTGATGGGGGGGGCAGTTCTTGAGATCCTTCTTCCTAGAATATTTGTAACTTTCTTCAGAGGTCCACACAACTGTCACTTTCTCAGGTAAGGGTTTCTTAGGAGGCAGACAAGAAGGAGAGGTGGAGGAGAGCTGGGAGGGAAGGTGTCGCAGAAGCCAGAGGAGTGGTGGATGTAGTCAAAGGCAATTAGAAGGTCACCAGTAACCTTAGAAAGAGCAGTTCTATTTGAGTGAAACTGCTTCTCGCTCATTCCTTCACTTATGCAATCTTACACACCCTCATAACTCACATATCTCCTTTATAATACAAACCCCATTTAAGTACCATGTGACAAAATATCCCCAGTCAGTGATTATGATAAATTTCAAGCCCTAGATCTGGTTATGATTCTTAATTTTCTCCAATTACATGGGTACATGGAGTCTATTTATTGGATACATCAGGGCAGTAATTCATTATAATTATTCCTCTTCTCTGGATTCCCTAATAGAGTCCTTACAATAGCTCTTTCAATGGTGTAATAAAAAGAGCACTGGATTTAGTATCAGAAAACCTGATTGTTAGTCCTGATTCCAACCACATGGGCTTGGAAAAACATTTAAGTACTTACAACCTGGACCTTAGTAAAATAATAATATTTAAAGCAGAAAGTCATTCATTCATTCAACTAATATTTACTGAGGAGTTAGAAACACTGAAATGGACATTGGGAATAGAATGCATAGGCATAAGGCATAATCACTACCCTTAAACAGCAGCAGCTTGGGGAGGAAAATACACAAATAAAGATGAAAATGTATTATATGTAAAAGTATCATAATTATAAAGCACTATAGAAAGTGTCCATTTCTATTACCATATTGATCACCCTAAATTATTCACTAATGATTAATATTTACTATGTGGGTACCTATGTTGCATGTGCTACCCTAGAAATGGAGGATACAAAGATAAATAATAGCAATTAAAAGAAATGAACTAAAGCTTTATATCTTAACATCTTACACCTCAAAACAGCATTGAAGGAAAAAAAGACAAATTGCAGAATTGTTTAGTACAATATGGAACCATTTGTGCCCCATTTCATTCATCTCTGCATCCTCCAATTTTAGGGCAGTACATGCAACACAGGCACCTACACAGTAAATATTAATTACTAGTGAAATCATACAGTACACAATGCTATAAATTATTCATGGATGTAGACAAATAGATAAATAGGCTGAGAGGATAGGCACACCACATTCGTGTTAGTGTTTACTTCTAGAAAGGAAGAAAAAGAATGGAATAAAGTAAAGGGGTGAGGACAAAATGTTCTTCCATTTTTTTACAGTGTTTATTTCAAAAAGGGAAAGAATTTTTTTGTGAGGGTATAAGCATACTTGTTATAGTACCCTTTGTACTTTTCTGCATTAAAAAAAGTACTGGAAAGAAGTCTGTGCACTCAAAAGGCCCACAGGATATTGGGGGAGATAGATGTATGAACAATTATAATGTGAGGTGATATGTATTATATTAGACACTATCGCACCCTATGTCTAAGGAAAAGCCTCAGGTGCAGATGCTATTTGAAGAATTAGTGGAAGAGATTCTTTGTCTATGTCTCCTGCTTGTACACTTTCTATCTGCACGGTGGCCTCATCTCTCTTCCTAACATGTTTAACACCATATCCCCATTACTTTTCTAAACTCTCACAGGTGTTAGGCAAATTGCTCTATGTAAATTCTTGAGCCTAATTTCTTCATGTAAATGGGAATACTATTTTGGGTGGTGGTGTGAGGATTAACCATGAGAGTGTGTGCAAAGCACCTAATAAAGTGTCTACTTAGTGGTTAATTGCTGTATCTCAAACATGTCACATGTTTTTTCAGCTTTCTGCCTTGCTCAGCCTGGTCCTTTTACTCAGAATGCTCTCCTTCCAGGTGAAATTTTTGCTTCACCTGTGACTCTTTCCCTAAACATCACAGCCCAACAGTGTCCTCTGCTTGCCTATAAAAACTTACTGTCAGTACTATACTAGTAATGTACTACTTACTTTGTGGTTACCACTTAGTGTATGTTAAATTTTAGTGTGTGTCAGCATCATGCTTGTTAAAGCACAAATCACTGGGCTTCAATCCAAGTTTCTGATTCAGTAAATCTAGCATGGGGCCTGAGAATTTGCATCTCTTATAAGTTCCCAGGTGATGCTTATGCTTCTGGTCCAGGGATCACACTTTTAGATCACACTTTTTGGTGTTTATGTTTGCTCAAACTGTAAGTGCCTGAACGTCAGGAATGCTGTATTGTACTTTTTTTTCACTAACCCACTCCTCCCTTTCTACACTGCAAGTAGTAAATAGGACAGTAGTTTAACATGGAAGGAAATAATGTTCCTCAATTGAATTTAATTACTTCATGAAGCCCTGGTCAAACTTCTACTTTTTACAGTTCAAGCAAAAGTGAACAATCTTTCCTATTGTATTAATTTAAAATACTACATCAAACACAATTGCTTTGTTTGTATTAATAGATGCTGTTCATTTGACTGAAACTTTCATTGAATACATGAAGTTAGATGATTTTAAAGACTTTCTGGTAGTTAAAATTCAAAATAGAGAGAAAACTTTCAACCTCCTTGTTTTTGCTGGAACACAGGCTTCTATAAAATAAGAGTAATTACAGAAGCTTATGAAGTCAATAAGCAGAAAATGCAAAGGAAAGGATGCTGCCAAAAAAGCTGAGAACAAACTTTCTATGAAGCCACCCTTGCATAGGTAAAAGGGACTTTATTTATTGGTATATGCCATGGAGCATGAGTTGATTTCCTTAGCTGCTTTGAAGATGGTACCACTGAGGGTACAAATGGAGGTCCATTGCCATATGGACTTCATGTGACCAAAAATTCTTCTCCACATGACCAAAAGCTTTGGTCTCTAGACATGATTATTCTTAATTCTTGAACACAGGAGGGACTAAACAGAAAGCTTTCCACAGCAAAACAGATCATTGTGACTTTAAATACAATTTAAAGCATGTATCCTGAGCAAAAGTGTCTTCATCACAAATAATAATATAACACATCCACAGTCATTTCCATAAGCAAGGATTGAAAATATGACTAAAATAAACTATTTTTCCACAAGCATTTTCTTAGGTTGGTCCCAAATTCCTAAGATATACATGAGAAGTTAAACAATAGACATTTTTTATGCTTTGCCTTCGCAGTTACAATAACAAATATAAAAAAGCCATCTTTATCCTCGCTCAGCACCCTAAATTAGTTTAAGCAAATTTCAAATATTATGATTATATATTATATAATTTGAGGGGTTTCCTTTTTATTTCTATTCAGTATATGCTCTTGAGAAACTGTTACATTGTCTGTGTCACCCAAGGCCACACATTACAATCATATTTAACAGAAAATTCAGTAAGATTACAAAGAATAATAATGGTGGGGGTGAGGACAGGGAAAAGCCAGGAAACAGAATTCATTTAAACACTTAGAATGCATTTCACAAGTGTCTGTACCAAAAACATTGAGTTGCCATGGAAGTAAAGGAAATGTTTTGTCATGGTTACAGAACTGGCTTAAAGACAAAGGTAAGGTTAAACAGGCACTTTTCTGGATGGAAAAGTGTTAACGGTGGGGAACTGTAGGGATTATCCTTGCATGGGTCTTATATAACTGCTTTTATACAAAATATGAAAATGAGTTACACAGTGAGATCTAAAATACAGGGTGTAGTGCTTGGAGATTTCTTTTGTCGCCATTTTGTCTAATTCTTTCATTTTGCAGATGGAAAAAATAAAACAAACTATGACATGGAAACTTGATTAAGGTGACACACATAGCAAAAGGCATGTCCTGACTCACAGACCAGTGGACTTTTTCCTCTCTACCACCCTCCTCTGCCTTTGTTAGCAGATTTTGTGATGATGACACTGTGCTGAGGGAACAGGTGAGCACTGCAGGGAGATTTCACAAAACTTTTGAGTTGAGCAAGCAGATATGTTAGATGAGATTCGATGTGTGAAGGATAAGTGAATGCATTGAGAAAAACATAATCTGAACTCTAGTCATAAGTTTAGGGCCTTTGATGATCCATTATATGAAATGTGTCTATAAATAATGCATCCCCATAGCCATCACTTCAGTGTGTTTCAATTCTTATGAAAGACCTTTACTTCTCATGTCTAGAAAAAAATGGGGAAAAAAGATGAAACATTATACTATCTATAGGAACTACAGTGTTTTTTTTTTTTTTTTTGAGACAGAGTCTCACTCTGTTGCCTGGGCTAGAGTGCCATGGTGTCAGCCTAGCTCACAGCAACCTCAAACTCCTGGGCTCAAGCATTCCTTCTGCCTCAGCCTCCCGAGTAGCTGGGACTACAGGCATGCACCACCATGCCTGGCTAATTTTTTCTATATATATTTTTAGTTGGTCATTTAATTTCTTTCTATTTTTAGTAGAGACGGGGTCTCGCTCTTGCTCAGGCTGGTCTCGAACTCCTGACCTTGAGCGATCCTCCAGCCTCGGCGTCCCAGAGTGCTAGGATTACAGGCATGAGCCACCGGGCCCAGCCCCAGAACCAGAGTTATTTTTATACTTGTAAAGCTGTGTTCAGTTTTATGCATAAACCTAAGAATGGACTGAATACCTGGAAAGCTTCACAGATGGCAATTAAATTTGCTATGGGGAAGGCAGGGCTTCAATTGGGGGATTAACTAAAACAAATTTAAGATAGAGAGAAAAATATATTACAGTAAAAAAATGGAATTAAAGAGACTGACAAGTGACTCATATTCTCATACATTACTGTAAATTGGAAAATTGGAGTGTAAATTGGTGCAACCCTTTAGAAAATTCTAAAGTAGTGGCTACAAAAGCTAAACATATGCCTGCCTTATGGCCAGCATTTTCAATTCTCCATATATACCCAAGAGAAATGAGTGCATATATCCAAAGAAAAATTTGTCAAAGAATTTTATAGCAGCATTTTGTGCAATATCTCAAACTGAGGATGACCCAAATGTCAATCAGCAAAAGGATGCATAAATAAATTATAGTATCTTTGTACAATGGAATACTGCAATGCCATAAAAAGGAAGACACCATTTATACATACAGACTGGTCAATGAGTCTTGGCTGTGTCATGGTAGGCAGCTGCATTACATATCTTTTACTAAGCACTCTCAGCTTCTAGAGGATCACCAGTTAATCATTATCCTCAAAACTATTACTTCTCACTTGTTTAGTTTTTACTTTTATTTTAATTATACGGCAATTCAATTCTTGTGTGTATAGTTTTCAGTATGTATAATATATAAATTTATGATAAGATATTTTAAATGAAAATCCACAGTGAAGAGACCTCAAAATTTGGATGTTTCTTAACATTTCTTTTAAGTGTGATAAATAGGTAAATATTCTGAATCTTTAGGTAATCAAAGAAAAAAAAATAATCAGCCACAACCCAAAGCATGTTCTGATACTTTGCAAAAATCATTACAACATAAACAGCTTATATTTCTAAAATGAATAACAACTTGAGTCAACATAAAAATTTGATTAACTTATTATGGCTAGTGATATAAATGTTGGATGGAAATGAAGCTCAAAGTTTGTCTTGTTAAAAGTTAAACAGGCAAAACACTTTATAAAGAAAAATCAGAGTGACTATTATGTCTTGTTAATGCCCATATTTCCCATAAAGAAATTTTGCAATCATTAATGAAGGAAAACTTAAAGAACATCATAAATCAGTTTTATGCATTAAAGTATTTGAAATAAAAACTTTTTATCAAGATGTATCAATAAAGTAATTAAAAACATTTTAAACATATCATCAGAACCTTTAACACAATCTTTTATGTAGTTAAACATAAGTGAGCATTATCAGACATGAAACACTTGGTTGAACTTCAAAAAGTTTATGGGTGTATCATTGCAATGTAGATTTATGGTGTTGACTTTGTCAAAGAATTTATCTACTGAAATGAGAAAGCAATCTTTTGGAAGACATGTAAATCAATGCAGTAAAATTTTAATCACTGTTGGTAAAAATTTAAATGTTTCGTATAAAAGTGTTTTATTAATACCTAATATGTAAAATTCAAGGTAAGATAGTGAAATGTTTTTTGTTGATCTGATGAAGCTAGACAGAATAGTATCTGTGATATCTCAAACTATTATCATTGATTATCAAGAAAAATAGTTTCACTGGGTATTTATATGAAAACAGTGCCAGGATAGTAACATGGAGAAAGTCTAGAGTTTTAGCCCACAATTTTGGAAAAAAGTTCCAGGTGTTTTGTTTTGGTCCTAACTCACTATATTCAATATATCCAGATGGCACAATAAAAGATGTAAATCAGATAAATCATTATAAATCTTGTCTTGATAAATTTTCTATTTACTACTATATATCAAATAAACATCAGAGGTAATTAAATAACACACCTGAAGAGAGCTGGAGATTGAACATTTAAAAACTATTAGGACCCCAATGGGCATCCTACAGTGCCAGAACTGCAAGCACTGAGTGGAAATCTTGGCAAGTCTTGTGCATTCCTTTTAATGTAAATTGTGAAGTTAGAATGGTTAAACATTTGGGAAATAAAATTAACTTTCAGAGATTTGGCTTTAATATTCTAACAGAAATGTCAATACTTTGTTTAGCTTTATAGAAATAAATGGTGCAATTTGAAACAAAACAAAATAAAGTATCAATTCCAAGAGAAACATTATTTGTCTAATAAATTGTACAGAAATGAGATTATTATTTGATAAAAATGAAAAAATGCACTAAATTATTAACCTCTTTCAGTTTATTCAGTTCCAAATTTTAGCCACTTTATGTTTTAAAACAAAGTGGATGTAGGATGATTAAAAATTTATAAAATCATAAATAAAATTTCTTATAATTATAATTTCTTATAATTTTTTACAAATAAAAATTTATAAAATTAATTTTTTAAATTGAGCTAATTAAATATGATATCCAAGAAATGGTTTTGTGACTCAATTGTTAATAAAGAAATTGAATACATAAATATCTCAGAAAGTTTATGAGGGCTAGAAAAATTTTCAACATAATTACTAAACGTTCAATAAAAGCTGACAGAACTTTCAGTATGATGAACAATACTGTTAATATTAGAAGAAATCTCTAAACAGAGAGAAATACAAATTACATAATGACTAATAATTTAAAAGGAAATTTATGGGACAAGCCTAGAGATATTCCCTATATCACATCATGGCTCAGACAAGGGCATCATTTAGGGAGTGAAATCTACATCAACCAAATGACTGCACTAACATTTCTGAAAATCAACATAAAATTTTGAAATCATTAGAAAAATTCGATGAACAATATGTACTAAAAATATATATCATTTGGTAAGCAATTTTATAAGATACATATAGAGAATAAAAATTGATTTAGTTTTTTGTTTTATATATTGATTTACATATGACTATGAAAGTTATTAAAATAATTTAATTTTTTACACTTGGATGAAGGCAGGCAAGGAGAGAGGTTAGAAGGCTATTGTAGTGGTGCTAGTTGGAAATTACAAGAGGTAGAAAGGAAGGAACAGAAATAGAGAAGTAGAAGCAATAGGAATTGGTGACCAAATTGATAATAGAAGGGAAGGTCAAGGACGATTTCTAACTTCACTGAACAGGGTAGTACCAATATACAAGACAGAGCACAAAAGAGGAGGTGGAGAAATGTGGGGGAGAATAATGGGTTAACTTTTAAACATGTTGAGTTTGAAGTACATGTATGACTTCCATATGAGCAATAATAATAATTCCAAATATTTATATCAGGCTAAATAATGTTTCATATACTTTCATATGCTTTATTTGATTGATACCACTTATAAATACAGTAATGCTACTACTACTAAGAGATCTTCCTTATTGAGCACCAATTATTCTATCAGGTGGAAAATGTTATTTGTGTCCCTCTATATGCCAGATACTTTTAGGTACTGACTGAAACAAATTATCAGTGAACAAAACAAATCTCTGCTCTCATGGAGCTTACATTCACATGGAAGAAGGCACACAATAATAAGATAAATGTAAAGTGGTAGGTCAGGAACTAAATCAGGGTATGTGGATAGAGTGTAACACTGTAGTTTAAATAGGGTGGTCAGGGAAAGTGACGTTTGAACAGAATCCTAAAGGACAGGTGGAAATGACTCATGTGACTATCTGGGGTAGGGTGATTGCAGGCAAATGGCACAGCAAGAGCAAAGACTCTAAGGTGGCACTATGCTTTCCGGTGGATTTGAGGATCAGCAAAAAGGCTACTGCTGTCACAGTAAACTGAGTGAAAGGCTGAGACAGAGATGTAAAATGAAGTCATGGTGGTCGGCAGAAGCCAGACACACAGGGTCTTTTAGGCCATGGCAGAGCATTTGGATTTTACTCTAAGTCTTATGTATTAAAAGAGTCACTGTGGCTGATGTATGGAGACTAGACTCCAAGGCAGCAAGAATGGGAGTAAAAGACTTACTTCTGAAGCTCTTGAGCTATTTTAAGCTTAGGCAATAAATGATTGTAGCTTAGATTAGGATGTAGGAGTGAGAGTGGTGCCAAGAGGATAAATTTTAGATGCATTTCAAAGGTAGAGCCAACAGGATCTGTTGGGGTATAGGAAAGGAGGAAAAAACAATGAATGTGAGGTTTTGGGGCCCCAGTGACTGTCTGGGTGAAGAGTAACACCATTCAAGAGAAGGTGAAAACTCCATGAAGAGAAGGATTGAAGGGGGAATCAGAGTTTGGATTTGAATGTGTGAAGTCTGAAATTCTATTATATATGCTAGATACCTTTAAATCCTCTCAGCAATGTTTTCAACATCTACAAGGTAGGTATGACCACCATCCCTGTTTTATAAATGCAATAACTAAGGTTTGGAGATCTTCAATTTAAGTTACCACGACCAATGGTCAGGACTGATTCTGGAGCTAAAAAGAGAAAACAGGCCAGTGGCTAAGACAGTAACATACATTCGGTGAATTTAATCCACCAGGTATTTGTTGAAGACCACTAGGTGCTTATCACTATCGGGTGCTATAGACAGGAAGGAGGGAATTTAAAATCTAAACTTTAGCTACCCTCCAGACATTTGCAGTGCTATAAGACAATGCAGATACAGCAGATGCCACTGAAATTATCAGGCAACAGCTTGAAGATTAAAGGTAACAATCACTGAAGTAGTTTAGTGAAAGGAGGAAAGTCAGCGATGACCAGAATGGTGTGTGACTTGAGTTGCCTTCTGGAGATAAAGGGGAAGATTTTAAAGAGAAAGCGTTGGATGCAGGCAGGGAGAGCTTCAGGCCAGGAAACTGCAGGGGTATAGTCACTATGTGCCTGGGGATATCACAGAAACCATTTGACTGGAGCAGAGGAAAATAATGACGGATGGGCAGAGAAAAGCCACATTAGGTAGGGCTGTGAAAGCTGGGAAGAACACCTTGAACTTTATCCTGTGAGAACTGGGAGCCAATGATGGTTTCTATGGATAGTGCTAAAACATGGTCAACATTCACCACTTCTTAACTAACATTTTCCTAGGATGTTGCCAAACTCATATTGGCAACACTTACATTTTACTTATATTTAATATTTTTCACTTGCAATAAAAATGATCACATATAATATCTAGGTGGATATTTTGACATACTAATTCCCTTCAGCTCCAAACTCATTCAAATAATAGATTTTTGTCCAAAAAGAGAAATTATAATGTGAGGTTATGAAAAGTCCATTTCCCTCTTAACATTCTTCCTAGCAACTCAGTTGCTTTCATTGGCTTTTATTAAAACAACCTTTGTGTGAACTGGCAATTTGTTTTGTAAATATCAATGAAAGCATATTTCAGAAAATATAGTAATAAAAACCAACCCAATTTCAGAATATGCTTGCTGCCAGACATCAGTCTTCAGCTCATATTATGAGTATTTCCAGTAAGTCTTAAATACACATTAACATGAGAAATAGCTTGCTGTTTAAGATCAAAAAGCTAAAAAACCCTTCACTGCCTCTCAAAAATTGCACGAGGGTTCTGTCCAATAAAATGCATTTCCCTTTTTGATAAAATACATTTATAATGGTTTCATGTACTTCAATTCAACTGAACATTCCCCCCCACAAAAAAAATCTACTTAAACTCAGTATATTATTATCCTAGTATCTATATAATTTATAACTTTTTTTATTTAAGAGGTCTGGGATATTAGTATTTCAGCAATACCTATCTTGAACTCATATTCACTTTCCAAAGCTTTACAAGAATTATAAACTTTGTCCAAGACTCTAGGAGCCTCTATTATTATTTTCCAAGTGTATACAACTCAGCTATCATCAATAAGCTATATTTAATAAGAGAAAAATATTATTACTCAAGTAGAAATATAATAAGGAGAGACTGCAAACTAAATGTCCTGAAGAACTTTAACTTAAATGCCTCCTGGTTGGCAGATAAAATATCTCTGAAAAGTGAAATGGAGTCATTACATAATTCTTTTCAGGACACTATCACAATCACCCCATATATTTTCTGTGATGCTTTTTTGATATAAATGTTTTGTCCCCTCTTCTCTTAGAAAACATTTCCTTATATCTACTAACTGTCCTTGTTTCTATAATCTAGGTTTCTTCATATTTCAAGGTAAATCAGTGAATTAATTCAGTATAGAATTTAAGTGTATACCATGTGCCTAAAACCATGTCAGTCATTATGGGATGTATATAAGGAGTCTACGACATGATTTGTAGCAGCTCATGTTCTACTTGTATTCTATAAAACATGAAATAATAGCAAGTAATTCGAGGCATCCTGTAACTAAGTACAAAGTTATAAGAAAGATCCTAGAGGCAAGGTGAGGAAAGATAATGTGAATTAGTGTTGTTAGGAAAGTTGACTGCAAGGCATGCCTTATGAGGGCCTCAATGGGTAGGGCAAGGAGCAGAAAGGTGGAAGTTCATTTTAAGCAAGGAGACTAATATGAGTGAAAGAGCAGAAGAGATGGAGAGAACTCATTAACCAAAGGAGTATTAAATACCATGTGTTATAGAAATATTTGTGAAATGAAATGAATATTGTTTAATATTCATGGCAAGCCTTTGAGGTGGATATTATTTTCTCCATCTGACAAAAGGAGAACAAGGCCCATAGAGCTTAAGAAAATAGGCCACTTATTAATATCTAAAAATCAGGGTTCAATATCTATGTCTTGCCCAGAGCTGGGCTTTCTCCAACAGTGCACTGCCTCATTTATGTGTCTAAACTGTAGTGAGAGAACTGTCTTGCCTGTAGTAAGTCAATTTGATGGTTAGATGGAGCCAGATTAGAGAGGGCTGAAGAAAGCAGGCTGATTAGACTTCGTCAAAAGTGATTATAAATGATCACTAGCAATTTTTGACCTGGGAATTAGTATGATATGAGCAGAGTTTATGGAAGATAAGTCTAGAAAAGATAAGTGGTTTGACAAACAGAAATAGGTAATCCTATGGTGATTAGAGGTAAAGGGCTCTTTTAAAAATCCAAGGATCAAAAGATATGGGCCTGGGCTATAATGAAGGTAAAAGAATGGAGAGGAAAAGATGAAAGTGAGAAAATGTTGAAGGAAAAATCAAGAGGACTTAGATGCAGACTGAATATAGGGACAGAACAAGACCAATGAGTTGTAGAAGTGCTTTCGTGCCTATAATTATAGTGCCATGGACAGAAATGGGAAAGTTGAGAGACAGAGGTGGTTTGAGACTTTGATGAGCTAAGTTTTCTCTGGAATAAACAGAATGTGGTATATGCCAGGTAGTAGTAGGAGCCATTTTGCTATATATTTTTTGAAGATGGAAAAAATTATTTTCCTAGCCAAGAATTTATGTATATCACAGGTAGAGTATTGAGTTATAAACTCAAATATTTCTATTTGTCCTACTTAGATGATCTTAGTAAGAAGCCTAAAAGTTGAATATAAAAAAAAATGATACAGCCTTTCTGTACTCTAATGTGAAAGTCAAAGGAAAAGAGATTTATTAAAGATGAAGTCTGATGTTTCAGATAAAATAAGTACCCTTTTCATATTTATTTATTGGTTCTAAACAACACTTTGATCTCAAGCTTAGGTACTAATTAAATAACTTTCAATAGACATTTCTTAAATAACTTGTTCTACTGTAATAATACATACCTACCTCATGGCTCTGCTGTAGAGATTGACATAAGAGATTAAATATGTAAAATTTTGTTTTAAATTATAAAGTGAACATAAAATGCGATGATATCACAACTTATATTTTTGTTAAAGAGGAAGGATGGACTAGTGAAAATATCTAGGATCTGGTCCCTGGTGTGCTAAATCACTACATGTCTTTGGACGAGATCTTTAAACCCTTAGATATTCAGTTTTATCAAAGAGGCCAGCTATCCTAGATACCCTTAGAGTCTCCATCTCTGAATGAGTATTAAAAAGGATAGGACTATAATGTATAGCATCATTTTGTGTTTTTCTGTCTCTAGAAGTTATTCTTATGCAAATATTTCTTACTTATAAAGAGGAAAACATACATTGAGAATGAAAATGTAGTAATTAGAGGCAAGACCTATAAGTCTCAGTAAGGACCTCAATAAGGGTAGGTAAATATTTAAAATATTTTTTTTTTTTTTGAGACAGAGTCTCACTCTGTTGCCCCGGCTAGAGTGCCGTGGCGTCAGCCTCACTCACAGCAACCTCAAACTCCTGGGCTCAGGCGATCCTTCTGCCTCAGCCTCTCAAGTAGCTGGGACTACAGGCATGTGCCACCATGCCCGGCTAATTTTTTCTATATTTTAGTTGGCCAATTAATTTCTTTCTATTTTTAGTAGAGATGGGGTCTCGCTCTTGCTCAGGCTGGTTTCGAACTCCTGAGCTCAAATGATCCGCCCACCTCGGCAAAATATTTTAAAATATGTAGATATTTATACTAAATAAGAATTAAAGGCTTAATCAAGAAGTAAAATCTTAACAAACATTAGGCAAATGATAAGAAGAGTTTCTAGTCCCTTAAGTTGGGAATTAGGTATCTGAAATCATCATTACAAAATGAAAACAATGAATACTGGAGTAGCAAATCTGGCTGGGTTAAAGGGTCTGTGGGTTGCCATAAACTTTTTTATATGCTTTTAATATTTTCTGTGGTGGGTCACAGTAAGGGAATGGAATAACTGTCATGCCAATAGTCTTACAAGTTACGTCTGCCTTTTTGTTACATCTAAAAATGAAACCTTAAATTAGGAACAAATGAAAAAAAATACCATCCTTGGATAATATGAAAGTAGAAAAGCACTTAAGGATTAAAATCAAAAACATCCCAAACCAAATTCTACCTATGAGATCTCTAAAAAACACAAACAAACTTCCAGGGAATGCTGCTATTCTGGGGAACACATCTGGGAATGAAAATCCATAATATTTTTTTTAAAAAAAGGCCTAGGATGTGGTCAATCTTAGAGAATGCCCCACAAGCTGATGAGAAGAATGTATATTCAGTGGTTTTTGGGTAGAATGTTCTGTAAATGTCTATTAGGTCCATTTGTTCTAGAGTTCTGTTGAAATCCATTGTTTCTTTGTTTATTTTCTGTTTGGAGGATCTGTCCTATTCTGTCAGGGGGGTGTTGAAGTCCCCAGATATTACAGTGCTGCTGTTTATCATTTTGTTTGTTCAAATAGGATTCACTTTATGAATCTGTGCACATGTGTTAGGTGTGTAAATATTTAGAATTGTTATGTCTTCTCGTTGAATTGTTCCTTTTACCATTATATAATGACCATCTTTGTCTTTCATTACTTTTGTTGACGACGAAGTTATCTGATATGAGAACTACTGTACCAGCTTTCTTGTGGTTTCCAATTGCATGGAATATTGTTTTCTAGCCCTTCACCTTGAGTCTGAATGAATCCTTTTGGGTTAGATGTGTTTCCTGAAGACAGTAGATACTTGTATATATTTATCCATTAGGCCAGCCTATGTCTCTTGAGTGGGGAGTTCAAGCCATTCACATCTACTGAAAAAATTGATAAGTTGGGTGTATTTCTGTTCATCCTGCTGAGTAGAACTTTGTTGTTTTGTTTTATCTCTTGAGCCATTGTGGTATTAGCCTTTGACCTTTAGCTTTTGGGTGATTTTATACTGGTGAGTGTCTATTGTGCTGTTCCATGTATAATGCAGTTTTGAGTACTTCCTGCAGGGCAGGTCTTGTCTTGACAAATTCCCTCAGTGTTTGTTTGTCTGACAAAGATTTTATTTCCCCCTCACATACAAAACTTAGTTTTGCAGGATATAAAATTCTAAGTTGGGCATTATTCTGCTTGAGAAGACTGAGAATGGGGCCCCACTTGCTTCTAGCTTATAAGATCTCAGTTGAGAAGTCTGCAGTTAGTCTGATGGGCTTTCCTCAGTAAGTTATCTGCTTCTTTCACCTTATGGCTAATAGGAACACCTCTTTTGTACTTATTTTGGGCAGGCTGATGACTGTCTGTCCTGTTCTATCAACATAGTGTTTTCCTCTTTGCAATAAATCTCCCAGGAGTCCTTTGAACTTTCTGTACCTGGAAACCTAGATTTCTAGCAAGGCCAGGGAAATTTTCCTCAATTATTCCCTCAAATAAATTATCCAAACTTTGGGTACTTTCTTCTTCAGCCTAAAGGATGCCTATGATTCTTACGTTAGGCCTCTTTACATAACCCCGTATTTCTTGTAGGCTTTGATTGTTCCATTTATTTCTCTGCTCTATCTCTGTGACTGGCTTAATGAGACTTATCTAAATATGATAAAAGCCATATGCATAAGCCCACAGCCAACATTATACTAAACATAGAAAAATTGAAGGCATTCCCGCTTAGAACTGGAACCAGACAAGGTTGCCTTCTACCACCACTTCTATTCAACATAGTACTGGAAGGCCTAGCCAGGGCAATCAGATATGAGAAGGAAATCAAGGGCATCCAAATGTGGGCAGAAGAGATCAAACTATCGCTCTTTGCTGATGATACGATCTTATATCTAGAAAAACCCAAATATTCTGCCAAGAAGACTACTGCAATTGATAAATTCAGCAAAGTCTCATATTACAAAATCAATGTACACAAATCAGTAGCATTCATATATGCAACAACAGTCAAACTGAGAACAAATAAAAAACTCAATACCTTTCACATAGCAACAAAGAAAATAAAATATCTAGGAATATATTTAACTAAGGAGGTAAAAGACCTCTATAGGGAGAATTACAAAACACTGAAAAGGAAATAACAGAGGACATAAACAAATGGAAAAACATACCATGCTCATGAGTCGGCAGAATCAACATTGTTAAAATGGCTATACTACCAAAGTGATCTATAGATTCAATGCGATCCCTATTAAAATACCAACATCATTTTTCACAGATGAGAAAAAATAATTCTACACTTCGTATGGAACCAGAAAAGACCCCATATAGCTAAAGGAACCTTAAGCAAAAAGAACAAATTGGGAGGCATCAATTTGCCAGACTGCAAGCTATACTAGAAGGTTATAGTAACCAAAGCATCACGGCACCGGCACAAGAACAGAGACATACACCAATGGAACAGGACTGAGAACCCAGATATAAGACTGTACTCATATGTCCATCTGATCTTTGACAAAGCAGACAAAAATATACATGGGGGATAAGAATCCCTATTCAATAAATGGTGCTGGGAAAATTGGATAGCCACATATAGAAGACTAAAACAGGATCGGCATCTCTCATGTCTCACAAAAATCAACTCGTAATTCATAACAGACTTAAACCTAAGGCATTAAACCATAAGAATTCTAGAAGAAAATGCTGGAAAAACTCTTAGAGACACTGATCTAGGCAAAGAATTTAAGAAGAAGACCCCAAAGGCAATCACAGCAATAACAAAAATATATAAAAGGGACCTAATCAATTAAAAAGCTTCTGCAGTACCAAGGAAACTATCAGAGCAAATAGACAATCTACAGAATAGGAGGAAATATTTGCATGCTGTACATCCAATAAAAGGCTGATAACTAGAATCTGTATAGAATTCAGGAAAATCAGCAAGAAAAACAACCCCATTAAAAAGTGGGCAAAGGGCATGAAAAGAAACTTTTCAAAAGAAGATAGACTAATGGCCAAGAAACATATGAAAAAATGCTCAATGTCTCTAATCATCAGAGAAATGCAAATCAAAACCACAGTGAGATATCACTTAACTCCAGTGAGAACGGCTTTTATCAAAAAGTCCCAAAACAACAAATGTTGGCTTGGATGTGGAGAGATAGGAACACTCATACACTTCTTGTGGACTGTAAACTAGTACAACCTCTATGAAAAGTAGTATGGAGATACCTCAAAGAACTAAAAGTAGAACTACCATTTGATCTAGCAACACCACTAATGGGTATCTACCCAGAGGAAAAAAAGACATTATATAAAAGAGACATCTGCATTCAAATGTCTATAGCAGCACAATTCACAATTGAAAAGATATGGAAAAAACCCAAGTGCCCATATCAATATATGAGTGGATTAATAAAATGTGGTATATGTACACCATGGAGTACTACTTAGCCATAAAAATTGGTGAACTACCTATTGTATTATCCTGGATGGATCTGGGGCCCATTGTTCTAGTGAAGTATCACAAGAATGGAAAAACAAATAGCACGTGTACTCACCATTAAATGGTACTAATCTATCAACACTAATTTGCACATATGGGAAGTAACATTCACAGGGTGTTGGGTAGGTGGGAGCAAGAAGGAGAGGAATGGTAAATTCACACCTAACTGATGTGGTGTACACTGTCTAGGGAACGGGCTCTATTGTAGCTCTGACTCAGGTGGTGCAAAGGCAATTTATGTAACCAAAGCATTTGTACCCCCAGAGTACTCTGAAATTTAAAAAAAAGTTTTATATCTGGTCTGTGATTACTCTCTCTACTGGTACCATGTTTAACTTAACATTAATAACATTGTGAAGGTTTTTTCCTGACCATAACACAAAATTCCAATAGAAACATACAGCTCAGTCATTCAGTCATTTTGAAAACATGTGACATTTTTCAGAGACAGGCCTTGTGCTATCTGTAAGCTCCTTAGAGGAATTGCTATGTTGCTTGAACAACTCTGGAAATGTTTTGCAAATTGTCATAAACAAAACATCTACTTATCTCTATCCCTTCCCAGCCTAATCTGCCATATGATAGGCTTGGAAGGAATGAAAAATTCAGAATTGATTAAAAAATATCTTAGACCAGAGTGGCAGAAGCAGGATGGCAGACTAGGAAATTCCATTCCCTCTTTCCCCACAAAAACATTTTTAAAAAACGTAGAGACTATAATAACATTCTAGGATCCATGAAGCCAATCAAAGATCTACACCAACTAAGTGAATGACCAATTAAGAAAAAGAAACATTTAATACAGTAGGAAATTTTGGAAATTTTTACTCTCCTTTGCTTCACTCACTCCCCAAGGCAGTGTGTGGTGGTGGCATGGTGGGGAGAAGGCAGCCCAATTCTTGGTTCCCTCTTATGGACCAGAGAAGCAGAACAGAGCTTGTTTTCAATGTTTTAAACTCTCTGTGGGCTTCCCAAGGGACTATTTGATGTCTGGTCTGACTCAGGGTTCATACAGGGAACAGCAGCACAGCTCAGATCTCAGGCTGGCACAAGCTGTGTAAGTCAGTAGTAAGCTTTCAGGCACATGGAAGCTTCAGAGGGGTGGCAGACCCATGGACACCTGGGGAAAGAGATCATGGGCCGAGGAATACAATAGAACATCTAAGACCCTGAAAAAAAGCTGTTGTGAGACTCTTAAGGAGATTAAGACATCTAAAAGCAGTCATATATGACAGAAACTTAAAAACCAATTAAAAACATACATAGGAACACTCTTACACTGCTGGTGGGACTGCAAATTAGTGCAACCTCTGTGGAAAAGAATTTAGAGATACCTCAAAGAACTAAAAATAGAAATACCATTTGATCCAGCAATAGCACTATTAGGCATCTACCAAAAGAACAAAAGACATTCTATAATAAAGACATCTGCACCCAAATGTTTATGGCAGCACAATTCACTATTGCAAAGTTGTGGAAACAACCCAAATGCTCGTCAATCCAAGAGTGGATTAATAAAATTTGGAATATGTATACAATGGAATATTACTCAATTATAAGAAATGACGGTGATATAGCATCTCTTATATTTTCCTGGATAGAGCTTCAGCCCATCCTCCGAAGTGAGGTATCACAAGAATGGATGAATAGCCACCACATGTACTCGCCATCAAATTGGCACTAACTGATCAACACTAAGGTGCTTACATAGTAGTAATAATCTTTGGGGGCTGGGAGGTTGGGGGTGGCTAAACTAACAACTAATAGATGTGGTGAGCATTGTAGGGGGGAAGGGCACGCCTCAAATCATGGTTTGGGTGTGGCAAAGTCATAAAATATAACCAAAATGTTTGTACCTTCATAATATCCTGAAATTAAAAAATTGAAAGCAGGAACTCCCACATATTTTTGTACACTTATGTTAATAGCCGCAATAGTCACAATAGCTAAAAGGTGAAAATAACCCAAGGTTCCACCAATGGATGAATGAGTAAATGAAATGTATATACATACAATGGAATATTATTCAGCCTTGAAAAGTAAGGACATTCTGACTCATGCTACAATATGAATGAACCTTGAGGACATTATGCTAAGTGAAATAAATCAGACACAAAAAGACAAACACTGTATGATTCCACTTATGTGAATTAAATAGAGTAATCAAATTCACAGAGATAGAAAATAGAATTGTGGCTTCTAAGGGCTGACAAGAAGGAAGGATGAGGAACCAATATTATTTAATGATCACAATGACTACTGAGTGCTTAGTTAGCACCTCTTCTTCTCACTGTGGCTGATGGAGTCTGTCTTGATAGTTGCATGAAAAGATTTTAATTTATATGACACCAAAGCATCTTTGACTTTCTAATGCTGCTTAAGATCATAAATATAATGTTTATGTCACATACATACCCACACTGATGTGTATTTTTAAAATCTTATTGCCAATGTAACTAAATAGTTTCTTTTCATTTAATTTGAGGTGCCGTACTTCACATATATTAATAAAGACAGTAACTGACCGTTTGATTGACTGAATTAATTTAGATACTATGTATAACTGGCATTGGTTTTAACTTATGCTTTTCTCTCTCTCAATCTAAATGTGTCAGATTTATTTAAGTAACATATTGGTTTCCTTACCTAAAGTAAGGAAGCTCCTTCATTCTACCTGTTCAAATTCCACTTATTTTTTAGAGCCCAGATAAACGCAAAGCATTTCCTGACTGTTCCAGTCCATATTCATCTTCCTAACATCTAGTATCTATGTAATCATTTAGTGCTTAGTAATAGACAGCCTCGTATTATTTGCTATCATTTTATGTTTTTAGAACCAACTAAAATGGACTAAAAATTGATAATTATCCCAGCCTGAAAGGAAAGCCCAAAATAGTAATACAAGGTAAATTCACTAAAAACAAATTGCAAACTTGTTTATTCTCTTTAACATATTGGGAACTTATGTCCCAATATGAACATGAGTTCAAAACTACTATTGATTTGGACTCTTCAATGAGTTAACTCTAAAATCTAGTTTATGGAAGATTTGAGGAATTACTTCCTTCTCTCCCAACCCTCAACACACACACACACAAAATTCACACACTTGCATACACACTCAATCAGTAAGAACTGTATGGAAAGAAACTGAAACTCTCTGGGAACTAAAACAACAACATCTTTTGAGCACATGCTATGTGCAAACACTATGTTAAGCCCTATGAATAAGGAATTCACATATCTACAGTCATAGTTAAACTAAATTCAGAGTCTATTACATTGGTGGCTAGGGCAGGCCTCTGAGCATTAAACTGATGGGTTAATCTGGGAATTTTCCTTTTGGATCAGACATAAAACAAGGCTGAAAGAAAATACAGGAGAAGGTGGAGGGCAGTTGTTTTCTCCCTGCAATAAGAAAACATGTATTCCAACAAAACCGTAGAAAATTGAGTTCACTCTTTGTAGTTAAAACTAAAACTGCATATTAGTTTGAGTTCAAATTCTTTCTATTAATATATAAGATTTATTGAAATTATATTGTTTGAGTAGGATCAAGAATGCTGAATATTATTTCAGGTTTTCAAGTCATAAGGAAAAATAGTGCCTTTAGGTTTTCCATTCAACTAGGAAAATTATAGCTTCTTATTTGCAACACTAAAGCTAATGCAGTGTCAGCACTTCCATCCAACTCCGTTGTTCAGCAGTTTATAATTCAAGCAGAAATGTTCACTCCAAGCCCACACTTGGCCTACACAATCTCAAAGAAAATGGAGAAAAAAAATTTCTGGCTAGTGCTGACTTATAAAAGCAAAAGAGAGAGTACTTTTACAAAGTGCTTTGAAAAACATCTTTGAGAATTTGAGAACGTAACTGGGGATTACTGAGTTGACATCCTTCATTACTAATGTGATAGAAATGACCCAAAATTCCATGACATCACATCAGCACCAGCACTATCATAACTGCTTTCAAGAAATTCTTCACAACTAATTTCCATATCAGACAGAATTACTGTTCATAGACAAAAACAATTATAGTAGAAATAAAGACAGGTAAAAATTTCTCATGAGGACAACACAAAACTTTATATTCATGCTTTCCTTTGTGTACTCTCTAATGCACCACATACACACATATAAAATTTTAAAAATATATATATTTTTCCAGTTTTTAAAGTAGTCACAATGGCAGGGTGGAATTTCCAGAAACCCATCTTTTTCTTCCCAAATGCTAATTTGGACCTAGAAACAGCTTAGTGTAGAAGTGTATTTCCAGCTGCAAATGACAAGAGCTATTGGGCTCCCCACTTTCTAAGGTGGTGGGGAGACAGTCAGTTCTGGAATCATGCACTTTGAAGTCATGTGGCAGGCAGGCTGTAGATTGCCCGGCGCCTTTGTGATATCCTATGGATGAATCTGGCAGCCAACCCCTCATTGTTGGGGTCTCCTACACATTCAAAATATGTCAAAACATTAATATAGTGGGACCAGGGCATTACATAAGAAAGTCACCCTTTCCTATCTGTAGAAGGCTCCCTTGTATTAAACACCTTGTTATCCCAAGCACTCCGTGTCTATTTTCACTCAGCATTTATTAAAGTCCTGCTATGGGCCAGGCCGCATATGATTTGATAAGATTCCTGTCCTTTAGGAGGAAGTGAACAGCTTATAAAGACAACTCCGGTATAACTGTGCAGTGCCATCTGAGAAACTTCAGTGAAAAGTGTCGTGAAGTGTCAGAGCGACACCTCCCCTCCTCCCTGCCACGCACCTCTGCCACCCTTTGAAATCACACTGCGTCACCTGGCGTGCGCGTTCCCTTCCTTCTCCCCCTTAACGCTTGCTTGTTTGTTTATCAAGCCTCTGGACCCCTAAGTCGTTTTGTGAGGGGACCCTCAGGCGAGGGTGGGGGCAGTACTAAAAACGACCGAGTTTTCAGAGTTTCAGAGGGAAGGCGGCAATGGCGCCTGGTGCGAGGGGGTCTGGCGGGGCTTCTGGCGCTGCCGTGGGCAGGGAGGACTCGAGGGCCTCAGGTCTCACCTGATTGAAGTGTGCAGCTATGAGCGAGGGCTCCCATAACTTAGGACTGGTGTTCACAGCCTCGCCTTTTTCTTTCTTGGGTGCCATGCAAATGACGGGAGGAGCATTGGCCTCTAAGCTGGGCGCAGGCCGTGCCCGAGCGTCCCTGCTGCCATAGTAACCGAGGCCACGCCCAGTTTCTACAGTAATTCGGCTCCCCTCGGCCCCGGCCGAGTCCGAATGCCGGCGCCAACCGCTTCCGTCGCCATAGCAACGGAGTTTCCGAGCGCGCGCGGCAGCCTGGGAGCGGGGTTCCCAGTATGCCTGGGTCAAAGTCTAGGATTTTCCAGCCAGTGGAGGAGGACAGGACCGTCGTGGCTGACCTCGAGCTGGCCAGGCTACCTTCTTTTACTCACTTCGACCTTTTGCTTCTTCTGGAATCCTTCTCTGATCTGAGGCGTTGTCTAGAAACTCAAAATCCCTGAAATCCCATCCAGGACTCCTCCTTAAAGATTTCTTCGGATCCTGATTAACATTGAATGGACCCTTGACCTCCTCAAGAAGCAGCCCATACTGTTTTTATTCAACCGCTCTATTCCGCCAAAACGCTTCGTTATATGAAGCCAATTTGTCTACTGCTGACTTCTACCCTCTGCTCTGGTCTTAGTTCTGCCTCCTGGGCCTTGCTAAATCCTTATTCCATGTGAGCCCTGATCTAATTGTAGATGGGATTAATGTTTTTCCATCTTGTCTTCTCTGCTTAAACATTTCTAGTTCCTTTAAACTGTATTCTATTGTCAAGAAGAACCTTTCTTTTTTCTCCTTTTCCCAGCCTGTTAACTCATCAATATCTATTTGAACAAATTCCCCAAAATAATGATAGTAACAACTATTGTTTCTTGAGCACTGCTTATATATGCTGTACATAATTATTTCATTTAATTCTCACAACAACCTTATCTCAAGCCCCACAGTGTATGATTAATGGTGCCAGGATTAAAATCTAGGATTTTCTGAGCCCCAGATCCAGTGTGCTCTACCTCTACACTACTACTGTTGTAGGCCTGCCAAAATGAGGGCTAGCTCCCTTTTGTTTTTTATTGCAATGAGACAAATTTAAGGATACCCAGGAGCAGAGCCCAGCCAAAGGTGTTTAGCAAAACATCTTTAGTCTGTATAAAATGCAGTGCTGACCAGTGCTTAACTATCCCCTCAGGCCCTGCACTTTGCCTAGAGGTGAGATGCTCCAGTTATCCCTGTGAACCAGGATGACAGGTGGTGCAAGTGACCAGCAGCTTAACTTCATTCAGCACAATCTAACAGGTGGGTGACATTGTACAGGAGGAAGACAATCTGACCGTTTTAATTTCTTTCTTTGAGGAATAAATGGGGAATGGTGCAGTGAGTGATATCCATTCACTAGTATCTTACTTCATTTGGGAGGCAGTTTTAATGATGATGCTTCTTTTCAACTCTTGTTCATAATTTGGACCAATGAAGGGAAGTTTCTCTTTACACCCAAATTCTTTCATACAGATACAGTCAGCCCTTTTGTATCCATAGTTCTCCATCCCTAGATTCAACTAACAGCAGATTGAAAATATAAACAAAACAAAACAAAAACACGTACAATAAAAAATAATACAACCATAAAATTAATACAAATAAAACCCAATACAGTATAACAACTGTTTACATAGCATTTACATTGTAATAGGCATTATAAGTAATCTAGAGATGATAGTATAGGAGATGATATGCATAGTTTGTATGCAAATACTATGTCATTTTATTAAAAGACTTGAACAGCCACGGATTTTGGCTTGGTAGGAGGATCTTGGAACCAATTCCCTGTGGATATCAAGGGATTACTATATATCAAAGAAAAGCATAAGTTCTAGAAACAGTCTTTCACAGAAAATTTACCCAAAAGTACAAGTTTTCCTTTCTTGCTGCAGTAAGTATAGTAGTATATCTTCTTGGGAGGGAATAGATCCATGCAGTCTAGTCACAGTTCACGTCTGGAAGCCCTCTCTTCTTGTCATGAGAATAAAATGACTGATGCATGGTGATGCCAAAGGGATCCACCAGAAAAGAATTTTCCTGAGAATCTCCATAACAACCACCTAGGCTGCCACTGATTAATTTTCATAGCATTTTCTTCAAAATTTTGTTCTTCACCAAAATTGTCTTAGCATTATGAGATAAAAATTGTCTTTGTATTGTGGCTTGAAAATAAAGATAAATCTCTTACAAATCCAAAAAAAACTCTGAGCAATCATTGATTACATCATTCTGAATTTTCATCATAATTCTTCCTATAGTTCTAAACTGGGGAAAAAAATTCTGCCTTTTTATTAGAAGGTAGTAAAAGTTTTGTTGGCATTCCAGTATGTTTTATAAAAAATTTAAGTAGATGTTTATGCAGGTCACATTACATTACTAATTTTCTTTCTTCTTGAATGTGAGTGCACACTTCAAAAAAAAAAACATATTACCTGCAATCAGCTCAGCCAAATCACTAGCAGATGATTAATAAAATAGGTTGCAGATAAGAAAAATAAACAAAAGAGAAAAAATGGAATAAGGAGAAAAGTAACATTGTGTTATTTTTAAATTGTAAAGAAAGTGTTATTAGCTATTTCTTATAAGTGACAGCTGTCCAACCCCAGTTTGGGCAGTAATAAAATGTTTGTGATATTTATTGTGGCAAAACTGTCTAGCTAGCTGTTAACAGACATTTCCTTTTCCTTTCTTCTGCTATGAGAATCAGACAACATTTTATCAGCCTTCTGAATATTGTTCATGCTCTTCTTCTTTCTTGTTGGATATTGTGGTGACACTGAAAGTCTTGACTCTCTGAATGATTGCTGTGGCACAGAGGTCTCCCATGCCCCTGAGTATCACTCTGCTTCCCCCACCAAAGGCTTTTGCTTGGAACTATTAAGTAGATGAGAAATAAACTTTTATTTTTTTAAGCTGCTGAAATACTGGGGTTTGCTATAACAGGTAAGGTTATCCTAACTAATCTTACATTTTTGATAATTTTTATTTTAGAATAAGTTGTTAGTAAATCTAACAGTAGCCAGCTTTTCTGAAACTGCCTGAGAAAACAAACTTGCACTTTCAAGTAAGCAGTACACAATGCTAGCTACTGTGAAAAGCATGAAGATTCCTGCCCTTTGGGAGACTGCATCTAGTATTACCCACCAGATCTTGATCTCCCTCTTTACCTTGCCTTCCACCTGCTTATACAGTACATTCTTTCACTTCTTTGTCTAGTAAAGACAATTTTTACTTTAAACAAGTGTCTTGCATAGTAAAGTAATACAGCAAACTAGTCTTCTTATGTCACATACACTTAGGAAAATTTTTGCCTGTTTTTCAAAGGCAAACCAACAAGATTTCTGTTACCTATCTATCTAAATTAATTTTTTTCCAATGATTTAAAGGAATTCAACATTTTCAAAGCCAAAATAAAGATTCCAAGATGGAAGAATGCATTTATAGTATAATCTTTTGTAATTTTCTTTGTAAAGTCCTACCAAAATAAATTTATATATAGAAAGTTTTCCAAAATTGATTTAAGATAGTTAAAATAAAGGTTTTATTACAGAATACTTTTTGCCCAGTTTTGGCCTTTTTCATTATTCTAGGGAGAGTGGTACTCTAGATAATTTATGATACAAAATGGGAAGACATTATATAGTAACCAAATTTATAGGGGGTTTCATTGTAGAATTGGTCTGTTTAATTTCAGAAAATAGGTGTGAATGACAATGTTCATAGTTTTAAGAAGTGAAAGGCATTCAGCCAAAAAGGGTCTCCGCCAGGAACAGAAAAAAAAAAAGCATTACCATCTGTCATACATTTATGCTTTTTTGGTATAATAAATTGTTTCCCCCACTAAATATAAGTTGAAACTTTATAAGCATATACTTTACTACATAAATTTTCCCATATGGCAATGGCTAAAACAAAACTATACTCTTTGGAGAGTTTTATTTTACGTTGGCAGGGTTACTCCTGGTTTGTTTGATTTAATTTTCCCAGTAAGATTTTGTTTAATATGTTTAGTTTACCAAGGACTGTGTACTTTTAGGGATACACTGTTTCTTTAGGCTATGATTACTGAATAAGTTATTTCTTCAACTGCTACACTTTGATCTCGTAATTCATTCTTACTCAGGTGTGAAGTCAGCCATATTATTTTTCATACCTGAAAGGGTCTAGCTAGCTACTGATGCGTCCAGTATTTTCATTGTTGTTAGGTAACATCAGGAGCTATGGACCAATTCACTTCTAGGCCAAGATTCCACATATTCAAAATCCATATAATTGCGGCAAACAGCTTGCCTTTGGTTAGGAAGGCCTCACTGATTTCTCTGGATGGCATCCTACATCTAAGAACACCTTTCGCTATATGTCTTGTTCACACCATGATCTTTGTATTTCTAACCTTCAAAATAGAATGCTATAATACACTGTCTTTGGGTTTTTATTGTGTGTGATGCAGACGGCTAGATCTCTTTTGGCTACAGGGTCCAAAACATATGGAGAATATTACACCTGCTTTCTATGGTCAGCATTAGCTTCCTATTCAGTTTTGAGTGCTATTTAAAGTGTTGACTTTAATCTTTAAAGCCCCTCATTGTTTAGAAGCCCGTTATTCCAGATATCACATCTCTCCCTATGCATCATCGTGGCAATTAAAATCAGCTGCAGTGCTTGCAGTTTGCAATCCCAAGTGAATTGTGGGGAGCCTGGGAGTAGATTACTTTCTAAAGAAGAACTTCTCTAAGAATCCTCAGTTTCTGTCAACGATAAAAGCAGTATTTGGAGTTTACAGTTTTGGCCTCGAATATCTTGTCATATATCTGTAAGTCTCTGGCACCGTAAGTGCTGTTGATTTAATTTTTATGTCATTTGTGGCAAGAATGTTTAGAATACCAAATCTATTTTTAATGAATCAGAGAAATAGCAGTTGTACATATTAAAAATAGACAAAGCTAAAATTCATCTGTTTCGTATTTGTTAGTGTGGGAGTTTTCACTCTAGTGTTCTCTCACTCAAGTTTTTCTTTGAATCTAATTTTAATATCTTCAGTGAAGGGATTTGCCCTTAATCCTTAGGGAACCATTTCAAAATCCATAACTTATGGTAAGTCACTTCTCTAAATGCTTAGCTAAATGTTTGACTTCTTAATATTTTATCAGATGTCTTTTACTTATAAATTTGTGCTATGTTAAGTAATAACTTTCTTTTTGCTGTGTACATGGTCCAAAACCTACGTTTGAGGTGAACCTACTTCAGTTGAACAAACTACACCAATTCATATCATGCCAGTCCATGGAGCAATCTTTTGGGGAGAAAAGACAATTGGTAATGAAGCTTCAAGAAACTGGTAGCACTATATATGAGGCTTTGATAAACAGTGGTGTCTACTGCTTTTCTTATCATTCCTTCTTCAACTTCTCTCTTTCCACTTCCTAGCCAGACTCTCAGCCTTCCTCAAAAAATGCAGGGTACCAATAAGAAGATATCTGAATGATGTCCAGGGAAATTTATCTCTAACTATGATCTGGTAAATATTAAATGCAATTGTGCATTTAGATAGTTTTTCTATCTTACTATGTGTGCCTACCCATGTTTCCATGAATTAATTTTTCTTTATCTGGCTTCCAATTTTTGTGTAATATTCTGGTGTTGAAGGAACCCCACTCAAAGGCTGTGAGATACCATGGTGTCCCACTTACTGAGAAAAGATTGTCATTTCCTCTTATGTTTCAAACTTATAGATCATTTGTTTACTCAATAACTATTAAATGTTCTTTCTTAGGTTTCTTCTGCCTTCCAATGAAGTATTTTATGCTGTATTCATCTCTCTTTAAGAAAATGTTTAAACATTTAAATGGAATTAAATAGAATTTTATTTCATGGGTGATTGGTGTTGGATTTATAGGGATGGGAATACTAGAAGAATAAGTTTCTGGAGGTAGGTAGGTGAGGAATTATGGGTTTAGTTTTAGACATGTTCAGTGAGCACCCTTGAGATATCTAAACATGTAAAGTAGGCAATTGGATATGTGAGCCTAGTTCTCAGAGGAGGGATAGACTCGGGTGAATCATATGCCTGTATGTAGCAACTGAAGCTGAGCGTGGATGAGTTTGCCTGGAGAGACCACAGAGTGAGCAGGGGAGCAGGACCCAGAGCTGAGCCTTTAGGAGACTGTGGCTGCAAGAAAAAAGATGGACCTGTGACCAAAGAGGTGTGTCACTGAAGCCAAAGGACAGGACGAGGGTATTTTCAGAATGAGGGAGTGGCCAGCAGTTCTGAATGCTACTGAGAAGTCAGATGAGAAAGACTGAAAAATGTTGCTGGATTTAGGGAAGAGAAGGTCAATGGTATTTAGCTACTATACTTTAAAGTCTTTGGTAAGTGGCAACTGCATTCATTTGAATGTAGTTCCTATGAAGGTAATTTTTCTTATGGTTCTTGGGTCAAAAAATTCTTTAAGAGTAGATTTTAAAAAAGAATTAAATTTCCAGGGGCCAGGTGTAGTGATTCACATCTGTAATCCAAGCTTTAGAAGGATTTAGGAGGCCCAGGCAGGAGGAGCACCTAAGGCCAGGAGTTCAAGACCAGCCTGGATAAGACAGCAAGAACCTGTCTGTACAAAAAATTTAAAAAATTAGCCAGGCATGGTGGCATGCATCTCTTGGGAGGCTGAGGTGAGAGGATTGCTTGAGTTCAGGAGTTTGAGGTTAACAGTGGGCAATGATCATGCTATTGCACTCCAGCCTGGATGACAGAGCAAGACCCTGCCTCTAAAATAAATTTTTTTAAATTATATTTCCAACGGTTTGATATGTGGTGAATTCTTTGAAAAATCATCTATATTGCAATGCATAGTCTTTATTGTATATATTTTCTTATTTGAATATTTTTTTCTTTCAGATATCAATGAGCACTGGCTTCTATGTGAAGTGTAAAGAAATATTCACAACACTGGCATCTTTTAAGTTTTTAAGAAGTTTAAGAAGGGTTTCATTGAAATCTAAACATAATTTCTAGTAAGAATATGATAGGAAGGAAACCATTTTATAAAAGTCTACTTTAACTATGTTGTGTGACTACATTAGTCTGAAAAGGGAGCAGGGATTATGGCATATTGAGGAAAAGACTGTATTTCTGCCCATTTCTAAATACACATTCTCAGAAAACTTCCAACGAAACTTTTACCTTCTGGCTGATAAAAATAAACTATGAGGAAAGAACACAAAGAAAAAGAAAACACTTGGAGTCAAAATTAGGAAGCAAAGAAAGATAATAAGAAATGATTCATGCAAACATGAAATAATTTCAGCCAATGCACAAGTCAATCAGCAGAACAAATACTACTTCTAAAGGTGGTGTTATAGGCTACTTCTCTGTCTCACTACATTTCTGAATGAATCTATTCAGGTCTTCCACTGTTTCCTTTACGGGAGCCAACTGTTCCTAACTTTGCCCACCCAAATAACAGCTTCCTTGACTCTTTCCTATATTTTGACTCTGTACTATATTAAATAAAACTTCATTCTTTGTCTGTTATGCTTTGATTGATGTGCTTTACTTTTTCTCTTGTGAGTAGCAGTGCCTTCCTTATGTGCCCATAGTTGTTTCCCCCTGTTAGGCTGGTTATAATCTTTAGACTTATTCTTATTCACAATCAAGTTACACAATCTCTCAATCATCCACATTTTAAAACTTTTATGATTATTTTTGCATAACTGTATGCACTTCACCTGAGCCAGCTATCTTAATCCTTTAGAGTGTGGCCATTTTCCACTACTATACATTTGTGTAATAACCATTGCCAATTTTATCCCACTAAGTAAATTTATTGAAATTGTTTTTATAAAGCTTAAGTTACTCACATTTATACTCATAATCTCTCCTCCCTCCCCCTTTACTCTGGTAGGTGTTTGAAATCCTATTAAGCTATTTGTTATCATAGTTTCTCCAAACCCTAATATTAGCTGTTTAACTTGTCTTATACTCCTTCCTCAACACAACAGAGGGTTATTAAAAATTGGAGAATCAGATCATTAGCTGAGAGGCACTTTCAGAGATCATCTTGTGCTAAGGGAATAACATTCTTTCTCCTGGCTGTGTATGATGTCCTCTTTGCTTTAGTTTCTTTATGAAATAGGGATAGGCTATTGTGAAGATTAAAGTAGTTAGAAGCGATAATTGCTTAAAACAGTTCATGACATATAGCTATGCCCTCAATAAATGTTAATATTAACAATATTGTTAAAATAAACCTTTTATTTTAGAATAGTTTTAGATTTACAGAAAAGTTACAAAGATAGTTCAGAGAGTTCCCAAAAATCCTTCACCCAATTCCCCCTATTGTTAACATCTTAAATTAGTACAGTACATTTGTCACAACAAATGAACCAATACTGATATGCTATTATTAACCAATAGTTTTAATTTAATTTCCTCTTTCTGTTCTAGGTTCCCATCCAGGATACTGCATTACATTTAGATGTCATGTCTCCTTAGGGACTTCGACTGACAATTTCTCAAACTTTCTCTGTTCTTGATGACTTTGACAATTTTGAGGTGGTAAAATATTTTGTGGAATGTTCCTCAATTTTGGTTTGTCTGAATATTTTCTCATGGTTAGACTGGAGAAAAAGATCAAAGATGTAAAGTGCCATTCTCATTACATCATATGAAGGGCACATGCTATCAACATGACTTGTCATTGACAATGTTAAATTTGATCACCTGGCTGAGGTAGTCTTTTTCAGGTTTCACTTCTGCAAAGTTACTCCCCCCACACACCTTTCCATACTGTATTTTTTGGAAGGACGTCACTATGTGCAGCTCACTCTTAAGGTACGGGGAGTCATGCTCCAGCCTCCTTTAGGGGGGCACTATCCACATAAATAATTTGGAATTCTTCTGTATGGGAAATTTTCTATTCTCCCTTATTTATTTATTTAGTCATTTATTTGTATCAGTAAAGATTCTTGAATATTTATTTTATCCTTTGGCTTATATTGGAAAGGTATATCCTTTGGGTTGTATTACAAATATAATACAATATTTATTTATTTTATTTTCAGCTCAGTTTTATAGCTTGGATAATTAGCTCTTTCAGTTGACTCCCGTGTTTCTTTAACAGACCCCCTATTGTTTTGTTTTGTTTTGATCACTTTATTTTCTGACACTACAAGATGCTGCAGGCTCATCTTGCATATTCTGCCACCCAGCCTTAGAAGCAGCTATTTTTCCAAAGAGCCTTGGTTCCTTTTATTGGAGAATAGTATTAGAAGCCCAGATCTGGACGTTGGGCATACTTATTGCTACTGGAGTGTCTTTTGTTTCTAGGCCCTCTCAGTGAAAAGATCTAAGGAATAACCCATGTATTCACACAAAATTATTTCTTTATCTATTTGTGTCCATATTAAAGTAAACATGAATTCACACTGATGTCTCCTACTCCTACATCCAGTACTGCATGTTTCCTTCTAGCCTGCTAATATTTTATTAGTTATTCTTTCATTCAACAGATTTTGTTGAGTATTTGTTATATGCCAGGCCTGGTGCTCAGCACCAATGAGTAGAGAATATGGTGGATACTATCCCTACTTTCATGTGGCTTAGAATTCAGTTTATACCTTATATTTTTACTTTAGTTCTTTGGTACTACCAAGGAATGGCACCACTCACAGTAGTATATTTTCACATCTCTCTGTTTATTTCCCATCATATTTTATTCCCCATTTCCAAGACTGTACTACCTTTTATCAAACATCCATTTCCCTCTCTACCCTCATTTCTCTTCTGTCAACTCTTTGTCCCCTGGGGTTTTCACCTTTCATTAAAATACTCCATCAGAAAAGTGACTTTGACGTTTGATAAGCGTATTACTACCTCCTATTTGTGTGGCATGTTCTAAAGCTCTTTCATATCTCATTTTGACTATAGAATTCCTTGATGAATGATAGGGTCTTACCAAGGTGCTTTGCCTGTGGTGGCATCTTGTGATTGCTACTGACATATGTGAATTTACATGGGATTTGTCACTGAAGAGGTCCCACATGGTTTAATGCTATATGGAATTGGAGGCCATGAGTTATTCTCTTATGAAGATAAAAAATCTCTACTGATACAAAACTCTATAGGACCACTGATTTTAATACTTTTCTTTGCTGCTTACTGGAAAGAAAATCCTTGGCACCTTTATATGTTGTTGGGTTTAGTAAATATTTTCATTATTTTATATTCACCCCAATTCTTCATATCCCTTGAGAGAAATTAAGGTTATCTATGTCCATGAAGGAAATTCACTTGTAATTTTATTTTCATACTGTTGTAGTTTGATTTTGATAACAAAGTCATATTAGCCTATAAAATGGGTGGGACAGTATTTCCTCATTTTCTTTTCTCTGAGGAAGTTTGTGTAAGATTGAAATGATCAGTTCCTAGCTTGTTTGGGAGAGATCATTTGTAAAAACCTGGTGCTTTATTTTTTGTTGTTGTTCAAATATATTTAACTACTGATTTGATTTTTATTTCAATAGATTTAGGGGGTACAAGTGGAGTTTTATTACATGGAAATATTGTATAATGGCGAAGTCTGGGCTTTTAGTGTACCGATCACCCAAATAGTGTACATTGTACCCAATAGGTAATTTTTCATTCCTCAATTCCCTCCCACC
>VBSM01000729.1:11673317-11762640 GCA_008086735.1 Cheirogaleus medius | reverse complement strand
GGGTATACGAGTAGCTGCGCTCCCCTGCTAGAACCTCCAAACAAACTCTCAAGGCTAGTATTTTAATTCCATTTCTTCCTTTTCCCAACAGGATAGTCAATGTTAGCATAGATGCTTAGATTTATTCTCTATTTGGGTAATCCTTTGCCCACCATTTCTTCTTTTATTTAAGACCTTTCTTACATAATTTCCCTTCTTTGTGCAGTTCAAACCTTATAATTTATTTCAATAATAATCTGTTGGAACTAAAATATTTTAGATTTTATTTATATGAAAAGTCTTCATGCTACTAAGTTCTTGAAAGATAATTTCACTCGACATACAATTCTAAGTTGACAATTACTTTCTCTCAGAATGTTGAAGAAATTATTCTACATTTTTCTGGCTTCCACTGTTTTTGGCAAGTCAGTAATTTGTTGTTTCTGATATGTAGTCATTATATTCTCCTATCTTTGTAAGGATATTCTCCTTGTCTTTGGTGTTCTGTAGTCTCACTTTGATATTTCTAGCTAGGGGTTGCTTTTTACTTACACTGCTTTGAATTCACTCTGACTCCTGAATCTGCCAATTAATATAGTTAATAAATTCTGGAAATTTTTTCAGCAATTATATTTTTAAATATTTTCTCTCATTCATTTTTTTGTTATTTTTCATTTGGAACTCCAAGATGTATGTTAGATCTTCTTACTCTATTCTCATTTCTATTTTTTCTCTTTCATATCTATTTCTATGTACTGAATTCTTGTAATTCATTCAGCTTAATTTTCTACTTATAAGTTTTCTCTTCCTTCATGTCTAATCTGCTGTTTAACATTTTGTTGAATTTTATTTATTTTTAAAATTTCAGCTCTAATACATCTATATAATTCAGTTTTTTCAAATCTACCTGGTACTTTTTAAAAAGAGTCTTATTCCTTGATCTATTTAACATTCTCTTTTATTTCTTTTAACATAGTAAGCATACTTATTTTATATTCTTACCTGATAATTCTACCATTTGAAGTATTAGGTGTGTCTGAATATATCTTTGTTGTTCCTACTCTTACTCAAGGAACATTGTTTTCTTGTGCATTTTATTATTATTATTTTCTATGAGTTCATATTAAGGAAATATTTGAGGCCTGGATTGACGATGTCTTTCTGTCATAAATATGTGTATGCCAGTTCTTGATTTGAAGTTTTGTGGATCACAAATTGCAAATCTGTGTGAAGGTGGATTTGAAGCCAGGAAAGGTTTATTTTTCAACAGGTTTCTCTGTTGTCACCCTCTGTGGAGTGTACATTTAGCTTCTCCGCTTCGCTAAGGGTACACTCCGTTGAGTCTCCCTGTGTGTGGGTCTGCTGTAGATCACCATGTGGGGAGCCATAGGCATTGTCCCCAGTCCCTCCACTTTTCTCATGGTTGTCAAAATGAAAGCTCTCAGTCACTTTGGTGCTTCTTTATCTTTCTCGTTTCCTGCTTTTACTTTGTATTTTGGCCTTTGAGGATTTCCCTTACATTCTTATCAGCTCAATAGTATACTTTTAACAATAATTTTATTCAAAATCTTAAAGTGTTTTGTAAGGAGAACATTGTTCATTGTATTTAGTGTATCATACTGTCAGAAACATCAGTTTTATAATCAATTTTCAAATTAATGTGTATTCTAAACAAAGGAGGTTTAGAAATTAAACAATAAAGCTATACTACAGCATATAACCTCTTTCCTCCTTCATTAATCATCTCCACATTTAAGTATTCCTATGACCAGTTGGTTAAAGCCCAGTAAGTACACTTCAACATTTATAGCTTTATGTGTATTTATAACTCCCTGGAAAATGTGTATATTTTAATATGAATCAGTTTGATTTTTATTCTTTGCTTCTATACACTAAAAATGAACTAATTCTGTCCAATGATAGAAATACTTGGACATAAGAGAGAGAACCTATGTAAGGTGGTAAAATATCTAGAAAATCTGACCATTCCCTGAAAGAGCCAAAGGTAATATCTTTACCCTTAATTCCCCCTAAGACTCTGAAAACTCTCATAAGCCGAAATGTAACAGAAGGATCTTCCAAGACTGAGACTAAATAAATCTTCCTAAGTATGGAATAAAAGTCATTGCAATCAAAGACATTATCTACCACATGAAAGAGGGTTTCTGAGCCCATATGTGGAGCACAGGAAATCCTCTAGCCAAAGGCCACACATATACAGGCAACAAATGTACAAAGTCACTTACTATGGGAACAGCATCGATATAAAAAATGCAGATTTCAGTGGAACCACACCCTGGATTTCCTCCTTTTTGCTGGTGTATAGGGCCTTACATTGCCCTTGAGAAATGAATAATGTACTAAGAAATATTAAGGAGGGGTTTGGTGGATTGAAAGAGATGGAGTGGGCTGCTGGCAGTATAATGACTTTGTGTTGCATTTCTGAAGCATTTTGAAGTGGGAGAGAGCAGAAAAGGAAAGTATGAAAAACAAGAGAAGGGAGGTCCTAGGGCTTAGATTTTCAAGACAAAAAAACTATTTGTGGCAACCAAATGAGAAGCTTCTGGGGAGCTTGTTTGGATTTTCTTCGTTTAGATAAAGGGAAATCAATATTGTCTTGATTCAGATCCCCTTTATAATTGCTTTTTTCCCCTACATTTATATCCAGTCATAGTATGCAATAATGGCAGACCTCTATATCTGATTTCCTGTCAAATTTCCTTAAACAAGAAATACCTGATTATTTTCAATGAGTTGCATTGGAAATGCCCACTGAAATGCTGATATGAAAGAATCTGTTCTGAAAATGATGTACTTGTAAGCCACAACTGTAATAAAAATAGTTATATACTTTTTAAATTCCATTTAGCAGCTCAGGAAAGGGGAGGAGATCAATATTTTCTAAACTTCCCAAGTTAAAATTCAGAACATTCCCAGTTTTACATGAAGTGAATATATTTTTTTTACTTTACCTGCCTTTTTCATTTTCATTAGAGCCTTAAGATAGGTATTTGTCTGAAAAGATGGAATGTATTTTACACCTGCAGTCCTCAGCCCCCGGGCCGTGGCACAGTACTGGTTCACAGCCTGTTGAAAACCTGGCTGCGCATCACCACCTGAGCTCCCCCCCACCACCATCCCCCCAAGCACACACCATCTACGGAAAAATTGTCTTCCACAAAACTTAGGAACTGGGCCTCACAGCAGGAGGTGAATAGCGGACAAGCCAATCTTACTGATTGGAATTCAAACTGAGTTAACTATTGATACTGAAACTTTGCTTTGCTGAAGTTCATAATACTTAAGTTCAGCTAAAATATCCAATCCTGAATGTTGTGGCTCTGAAATCGAGAGTTAATCACTCCTTCCTCATGGATCACATACTGTCACCATGATTTTGATTAAAATCATGATTATTAATATGATTGGCTGTTACAATGAGGAGATTCTTTTTGTGAGTCTTCAGAGGGATACCATCACCAAAACGGAGACCAAATTACTGGTTCTTTATTTAATAATTATTCTTACATGTACTATGAAAAATATCATTTACCCATATCATCAAAAACAGATTAAACATAATGAGTTAGATGTGCAACATTTGGGGGATGGTCATGCTTGAGGCTCTGCCTCGAGGGGGGAGGGGGGCATGGGCAATATACTTAACTGTAATATTTGTACCCCCATAATATGCTGAAATAAAAAAAATTTAAAAAAACCAGATTATAAGAAGCCTTGGTAAAAGCAAAATTATCACAATGCTTAGCACATTTAACATTAGTAAATGTTAGCTATTCTAGCTTTCCTTTTCATTCTTATTATCATTCTTGCCCTTCTAAATAGGTTTTATCAGTAACGTCTAACATGTTTGTCCTAAGAGCCTCTGATACACACCAATTCATCATATAAAACCCTGGTAGCTGTTTTCCCTATTATTTTATTCTGCTCACTAATGCCTCTGCTTCATCTCCCATATTAGATAGAAACATCTCTTATTCTGTCTCCTCTCTTGACTCTCACCCCTCACTGGAATGTTTATTTTATGTTACCGATACTGTCTCAATGTCAGGGAATAGGAATCCTCTTCCTGCTCCAGCCTGGGAAAGGAGAAATGGTAAGTATTTTCCAAATCTTCCAAGTTGAGATTTAGCATATATTCCCCTTAGAAACAAAGTCTAAATGGCAGCAACCAAAATGAGTAAGCAACAATCAGGCCTTGAAAATGTTCTCCATGCCATGGTAATAAAGAAGTTGATCAAGGAGAGGATAGGGTAAAGCTCTTCTCCAGTTCAGAGAAAGGAACCCTCAAACTCTGGCGGTTTCAGAGAAGAGCTGGAAAGGACTCGAATGAGGAGAGAGAACACAGTAGATGAAAGAGTTAGCAAAGGCAATACCGTAAAGAGGAAATGATTTTGGATATGTGCGGTGTATTGGTCAGTTGGGGTGTGGGTGGGGCACAGTGATGAGACCAGTGTGATTGAAATCAAGAATATGTTTAAGTCAGTACAGGCAGGATAGGAGATGGGGTAGCCAGTGTCAAGCCAGAGGCTCCCCTTAGAAAATTTTAGGAGTATGTATTTTAATGGGTTTGATTCCTGGGTCTGGAATCCCATGAGGCATTTCAAAGGGTCAGCCTAAGCTCCATCCATGGACTCAGTCCTGATACTCAGCCGAGCGGACAGTCATACTTCTGGGACTAGACAGATTTTGTACCCAGCTTCCAGTCATCGGGCTTTTGCCTTGGTCCTGGGTTCTGTGACCTCTTCCTGTTCCCTGATCCTGGTATTTGGGTTTCTGTCTTGTTTCCCCATTCTCAAGTTCTTACCTTGCCCAGAATCTGAGTAATAATATGTTCCTCTCGTGTTGGGATCCTTCCCTCCCTCTCAGATTCTGCTGCCCCTTTCCCGGCCCCCTTTGATCTCTCTATACATCAGAATATTTCTACGAAAGCTGGTTTTTGTAACTAACACTAGAACTCTTTCGTGTAGATTTCTTTTTAAAAATACTACCTATAGCCTGCCATATGGACCATCCCAATAACCACTCTGCCGCTGAAGGTGAGTCTATAACATTTCTGTTGCTTGCCTGTTTCTGCTCGGTCTGTTGGTTATGAGATTATACCTTTCTGGAAATAAACTTTCATTCTGTCACTCCCTGTCTTAAGAACCTTTAATAACTCCCTATTGCCTACTATATGGATTCCAAGTTTCCAAGACTGTGAGCTCCTTACTTCTGAAGAGAAGAGACAATACTTTTTTCCTATCTATTTATTCCTAGGGCTTAGCCTATAGAAGGTACTCAGTAAATTTTTGTAAAGGGATGAATTTTGTTTGCTTTCTAGGCCTTCCTCTATAATCTGGCCTCATTCTACCCACCTGCCTTTTCTTCTCTTTAACACATATACTATATTCTCGTTAAATTTGTCTTTGACTAGTCTTTTCCATACTCTTTCTCCTCCTCTCTGTATCATGGCTAGCCATTATTTCCATGTCTTTGCTCACGTTGATCCACCTTTGAAACGATCCCTTATCCTCTCTATTTCTTAGATCAAACTTTGCCTCTGTTAAGAAAGCGTCATTTATTATTTTAGCCAACACTAACAAGTTTACTTTTCTCTACTTGCTTCAGTGTCAATTGGGTACATTTTTAAGGAAAGGATCCCCCAGGCATTATATTCTCTTTTTATTTGTTTACACTGTGCTTGGGTCACTGTTAGGCACAGGACAGGTTACTGTTTGGTCAGTAGATTGCTGGAGGACTTGGTCCCAAGCACAGAAAAAACAATCTCTCCTGTATTGGACTTTCATGCACTTTCTCTAAGGGCTCTGGTCTTTAATGTCTGCCTTGCTTGGCGGGGTCTTGCACATATTTGATAGGTGTTGTAGGATTTGGAATCAAGAGGCCTGTGTTCAAATCCCAGCTCTAGCTGTGCAACCTTGGATAAGCTGCTTAACTTTTGTTCGTCTCAGTTAACTCATAAATAATTATTAAGTAATAATAATAATTTTCTCACAGGGCTGTTGGGAGGATAAGATGTGATAATGTGTATGAACAAAGTTTTATAAAGTGCTTGGTAAATATTAGTTAGTTTTAAAGGCACAATAAAACATGTTTGAGTGAATGTGTCAGAGAATTACTCATCATTCCACGTGTGGTATCCAGATGAGGAGGCTCTGAAATTTACAACAAAATGGTTTGACAGAAAACTGACGGGATGCCAGCCACTCATCTGTATTTGCTGTGTTCCTTCATACTGCGTTGTTTCCTAAATTTCTTTCTTCCTCATTTTAGTTAGCTCATAAAGGGCACTTCAGCTATTCTTACCATCTTGATAAACACGTAGACATACTTTGCTGTTTCTCTCTCTTTTTTTCTCACTGGGGGTCACTATCCTAAGTGAGGTCCACTACTTTCTAAGGAGTGTCTCTTTAAAGGTCTACTTTGCTTGTCTCCCCTTCTGAGTCCTGCAACGATATGCCGTGTAGGTTAATGGGCAGGTTAATTTGCAGGGATCCTCCTCATCCCTCTCCTCCAGGAACTTTCTGCACCTCCTCTTCCCTGCTGTCATTCCTATGATAGAAATTTCAGATGGGAAGGGCCCCTCTGTTAGTGACACCAACTGCTGAACTGCAAATGATAACTCATTCTGGTGTGGTGTTGACAGAGGAGAAAGGCTGAGGGAGGCATGTTCCTGAGCAGCAGGTGGTGGCACTAGACCAAGGAGGAGTATCTGGGCGATCTTTGCCAAGAGCACATGCCTGGCTTGGATGTTTTTTTCTCCATTTATTATGACCAGCTCCAAGAATAGGGAAAAACTTGGCAAAAAAAGCCCCAGAGGGAAAGCTGTTCTACTCAGCATCTGTAATGACCAACTACTATGATATTTCACTTATCTATTTATTTCACTTATTTTTGAGCTACATTGGAAGGTGTGAACAGCATGTGTAAAATTTTAGCCCAATAACTTCAATTCTAATTTGTCAATAAAACATTAGTTATGTGTTGTTCATCACAATGTATTTGTGGTAGGTTGGAAAATAACCTAAACTTTTAACAATAAGAGATTGATTAATAATGGTACATAAAATGATGAAATATCCATTAATATGAGGTTTTAGAAGAATATTAAATTACATGGAAACTGTTCAAGATATATTATCTACAAAAAACAAGTTACTATTATAACATAGTTTGTGCAGTCTGATCCCAAGTTCATATGAGTATGTGAGGTAGTATATTTTGTGGACTGAAAGCACATCCTCAGGAGCTAGGCTGCCTCTGTTCAAATCCCAGGTCTTTTACTTATTATGTGTATAGCTTTGGGCAAGTCAGCCTGTCTATGCCTCAGTTTCTCCATATGTTAAATGAAGATAATAATTGTGCCAATCTAATAAGATTGTTCTGAGGTTGAAAATAATCCACATAAAGTGCTTAGAACAATGCTGGCTCTCAGCATTCATGGAGTAGGTACTAGCTATTCTTATAATGTAGTCATGCACCACGTAACAACATTTTGGTCAACCATGGATGGACTGTGTAACTGGTCATATGTATGATGATATATGCAGGTAATCCCATTAGATTACAATGGAGTTGAAAAATTCCTATCATCTAGTGACCTTGTAGCTGTTGTAACATTGTAGGGCAATGCATTACCTTTTTTGTGTTTAGATACACAAATCCTTCCCATTGTGTTTTAGTTGCCTACAGTATTCAGTACACTCACATGCTATACAGGTTTGTTGCCTAGGAGCAATAGGGTATACTGCATAGGCTAGATGTGTATAGACTATATCATCTAGGTTTATATAAGTACACTCTGCGATGTTTGCACAACAATGAAATTGCCTGACACATGTCTCAGAACATATACCCATTGTTAAGCGATGCATGACTAAATATTAATATATATGCATAGATAAAAGAGACGATACTAAAATCAGTGATTATCTCTGAATAGTATGTGATTATAAGTTATTTAAATTTTCTTAATTGTGCATATTTATATCTATAAACTTTCTATAATAAAAATATAATACTTTTATAATATGAAAAATATAGTGAAAGTGATTTAAAAGGGCATTTTTTTATTAAAATAATAAAATAAAGACCACTAGTGTTTTGTTGTTTTTTAGCAAGGAATATTCTAACAGACTGTGTAAAAAGATATCCCATAAATAAATTAATCCAAAGTACAAAAAGTTCTATTTGGTCATTTTTCTGTATTCAAAATCCCTTTCAATGCTAAATGTTAATTTGAAGAGGACATTGTTAAGCTATTGTTTTCTAGTATTAATAATACCAAACTCTAGATTTTTGTTTTTATTTTTGTTAGATTAACTCTATTGACATATAAGGATTGAAACAGACAAATGCAAAGAGGGGAGAAGTCTGAGGGGGAACTCTGGAAAATCCAAGAGGGGACCTACTTGGTAACGAGTAAAGCCAGGTGTGCCACCTTGATAGCCATAGCAGAGGATGAGCGTCTCAGCGCCTGAATAAAAAGAGAAGGGAGGATGGGAGTAGAGTCACCACGTAGATAGAGTGGGGAGCATCTTGTGTTGGGTATGGGATGGGAGAATTCTTGTGTAGTTTGGAATTGGACAGACTTCAGTTCAGTCTTAACATCTACCCTTACTATCCCTCCTTTGCCCTTCCATTTTCCTTTTTTCTTCTCTTCCCTTCGCCTCTGTTTCCTTTCCCTTCCCTTTCTTTTCCTTCCTTTCCATTTTCTTATTCATTTAACAGACTTTTTAATCTCTACTTTGTTTTGGTATTATGGTAAGCATTGGGAATACAAAGTTATATACAATATGTCCTATATCTTCAAAGAGGGTAGGATATGGTGGTGGTGATAGCTAACTTGCTAGAAAATTAGAATATGATATAGTGTGTGCTTTGGTATAGATATTCCTAAGGTGCTGCAAGAGTAAGACGACTGGTAATTACACCTGATTTTGTGACAAGGTGATTAGTGGTGAGGCCCATGGCGGGTGGTTTCCCAGAAAAGGGGCCACAAGATGAGTATTGTAGCAGTTAGAGGTAGATGGCAATGGAAAGAGGGAATAGCACATGTGATGTACATAGGGTTGGCACAATAATTTGAGGAAACACAAGGAGTTTCATATGGTGGGAAAGATCGATAAAAATTGAGGAGCAGAAAGAAAGGTGTGCAGAAACCAGATCATGATGGGTATGCTAAAATGAAAATTCACTCTTCTGAAAGCATAGAAAGTTTGTTTGTTTCTTTGTTTGGCTATGTGACCTCGGGCAGGCAACCTTTATGATCTCTATTTCTGTAAAATCTGTGAGCTGACTATACTAAAACCTTCTGTGCTATGATATTGCAAAAATGAAAGAATGTCTCCAGGGAACCTAGTATAGGACCTGGGTTTATAGTTATGATATGGTAGATGGCTCCCAAAGCAAATAACTACTGCTTAGTAAATCAGAAAAAGCATTGGGTTTGAAATAAGAAGGTCTGTCATTAAATCTTGGTTCTGCCACTTCTTGGCTCTGTGACCTTCAGCACATCATTTCACTTCTCCGAGCCTTAGTTATTTTTTTTTTTTTTCACTTGTAAGATGTAAACCATATTGACCTCACAAGATTAAGTCAGGATAGTGCTTGTCATAAAGTCTGCAGCACAAATTGTTTCTGTCCCCTATTTTTTCTCTTTTTCTCAATCTTTCCTTCTCTCTTTGTTTCCCCATTGAGGCCACAGGTTTTTTAAGTCGACCTTTTGCTTCATGAAGAAGAACACCCTAGGGTGGGATATCACTCTGAAGAATACATCACTGGAAACTTGAATAGTAAACTAACATGTCGGGAGCAGCATCTGGAGGTCCCATGCATGCCTGGAGAAAGAAGAAGGAGAGGAGCCGACATGCCTGCAAGGGAGCAAGAGCAAGTGTGTGCACAGAGCAGGTCTGGAGCACAACCTCGCGGCATCGCCTGCAGAGCTGTTGCTTAAAGGTCTACACAGGTGTAGACCAAATTCAAGGCCTAAATCAAGGAAAAGTATTACCACATGTTCCCACACAGAGACTAAAGGAGAGAGGACTGCTCCTAGCAAGGAGGGAGGAGGGTAGATTGGAAGGGAGGAAGGGGGGAGGAGAGGAGAAAAACACAAGTGCTGCCAATGTAAAGAATTCATTAGAGAAAAGTCATGTTGTGACCTCCAAGATGAAGATGAGTGAAAATTCTTGTATGATTTAATATTCTGTGGAAATATTCCAAACCACATGCTCTCCTTGCAGGCTGTGGTCTTTTACTTTAATTTCAGGGAAGTCCTACCACCCGTTACTCTGCATGTTGCTCACTTAGTCTGAGCTTCTTTGTAACGTGCTGGCAGGGTGTAAATGAAGAGGCTTGAGCCGGGGCCTGCAATTACAGATGTGTGGACAGTGTGGAAAAACTAGGAGCCTGGCTGGCTGTTTATGCTAGGGAGGGACACATCCTAGCCAAGTACCACCCGAGCCATGGGTGGCCTTACCTCCTGGGACACATGCATTATCAGTCCACATTATTTTCTATTGATCTCTCAGGTAAGTTGGATTAGTCCAGTGGTTTTCACACTTAACAAAAAAATTAGAAACATTTCCTTAAGAGCAACTTTTGTAAAGCAATGATACCCTTTTGAAAAACAAAAACAAAAATATGCTCTAAAGCATATTAAAAAAGATATCTGCTCTGGTTGGAAGTTAGGAAGGAATCCCAGAGCCCTGCCCACTAGCTTCTCTCTCCTTATGCAAATCAGTTCCTGAAGGTCACACAAAGCAAGTGTGAAAGCTGTCATTGTAGTCCAACTCCTTCAATTTGTAGATGAGGAAATGGAGATGCTAGAGATTAAGAGATTTGTCCATGTGCCCATAATTAATTAAGGGCCGAGGTAGCACTATAATCACATTATTCTGATACCCATCTCTGTGTATTTTCCTAGCTCCAGACTCATAGCTATTAGCTTTCAGAATAGAGGTGATTAAAATGATGCTGTGTCTAATTAACCCAGAGATACAGGAAGGACTGAAGAATCCAATATTCTCCCATCTATAGAAGCCCTAGAGAAAGCCTCTACATCTGGCCCTCACTGGGTGCAAAATACATATTTGTTGAATTGACATGAAAGGCTGTGATTTTAGTCCAGAGTCCCTGGGATCCCAAAATTCCTCCAGTCTTAGACTTTCCCTGTCTCAAAGAGACTTGGACTCTGAGGAACTGCCTTCTTACAGGAATACTCTATCCTCTTGGAAAGAGACTTAGGCAGAAAAACCTCAAACTGCTAGTTTATTATTTAGACAAGCAAATTCATGACAAATTGCATCATCTTGAAAATATGGCAAAGAGGACAAGAGCAAAGCCTTCCTGGGATTTTTGTTGAGTTATACGTCTCTTTCTAGTCAAAGAAGAATGATTGGTTTAGCATATTCATATTTATTAATGGTAAAAAAAGAAATGATGGTTTGAAGATTCTTGCTGAGCTTCTAATTTTCCCAAGGCATTCAGAGTCAAGTACTTTATTTCCCCTTAAGCCTACTGGATCCCCTGAATGTGCTGTGTCCTGAACTGTCAAGAGGCACTGACGCCTGCTGAAATCATCATGGGTGTAATAGAGACAGTGGTACTCACCAAACATTACATCTGCTCTCTCTCATTTGCCAAATCCTTTGAACTTAGGTGGGGCCATGAGTCTAGTTCCGACCAATGAAACATGAGCTGAGATGGTGAAAAGCCCATGTGCAAATCTCCAAGCTCTCCTTCACTGAGACCAGCACTTTCCAGATGATAAAGCCCCCATCAGCCTGGGACCCTGAGTAACTTTGATAAGCAGAGTATCCTTCCCCCATGGACCATGCTGGACATTTATTGTGAACAACTTTTGTTGTTTTAAGTCATACAGATTTCAGGGCTAATTTGTTAAGCAGCATAACCCAGTTATGACTCATTAGTCATGACTAATACAGGGGAAATTGGGTTCAAAGCAAGGAAAGCCTGAAGACCTGCTCTGGCAAAAGCTACACTGAGGGGTTCTCTTTAGGATCAGGAAGTCCCAGGGTTTCGGGCAGTGATGTGGTAGAGCTGGCCCATACTGGCTTGTAACCCAGACATGCACATCTTTTCCCGACTCTGCATTCAGTGACAGTATTGGTAACTTGGTACCAGTGATTGGTAACTTGCATTGGCTGTGGTAGTAGTATTCACACCATAGAAACTGGTAAATGTGACATATTATGGCATTTTGTTTTCCTGGCAAGGTAATTGTTAAATACATGTACCAAGACATCACACGGTAACCCATAAATATATACAATTATTATTTGTCAATTAAAAGTAAAAGAAATGGATTATTTAAAAAAAAGAAAGAAAGAAAACAGAGCCAGGTCTCAGCAAAATTATGACACGGAAAAAATAAATTTGCTAGTATATCACTGACTGGTTTGAAGTCTGTACAGAGAGATTCAAGGTGGGAGAAGGAAATGAAATAGTAAGATCCTCAGTAAATAAGAACTCTCTAAGGTACTTAATTCTTTCACACTTTCTATAAGGGGAAAATTTGGTAGAGAGATAACCTGCCAGGTATGTTTTTCTTCAAATCCTATAATAGACAGTTAATGTAATGTTTTTGCCAGAACACCTTTCACATTAATTCTGAGCTTATTTTTTTTGCAATTGTTACCTTTGCATGAGATAAAAATGCCATACTCAACTTTTACCTTCAGTCAACAACACCTAGAAGACTTTTGTGCCTTTTAGATTTTCAGGTGAAGTAGATTAGAAGGAAGTTTTTTTTGTTTTTTGTTTTTTATTTCAGCATATTATGGGGGTACAAATATTACGGTTATGTATATTGCCCCCGCCCCCTCCCCCCTCGAGGCAGAGCCTCAAGCATGACCATACCCCATACGTTGCACATCTTACTCATTATGTTTGTATATACCCATCCCCTTCTCCCCCCTCCCACCCGCCCAACACCTGACAAATGTTATTCCTACATGTCCACTTAGGTGTTGGCTGCGACTTGGTGGCATGAAACCTATAGAAGGTACTAAATGCAGCATTCTTCTCCCTCTAGCATTTTTTTTTATTTTAAAAAAATTTCCATGTTCTTTCCACATCTTCCCCACTATCCTTCATGCATACAAAACTAATAGATTCAAATTTGATTTGTTGGAAGTTTGATATTAAATTTAAAAGCCAAATGAATTATCACTTATTAAATGATATTTAATACCTTTGCATTAAGCTTCCAAATGTGAAAGAGTTAGTTTCTTACTATAATACTTATATTTTCACATACAAAAATAAGTACCATATATAAGAACTCCATGCCTTGACTGCATATTCATAAAAATCCCATCCCTTGTCCTCTCTTACTGTCAGTGACACTCTTACAGTCGTCATGGCTCTAGAGACTTTAAAGAGGAGAAGTGACTCAGAGGCTGGCCAATGCTATCTGTACCCTCCTGTCCAAAAGTTGAGGAAAAGGTCTTGCTTAGCTACATAGTATCACAAAATAGTAAACATTCATCTTCCCTGTTGCCATGCTTCTTATTCTCTCTGGCATGTTTCCTGTTGTTTCAACTGTGAAATGTGGTAGATGTGTAGTAGGGGAGGCTTACATGTGGACTTCAGAAAATTATCTTAGGAATATTTGATTTATTTTATTTTATAAGGAGTTATGAAATAATTTTGATTGACATATTGCATTATTTGGCTTGAATATTAAATAACAATGGTGAACAGCTTATGTTTCATTACACTGGCAACTGATATCTGCTAAAAATAAGATATTAGGATGCCTTTCCAGCTTATGTAATTCTGAGAAACAGCCTTGACCTGACCTTCTTGACCTCAGTTTCTTTATTTGTAAAATGAGGGGTTTGACCTGATGATTTATGGGGTTTCTCCCAAGTCAATTTTTCTTTGATCCTGTAGGTGTCTCATAATACAGACATACAGGGCTGAAAGTATATTCATGTATTTATTTACTCATTTATGAACTATACATTAATTGCCTACTATATATCAAGTACTATGATAAGTATGGTTAATATGTGGTCCCTGCCCTCAAAGAACTTATAGTTTAATGGGGAAGACAAACAAATAAAAAGCCAATTACAATACAGCATAATAAATGTTACAGTAGGAGTGAATAGTGGATACAAATAGAGGAAAAGGGAGGGGCGCCTAACTCATTGTGGGGAAAGAAAATAGTAGGTATCAGGGAAGAAGAAGGTGATATTAAGTATACGTAGGGCTAACAGTAGGGTCAGGCAAGAGAGGCACCTATGCTGTAAAATTTAAACAGGCACTTGCCCTATTCCTGGGCCCTGCGTGTGCAATCTGATAGTATGCTTGAGTTTGGCCACAAGGAAGAAGACAGAAGCTGTTCTACGCAAAGGGAACAGTATGTGCAAAGGCTTAGGGAACAAGAGACGGAACTTTAGGAAACTACAAGCACTTTTGTATTCTGGCTTTGGAAGTGGAGTTGAGGTGGTAGACGTGAAAGATAGAGAGGTAAACAGGACCTTGGCCCATGAAGTGTCTTATAAAATATGTTAAGGTGTTCAAACTTCCTCTTTAGGTTAATGGGTATTCATCAGGGAATTTCTTTTTTTTTAAAAGTAGTAGTATTGGACACTGCTTTTTAAGAAAATTCACTTTGGCAGCAGTGTGGACACAGGGATAAGGACTTAGGTAGGAAAAAGTGCTGGAGCAGAAAGATCAGTTGGGTGGTGGTGGAGGTAGGGATGGAGAGAAGCAAACCAGATGGAGCTGCCTGGGACTGTGACTAATTGAACAAGTTTGGTGTTAAGAGAGAGGGGAATAGGATACTCAGGGTTTCTGGCTTGAGAAAGTGAGAGGATAATAGTGCTGATCACTGAATCGTGGAACACACAGAATGAAAAGGGTGAAAGGGCTGATGATGAGCTCAGACTTTGACTTGTGCAGTTTGAACATTGAGGGGAGATGTCTGCTAAGGTGGTTGGTGTATGGGTTGGTGCTCAGCAGAGAGATATGGATATAGATATGGATCTGTCAATCATCTGCCTATAAATTAATGACAAGGAAAGCAATGAAAGTGGATGAAATTGTCCAAGGATGGAAAGTAGAGTTAGAAAAGAAGGCCTAGAGGGTATTGAGGGCTTCTTGACACTCTTTAGTAAAACCATTACAAGATAAAAGCACAGTTTTGTAGCTATCACTGGCATGTTTTGGAGGACAGGATAAGGAGGGAGGTGGTGTAGGCATTTCCAGGCTTTCTTTTAGTTGTGTCATTGTGCCTTTGCTGCAAAGGATTTACAGAAGTCACTAAGGAATCTGTGTTTGCTGCAGTTGGTGATTCTGTGCTCTCACTGCAAGGAAGGAGCACAAGGGCCTTTTCTGCCTTGTGGCTTTGGCGAGCACATCACCGCTCATTCCTGGGAAAAGGGGGAAACTGAGAAGACTTAAATTTCTCTTTTTAAGTTACAAAGGCAAAAAATTGGTGACTCTTTTGGATGCCCCTATCTAAATGTTCACAATTGAGAGAAAATTGCTTTCTCCAGGAAGTAAGTAATAAATTTCTCTCACCAATTGAAGTAGCTTATATCCTGAAACAACAACCCTCAGCTGAAAAGGAGAAAAAAATTAAAACATTTCTTCCCTCCATGAAACCCTCTTTCTCCAAGTATGTGTCCCTATTGGATTATAGAGAACACCATTATGCAGATATCTCAAACTCTTTAGGCCTTGTCCAGAAACATAATTGCCTGTGACCAAATGACCATGTCAAACTGCTCAGGGTGTGCATATGTTGTCAGGATGATTGCTGGAGGGGCTCTGCTTGTAAGACAGGTTGCATATAAGGTGAGGAAGCAAGGAGCTGGTATGTGTGTATAAGGGGGGTGGGTTGCAAGGTGCTATTTGAACACGCACCCTTTAAATCTTTTACACCTTCATTTTACAGGCTGTTTGTGTGTGTGTGTGTGTGTGTGTGTGTGTGTGTGTCAGAGAGAGAGAGAGAGAGAGAGAGAGAGAGAGAGAGAAACACAGAAAGAAAACATGGCCAACTGTGTTTCTTTTTGTCCTTTAAAAAAATTCTTTTCTATAAAGAATAGAGGTTTACTTAGGTCACAATTCTGGAGGCTGGGAAGTCCAAGAGCATGGTACCAGCGTCTGGTGCGTTTTGTCCTCTACCTGTATTTTGCCTTATTGTCCAACCTCGTAACTTTGCCTCTGCCTCTGGTCTTTCTTCTTTCATATCAGTCTTCAGCAGAATGAAATAACTACCAGAACCTGCTTAAAGGCTCCCCTGCTTCTACAGCTGTGGGTCAAGGTACTCTGAATGCAGAAGGCAGGAAATGCTCGACTCTGAGAAAAACAGGGACAATTCTCTCAGAAAGGGGAAGCTTATGAAGAAATCTCACTTTTAACTTAAAAGTTTAAGGAAATTTTTCCATTCATTCCATAACATATCTGTGTTTGTTTTAGCAAAAACTACCATTTTTAACTACTTATCATGGTGGAAAAATGAATGTTCCCAGAGGATACACTTGGTCCCATAAGTGTGTGTGCCCCAGCATGAGAAATGGGGTCCTGTGGGATCCAGGCCCATTTCTTAGCACCCCATCAACCAGCCTCTTTCTATCTCAAATGCTACAAGTCAACCCAAAGCAACTTCAGTATGAAGGTGTTATGCAGTATTTATTTTCTGATTAGTTGTGTCTAAAAATATATGTCTGATTTATTCATGAAATCATTCCTTTGGTATTGAAGTAGTGTTTAATAGAAGTACAGAAGTTAGGAGAGGTCCAGGCAGTCCTATGCCTTATTCCTTGCTCTGTCTTTTACTAGATATGTAATTTCACAGAGCCTCAGTTTCCTCATCTGTAAAATGGGGATTATAGTGGCACTTGCCTTATGGTGTGGTGGTAAGGATTCAATGAGATGTTTGTAAAGTGTACATCATGTGGCTGACACATAGTAAGTGCTTAATACATATCAGCACCTGGAATTATTTGCTATGAAAATAATTTTAGAGGTGGTTTAGGTATAGTTATGGGCACTGAATGATCATAGATATAATTGGGTTGATTATATTAGACAATTTGCAGCAGCCCAAACAATTTTTAAAAGGCTATCCACATTGTGCCAATAGATACTTCAATAATATTGAGACCTAGAGTTTGAAGTAAGAAAGGATTTAAGAGCTCATTATAAATATGCACTTAAGAAAATTCTAGAATCAGAACACTTTTGGTAGATTGAGGTAGTTGTGTTTGCTCTGGTGATACTAGCTATTTTGATATTCTGTGTAATATAGTTTATTGTACTAATGTGTTTTTCCCCAGAGCAGAAGTATCTCAAAAACTAAAGAATATAGATAAATAGGAACATCTGGTAGAGGAATTGAAGCATATGTGCAGATTGAAGTGCATCAAAGAAAAGCCCATTGTTATATCTTGGTGACTGGCTGGTGCTGAATAATATAAACAACTTATAGACATGGAATTAGTTGTCCAGAGATGTCGGCTCATATAAAAAGATGTCTTAAAAGCAACAAATATTATTATAACAATAAATGATTATAATGGATCTAGTTAATGCTTAAATTGGTAATGCACCAATAGGAGATGGCTTTAAAATAGAAAAACACCAAGTGTTTGCTGGAGAATGGTTTCTAGAAATGTGGCGATAAGAGCATTTCTCTGAGATTTTCTCACATAGCATTGCACATAATTGATAGGTTATTGCTCTTGAATTGAGAGGTTACATGTGGTGACTGACACTTTTTGTTCTATGTGTACATACAACTATCTGCCCATGGGACTACAGTGTTATTAATAGAAGGATCATGTGACATGCCACTTTTTAATGCAGGCAACAGTGGAATGGCCTTATTCCCAGAATGATTGTGTCTGATATCGTGTGAAAGGTTGATGTTCAAGGCTGAGGTCAGAGAATTAGATAAAATAATAACAGGAGTTTAGATTTATTGATAATAAATCTAAATATAGTCATTTGCTTTTTTTAGAGAATAAACTTTATTTTATAACAGTATTATGGAAAGCAAAACATCATTTAATACAGCTTGCAACTGCTATAAATCTATTCTGGCATCATAACTATACATAGGATCAAAAGCAAGGGAAAAGTTCAAAACAGTTAATAAGTAAACTGTTATAAGTAAACTCACAGGACTGGAAAGTCAAAAGGGTCCAATATGAAAAATATCCCCAGAGTGACATTCTCAAACATTAGAAAATTTTCAAAATGTAAGAAATGCTTTTAATCTGTATTAATATTTTCTCATACAGTATATTTACTGCCATTGGAAAACTCTATAAATATTTACTGCAACAATTCAATGGAGAGGATCTGGAAGAAGGAAAGGCACTACCTAAATTAGTCACAGAGTTTCCTTTCCACACAGCAGCACCTGTTCAAGTGAACAGCACCTTACCAGGGAGGGCTGGCCTTGTGCACTGTCGTTTGATCAAAATGAGCAATAAAAGGCAGGTAGCTGTGCACAAAGTAAACAGGAAACAAAAACAAAACTCCTTAGTTAAAAAAAGAAAGCACTAAGGATATTTAAAAGTGGTTATGAAAAAAACAATATATTAAAATGGGTGAGGACAATACAGACCAGAGTTGTCAAGGTAAGGTTTGGTGTTGGCATTTTAATTCCTCAGGCATCTGGTCATTGTTACCAGTCATAGCATAAATTCACTGGAGTAGTGGTGTGGCATGAAGCTACAGAATGGTCAAAATTTTTCAGGTTCACAAAGTTGAATGTTGTTTTTAAAATGACTTTCTTCCTTTCGTCTTCCTCTTCCTCCTCCAAGTCTTTTTCGTTGAACACCACCACAATTCTGATCCCTATGCCAGGGTGCTGCTCTCCAGTCTCTTTGATCACATGAGCCAGCACCCTCTTTATGTGATCATCATCAATATCTGCATCTCCTGTGACCACAATACATTTGTCAATTCTTGCTCCACACATGCCACCTTTTCCGGTCTTGGTGATGCATGTGGTTGTCCCTGTCGACGCAGACTCTGGTGTGATGGTTTGTGCGGTTGGTAATGTGCCTGAATCACCACCAGCCTCGCCAACAATCTGCAGAGACTCAAATGTGATGGTTTGGGTCTCAGTTGGGACAATGAGGACTTCCTTGGTGGAGATTTTGGTCTTTTGTGAGACATCAGAAATTGTTGCCATCCCTGTTTTTACCACTGGTGACTTTCCTACAATGAGTTGCAACTGTGGGGCTTTAGTTGGGCTTCTCACTTCCCTCCTGCTGTCTCCATCTTGTACCACAGCAGTGCTGGCACCTTCAGGGCCATTTGCTGAAATCTCACCAGCAGAGATAGGATAATCCTTCATGAGACGTTGGTCCACAGCGCCAACTGGAACTCCATCAAGACTCCCGGAGACCCATTTACTAGAAGCGAGCTCAAAGTGTGGTGCTGGCCTGTCTATGAGGGCGCTTGCCTGGAGGGTCTGTGCTTGGGTGCCGCTGCTGTAGCGGAATTTGGACCCCAAGGTCAGGAACTTGGCCTTTGAGGGTTGTTTAAGCGTGTAGAAAGTGTAATGCACCCCACACGCTTTCCATAGTCTTCTTGCTGCCCGGTAGTTTGGCAGTTTGAATCTAACAGTGCTTTCAAGCTGTTTCATCTCTGCAGGCCTAAATCTGACGTAGAAGTGCAAGGCAGGAAAGGATGTGTGCCTGCTGCTGCAAGTAACTTCTCTGATATCTTGTTGTTGACTTTTATAGATTCTTTCTTCTGCAATACTTGTAAGCAAGCTAAGCAACAACTGTGTAGGGGTGATAAGACTTTCTCCTGATTTCAAAAGTGTCAAAAGGCCAAAACCTTGAACTCTGATAGGTTGAAAATTACTTTCAAATGCACTGAGGCTTCACTATAGAAGAAAAAAAGAATCAGCTCTTCAGTGTGAATCCTACAAGCTGAGTGTCACTGGGTCAGTGAAAGAGTCTAAATCGCCTCTTTCAAATGTCACAGTCTAACTGGGAAAGCTAAGCACAGTCTTAAGAAGTGTTAAATAACATACTTTTACACCACGTCAATTTGGGGTGCCTAGATGCACAATATAGTATCTAAAAGCCTTACTCATATGACTCCATAAAAATTAAAATATAATAAAAAGCTCTTACTGAAGGTCTCTTGAACAGGTTGCAAAGAAGAGATTTTTTTTTTTTTTTTAATATTCAGAAAATGTCCTAAAATCTCCTTTACTTACCTCTTTCTACCAAACTCTAGACCAACTGGCTCTCCTATTTAATTCTTCATCGCCCTCTTCCTTTCTACCTTTTTCCCCACTTTCTGGATTTTTTTCTCTTATTCTTAAGATATAATGATGCTTTTTTTCTTATACAGCATGACCTATAGCATTCTCTCTCCTTTTTGTAATAGTTCTGCATCTCAGCTTGTTGTTCTGTTCAGCACATTAGGTCTAACAGTCAAGCACATGACACAGGATCTTTCTTAGAAAGTCAGGGAAGGAAAATATCGTAAACATTAAAGGGTTTGTTTGTGTGCTCATCAACAAGATTTAAATGCTATTTATTAAAACAGTAGAAGAAATGCCACAAAGTCTTCTATAATATACTGCTAAATGGGTGGCGTAGCAAGGCAGTAAGAGAACAGTTCTCCACTCTCAGCCGTGGTGACCAAGAAAGAATCGATGGGGAAAGTGAAGAGGAAGTGGGTAGAGCTTGGACTGGAGAAGAGAAAAGACCTAAAGGATTTGGTAGGTAATCAAATATTTTAAGAATGTATCCTAAGCTTTACAAATATAAGCTCCTTGAAGGCAGAGGAATTTGAAAAATTCTTGGCCTATATAGTGATAGAAATAAATGTTTGTTGAATGAATATCATCTGTACTGTATTTGTGGAATAATATAATTTGTGGAATGTATAATCTGAATATAATCCTAAGGAAGATTTTAATCCCCTTGAAATATTCTCTAGAATAGTATTGTTTAGGCTTTTTGGACTACCACCTACAGTAAGAAATTTTTCTTTTATACATATAATCTGTGTGTACACACATGCACACATGTACACATAATGCACACATATATGCCCATGAAGTGAAAGTTTTATAAAATATGGCTTACCTTTGTACCTGTGATAGACCGCTAATTTCTACTCTACTCTAGTTTGTGGAAAACAATGATGACCCCAGACCCACTAAACTAGATTTCACAGCCTTTAATGAATAGTGGCTGGCAGTTTAAGAAATAAACTGCTCTGGAGCAGAGATCAAAACAAAAACAAAATAAAACAAAACAAACAAAAATATACATAGAAACCAAAAAGTTACTATAAATATGTGAATTTACCTGGACATGACAATAGTCTGTGGATAAGTTGATAAAGCATATAGCTTTTGTAAGGCCATTCAAAAAGTCTTAAAAAGGAACAACAAAAATGACAACAGCAAAACAAAACAAAATTTAATGTGTAGGCCTAGTAAAGCTAGTCTAGGCCTAATTTGATCAATGGTCAGTTGGTTTGCCACTTCTGCTTGAAAGGGTACACTACGATTCAAGATATTTTAAACAAATTACAGTTTTCTTAAATGTGAGAGTTTAATTTCACTCTGACTCATTGAGTTTCCTCACCTACTTTTAATTTCTTCCCTCTTTAGGAAGATTAGCAGAATGTTTTTTTCAGTGACCAGAAGAATTTTAACTTTTAATATAGTAAAAATGACTATATTAAGTTTGATATGAGATGCACAGATCTATCCAATTAAAAGTCACCCATTGACATTATTGCTATTCAATGGTGTTTGTGTGTATGATTGTGTGTATATTTGTTATTGTTGTAATTATCGTTATTATTATTTGAAATTTTAATGTTTGATTTTTTTCCTTTTAATATCAAAACATCTTTTCTTTCTTTTAATGTTCAATTAGCACTATACATGACCTTAAATTCTGCTTTCTTGTTCCCCATATACACTCAGAGACTGGTTTTTATTTTGCACAGAAATAAATTTTAACTTAAAATAATTTCCACACCTACTTTGTTTAGTTAAAGAAGAGCTACGAAACATTAAATTTAATTTATGAAGCCTTCTATTTGTGTTCCAGTCCTCTGCACATACACACTGTGTTAATGCTGTGTCTCTATATGCCAATGGCATTAGAGTTTCTGGCAAAACTCAATATGTAATCAATTATCACCTGTCATGAATGACTTTTAAGATCCAGCCAGTTATTTTGGAAATAGCACTTAGCTCCGCTGAGAAGGGAAATCACCCTCTGAAAGTGGTATGGCCCTCGTCCTTAAATCTCTTATTCAAAGGTGTTTGGACAACCTTCAGCTTAGTCAATATGCAATGGAATCCAGCAACTTACATCTTTAAAAAAATGTAATTTTAACTATTTCAAAAGTAGTTCAAAAGTATACTTGTTGCTTAGAAAAGAAATGATAACAAATCTTTCATCATTTTTTTTCTCTCTGTAGGGGAGCAAGAATCTTACCTATAGCATTTACAGGCCAGTGCCTTTCCCCACCGCTCGCTTTAATGCTTGTTTTGATTTCAAACTCACCAATTGAGAAGAACTGGAATCTGCCTCCTAAGATTCCAATAGTGATATACTTTCTTTTCCCTTTCTTTTCTTTATTGATTCTCTCAGAGAAAATAAAAATCCGTCCTTATCCCACCAGCCAAAGAAAATCACTGATATTCAAACATAAGGTCTTTTCTATGCATATAGATATACACGCTTAAGCGCATTGTCTTATCTACAGTGGGTGTTCAATAAATGCTATCAGGAAATGAATTATCTTCCTGAACAATCTAGATATTAATAGCTAGTGTAAAGCCACAGTTTTTCCTGGTTTTAAAAGCTGCAATTTCCTAATGGTTGCATTGCTCTGTGGGCTCTTTGAAAATGATTGCACCTGTGCAAGTTGAATACCTATGTTCAGACCGTGATATCCTCCTTTCTGAAGGGTTGGACTAGGTGGTGAGATGATCTTTGCCAGCTTGAGCCTCTGAAATGCTTCTGATTAGACCCTCAAGCCTGCCTTTAAGGGAACAGGTTTTCTTAAACCTCCAGGGGGCAGCCCCATACCAGTGGTCATGAGGGATAAGGTCAGACTGTTGGGAGGACATGGGTAAACATTCTGCACTTGCTCAGGCAGACTGCGGGCAGCCCACATAGACCTGCTGCCATGGACATTTGCATGGAGTACACAGCACTTTTGAGGAGCCCCACTTGGGGTAGGGTGAGTGTGGAGCAGAGATGAGCTGCCTTTATTGGTGGCTAAACGATCAAAGCTTATAACTGTGAGTCTTAGTTCTGACACTTTTAGATATTTTCAGTGAGATTTAGAGAAGTACAGGTGCTTATGTCCACAAAGTGACCACAGGTGAGGGATTTCTTCACAGCAGTCTGTTTCCTAGGGTTTAAGGGCATAAAAACCATTTGCATTCATTGTGTATTTGCATGTGTGAGTGTGTGTTATTAAAAATGCTTGGGATGATTAGCAACATCATTCAAATACCTGCATCTTGAGTATATACCTGCAGTTTTCTTAATTGTTCATGGCTCAACTGACCACTCGAGGCCCTAGTTGCTCAATAGCAGATTCTAGAATCTATAAGAGTCAGAGTTTTGATCCATTTTTGGCTTTGCATTCCTTTCTTTAAGGAGATAAGAATCGGAAAGGATTTTTTATTGATAGACCAACATTTTAATGTGAATTAAATTCCAGAAGCATACTCTGTGGAGGTTTCCAAAACAACTAATGTGTCTCTTTTGCTCTCAGTGAATTTATATTTTAGCACAATACCCAAAAATATGAAATAAGCATTTAAATAACTATATTTCTTTTTTTCTTGTTATGGAGGGGGTTGTTGGATGCTAGGGACATTTATAGGATGTCGCTACATTAAGATAGGCTTGTTATAGAGTACAATGTTGGAGAATAGAAGCTTTTCATCTACTCCCGGTTTCTGGAATTCTCAATTTCCAACTGTAAAAGGAAATTATCAAGCGGGATATAAAAAAGATAGACAGTAACCACTATAAAACCAGCTCTAAAGGGAAGTAACATTCTGTGTTTTGCTGAGAATTTAAAGTGAGGCAAAAGTTAAATCATCAGCATTCCTTGTACCTATTTTCCCAAGAGATGCTTCCCACAAGGATGATTTCATTTGTGAGTTCCGAGTACTATGAGGGCTGCTTGAGTAGTAATTGTATGTTTCACATGAACATACACAAACACAGACATGAACATCAAATTGCTAAAAAGTCCCACTCAAGTAATTCAACAGTAGCTCAGTACTTCTCACTATAAATCTCATCTTCTTTCCCTTGCATTTTCCTAAGTGCCCATAGGCTTATCTTGGGTGTAATTTGCTGGTAGGCTAGCATAATATTTATGTGAACATCAAACACAGAATAGCCATAAATAAGATTGATCTCACAAGCCACATTAAAGATTATTCTCTCCACAATGTAGTCACACCTCTACACAGACATAGCCAACACTTGGACCTGTTGTCTATACTCTGCTGTGGAGGATTGTAGCTCACTGTTAGTGTGTTGAATGTAAGTGGTTCTGTGGGGTTGCAATTGAATTGACTCCCTGACTCCTTCCACTTCTTCCCCCATAGGTTTTCTGGGCCCTTAATAGCCACAACATCTTTGTATCTGTCCCATAACACCTAACTGTCACCTCCACTGTCTTCTCCCCAGTTGGCCCCTCCACCTGCCTGAATAGGACACCCTCTGCCTGTCCCCACAAAAGTCTCCCACCTTCCCTCCCAAACATGGCCACCGCCGCCCAGCTCAGTGTTAGAAACTGTCAGTGTTTATCCCTTCTCTCCCCACATTCCTGTGCCTCAGTCAGACAGGAGGCCCAAGGCTCCCAGATCATTCCTTGTCACCAGACCCTCTTCCCCTAAACTGACCCATTTGCATAGCTCTCTTTAACCTCAGACACATTCACTGTACCCTCTGGAACTCACTGTCTGTCTTCAGCAAAAAACTATGGTCCTCAACCCCTTCTATTTCTTATCTTAATCAAAACTTGGCTCTTCCCTGAGGTTATTTTCTCTATGAAACCCTTAGGCAGTGTCTGTTTTCTGTCCCACACCCAGGGAGCCTGCGGTGTCCTCTCTACTCTTCCATCATTGCTCTTCATTGGCACTTCCAGGCTATTCTCCCTTCCTCCTTCCTAACACCCTTCCCTGCCAAGCTCACTGTAAGCTCATGCTCTTGGGCTCTGCTGTCTACTACCTGTTCTTGTTGCAGCCAGCTACAGACCTCTATGTCACTCCCTTTATCCCTGGAAGAGTTTAGCACCTTGCTGATACCCCACTCTTTAAAACTACACCTGTACTATTCAAGACATTTTCAAATCCTTAGGACCAAGCGATGCTCTGATCTGTTGTCCGACCTCCCACTCATTCTCACACAGTGCAGTGCTGTCATTACCAGTAACCGCTGCTACTCCAGATCTTATTTCAATTACTCCTCTTCATGATTGGCACGTCTTATTTTTTAACTCATTCTCTCTAGTCTTCCATCTCCAACAGGTCCCCCACTCCACAGGAAGCTGTGTTCTATTGCTCCTCCTCTGTTTTCACCGTCAGTCATCCTTCCCCATCTCCTCTTTTTCCTCCTGGCTTCAATTCCATGGTTCATCATAACACTCCACTCGTTTGCCCGTCTCTCCTTCCAGCACATTCACCTAGCAGAATACAACTCTAATGTAGCCCAAATCCCTGCCTACTTCATATCATTCCCGAGCAGCTGGACACAGTCTTCTGGATTGGTCTCACCTTGAAGTTGTGACCACCACCTTCAGCTGGGCCCCAGTACTGCCCAGCAATTCCACTCTATTCCCTTTTACCAGTCACTGCACCACTCTCCCAGGTGACTATCCAACTTCTTTTTCTTTCTTCTGAAACCTCTAACGTCTCCTCCAGCTTCTGTCTCAGCTATTGATCTGGCTCTCCTCAGATATCTGCTCCCAACACCAAGCCCGTGGAACTGTGTGCATCTCTTGTATTTTCTACTTTTTGTCTTCTGGTCATGGATGTGCTAACATCTTCTATATATGCACTGGAGCCCCATCTCCTCTCTCCTACCTCAGGGCACCTGTTGTAGGCTGAATCATGTTTCCCCAAAATTTATATGTTGACATCCTAACCCCCAGTACCTCAGAATGTGACTGTATTTGGAGGAAGGGTCTTTAAAAGGTCATTAAGTTTAAATGAGGTCATTGGGGTGACCTGTAATCCAATATGACTGGTATCTTTGTAAGAAGAGGAGATTAGGACACACACATGCTCAGAGGAAAGACCGTGTGAAGACAGGAGGAGAAGACGGCCATCTACAAGCCAGTGAGAAAGGCCTCAGAGGAAACTAGCCCTGTGGACAACTTGATCTTGGACTTCTGGCCTCTGAAACTGTGAGAATATTAGTTTCTGTTGTGTAAGCCACCCATTCTGTGGTACTTTGTAATGGCAGGCCCAGCAAACTGATACAGCATCTCTCCTGAAATCCTTCATCTTTTGCCTACAACATGAATTTTTTCCTCGCTACTGAACTGAATTCACATCAGCATATGAATGGGCTATACTGTATTTCACTGTTAGAAAAATACCCTGCCTTGACCTCCATTGCCTTCCAGCCCATAGGAAAGCTCCTCAAAGGAGTAGTCTCTACTCTCTGTCTCCTTTTATTCCCCTCTCACAGCCCTCTGAACCAACTCCAGTATGGCTTTCAGTCCACCACCCCGTCAAAACGGCCTTTGACAACTTCAGCAGTGACCTCATGTTGCCCAATTAAGTGGGCTCCTCTCAGTCTTCATCTTCCTCACTTGTCAGCATATTTGACATTGTTTCTTTTGAAACACTTTTCTTGGATTCTGTGGCTCCTTTTATTCTGTATGTGTGGTCACTCTGGTCTCCGGTCACTCCTTTTCCATCATTTTTGCTTGTTTCTCCTCATTTTTGGTACCTCTTTTTATTTTAGGGTTTCCAACGCTTAGTCCTTAGATTTCTTCTCTGACCACATTCACTCTTAGGTAATCTCATTCTAGTATTGTGACTTCAAAACCCATCTCTATGCTGTTGACTCCCTAATTTGTAGCTCTAACCTACATTATGCCCTGAATTATATATAGACTTCTTTATGTAAATGTCAGTAAGCATTTCAACTTGCTTTCTCATTGAATTTCCCTCCAACCTTGTTCTTCATATATTTTTCCTCATATCATAAATGCTCCTCCAGTTTCTTGACCTTGGAGTCATGCTTATCTCTTTTCTTCTCTCTCACTCTCTTTTCTCTCTTTTTCTCTCTCTCTTTCTTTTTTAAGAGACGGGGTCTTGCTCTGTTACCAAGGCTGGAGTGCAGTGGTATGACCATAGCTCACTGCAACCTCAAACTCCTGGCCTCAAGCAATCCTCTCATCTCGGCTTCCCAAGTGAGCCACTGCTATATTTTCTCTTTCAATCACATCTCATATTCAATCCTAAGCGATCCCCTGGTTCTTCCTTCAAATGTACCTAAAATGCAATCACACCATAAGACCTCCATGGCATTCCTTCTGGTCCAAGCCATTATCATCTCTCTCTTTGACTTGCAGTCTCACAATCTTTTAGCTGCTTGTCCTGTTTCCACTGTTGCTCCCTAATGATAAATTCTGTGGCCACAGTGATACTTGTAAAACTTAAGTCAGTTTGTGTCTTTTTCTCCCTCATTCCTTAACTAGCATCCCATCTCACTCAAAATCCAAAATCTTTACCGAAAGCTGCGGTGTGATCTGGCCCTTCATGCATCTCCCTGTCTTCTATGTTCCCTCTGCCTGCTCTGTAGCTGTATCACAGGCCTCCTTCTGTTCCTACAGCATGCCACAAGGCATGTTGGCCACAGGGCCTTTGCAGGGGCCATTTCCCCTCCCTCTAATGCTCTTCCTCTAGTTATATTCATGGCTTTTTCTCCCACTTCTTAGATATTCTAAAATATCCTCCCTGCCCTACCCTGTCCTCTTTGCTCTCATTCATGCTGCTGCTACCAAAGACTTGGAGTTTCTATCAGGGCTACTATCTCAGGAATATAGCCTATTTCTTCCTCCCACTCTCTGCCTACCTTGAACACATTGATGACAACACATGCTTAGGTTTCCATCTTCCTAAGGTACTTTATCACAGGTGAGAAAATTACAGGGGCATGACCTCTACATGTGAGAAACAGAATAAATATGGATTTTTACTTTGTTCAACTTTCTCCTTAGAAGAGAGCTCTTCCTTGTCCTCTATGTCTAAAATTGCTCCTCCAGCCTCTCTTTCTCTCTCCTCCCTTCTCTGTTTTCATAGGATCCATCATCATCGAACTCTTATGATGTATTTGTTGAACTAATGAATGACAAGAAAAATATAGATATTTGTGAAAAGAAGTTTTGTATATTTATTTCAGATGCTTTTATTAAAAAAAGAAAAATTTTCTGCAAACTCATTTTCTTTAATTAAGAAAATTATGGTTGAGAATTTTGTTACATGGAAGAATGGCTCCAACATACTGCCCAACTATGGTAAAAAGATTATTCTGATACATAAACAAGACATAACCCCTTCTCTGTGGGACAAACTCCTACACACTTAACAGTGACTAGAATGACAAGAAATCTAAAACTAAAGGCTTATGTTACAGGCTAAGCCTAGTGACATTCAGGAAACAAACAAAAGTGTTTAAACCTTTATTCAGTGGATAGTGCAAAGGGAAAATATCAAGTAATGTCTCTTAGATCTCACCTTGGTGCTCGAAGTTTCTACTCTGCTTTCTCTACTTCTTTGTGGACTTGTTTTACTGTGTATTTGTTATGATGAGCGAATATTTTGCAGATAGATGCTTGCATTTATTAGATATGCAATAGAACAAACTGGAAAGAGGAGTAGAAATTGGTAGGAGGAGGAAGAAGTAGTATAGGTAAAAGTGAGCAACACCAGAATGAAATTATTGAAGTGGACATCATTTTTGTGGGCATAGTGAAAATTCTCAGCATAATGATTTACAGGAACATTTTAAGAAGTTAGAAGTTCCTAATAAAATGAAGACATTATTAAGGGAGAAAAACACTTATTGAGGAAATTAGACATTATTTTTAAAGAAGTGCTTACTTCTCAAAAATACCATTAATGGCAATATTATTAATATAGATTTGTCAACTTTCTTTATCATTAGAGAAGAAATGTACATTCTATATGTATTTCATAGGTATTAACCTTTAAAAAGCCTCGGGCGTTAACTGCATGACTAATCACCATCAATTCTTCTTGCTACTGTCTTTCTATTGAAAGAACAAACTAAAATCTTTTCTAGTGACTATTTTTATTCTTCAAAGTTAAAAACTTTCAGGGATGCATCTGCCTTTTTTGATTAAATACTTTATTTACTCCAGCAAAGGGGTTACTTTATTCCTAGGAATATGTTTAGTTGCCCCCGCCCCATGTTCTACATAATATTTTTCCTTTGTTTGTGAACCTTGAATAATTTGAATCTTACATTGTTTTGTATTCATTTATGCTCAAATAAGGTCACTTGGTAAGTGACAATTGATGTCCAGTAAGGCATTTTATATATCGTGCTAAGAGCGATTCACTTTTCTTTTTGCCAAGAATATACAAACTGAAATACCTGAAGGGTTGAAATTCAAAATACATGATATCTGAGTGAGTCCCAAACTTGGCAAAATTTCTCTTGTGCTCCTCCTACTCTTTTCCCTTTCTCTACACCCTTGTAAGCTATTTTATTATTATTATTATCATCATATATTTAGAGGACTTCTAGGAGGATATTTTTTAAGGAAACTAAAATATGAGTGTTCTATGTTAGCCTTAAAACCACCAGTCAGAACCTAGAGCAAAGCCTTTCCTATAGGTGGATATGGCCAGGTGTTCTGAAAAATGCATCTGCTCATTGCCCAGGGCCAGAGTCTTTCACAGTGAGGAGGAAGGTGTTGGTTCTACAAAACAGCCCAGGGAAGTGAAGTTGAAATTGATTGAAGTAAATTATTCCTAAAGTCTTGATTCTTCCCTCCTTTGAAGACAGGAGTAAATTTGGTTTCCTGCATCCAGGTGGTCCTCAGATGTCCTAAATTAAAACATAGTGAGAATGGGTTTTTCACAACAACTCTGCCTTGACCAGCCTACGAGGGTTAAAGTCCTTGCGCTGTGTTTCTGTGCAGTAGACCCAGTGGAAACCGCAGGGGCAAGCAGGTAATGACAAAACACAGTTCTTTCCTCTGAGTTGGAAATAGGCCAAGATTGTGAATGTTAATCACCCAATTCTTGTAAAAGGTATTGCAGGGCCTTTAATAACCACATGTGGCTGGAGTCTTCCTATTTTTCACTTCATCTGTGAGGCTCTGTCAGTGGGAGGTGGCAGCTCTAACTCAACATTGACACGACTCCCTGAACTCAAAGAAGGAAGTCAGAGCCCTACCGTTGTTGCTCTCGGAGACTTGAGACATGACGAAAGACAGGCTTTGAGTAAAGATTTTCCATCGCTTTTGCAGTCAAGTCTAAAATTCTAACATTTCAGGGAGCGAATACCGGTTGTTAAATATCCTCCCTGCCCTACCCTGTCCTCTGCTCTCATTCATGCTGCCGCCACTAAGGATTTGGAGTCCCTATTAGGGCTACTGTCTCAGAAATATAGTCTATTTCTTCATCCCACTCTCTGCCTACCTTGAATACATTGATGACAACACATGCTTAGGTCTCTATCTTCCTAAGTTACTTTATCACAGGTGGGAAAATTACAGGGGTAGGGCCCCTACAGAGAAACAGAATAAATGTGGATTTTAGCTTTCTTTGTTCAGCTTAGTGTGTATAGCAAGTAGCTTACGCTTGCAGAACTTAAATATTGTCAACTATAAAATATATCTAAACCATACATTATATGATTAAATGGATAAATTAACAAAAAGTTTATGATATGCTTTGCAAATTATAAAGTGCTATATTAATGTAAGCTATTAATTATTATTATTATATAGAGAACTTCTGGGAGGATATATTTTTAAGGAATATATTCCCTTTCTTCAAGTTCCTGCTGTATTATATCGAGGAAAGCATTGGGAGCCACTGGAATTCCTGTAGCACTCAAAGGATCCACAAGAAACTAATCATTTTCTTTGCTCCAGTGGAGCATTTAGGGGGAGAGAAAGAAAATATTTTTGTATTGTTGGTGAAGTGAAGGCAAAAAGCATTATTTATGCATTATAATAAAAATTAAATATTTTTTATGCACTAGAAAAAGATGACTCCAATTTCTAAATTTATTAATATAAAGTGATAGAAATCCTTTAACAGCAAAGAAGAACCAAAGTCATCAAAAGTTCTTATTATGAACCAGAGCTTTTTCCTACTCCACTGAGTTTTAAAAGGAGTTCAGCAGATTAATTAAAATTAAGTGTAGAAAGTCTTAAAACATGTTTGGGTCTAAGGCCACAGATAGACTGCAGAGACAAATATTTGGAAACTCAAGTGAAATAAAGGCGGAAGAACAGGTTTGAGGATTAAGCCATTGCCACCCATGCTTCTTTGGCCTGTTTATTTTAGGACAAGGCCTGGCTATTCTTGATTCTATGAAGGGATTCTATTTCATTTCATTTTCCAATCACAGACACTGCTTAACACCACTTAAGCCAATAACTCTCTAGATCTTACCCCATGGGCTCAACTTCTGGCAAAATTCATATGTTCCACTTTGCTGTTAGGCCTTAGGTTATTTTAGCTATTTCAAAGGCCAGAAGAGTTTGAAAATGTGCAGCAAGTCATTTGTTGTTCAAGGATTGGCTGTCATTATAGGAGAAAATAAAAGAAATCTTGAAAACAGTTGATCTGGTCATGAAATGTGGGTGTGAAAATTTGATATAGATGGTCATAGGACAAAATTAAAATTTTTAAATGCTATTTCTCCTTTCTTCAAGTTCCTATATTCGAGTGAAAGGGCCAAAAGGAATCCTGGTTCAAAAAGTAAAGGGACATCTCTCTTGTGTTCCGGAGAACTAACATTTCCTATTAAAATTCCACTTCTGGTGGTTTAATGAATTAAATAACCAAACATGTTTATTGAGCAAGTACCACATTGCTGGCACTACATTAAGTGCTGGGCATATAATGAAAAGCAAAGACAAGACACAGTACACTGAAGCAATAACCCTTTGGGATAGGCACGAGCATCAGCTAGCTCAGAAACCATCTCTCCCAAGGTCAGCAGAAAGTTGAAAGTAAGAAAATAGGGTTTTGCTCCGCACTTCCCTACGGCAACAGCTGTGGCCCCTCGCAAAGAAATTAAGCCTGTGGTAAGGATTCCAGTCCCATCTCATCTCAGCAGCCTCGCAGCCCTGGAACGTTCTTGACAGGACACTCTTAATCGATTGCATTCCTTTGTTTTGCCTTGGCATCTCAGATGGTGGCATTCCCAAGGCTGATTAGCTCCAAGTTCCTTCCTTGTGAAGCCAAAGCCACCATGTAATTTCCATTAGACCTGAAAATGATCCTGATTTGAAGCTTAGATGGAGCCCATAAGCCATCGTCTAATCATACTTAAGAATTAACTGGCCTGGGATGTATGTTCTTCATTTCTTTAGTGGTAAAATCGTTCTTAAAAACATGTCACTCTTTGTGGACCATCAAATAAGCATAATGACAGCCTAGTTTAGAATTGAGTACTCCAGTTAATGTCAGAACTCTGATGCTGAATTCCTCTGTGACTTTGCTCAAGCCACTCAACTTTCTCCCTTTCCCCCTGCTGTTCTTTCAGTATTTTCCATGTGCCAGGCTTTAAAACTGGACTTGGGGGTGGGGGGTAGAGAGTGGGTGGGTGAGAAGGAGAAGAGTTTGGCCTCCCCCTGCTCCGGAGAGGAGCACAGTCTGAGGAAAGGGCTTGCAAAGCAAATAACTCGAACCCCGTGGGACAGCGCTGCCAAGAGCGGCGTGCAAAGTGCCGGGAGAGCAGGCAGGAGGAAGGCTCGTGACCCCTTTCTCCTGCACCAGGGAATGCTGGTTGATCTGCTTCCCGCTTGCCACCTGCTTCTTTGTCCTCTCCTGGTCTGTGCTGATGCTGGGCTGACGTGGCCGTGGCAACGATGGCTCTCAGAGCTGCTGTGGGAGAGGCCAGCACAGTGCCCGGGGAGTTGAGTATCACCCTCCCAGCCAGGAGGCTCAGGATCCCCTTCTCCCCCACTGGAGGGGAGAGGTCTTTCTTACACAGGTTTCTAGGAGAAGTGAGCCCAAACTCAGCTGCACAGTGAGTTCTGCACACTTGTTCCAGTAAGAGTCCCTTTATAATCCCCACAAGCCAATATCCACCGTGACTCTGGTTGCCTCTGTATGGCACGGCCGCCCTGAGGATGGAGGGAAGATAGTGAGTGTAGTGACAAAAAAACATGCAGATATTTCTAAGGCAGCCTAAAGCCTCAGGATTATGGGGATTTAGTGTCTCATCAGTGAAACTGAAGAGGAAAAATATTAGGTAATGCCACCCAGGCCCTGCCTCAGTGCTCAGAGCTATGCCAGGCACTGGGGTTCCTATGAAATGTCCTGCACGCATAAAACAGGAATACTGGCTATGTCACTTGCCATGCCATGAGAAGGTTCCGGGCCCCTGGGCCTTGTTGTCTCATCCACATCATGGTCAGGAGGAGAGGACCTAGCTTACGTGATTCTTCAGAGCCCCGCTAGATCCAATAGCCCGTGACCTTGGAATATCATATTTATGGAAGACTCTCAAACCAGCAGAGACTGTGTTTATTACATGGGAGTAGGGATGAGAAGACTGACTTCACAAAATAAGATTCTAAGAAAGCATCGTACATGTATATGAGAAAGGTGTTACATTTTAATAGGCTGTATTTTTGAGTACTCTAGTCATCTTCTTAGTATTATCAATGTTAATAACCTTTTTGCATAAAAGTAGAAAAAAAGAGTCACGGACAGATTGTTTAATGTGTTATTACTCAAAATGATATAATGCTAAAATGATATAATGCTCTCCTCCCTCCTTCTTGCCAGGTATAAAAACAAGCATCAAAGAAAATGTAGGAAGCAATGGAGCTGGAAGACATAGTCAGTTTATGAAGGCATCAAGGCCAGGTTTTAGACTTTCCCCCAGCCTGCTTTCTACATTTTTGACTTATGGCAAATTGTCATTACTTTTAGCACCTTAATTTCTGTTGCTCTGAAATTAGGGGTGGTAGTGCTGGCCTCGTATTGATGTCTTAGGGACAATTTAAGAATAATGGCAGGTGTGCACAAAAGGCTTTCCTGAGATGAAGGTGCAAGGGGGTTGTCCATGCACACTGCCTGGCTGCTGGTGGGGTCTGTGTATTTGGCTGTGGTGACAAGTTTCCCTATGGGAGTCTGTTTTGTGTGTTTGGGTGTATGTGGGTACTTTAAGGGCTCAGTACTTGTATAAAATCCTCAGTTTTTTATGTTGTTGTTTTTAACACCTGATGGGAAGCAACCTATTCTCTGGGCTTCCCCTGACTCATAGTGCCTGAGGGTCCCCAGGGCCTAGGAACTGGGCTCAGCTGGGCTTAATTATTAACTAGGAAAGGCATTCTGAACTTCCTTTCTCCTCTTTCCTTTCAATTCATCCATTCGTTCAACAAATATTTATTAAGCCCCTCCTATGTGCTAGATACTCTTCTGAACAGGTGGTTCCTGCTTCTTTGGAACTTACACTAGCGTGAGGAAGACAGAAAACAAATGGATGATATTAATATTATTCCAGATAATGGTTTAGATGCAAAGAAGAAAACAAATGGGATGATGTGAGAGAAAGTGACTGGGGAGGTGGACTGCTCCACCTACAGATACTCAGACTCTGGAAGCCTGGGGTGGAGTCCAGGAATCTGCACTATTAACCAGAAGGTCTCAGGATTCCACTGCAGCTGGTCTGTAGATGACCCTTTGAGCACCACTGCCCTGGGGAATGTTCTGAGTGTTTGGCCCTCAGGGTTGTGTGCTCCTTTGTGAGTGGTGGGAGTGGAGTGGGGTGTGTTTCAGGGTGAAGGTTAATTGCTCTGTGCAGATTCCCACCTGAAGCTCCCTCTTCCTGGCACCCTCCCTCAGTCCCAGCAGCTGCCTTCTGTGCAGGAATAGGCCTGGCCACCTGTTGGCCACAGCCTCAAACTCAGAGGATTAATATGTTCTTATCTGAAATGACAGAAAGGGGAAGAGGGGGAAGCAAAATTGTTAACATGGTTCTCCTTATCTCTCCTCTCCCAGATCCTCTTTTGATCCCCCCTTCCCGGATCCTCCCTCCACCCTCTCAAATCCGCTGTGAGCAGCTGCTGGCCTCCTGGCCCGATGGGCCTCCTGGCCAGCTGTCTGACGTCACACATCAATCTTCCATCTTTACTGCAAATCTTTACTGATCAAATTTCACATTTCCAGGACTCCAGCCATAAAGCCCCTTTCTCTGGTATAATTAGTAATTAGAGGAAAAATGTCAGCTAACAGACACTCGATCCCCATCTGTCAAGTAAGGAAATTCCCATTCAAGCAGAGGCCTGACCACTCTATCTAGGTGCTGGACCACTCACAATCTGCCTTTCTGAACTAGGTGGTTCTAGTGGAACAAGAGAGAGAGGTACATTTCTGAGTGTGCATTGGGCCATATACATGTCTCTCTATCTGCATAATTTAATTTATAATTCAAAACTATCATTTCTTCCTTTTATCATCTTCTCTCTCGTATTGCTTGCAATATTAAGTCAGTGGGAACATCATTAAAAGAAGTACTTCCAAAGCCATGACTGGTGCCTCCTCACGATTCCCCTCAGAAAGGGCTGGTCCCATCTGCCAGGTGGTTACTGAAGGGTCATATTTGTGAAAAGGGGAGAGAGGAATGTCCTGTGTGAGGCCTACGGGATACTTGCGGATTTGCCTAAGTGGGGACATTCAGCTGATAAGCTCATTCTTTGCTTATTAATTGTTTTTGTTACCCATAAAAGGATCTCATGAAACAGTTCTCAAAGTCACGCTTTGTGGAGCTCGGGTTTTAGTTATTATTTAGCTAAACATGGACCAATAGCACAAACAGGAAAACACACAAAATATTTTTTTTCTTTTAAAACAGAGTCTCACTCTGTTGCCCGGGCTAGAATGCTATGACATCAGCCTAGCTCACAGCAACCTCAAGCTCCTGAGCTCAAGCAATCCTTCTATCTCAGCCTCCCAAGTAGCTGGGACTACAGGCATGCACCACTATGCCCGGCTAAGTTTTTTTTTTATATATATATATTTTTTGTTGTCCAGCTAATTTCTTTCTATTTTTAGTAGAGACGGGGTCTCACTCTTGCTCAGGCTGGTCTCGAACTCCTGAGCTCAAACGATCCTCCCACCTCAGGCTCCCAGAGTGCTAGGATTACAGGTGTGAGCCACCGTTCCTGGCCACAAAATATTATAAAATTCCCCAAACCTAATGTGTTTCCAGAGAGAGGCAACAGTTTGCTGTTCTTAGTGTCAGTTGAACCACTTCAGGCTGGCTGGCTGCATTACTTCTGAGACCTAAACTTGATGAGGGCATAGAATCTATTCTATATTCCAGAGGCCAGTCATCAAGAAGGTAAAATAATTTCAGACTTTGTCATTTGAAGAATGGTTGAAGATTCAGAGAAGAGAGGTCTGAGAAAGATTTTAAATATTTAGAGGTTTTTCATGCCACAAGTGCTTCTACTCATTTCAGAGTAGCACCCAGAGGTTAACTTGGGATTACTATTATAGGGAATGGGGTTTTAGCTTGATGTACTGGGCACTGGAGTCAGAAGTCCTGGGATTGAATTCTGCTTCTGCTACTTACTAGTTGTGTGATGGTGTGCAAGTTTCTTCACCTCTCTATCACAGTTTTCTCATCTGTAACATGGGAGTAATGATTATATTTATGGAGTTGTGAGAATTAAATGAATTAATACATATAAAGTATTGCAACAACGTCTGACACACAGTAAGCATTGGCTGTTTATATTACTACACGAAGATGTGGCATGGCTGCCTGGCCAGAGAGCTCAACATATTCATTTCAAAGTATTTTCCACAAAACCCAACTCCCCGAAGATGACAGATTGACAGGTGAGAAAAAGGTCCTGAGATCAAATTGAGTGATATACAGGACATTAAAAGAAAGCAGTTTACTTTTGTTTAACCAAATATTTCTGATTTATTTCACCATGGAATTTTCCTTCAGTGGAGAAATATATTGTCAAATACAGTGTTATATAAAACCCATTTGAGAAAAATCTGAATGATAGAATTGTTCAATCAGTTGTGCTTGCGGGAAAGTGGCTACGTGTTGATGGATTGATTAGATCTGGTTTCTGGACAGGACTTCTCTGATAGTGTTAAGTGTCTAAAGGTAGCTAGTGACATCACATTTAAATACCAATACTGACAGTGTGGAGACACCCTATATATTGCCTCCCCACATCTCTCTGCCTTAAAACAAACAGAGGTTTTAGAAGTGAGTGATGGGAAGCTACAGAACATCTCACTCATTTAACATCCATGGAGAAGACATTTGCTTACACCAGGCCTTGTGATCAACACTGGAGACACGACTGGGATACTGCTTTAAAAAATAGCTTTAATAAACTCCACCCTTTACTGAACTGTTTGAGTTTTGGCTTCAATTGTAAAATGAGGGGGAGGATGGAGTAGGTTTGTAAGACCCTCTTCTTTTCCAACAGTCCCCACCCCTCACCAGTTTATGAACTGGGATCCCCAGTGCTCTATGTTCCCATCACAGACTGATAACAGCCAGCTCATTCTGTGATATTTTAAAGCCTTCCTCTTAAGTCAACCACCTTTAAATCCCTAATTATTGGTTCGGCACTCTGCTGACCTCTTTTTTCATATTTTGTTTCTCATTCCTTAGTTTCAAAAAGGAAGATTTGAACTCAGAATGCCAAGTGTGGCCTCCCCTAGGGGTGCAGTGATCATCCATCTTCTATTCACTGGCAGGATGATTTTGTCTCCAGCTAATTCTGTTCCCACAGAACTTTGCAAACTCATGTGTTTCTTGTTACTTGCTCCCAAATGCATTACTTCGCATTTTTCCAAGTTGAATTCCATTCCATTCCTTTCCACCCATATTTCTATAATCTCTTAATATCATTCATGTGTTCACTGCCTGCCCACACTGAGGTCTGCTTCTTCTAGCTTGGTACCATCTGCATGTTCCATTAATATTTTTTCAAGAACACTGAGTCTAGTACTCCCCTCACCAATGTCTCTTTATCTATTACCTTACAGCTCAATGCCTAGTCTTACGATGGCACTCAGATCCTGGGTTGCCCTAGCCTCTTAGTCAGAAACATCACTTGGCAAATGCATTTAAAATTTCAAATGTTGCTTATTCCTCTAATAATTTCTTAGTTCTTGTGGATTTTAACATCTTGGTTTTGGATACTATCATTAAAGTAATATTGTTCAACATCTTCATTGTAAACAGGAAGAAATAGGCCCAGAGAAGTTAAGTGTGCAATTGGCAGGGCAGGGTATGGAAGAAACCAGCACCCAAGGTTGCCACCTTCCAGATCATGAGTGGAGAGGATGCTTAAAGAGCTGTGCTAACCTGGAGAAGGCATAGGAAAGACAAGGGAAGGGGCATGAATGAAGGAATAATGCTAACAATTTCCTTGTTCTGATAAAGCTGCGCAATTGTGGTGCCAATTTAATCCTCAAACCCTAAGAGTCTCCTTCCCGCTAAGATCCACTCATAGTACACATGCCTACGCCCTCTCCCTCTCCTTGAGCCTCCAAGAGGCTGCAGGGGCCTGCCCATTTCCTGGGATTCTTCTCCATTCCTCAATAGCCTTCAAACAGATTATAAGTGGTTTCTTTCATACACATATTTTTGCTCAAGATTGCAGGTTAATTTTTTTTTCTGTTAATCTTTGTGCATTAGGGATTTCCAAAAACCTGCCAAAATGATTTGCAGTTCATCTTACTTTGTGCTATTTTTATGGCTTCCTAATTTACCAATTGTTTGCCTAAACTGTGAAAGAGGTCTAAGAGTCTAGTTCACTATTTTCTACTGCCTGGTTATTACTCACTGACTTATTTAGAAGCATGGCTTTCCACCAGTGCCTTCTGCATCATGACAATCATAAACAAAAAAATCTTTATTCTTTTAAGACTGTTATGCTATCATTGTCATTCTGGTTTTCCTTCTGTGAAGTTTTTCCTCCAAGTCTTGACTGAGGCTGAGTCTACATGACACCAAAACATCCAAATGAAACAAAAAAATTTAGTTGTACCACTTAGATGTTTCTTCACCAAATACAGATGTTTGGCAAGTATGGACCATACTTCTTGATAATGAGCGATTCTCCCTAAAGTCAACATTTTCATTATGCTGCCTTACTTAAAAAGTCATTTTAATGGCCTGACTGTGTGCAGTCACTTCTGGTAGCTTCAAACCCTGTGTGACAAGAACCTCTGACTCACTAGTTTGATCAGAGTTGAGGTAAAGATGCTTGCCCTGGGCGGATGCTTCATTGTTACTGTGAAGAATTGTGGGTCAGGAAGTGGGCATTTATCCCTGCATGAATAAATCCAGATGCAAACAAATTCAATGGGGAAAGAATCAGGAACTTGAATCTTCCTTGGCTGTAGAACTGTGGTAAATATTTCAAAATATCCACACTGTCCAATTCTTTCGGTCTGCATAATTTGCCTAACATGCCCCCTAATGTAATTAAATGAAAAATACATAGTTTGCATTTAGACACTGATTACCATTCTGAAACATTTAAAACACTGAACACATGGTACCTTACACCTTTTCTCAATAGTATAATGAGAAGAGTTTTATTATCTTGGTTTATCAAATGACCAATGTGAGGCTGAGTTTCACATCAAAGGCAGAAAACATTTTAACTATGGACCTGAGTCTAGGATCATAGATTTAAGGAACCTTAAAAAGCTTTTAAAGAAAATCTGCATCCAATGCTTAAGCCTGCTCCCCATCTGATACATGTGTTGAGTGGTTATCTAGGTAGTTCTAGAAGTTCTAGAGAGAGAGGATGGCCTTTTTATTTTTTTCATAATTTGCCTAGGAATTCCCCTCTCTGTGGTTTCCATTCACTGAAACTTGACTTCTCCTTTGGCCCACAGAACAAGTCATGTTGTCTTTCTACATTGTTAAAAAGTATTAGTATTTGATATTTGAAAAAATTTGTCACATCCTTTACCCCTTAACCCCCACTTCTCAGATTTCAGTCAAGACCTCTCTTCTCTCGCCCCTGCCCCTTCTGTCATAAGGTCTTAGCGTGTTCCATTTGGCTTATATTTTTCTGAAAGCACTAAATACAAAGAGGGCTGTGCCTTCTCGAGGCTGCCCTCCTCTGAGCTTCTGACTTTTTCTGGAGCCTGGCAGTGTACCGTCAAGGTGGGCCAGATGGGGGTGGCTTCTACCCTGGTCTCTGTGTCATCTTTGAGTTCATCTTTACCTCAAATGCCAGGTTCTCTGACTGTGATTGGAAACCCGAATAATGTTTCCTTCCAATGCAGTTAACTGCTCCTCACAGCAGCAGCCACTGCCACCCACCTTCTCCTGGCTGGGCTCCAGAACAGGTGAGGGCTCTGAAACTTTACATGGCACTAAATAGGCTAGGGACTCTGACAGGTAGCCTGGACCACCTGATGGTGGAAAGTTTGACCTGGCAGGCAGCCAATCATTAGCAGTAATGCTGGAGCTCAGGGTAGAGCTGAGACCCGAATTTATATGCTCTCTCTTTGTGCAGGGGATCGCTCCCTCTTCTCACCAGTGCCACGCCGAGGCCCCAACACATCTGTAGTCTCTTTGCGGTTCTGACAGCCACTCTTGAGTCTCCACTGGTGACTTCTCTGGCAAGAACAACTGAACTTGCCTCCCCCACCTTTTTGTCTTCTTCCAGATACAGCCTAACATTGTAACATTGCCTGGTCCAAAATTTAGACTTCTTTGAATTGTGGTTTGTACCACTAGCACCTTGGGTTTATGAAAAGGGGTAAAATTTCTGCCTTGAAACATAACTATAAAAATCCTTAACCTAATTTTCCAGCTGACTCAATTTCAAATGAAATGGCTTCATGTCAGGAACATCAACATCTGGAGGAGACTCTAACAGATCTTGTGATAAATCAGCAACTGCTGTGGGTCAAAGGTTACCCTAATTCCAAATTCTCAACCCGGAAAACACTGAGGCAATAAATAGAACAACCACACATACTCTGCAAATGCCAGAAGGGGTTCATTGGGGGAGAGTGGAGGCAAGCAGGTCAGTCTTATGTGGGCAGAATAGGCAACCTCCATGGAGATGCTGCTAGCTTGGATGAGTGGGTGGGGTGCAAAGCTTGGATGAGTGGGTAGGTGCAAACCGGAGGCAACTGGGCAGCCTCTGTTTCTGGCCTGTGCCATGTCTCAGCAGAACCCGGCACATCATTGCATCCCACAAACAGATCCGGTAGGTAATACTGGTAAACACTTGATGGGGAGGTGGCGGGGAAGAGCATTTATATCACAGGCTACATGATGAAGCTTCATCAAATCCTGTTTAAATATCTCTGCTAATTCCACAGAGATTCCCTCTGGGTTCTTGCCACGTCATCATTCTTCTCTCTCCAGTTCTCCTCAGGGCCACTCTGTAGGTCTTCCTTTCCACCCTGGCTCCCACTCTGGGTGGAGGCTCCAGCCCTATACCAGGATTTCTCTCTTTCCCTTTTCCTACTCAGAGCACCATTGCACCCTCTCAGCCTCTAACTGGCAGCTCCATACTCATGGCCCCACTAGGCAAGCAGAAGACTCTTCCTGGGGTCTACTTGTCTTACATAGGAGGGATGGGAGTGGGGTGGGGGTTCTCACAAGTCTTCCCTGACACATGGGTGAATTATTTAAGACAGTGTCTAGCACAGAGTATATGTACCAAAACAATAGCTTCTAGCATTGCTATTAAATAATATTGCAATGGACTGAATGTTTATATCTTCCTCAAATTCATATGTTAAAATCCTAACCCCCGAGGCGACGTTATTAAGAGGTGAAGCCTTTGAGAGGTGATTGATTGGATCGTAAGGGTGGACCTCTCATGAATGGGATTATAGAAGATACTTTTATAGAAGTATTATAGAAGATTATAGAAGATAATTTTATATCTTTTATAGAAGATACTCCAGAGAGCTCCCCACTCATTTCGAACAAGAAAAGTTACAGAGAGAAGACAGTGGTCTATAAAAACTGGGCTCTCACCAGATGTAGAATTTGCTGATACCTTGATCTTGGACTTCCCAGTCTCCAGAACTGTGAGAAATAAATTTCTGTTGTTTATAAGTTACCCAGTCTGTGGGATTTTGTTGTAGCAGCCCAAACTAAGACAAATATTATTTTAGAGGGGAAAAAATCTCTGATATCCATCTGTTCCAACATATTCTTCTTTGGACTTAAAATTCACATCAATTGACAGTCTGTTGATTTTCAGTTTTAAGGACTTCAGTGATACCAAATTTTGGCATGCAAAAGAATAACCTCATGAGGACCTCACAACAGTTCCTGCAAGATTCTAATTCTGTAGCTATAGGAAGGGACCCAGCTTGTATCTGCAGGTGATACAAACATACGTGGTCTGTGGTCCACTTTTAGGACATACTTTCTCAGAACTTCCAATTTCTCCTCGTTATCAATACATTCCTTCCCTCCCATCCCTGCTGCCAGATCAGTTTTTGTGAAGCCCAATTCTGATCATGTTCACTTCCCCAGGCCAGTGTGCTCTCCATCCTCACTCTTCTGTACCATGGCCACCCAACTTCTCATGTCATGCTTGAGGTATCCCAAATCACCTCCAACTATTTACCTTGCTCTTGCCCTTACCTCCCTACAGTGAATGCTCAAAATAGTAGTTTGAGGCATTCTTTAGTAATACAATCTAGGTATGTCTGCTCTGCTGAAAATCCCCCAGTGGCTTCCCATCTCATTTAGAGAGAGAAAATCCTCACAGCTGCCTGCATGGCCCCTGCAATCTGGCTCAGCCATCCCTCTGGCCCTCTTTCTTTCCATTCCACCCACTCTGCTCCAGCCTCAGAGTCCATGCTGGGGCTCTTGTACTTCCTATTCTTTCTCCTTGAACAGGGGAAGTGGGATTTGCTACCAAGAATGAGATCCTTGTGTGTGGAGCATCGTGTGGGTATCTGAGAGAACTGTGGGAAGGCTCCTGTCCAGCCAAGGCCTGTCCCAGACACATCTGTAGGACTCTGATGGCTTTGGCTGTTTCTCCACTGCCCCTGCGAGACTGTGAACTTTCTAAGAATGACATGTGCACCTGGTTCTTCCTTGCACCATTACCTGCCTTCCCCAACATAAGAGCTCCAGAAATATTTGTCGAGGAAGACTATAACCTTATTGCCATATGAAGGGACTTTCCTGCTCTGTCTACCCTTGGTACATACAGATTCTAGCCACACGTGGGCCAGTTATCTTTGTCATCCCTGGTTTCATGCCATAGGGCCCATTAGGCCCTAGGAGTCACAATAAGAGACTGTGACTAGATTGGCACAAACCCATTGCAACTGAAGAAGAAATACACGTGGTTTCAGCATAGAAATATTTGCTGTGCTGAAGTTATAAAGAGCTGGAGAAAACCACTGATGTCTCCAGCAATTCTTTGTCACATGGAGATTTTGCCTTTCATCAGATGCCTATCTGGGACCAGGGACTCAGCTGTTGTGTTTCTTATGCTTTTATGCTGTGTTTCATTCAATGTCATTAAGGACAGTGTTGTCCACATCGTGCAGGAGAATTCACAGGATGCACAGAATACAATTTTCTTAGGTGACAGGGAGGGAGATGCTCCCCTTGAACAATTGGTCTGTTCTTATCTCACAGACACCATGATTCCTATAACTGATTATCTTTCCCTCTTTCATTTTTCTGATTTCTAGGAAGCTTAGAGTTGGATTTACAGTCCACCTGCAAGCAAATATACAAGATTTTATGACCTTTGTGTTTTACATGAATCATTTTCTATATTAATCATTAATCAGCTTAGTGTTCTGCACTTATTCTTCTTTCCCATTAATTTTCTCACTTAAACAAAAACCTACATGTCTTTTTGTAATCTTTTAAAAATCCTTTTAAAATATGTCAGAGTTTAAACAAATAATAATCCTTTGCTATAACAGGTGTTCCCACTATCCTATCATGACACCAGCCACTATCTGCAGAGAATCCAGAAGAATTCAAAGGTCCAGAAACTTAGGACGTCCCTTACTGAGGGAACAAAGAAAAAAGACCAAAGCACTTCTTCAGACTGTAGCTAACAAGTGGTACTAATGTTCAGAAGCCCACCCAGAAGCCTGAGAAATGTGGATAGACTTCCCAGGGATACAACTATTTAAAGTAAAATTAGTAATCAGTAAGACAAGCCCCACCCCTGGCCGGGTGTTTTCATTCTGCAAATGTAGCTAGCTGCTCAGCTGGTCCCCAACTGGCACAGCTGTGCCCAGCTGGGGACTTTATTACCACGTAAGCCAGCAGCTGGGGGGAGAGATGCTGTGTAGCTCCACTATCTCTGTTAAAAAATGCCATCAGCTTTAAATACCTTTTTGGTAGAGGGAGGTCTCCAGATACCTGGACTCATGCTTTCATTTATTGGCTTCCCACCACGATTCAGGGACTGTGATAGGAGAGTCTAAGGAATATAGACATGGGTGAGGCACAGATTGCCAGGAAAGGTAAGTGAAATAAGCCTGGTACATACATAGCCCGAATATAACATGCAAAGTGTTAAGTGCTGAAAAGAAGTGGAGGTAAACTGCTATGGAAGTTGAGAAGAAGGAAGAGGGTCCCTTCAGCTAAAAGATCAGAGAAACTTTCCAAGGGTTTGAACTGCATCCTGAAGTGGGCAAAATGTGGACATTGCAAGCAGAGGGAGTGGTGACATCAAAGCTATGGAAGTGTTCAAGTGCAGGCTATGTTCAGAGGATGGTAATTTGGTCAGCTTGGCTGGGGAAAGTTGGGTGAAGGGAAGAAGTGGTGGGAGATGAGGCTGGGTGTGATTAGTAGTGGGATTGTGCTTCATGAGAATTAAGCCCATAGAAATGGTCAGACACTAGGGAGGGAAATTCTAACAAGGAAATTGCCATGCTCTTCTGAGTAAGAGACAATGTGAGGAAAAAATGTTGGTGATGTTTCTGAGGTAGTGTAGACAGAGGCGCAGTCAAAGGGACAGGTGTCTCTGCTTTGTGCTACCTCTCCCCATCTCCTCTGCCCCTGTGCACACTTGCACACAAGCTTGCAGATGATTCCCATTGCTTATGATCCCCAGTGAAGCTATTATAGTTGCTGTGAAGTTGCCAAAATTTCTTCCATACAAGAGCGGCTATTCAGTGGAAAATCAAGGCAATTATGCAAAGAATATGTTGGATAAAGAAAACCTAAAGAATTCAGATCAGTTTTATTACTTTTTAATTTAATTAGTCACTTAATTACTTCAGCTCTTTACTTCTCTGTAGACGAGGCCGAGTGCTTGAAAACAGGCGATCTACCATCCATGACTCAAGGGGACATGCAGCCCTGACACAAACATCACTCTGGGCCTTTCTATAAAAAGTCTGCTACCATGAACTTGGGATGGGCCTGATTCCTTTTCTCTCCAAGAGTTTATAGCCAGGTTGATTCTGGATTCCTCCATTTGTTTCATCACTGTTCTGCACAACTAGGGAGTCTTGGGTGTAACTGGAGCTTCAGATCCTCAGAAAAGCAGCTTAAATCTCTGAGTGGTGTCCCAAATCAACTCTGATTTCCTCCTGACTAAGGCCAATCCAGATTCCCAAGCTTTAGCTGGCCCTGCCAACAGCTTCATTTCCTGCCATACCTCCACCCTATTTCCTGATCGCTCAGAATAACTTGCAGTTCAAGCACACACTGTCTGCCATATCCAGGCGTTTACACCAATGCCTAGAAAGCCCTTTCCTGCCCTTCCCAACTCGCTGAGTCCTCCTTGCCCTTTGAGTTCAGTTCACCTGTTATTTCCTTGACCTCTTGTCTCAATTAGAGGCCTGTCCCAAGTCACCCGGGTTTATCTCTGTCATAGAACATCATTCATTTATTTCTTAAATTGATATTATTGGTTGACTACCATCTACTACTATGCTGGGTCCTGCATATAACAGAGGTAACAAGACAGACAGACTCTGCTGGGTGTATGTATATGGGGAGGACAAATTATTAAAAATTGTATGGTGAGCTGTACTCTATTTGCTTTCTTTTCTAATTCTCCTGCTGTGCTGAGTTCCCTGAGGGGAGGGAATTAGCTCAGTGTCTCTTACTTATCAGGTGCTTAACAAATTCTTAGAGTAGATGGAAGTTGAATACTAACGAGGAAGACTCAGGTCGTTTCAGGACTCAATAACTTTAGACATCTGGACTTGGAATCACAGGAAGGTGAGCAATTGTTTCAGCCATCATAAGATTGTAGTTACTCAGGATTGGAAGGGACTTTAAAAAGAGTGTGACTATACATCCTGGTTTGCCTAGGACAATCCCAGGTGACACTTGTTCTGGCATCCTTTTTATGATTAGTATTTATTCCAGATTTGCTTTTCTTCAATGACATATTGTAATTTTATTAAAGTAGGCTAGGATGGGTTTGGTAGACCTCTACTTTTTATTTCCATATTCTACCATGGTTTGTCTTATTTAGTAGTATGTGAGAAGCATGGTTAATAAGCAGAGGTCTCACTTTAACATGTCATAAAATCTGAAGGACACCAGTGATAATCTTTTTTTCCCCCTGATATTTTTCTGTGCAATGCAACTAATGCCTCCTTTCCCAGGACAACGTGCAAGGTGCTTGCTGATGAAACACAGTACCCTCGCCATTCATTTGGCCAAGATCACCTTTGGACTTGGTCGTGGGGGAGAAATATTCATTGCCACCACCCTTGCTAACTACTTGGTGTACCCTGGTCATGCCATAAACTGTGACATGACTTAAGAGATGCTCAAAACGACTAGACAATGATAGAGAGTCATCTGGAGTCAGTAGAAATACGGGAAATCATTGGTTAGGTGTTCCTCAAATATGTGCTTGAACTATAGCCTAGTAGCTTTGTCACAGAGTATAGAGAGAGTAGTGTGAGGTTTTTTGTTACAGTGGTTTTGTCATTTATAGTGTGGCATGAGTCTATAACTATTTATTTTATTTTTGGCAATACTTTTTTATTTTGCAGTAAACCCCTTGAGCAGCAGAAAGTTTAAAAATGGAAGTATAAGTTTAATGAAACATTAAGAACTTAATTTGTGTCTCAAGAAAGATGATGATGATGAATGTAGAACTTGTAAAAAAGTTTATAAATATTTACTGTCCACCGTGGGAAATGGCAACCCACAAAAACCAGAAAACACAAATCTGCTGAAGAAGCACTAGCAACTACCTCAAAAGTTTGTTGTTATTTTAAGAAGATTGTGCCCTTATGATTTAATAAGTTAAATTTTACAAGGTATAATTATATAGCACTCTGTGAAACATGAACTTTCACTTAGATCAAATGGTTCTTCTTCTAAATTAATCTCATGTTTGTTTCTAAATATTCTTGCATATGAGCAAAAAAATAAAGTGATAGTTTATTGGATATGATTATATGTGTTTTGTAATGTAGCTACTCACTCTGGGGTGAGAAGCATCAACTCTGTCATTTTCTTTTTATTCACTTGTGTTTGCATTACAGGTATTATTTTCAAATCCAAGTTTCCTTGTAGGAGCCATTTTTTTAAGCCACTTGTCTACCTTAGGAGAGTCGATTGAGATAAAGGTAGATATTATGATCTGTACATGCAACTAAACCAGGCTCAAGGACACTGGAGTCAGATTCAGTGAAGTGAGGGTGCTATAGTCACCTCCACACAGGTGTGTGTGTGTGGGATTAGCATCCTTCCTTAGAGTTTCTTGCATAGTCAATGTGACTACCAGATATTGAGCAAGGGAGGCCAATATCAAATGATATCTTAACTATTAGTGGATATTTCAAAGATAAATAATAAATATAATAACTTTTAAATAAATAGTAAATATAATGATAAATTTTACTACTTTTTAGTAATATTGCACTTTGGAAACCTCTGCTATAGACAGTTGTTATCTTCCTGGTTTTGAGATCTTACTCCACCACAACAAGTAAAAATGTAACCATAGGTGAGTTAACTCCTTTGTCACTATTTTTCTTCACCTTAAATGGACATACTAATAAGCATATATCTCAGCATTTTCATGAGGATTTAATGAGTTAATATATGCAAAGCATTAGAAGGGTCTCTGGAACCTAGTAAGCAGTAAGGTTTGCACTTGTTCTTGTTGCTATTGTTATAATAACAATAAATATTATGTAGCATATATTTACTTAAATATCTGTGGCAAGTCCTGCAAATACCTGGATAATGATTAAAATATTATAAATGAAAGAGAGGGCTGCCAAGAAAATGACTACAGTATCCTCTGGCTGTGTGGGAAGACAAACCACATTTTCACTTTTCACAGTCTGCATAAGCCTGGGCTAAGCAACATAGGAAGAAAGGTCCTGGGGCCTGAGAATGCTACAGAACTAGACACTGTTCTTGGCTCAGCCACCAACTGACTTAAACTTGCTCATTCAATGAAATAGGGATAACAGTGCCTATTTTGCAAGATGATTAAGAGGGAATTATATCAGACCGTGGGTATAAAGAGGCTGACATAGTATCTAGAAAATCTAGATGCAAAGACACTTAAAACAAATTTAAACCCATTAAGTCCATTTGTTTTCTACCTTAGACAAAACCAGTTTGGTCATTTCTAGCATGGCCAGGCTCTTTGGCAGGAGTAGCTGAGACAGCAATAAAGCTAGAGGTGTAATTTTCGACAGGCTCATGGTGGAGGCTATTCCAGGCAGAATTCTCAAGTCATCATAGCAGCATGGGTTAAAGGAAGAAAAATATTGATGTTTTATTGAATTACTCCTATAGGTCAGATCATGTATCACTGCTGTGACCTAAACAATGAGCCGGTGCAGGAGGAATGCACAGCTGAGACTGATGAGATAAACCTTCCACAGCCCTGACTCCTCCAAGACCCAGTAAATTGCTTCCTTTATTTAATTACAAATTAATTGAAAACACTCCCATGCTGATAAAACAATACTAGTCACCGATTTGTTGATAATAGCATAATCCTCGTGTAATAGTCCCATAGACACCATCACATGATTATGTCATCAATTTTACACTTTCGGGGTCTGGATAAACATGGCTGCCTGAGGTTCAGGACAAGGATAAACACACATGCTTTCGCAAGGGTAATTTAAAGGTAAGCGTGGTGTCAGATGGTCCTGGGTCGATCCCAGTTCTGCCAGTCACTAGCTAGGAGGAATTTTGTAGCTCTTGGAGCACTTGAAGATTAAAAATACATGAGAAGGACTAGCACTGTGCTTGTCACACAGTGAGGAATTCATTAATATTAGCTGCACTATTTTCTCTCTCTCTCTCTCTCTCCTCTTTTATGCAGTTGAGGGAACTCCTGCTTTGCTATCAGTTCAGAAGTTCATCTTAATTCCAGGGGATCAGTAACTATAATAATACCCTGTCCGGCATCCAGAGCCCCTGATCAGTCTGACTGCCTGCACCTACCAGGCAATTTCTAACCCCTGGGCACTTCTTCTTCCTTGCTGCATGCTTGCTTAAGCTCCATCCCCAGACTTTCCTGCCTTCCCAGGGTAGGAAATGGATCCCACTGTGAGGTGGGCACAAACATTACTGTCTCCCTGGTACTACTCCTTCTGCATAAGGCAGCTAGAGAAATATTGCAATTAAGGACAGGTACACATAATAGAGAGTGAAACAGCATTCCAAAGTATAGGCCTCACTTTAAAGGAGCAAGTAAGAATGAGTTATCTCAGAGCTTGAAGGACTCTGAAAGCCAGGCCATTTATGAGGACAGGGTATGTGATGCCCTTTAGAATAAGAATGATCTCTCCAGTATGATTTTTAGAATAATAAAATTTTATTCCTCCTACTTACTTTCATGCACTTTAAGACAGAGAAGAAAGTGAGATGCTGTACCCTTATTTCTGTGGCTAAAACGTTGAAAATAGGGCAGAAGAAAACCAGACACTAGCTTTACCTATATTAAGAGAGAGAATGGACTGGCCTCTCAAAGTTTTCACCTTAAAGAAGAAAGAAGGAAAAAAGGGCATGGCATGTCCACAGAGCATAGAGGCACATTTCTATGAGACTGGTCCAGGGAACACTAGGGATTGGGAGTTTCAGAGGCCTCAGACCACTTTCTACTCTCTTATCACTCCCAACCCCCAACTGCTGGAAGAAGGCCCAAGAGAGCGAGGAAGGCACAGAATTTAATCTTAATTAAGTGTTTGTGCCATTTTTGATGGAGTCATTTTTGAGATTGTCTAGAAGAAAGTGAGCTCCATTAACAGTATGGTAAGGGAGTAGTCAAATGTGGGAAGGTGGACAAAATTTAAGTAAAACCTTTGTCAAAATTTAAAAAACACATGAAAGCAGGAGTCAGAGGACTTACGGAAAAAATGCATACTTGGGGCAACAGGAAGAATAACTTGCTCCCTTCCCCTCCGTAGCATGTGGCTTACGCTTTTTCACGGTGCTTCACGTGATGTGTCTGACTCCCCTCCAGGCCAGAGGGCTTTGAGGACAGGTGTGGGTCTTCTTCATTTTTGCATGTCCTTCACTCTGTGAATGTCTGATATACAGCAGAATATTGGTAAATATTTGCTGTATGAAAGAGCTAGAGAAAGAGAGAAAAAAGAAAAACATAGAAAAGGAAACTAGAGAACCACAAAGTCTTTCAATCATAAAAATGTTAGCTTCAAATTTAATCAGAAAGTAAAAGAGGATTTTGCATGTACTGTAAGCAAAGATATAATGTTTTTGGATTGGAAAGCTGATAAGTCAGCATCACCTCATACAACTATTTAAGCTACATGTAGACATCACTAGAATCAAAGTCACAACAACTTGCAGCATAATGCAAACAATGGTTCACAGAGGTGAAGATGAAGTAAATTTCTCAAATTCAAAGCATGTTAAGGCTGAGCCTATCCCTATTACCTCGAGTGACTAATTTGCTATATTGAATCAGATTGGATCATCTAATTGGTAGAGCCAAGATAAAATATTGATAGCAGAATTTAGCAATCCAGATGTCTTGCTAGATCTCATCTTGCTAAAATCAGAGAAAGCATCAGAATAATTTTTGATTTGTCTCACTAATAATTTTAAATCCTTTAGTGCGTAGAAAAAAAGTATCATTTGGATCAACCAAAAAGGAATAGGTTGGTTTATGTTAATTAGAATGTGTTCAGCCACAAGTATCTTAATACCTGTGTATTGTTTAAGGAAGTACATTAGTTCACATAAATTGTTAAGGAAGTACATTAGTTCACATAATTAGTTCACATAAACATTAGTTCACATAAATTCAAAGTTAGGGCAGACTTCAGAGTTGGGTCATCTGATGGCTCAAAGTTGTGTTTGGTGATTCTGGGCATTCTCTTCTGCTGAGCTGTTGGCCATGTCAGTTTCATCCTAAGTCAGAGTTTCTCTCATGGCAATGGGATGTCTGCTGGTAGCAGTTGGGGCTACTTTCCTTTTCACATCTAGCTGCAGAGAGAGAAAGGCCTCCTTTAGCTTTCTTTTAAGACAAAAGAAAGAATTTTCCCCAAACCTCCAGCAAATCCCTTCTCACATTTCATTGGCTAGAATTAGGTAATATATTATCTAAATATATTAATCTGAATCAATCCCTGGCAAGGGGGCTGGGATTTCTCTAAGACCCATTAGGCCCACCCTTAGAGCTGAGGGTAGGGACTGCCTTCCCTAGGTCTTATGAGCAGCATGAGAGAGGGGCAAGACCTCAATTTAGTGATATTCTGTTTGGAATAAAGAAAATAGCATGGGGGAAATAAATGCTGAGATGGCAAACTAGAGAGTAAGTAAGAGGCAGAGCTGCACGAAATACACATTTTGACAAAATGCCACAAGGCTAGGAGTTAAATATCTGATTAAAATCAAGGCTTAAGTAGAATGTGCCCATCATAAAATTAATTTGGGGAATAACAATAAATTAGAAAATTTCAAATATCATTATTTATTATTTAAAATATCATTGGGTCATACCCACAAGAAGATGAAGGGAGTATTACATTTGTTGGAAAGATATGTGCAAAAGGATCACCTCTCACTCTCCAAGCAGTTGAGCTGAAGCAGGAGAAGTCTCCGAATCCCCCTGGAGTAGATGATAGAAAATTCAAAGCAGCAAGATGATGGGTAGTGTAATTGGTCCTGCCTGGAGCAAGACCGTCATTGATGCTTCAGACATCAGCTTGTCAGAAACTTCCTGCTAATCAATTAGGAGAGCTTCATGGGGCATTCCTTTAAGAAATACTGTATTATGTATAACTCTTGATGGCACAGAAGATGATATTGTCCAGGAAAATGTGGACAAAAAGTTATTTAGAGAGGTTGAACTTAGAAAGTCATGGGTGACAGTATATTTTGCTTATATTTTCCTTTTTGTGTATGTACAAGAGTGATTATGAATTAAAATACTATGTCCAAATTACTAAAATAAAACTTTTTTAAGTATAAATAAACATTCTAAGTGATAAGAAAAAATGTTGGTGGCTAAATTTAAAAATTTGCATTAAATTGTGAAAAAAATTGTTCTGGGAAATGTTAACTATTAGATTACTCCTAAGGTAATACTAATCATTTGTGACACCATATAGATGCCCATTATTAACTAAGGTCGGTGGAGAAGCAAAATATTTTTTTTGGCAAGCTCAAGTTACAGAGATTTGCTCTCTCTCTAATAGTAACTAGATAAAAACTTACCTTTTCTTTATCTCCTGAATTTGAAGGTTTGTCCAGTGATTAAGAAACAGTCTTGTTGAAGCAATCCCTCAAACTGAAGCTTTGTGCACTGCTTGAAGATACTTTCTGGATATTTTTGGAAGTATACTCAAATTGTTATTCTCATGTATAATCAATGGCAAATACTTTTGCAGTCACTTTCTGCTTTTCTCAATTGCTTGACATTTTTTTCTTTTGACCTATAAATGTAGCAGTGGAGCTGTATCACTGGGTTTCAAGATACCTAAATTGCCTCTGGCTTTTCACCTATACCTGGTTTCTTTGCAGGTACACAAATGTTAAAATCATCACTGTAATTGAGTGATAGATCTTTACTGTAGGATTTATGAAATACTGAACACTCAAGGCACTTCAGTCAGTTGATTACTTTGCAGCAGGTTCCAGCAAACTATTTAAGCAATCATTGTTTTTGCTAAATTCTACTAAGTATTGTCATCTACAACATATGCTTTGGGCTTTTTAACTTGTACTAGCTGTGATTTCATTTTATCTGTACATTTTTTTATATTACAAGGTATTTAGAAAGTCAATTGGCTGACCACAGTGGCCCTCTGTTTTTGGGGGGCAGCCTGTGATTCTGTTACATTATACTGTGCTGTAATTTCTTTTAGAACACCATGTTGAAAGCTGTGAATACAACAAAAATGTCTTATGCTTGTGACTCCAATTTGATTCACTTTTATTGTTCCACTGTCAACGACAATTGCATGACATCTTTCCATTCTACAACTATTTCTTCAGTTAGATTTACAATATTGTCAGCTCTGTGAGACCCAAAAATCTCCTGGCGGAAGAATACAGCAATAACGTAGCTTAATTCTTCTTTAATCTACCATTCTTTCAAAAGTTAATCAAGACTCGCGTTTGTTTTTGCAAACTGTCTATAGCAGTGTGGACAGTTATTATGAAAGGCATGACTCCTTTATCATGTAATTGAATTTTTGTTTGACTAATATGTCAGATTTTCTTGAACATTAGACATACTAAATAATAAACATATATAACATTATTTCTAAATGTAATCGAAAATACTATACTATGTGTTGATTTATTTCACCATTTCTATATTAAATTCTGATCTTTCCCAGGATTGAAAAGGCACTTTCACTATGAGGAGGAATGATTTTTCTGTGTTAAGCGAGCTGAGGTTTCATATTTGGGTCAAAGATGCAGGGCAAGATTATATTAATAGAATCTGGGGCTGTAAATATCTAAGATGATTCTACTAGTGCCATAGATTATCGTGGACACATTACAGGACATTGTTTTGCCATCTTGGGAGATTTGCAAAGATTGAATGAAAATATATGAGGCCAAGTTACAGTTACTTTTTAGGCAGACCAGGACGTAAGACCTCTGTACTACCACATGTAAGATGATGCTTCCAGAGGTGCTGATGGCCTGCTGGGCCTTCTTTAGGGACCCTATGTCAACATAGACACCAAGTCCATATCCTTAGATGAGACAGATTTCACATCTTTTCTCCCTACATTCAACTTACCTTTTTCTCTAGTTATTCTGTAACCATATTCGAAGTTTATCATCTGATTTAGGTAGATAGAATTTCAAAAACTCCCACTAAAGACTTTTTTCAATTAATTTATTTCTTTAATGCATATTTGAATTCCACCTTTTCATCTTCTTAATCATTTCTGGTCAGAATTCTAAATACATTTTAAGGCCTTTACAGTTAGCTCTAGCAAGAACTCTAGTTCCATTGAATTATGAATTTTTCTTGCACTATGGTTCTCCGGCCACACCATTAAAGACAGAAACCTTAAAAATCAAGAAAGTATAATTTCTAGACAAGAGAATGTTGTAAATAACAATTTGTTTGCTTCTTTTGCAAAGGCAAAGTCTGTATTCTAGAAGGGGCACATAGATTTTTTTACTGTACGTTACATAAGGACAATACTCTTTTTAGTTTATCTGTTTCTCTCAATAAAAAAAGGATACTGATGCCAGGTAGGTAGCTCTATGTCAATTCACCAAATGACAATTCCCTGAAAACCAATTTGCCAAGTGGCTAATTCACAGAAATGCTAATTCACTAGATAGACTTATCTTTTTAAAACTATTTATAATGTTAATAGTAATTTGTAACAACTTTTGAAACAGCTTCATCTGTGAAGATTTTATGATTGACTTTTATTTTGTAGTCATAGCAGCATACTGAGGAATGTTCAGTTTGTCCCTGGCCAGGTCCCCGCTGCTATAGCTGACGGGAGCTAGGGAATAGAGGGAAAAGACTGGGAAGAGAGCCAGCACGCGGCCCTAGACTGGGCTGTCAATCCGAGAGATGGGGTGACTGAGGGAGAGACCACAGGCAGGGAAAGGAGAAGACAGAGGAACTATTGTTGAAAATAACCTTAAATATATTCTTTTTCTCATTTTTCAACTTTATTGAATATAATTGACATATAATAAGCTGCATGCATTTAAAATGTTCAATTTGAAACATTTTCGCCAGGTATACAGCCATGAAACCATCACTACAATCAAGATCATGAGCATATCCATCATACCCAAAGGTCCCCAACTTGAAAGTGGTTTGACTTACAATTTTTTTACTTTGCAATTATGTAAGAGCAATACTCATTCAGTAGAAACTATACTTCAAGTACCTATACAACCATTCTGTTTTTCACTTTAAGTATAGTATTCAATAAATTACACGAGATAGTCAACACTTTATTATAAAATAGGCATTTTATTAGATGATATTGCCCAACTATTGGTGAATATAACTGTTCTGAACACTTTTAAGGTAGGCTAGGCTAAGCTACAATGTTCAATAGGTTAGGTGTATTAAAAGCATTTTTGACTTAAGATATTTTCAATTTGCAATAGGTTTATTCGTATGAAACATCATTGTAAGTCAAGAAAGATCTATATAGAGAGCCATTTGAAGTTGTCCCACAGATAACTTATAAGATAACTCATATTCTTTTCAATTTTTCTATCTTTTTTCTCTCTGTGCTTCATTCTGGACAGTTAATATTACTCTGTCTTAATGTTCACTGATTTTTTTTTCTTTTTTGGGGGGGTTGTTTTGCATTTTTAAAAACTATATAAAAGACATCATCATACATGCTATATAGTCTATTTTTTAGCTTAGCATTGTGTTTTAAAGATTGATCATGTTAGTACATGTAGGTACAGTTTATTTATTTTTATTACACTATATTTTTGCATTGTAGGAGTTTATCAGATTTGATTCATCTTTTCTCTTGTTGATGGGGATTTAAAGATTGCCAATACAGGCAGTGAGGCAGTATACATCTCCATGTGCCCACATGGGAGATTTTTCTCCAGAGCATCTAAGTAGATAGAAGTAGAATTGCTGGGTGGTAGGGCATGCACCTTTTTAACTTTACTGGATATTGCCAAATTGCCCTTATGAAGTGTCTGATATGCTCTTAATCCCATCCAGTGTATTTTTCATTTCAGACATTGTATTTTTCATCTCTAGAAGTTTGATATGGATCTTTAAAAATTCATATTTTCTATGTCACTACTTAACTTTTCAAACATATGGAAAACATTTATAATAACTGGTTTAAAGTTCTCTGTTAATGTTAACATCTGTATAACTTCTAGGTTGGTTTTGTACTTTTCAGCTTCTTTAAATATCTAGTAATTTTTTTTTTTTGAGGCAATGTCTCACTCTATTGCTTGGGTTAGAGTGCAGTGGTGTCTTCATAGCTCATTGTAGCCTCTAATTCCTGGGCTCAAGTGATCCTCCTGCCCCACGCTTCTGAATAGGTGAGACCTCAGAAGCACACCACCACAATTGGCTAATTTTTCTAATTTTTTTTTGGCAGATACAGGGTCTTACTATGTGGCCCAGGCTGGTCTCAAACTCCTGGGCTCAAGTGATCCTCTTGCTTAACATTTAGTAATTTTTAGTTAGATGCAAGACTTTGTGAATTTTACCTTATTAGGTGGTGAATTCTTTTATATCTCCATAAACACTCTTGAGCTTTCCACTTGGACACAGTTATCTAGAAATGGTTTGATCCCCTTTCTCCCCAAGGGCTTGCTTTATAATCTTGTTTGTGCAGAACAACACAATCTTTTGAGGCAATACCATTCTGGGTTCCCTGCTCAATGCTTGTGAGTTATGATATTTTCCTGCTCTGGGTAATAGGAACATACGCCAGTCTCTGCTCTCTGTGACTTCTAATGCTTGTTCTCTCTGCTCCTTTTGGGTGGTTTCCTGACCCAGGATAGTTTCCTCCACATGTGCTGATCAGTAGCCAATTGAATGCTTTGGGGGACCCTCTACAGTTCTCTGGGCTCCCTCTCTGTACAGCTGTCTCTTCTCTGCCCTTTGAACTCTAGGTGCTTTGACCTCCTTGGACTCCTAGTTCTGTCTTCCCAGTTCAGGAGATTGTTAGCCTCCAGTTGGGTTTCTTGTCTCTGTACTATGACCTGGAAACTCACCCAGGCCATCCATAAGCTGGGGCAGTTGTAGGACTTAACTTATTTGCTTCTAATCTCTTAAGAGATCACTGTCCTATGTTGTCTGATGTCCAATTTTTGCTCCATTTGGGCTAGAAGTGGGACTGGACCTGGATAGACTATATTACCAGCAGCAATCATGGAGTTAAAGAATGCTATAAATGGAAGTACCTAAGATAATGCCAAACTTTTTCTGGAAGGCTGTGACAATGGTGGTGACATTAAGAGAAATTAGAAGAAGAGAGAAGCAGATTCAGATCATGACCTAAATGATTAGCTTCTTTTCAGAAAGATTGAGTCAGAGAAACATTCTGGTAAATCCAGCCTGATCACAAGAGGTCAGAGCTAGAGTTTAACTTGGGGCACCAAGATCAAGAGTGTCAGGAAAGTTAAATAGGATGAATCAGGCATTGAATCTTCCTGGAAGAAATCATACATTTAGGGGACACCAAATTTATGGAAGGTGTTTCATAGTTTATGATCCATGTAAAAATGAGAATTCTGCACACAAAAGATGGTGTAGTGTAGTGCAATGAAAAAGGGATGGAGTTTGGAGCCAGATAGATGAGAGTGCTTGTGTCAGCTGGGGCACCATCAGCAGCCCAGGCTCTTTCCTGCTTTGGTCTCACTTGCCTGTAGTGTCACTGTGGACAAGTTTCTTAACTTCTGATATTCAAACTCTTCATATTAAAATGGGAACCATAATAGCTAATCATACAGTTTTCGTGAATATTAATAGGGATGACAGAGTATGACTATTACATTGAACAAGTTTCCTTGTAAGATATAAAACTATAAAGCCACTTTTATTTCCTCTTGCTTCCTCCTGCCCCTTTAATTTTGGTCAATGAGGCTTTTCCCTTGCCCTTCTATGAAAACTTGAGCAAATCCCATGTATTAGTGTACTATTGCTGCTGTAACAACTTACTACAGACTTGGTGGCTTAAAACAACACATATTTATTGTCTTAGAGTTCTGGAGGTCAGAAGTCTTAAAATGGGTCAGTAGGGCTGGTTCCTTCTGTTCAAGAAAATCTGTTTCCTTGCTTTTTCTAGCCTCTAGAGGCTACCCAAATTCCTTGGCCCATGGTCCCACCCTCTATCTCAAAGCCAGCAGCATAATATCTTTCAATCTCTTGCTGTCCCTCTGTTTCTGTAATCATGTTGCTTTCTGTGTTTGTGACCCTCCTACATACTTTTATAAGGACCCTTGTTATTACATTAGATAATCCAGGATAATCTTTGCATTTCAAGGTTCTTAACTTAATCACATCTACAAACTCCTATTTGCCATTCAAGTAACATATTCACAGGTATCAAGGATTAGGATGCAGACATCTTTAGGGTGCCATTATTCAGCCTACCATATCCCATTATTTCTCTGGTCACTCTTAGGTAATACATGTGCTATACCCTTTAAAGTCGCAAATACAGTTTCAATTCAGGAATTAAAAGTTAGAGCTAACTTTGTTTAAACTCGATACTTCTACCCTTCTGCCTTTAGGGCCTCTTTGAGCAGAAAGTGTGCAGTCAGTCCCAGAAGGAGGTACAGTTGGCTACACGCCTATTTCCTTATGTAGCTAGCCTTCTTCTCCTCCAACCAGTGCTTCTGATTTCCTCAGTATTAGAGCAGAGGGAAGGAGGGAAGAGCTAAGAGGAATAGGAAAGCTGAGTGGTCCACAGACTGCTGACTGTGGACCTTGCTAATATTTAAATGGCTCTTCCTTAACCTGGACACTTTTGGGAATTCTTTGGTGACCTCATGCTCAGCCATGACTAGGGTTCTCTCACCTAAAGTTTGTCTGGATAACTCTTTTACTTCCTGCATAACATCTAGGCATCCAGTAATCTGCCTCCAGCTTCCCTGCTGCTTAGGTCTGATTTTCCCTCCAAAGAGCTCTCTACAATCATCTGAAAAGGCACAAATCCTTTGCCCTGACTTTAGGATGTATTAATAGGTAATTCCCATACCAAAGCCCTCTATTCTGTTTTAACCAGCCTCTGTTCATTTATATTCCTCAGACATGGCTCAAACATCAAACCATTATGTCCCCAAGTTCAAAGGACTTCTGTTAAGATCTCATATTGGTCTCTTCAAAAACCCTGTTTCTGGATTTGGGCTTAGGGGGTAGTACTCTCACCCCTTTCTCCCTTGGCGGAGGGCAGCATGAAAGGCACATAGCAAAGCTCTCTCCAAAGAAGTTCTCTTCAAATATATACCTCTTGATGTTTTATATCCTTAATGCAGGTGAGTGATAGAGTCCTGTAAGAGATTTTGGACATTTTCTTTCCAAATTGAGCAAATAAGAATCGGTTGTTTATTGGTGTCTATCATGGTTAATTTTTTTGCATCAACTTGGCTTGGACATAGGGTGCCCAGACTAAACACTACTTCTGGGTGGTCTGTGAAGGTGCTTCTGGATGAGTTGAGCATTTGAACTGGAGGACAGAGTAAAGCAGACAGCCTTCTCCAATGTGGGTGGGCATTGCTTAATTTTTAAGGGCCTGAATAGAACAAAAAGGCAGAGAACAGGGGAATTTGTTCTCTGCCTGATAGCTGAGCTAGGACATCAATATTCTCTTGCTCTTGACTGGGACTTATACCAGTGACCCTCTGTTTCTCAGTGCTACACCACTGGCTGTCCTGGATCTCCAGCTTGAAGACAGCAAACTGTGGGTCTCCTCAGCTTCCATAATTATGTGAGCTGATTCCTTATACTAAATCATGTATGTGTGTGTGTGTGTGTGTGTGCATGTGTGTCCCATAGATTCTGTTTCTCTGGAGAGCTCTGACTAATATGGTGTTTCAGCATCAACTTCCATTTTAACATTTTGTTACATTTGTCAAACAGCTACCACACTGTTTGGCATAAGGGAAAGCACTCCATAAATGCTCATTTCCTTCTTTCAATGCAAAAACATAATTACAGATAAATAATTAAATTAGTCAAGTGTTTTGAGATTTTCCAAATGGAAAGCCCAGAGAAGGTGTAAAGTGCTATTCTTAGAGAAATTTTTATTGTTCCTTTTCATTTTGGGCAGCTGGCAGTCCTCTTACACAAAGTACTGGCACATTCTGATGTGCCTTTCTCTGGGACCATTTTGATGACAGGAAAAGACATTTTGACATTATTCAGAGCTGTAAAATTTCATTTTTGTCCAGGCATCCTGCACATTAAACTGATCATCTTGGCTCCTCTGTGCCTTATGATGCTTTAGAAGCACAGCAGGCAAACTGAATTTGGAGAATGTATCACTGATGCTACTAACCTGGAAACTTAACCCATCATTGCACTTATGGATGTGACATGATTTACTTGTCCCCAGACGTGTAAGTTACAACATTTCACAACCACTCTGTGGTGGGCAAGGAATGGTTGGATGATTGATCTAAGTTTACTAGTGAGATGGCTGACATGTGGTTATTCACTAACCTGATGCCAGAATTGGATGGGCCAGCCAGGACTCTGTTAGATTTTTGTGAAAGGTCAATCCCTTAGTTTGCTTGGCATTCAAGAGCAGCTGGACCCTATGCACATCTGTTTCTATCAAAGCTGCCAACACCTACCTAAAAGTTGTTCTTGCCACCACAAAAATAGGACGTGTAAAAGAAAAGACTAATAGTCAACCAACCGGACTTTCCCTGCCTGAGGATTATTTCCCTATATAAGGTGATGGAGTTTCTCCTACAGAACAGCAATAGTTGTTTAACCACTATTTTAACAAAACTTTGGCATTGAAGTCTAGTTTACATGTGCATATAATTTGGAAAACTTATCAAAGGGTAGATTGCTTCCTGGTACTATATTAAACCTGTGAGATGGAGGAATGATCAAGAAAACCTTGAAAGAATTCAGAGGATGGAATATGGATGAAAGAGATAGAGATTCCAGGGACAAGTATATCAGAAGGCACTAGCAAAATCTGTTCGCTCACAACTATGGTCATTGTGTAGTAGAGTTGCAGAGGAAGAACAGCACTCAGTCTCTTTTATCAAGCCACTGGTGGACAATCTCTCCTCACCCTAGTCCCTCTCTATCTTTTCCTCCTCCAAAACTATGAGTCTGCCTGCATTCAGGTGTGCCAGCGAGGAGGCAGAACATTCCGCAATGTGCCCCCAAAGGAACCTTGGAACTAGTGCACTCTGTGCAGTTACTTGCCTAGGCTTTGGGGATGAAGCAGTAAACAAAATAGAGAAGAATCTGTATCCTTGTGGAGGTTACATTCAGATAGAAAGATAAATTAGTTTTTATAGTGTGTTAGAAGGTGGTAAATACTATAGAGAAAAATAGAGCAGAATAGAGGGATGGGTGGGGCATGGAGAGATGATGGTTGTCTTTTTTAAGATTGCTTAGGGAAGGCCACATTGAGAAGGTGACACACTGAGCAGACTTAAAGGAGGTGAGGTAAAATGGTAAGAGTGTGTGTGCACAGGAGGAATACTCCACCTCCTTACTATCACCCAGTGACCTGCTCACCTTCCTGTATAATTTAGCAATTGACTTCATTTTCCTCTCCATCTTATCTTCTATTATCACTCCTATGAACTCAATATTCATGCTGAAGACCCATTATGTCCTTGGATTAAATGGTTAGATGTAGAATAACAGGATTAAGAAGCATATACATCTTTAAGGACTTTGCAATATATTCCCCAATTATACTCCAAGTTGGTTGATGCCAAGATATGTGTCCTCTATCAGGGTATAAGGGTGTCTGGTTTCTCAGGTTTTTGTTAACACTGGCAAATTATGTTGGCTCTTGAAGTTGGAAGCTCCCGTGCACTCTCTGTGCTTTGTTCCTTCTGCTGTGATAGCTCAGGAGCTAACATTGGCCATTGCTTTCCATACCCATTCCTTTGCTTTTGGTTCATGTATTAAAGTTTGGCATCCTGTTCGGATTTTATTTCTGTTTTGGATCACTAGTCCACCCTAGTCTCATTCAATGACTCTTATCTCAGCCCTGCATACTTATCATGACTGATTTGCACCTCATGGCCAAGATAAAGTAGAATTAAGATTCTGGAAAGATTATCATACAGAATGAGGCCCTGGAGAACAACGCAGAGACCCACTTCCCAGTCCTGGTTTATATCCTGGATTAATTTCAGAGATGAATGATCTCTGCTTACAAAGGATCCAGAACTCGTTAAATTTCCCTCAGGTCAAAATGGGTTCCACAGCTTAGAGAAGGATTGAACCTGTTAGAATTGGACGGCAGGAGCAATTGACTCTATCTGTGGAGATGTAAGGCAAGATTTAGGAAATCCAGATACTCTAGGTTTCTTTTCTTGCCCTCCTCCTCTTCTCTCTCTAAAATTTCTCCTTCAGTGACCTTTTCTACTCCCATAATCTCAAACAGCAGTGTATACAAATGACCCTGAAATCTGTATCTCTAGCCCTGACCTGTGTTACAGCTTGATGGATTTTCTCATTAGGGAACACACACACACACACACACACATAGAAGCTTTTAATTTCAGCATGCATAAAAGTGAAATTTTCTGTTTCCTTTGTTTTGTCTACAGTGAGAAAAAACAGGAAGGGCATACAGAGATGAGCCAGCACAGTTCCCTCCCTTAAGAAGCTCACAGGTTGGTGGGAACAACAAACAATATAGACAGGGCTCGGTACACGTTCTGATGGGGCAGGGCTGGGGACCACGCTGCAGAGGTGCTTGTGAGGAACTCTATGAGGGCAAGTTGGGAAAGGTTTCCCAGAGATGTTGTCATGAATTAGGACTTTTCCTCAAGGGATTCAGGAATTTTCTGCCCACTAGAAGAATGAATAACTGGTCATATCTAATATAAAGGATTAATATTTAGGCAAAAGTGGAAGTTGGGAAGGTAAATCATCTTGGGTCCTTTCCAGGATGGGCACAAAGTAGAAGTGAAAGCCACAAGTCAGGGGACAGCCAGTCCTTTTCTTTAATAATGATGCCATCAACAACAGTGACAGCAATCACAATAATCATGATGACTAACACCTGTATAGCATTTACTATGTGTCAGGAACTGTTTTAAGTGTTTTCGTAGGTAAACAAACTTGCATAGGTGGTGATGGCATGGGGCCCAGCCGAGGGTCCCTGCATTCAGGCAGGGCTTGTCTGATTTGAACCTCCCACCAGTGTGAAAAGAGGAAGCACCTGGGCTTCTTATCTGCTGGCCCAGATGGGGGACTTGCAGGGAGGGGCGGGGGTGAGGCTTAAAAGCTACCAGCAGTCAATCATAAAGAAATGGAGTTATACTCTTTACTGCTATTCACCCCCAATGTTTGATGGTCGACTGAAATATGCCATTTGTTTCATTTAATTGAATTTGAACTTGTCTAAGTAAGCTATTATGAAACACTATGAGGCCTGCAGCCTAGAGCCAGTAAGGGAAGTCCAGTAAGGGAAGTGAAAGTTCCATTAAATACCTTATTCAAGAGCCCAGCAGTACATAGTCTAAGAGTGAAATAAGTGCCTTGGTCACTGTCAATAATGTCTAGAATTCTGAAGGGGATGATGTCTCAATGAGACTTTGTTTTGTGACCAGCAATTGCCACTCTAATGGTTTATAGCATGAGGCTCTTTCTTGAGACTACCTAGCAGTTTTCCTCCGAACTACTCTTCTATTAAAAACACTTTGGGCAAGATTAATGTGTTCGAGGCAATCTTAAAAATGTTCTTTGCAGAGTATTTGGCACATAGTAGGCATGTGATAATTACGTAGGGGGAAAGTCCTGAGATTCAATGACTATAATTTTAAAAGTTAACGTTTGGTGGCAGACATTTCTTCAGGACACAGGAAAGCTTTACCGGTTATTTTTGATACTAAGTACACCTAACCAATTCGAACAAACTGGTAAATGTGACCTTGAGCCTTCTATCTGCCCAAGGTCCCTCTCTCCCTCCCTCACACCCGAAGAATCATACTAGGGCCAAGAATGGACTTAAACCTCTGCTCTTACAGTCTAGATTTCTTCCCCTGTGGGTGTGGGTGCTGGAAACAAAGTTTCAGATTGAAGTCAGTGAAGTGATGTAGAATCATTTTTATTTTATTTTACATAGGCCTCTTAAATATCACTCAGTTGTGAGCTTCAAGAAAAGAGCCATGCCGTATACCATTACACCCCCAGTTCCTGCCACTTTGCCCTGCACTCAGAAGGTACCAAGAGTGTTAGAAGATTACCACCATTGGGAAGCCACTCTTGGGAGGCCAGCCTGTCAATCACGCTGCCCTGGCAGATGGACCGGCCTCTTGCCCTTGAGCCTGTGGCCTCAGGCCAGGAAGGTTCTACTGTGCTGCTGTCAAGTTTTCCACTGTGTCCTCAGCTCAGCCCCAAATGGCTAGTGTTGCTGTCCTCACACTATTTTTAGTCATAGATCAGTTATACCTGACACGCAGTGATGGGGATTAACAAAATGCACCCATATGCATCTCTGAAGGCTGGGCATATGTTTCCCCAGCCCAAAGTAGTCTTGGGCAGTTCTGGGTAGGATTAGCAGACTTAATTTTTTTTTTTTTTATTGTCTCCCCTACTCACCCTTGCAGGAGAGTTCTGGGCCAGAACTACTCTTAATTTGTTTTAAGGAATTTGGTAGGAGGCTCTTCTAGAACATACACCAGACCTTGTGTTTTGCCCCATTTAGTACTTTGTGGCCCCTGGCAGAGGTTGGGCTGGGTTAGGTTTTCCTTCTCTTGATGGAAGGGGGCCCATGAACTCCATGCTGCTTTTATGAGAACACGGAGTAACAGATAATGCTGTGGGGATGTCCCCACCAATCTCTCATGCGGTAAAGGTTCCACATGCCTGAGGAAGGGAATTTCATAATGCCCAATGCCAGCTGGGAAGGCTCTACATGACAGGGTGAACACCATCGTAATCACATCATGTTCTGAAACTTCAGCCCTGATTGCTGTGATCTTTGTCCTCCTCTGACCTGACATGAATGCAAGGAATGGTTTTTAAAGGACTCTGTTGTTTTCAAACTCTAGCACAGTGCTTGACTTGGACTTTCCCAGTGGCAGCAAATCATACCAACTGCCTTGGACTAGCTTTACTTATTTAATTATTCCTGTATTTAATTTGGATCTCTTCACTTCATGAGATGACCCCCAGTTCTTATAACAGGGAAAAATTAAGGCACTTGACTTTCTCTGAGCTTTTGTCAAGTCAGTTGTCTTCTTTGTGCCATCCTCTCTTGCTCGGTGCTTACGCCTCTGCGTTTATCCCCCGGCTCTTATGCTCTCTGCAGACGCTATGCGGTGAGCTTGGAAACACTGGGTGGAGACAGGAGCTCGGCATTGCTGCCTCAGATCTGCCTCTGCGTGGTCTTAGGCGAGTTCATGCTAATGTTATTTTACGGTCCTTACTCAGAAGGTTAGAATCTCTTGGGATATCTCAAAAACTGAGTTGTCATACTCCTGCCTGTGCAATACCTTATTTTCTATGGTTTTTGGTTTTCTAGGGTTCCCAGCAGAAAGGCAATTGCAGTCAGTCATGTTAGATCTACTGAGGGACTTTTCCTTTTTGCCATCCTTTCTACCATCCCACTCCTGCCTCCTTTCACTGTCCTCTCTGTCATAATTTCAAGGCTTCAGGGAAATCATCCTTATCAACATGTAAACAACAGCTACAACTACCAAACAAAATGAAACAAAACAAAACAAAAAAGCTACAAAACTCTTTTTTTTTTACCATTAATCAGGCAACACTTATTTATTGAGCACCTAGCAGGGGTCCTCAAGCTTTTAAACAGGGGGCCAGTTCACTGTCCCTCAGACCGTTGGAGGGCCGTTGGAGAGTGCGGCGCACATTCCACACATGCGCACTGTGGGCCGGGGATGAGCTGGCTGCTAAGCAGGACAGGCAGCGGCGGCAAAAACGCCGGTCAAGCGGGATAAGTGTCCTCGGCTGGCTGCATGTGGCCCTCGGGCCGTAGTTTCAGGACCCCTGAACAACAATGGCTTGCCTGCCTCCCCTCCATGGAAATTCTCTCAAAGTAGCAGCTTTTCCTATGTAGGGATTTATCTGTAGAGGAAACCTTGCTCCATATTGAACAGCTTCTGACTGGGGATGAAGTGGGTACCAGAACTACCCCTTTATTATTAAGTAGGAGAAAGAGATCTTTGTCCCCCCTCCCCCCGAGGAAGCCAGTGCAGGTCTTAGGCAGTCTCTGGACTCGGCCTCAGCTTGGCCTCATGCTGCCCTCATCCACTATGTCCCCAGTGCCTGGCTTCCAGATCTTCTCTCTCATTGGCTATGGCCATGGAAATACTTGATGTATTTGCTCAGCTTCTTGCTAGCTGCTACCAAATCTCTCTGATAGCCCCTGCTGCTCAGCTATGACCCCTCCTATGTTTCCTCAGCTTTCGGAGCCTTGGGATGTGCTTCCACCTTGGCTGCTGCTTCTCCTCTTCCTTCTGATCTCCATATCTTCTGGGCATTGGTTTCCTATCTGTATGTCCCTGGATTGATATATCCTTGATCTCCCACATCATCAAACTCATCAGTGTATTTGGTTTTCGTGTCCTGTTGAATCCACAGTTATATCATATCAAGATATCTGTGGGGTCTCTTTAAAAAGTTAAGGTGAGCTTCATTATCTCAAGGTGCTTGTGACCTAGGTAGAGAGGTCAGAGATAATCCTAAATGAAGATTGAATAGGACAATTTAATACAAAACTTGGGGTTTCTGCCTTTAATAAGAGCTTTAAAAAGCAAGAGCTTGGTGAGAACTAAAGCAGTAGAAAGAGATTCAAGGAGTTGCAAGGAGAGAGAACAGAGGGAGAAGTGTTTGAGGAAGATAAGACTAGCATAAACCAAGCTACAGAGATGTAGGAATGGGAATGTTATGCTCAAGATGTATAAAGGTCTTCCCTAATTAGCATTGGGGGTGAGAATTGAAGTCACTGGGGAAAGGTCAATGTCTTAGTGCTTTCACCTGGAGATAAAAGGCAGTTTCTTAACTTTCTTCATCAGACTTCCAAAGCAGAAAGAAATGCTGCAAACATGGTCTTCTTTCTAGTCCTCAAATTTGCTTTCTGTGACCATACATCGGGGGACACATTCTTTTAGGGAATTGTCTGTGAAGGTGAGGAGCAGATGAGACATGAAGCTTTGGGCAGAGGTGGGTTCCCAAAGATGAACAGAGGCCCCCATGTACTGGCCTCTTTACCTTTCCCAGGTGAACCTTGTTAAATATAGTAGAGAAAATAAAAAAAGACAAGGGGGTGGAAACCTAGATATCCGACAGTAGAGAAACATCGAGTAGATTTTGATCCTTTGTGTGATGAAATATTATGCTGCCATAAAAATAAGGTTAACCAAAAATTTTAAAAGACGCAGCGTGTTTACTATGTTACATGAAAAAAGGCAGGATTCAAATATGCATATATACTCTGATTTCAACTCCGTAAATATTTATATCAACCAGATATGCAGTAGGATAGATTAAAATCAACTGGGCCTGACAGATTTCTTCTGGGGGCTGTGTAAGAAATTGGGAGACAACATCTCAGAAATAGGTTGTGCCTGTCTAAGGACCAGAGATGTCAGCTGAGAGGAGGAAAGGGCCAGAGGCTGTCTGTCTCCATGGCTCAGGACTCCTGTTAGCCAACAGCTCCCAGGGTCCAGGGTTCAAAGGCACAAGTGTTGCTGTATTATCCTTGGCTAAGGTATGAGGTGGTAAAAGCCACCAGCTTTTAAAACACAGGTAGACAGAATGGAGTTAACCAAAGTGTTTGTTTGGAGCTGGGAACCCACTGGAAATGTCTGAATTACCACTTTCAAAGGAGCAGCCAGGGCCACTTTGCTTTCTGAAGTGTCACTGTGCAGAGAAGTTTCTGCCAACACTCTCAGCCAGCTACATTGGGGACTGGAGAAGGCCCTCAGCTTCTGGATAGTCGGCAAGTTCCATAAATCAGTGCTAAGTCATGTACTCAGATGTCTCCATGGTGTTTGCACGTTACCATCCCAGGAATCCAGAGCTTTCGTTTACCTCATGTCCCAGCCCGGGATTTCCCTGCAGGCTGTAATAGGTTTGGTCTGCCAAGGAACTCAGTGTCCCCTCTGCTCCTACCCGGTGAGTGTCAGAGACATCATCATCATCATCACTATCATTGCCTTTTATTGACTGTCCACCGTGTGTGAGGTGCTTTACAGATATTATTTTTAATCTTCTCAACAATCCTATCAGATAGACGTTATTACTCCAATTTTATGGATGATGGAATTGAGACACAGTGTGATCACATAACTTGCCCAGAGGCATAAAATTACTAAGTTTGTAACTAGATGTCTGTCTTTCTTTTTCCTGTGATGCTTTTCAGCTTCTAATTTGACTGTGTGTGTGTCTGTGTGTGTGTGTGTGAGCCAGAGAGAGAGAGAGAAAGAGATCTTTTATTATACTACCTTTTTAGAACAGTGATTCACTTTTGAACTTGAGTGTTTCTTAATTGCACATATTTCCCGACACTGGCTTATTTCTCAAATGTTTAACAACATCCAAAAAAAAAATGATAGATCTTAGATCTTTTTTTTTTTTTTTAGGAAAATTGATTTATTTTTTGAAACAACTGTTAATAAAACTTAAATCTTAATACAATAGATATTAGATTATATCATAATTCAAATCTTTTTAGACTCCTTTAATGTACTTCTCTCATTTAAAAAGAAAGAGTTGTCAAACTGTTTAAAGTTTCTTTGAGAACCTTTCACATCTAGTGAGAACTAATTAACAGAGGGATGCCAATCTTGTTCTCTCAAAATTTACATCGAAGAAAATCCTACAAAATTATATATTAATACATCAATGATAAATTATCTTCAACTCAAACAATTATAAGAATATGAAGAAGAATGTTAAGAGAAAAATGGAATACCTCAAACACATTTTGTACTCATTAATCAAACTTCAAAACAACAGATTTTATAACAACAATTTAAAAAGAAAAGTTCTTAAACCTTTGTGGCTATGGCAGTTAAGAATTTCGACAAAAATCCTATTGAAATGATTATTACAGATGCCAGCCATTTTCAGTAGTTGATGATGAAGGATTTTATTTTTATTTCTGTTTTTATTTCAGGGTATTATGAGGGTACAAACATTTTGGTTACATTTTATGTCTTTGCCTCACCCAAGGGAGGATTAGAGGCATGCCCGTCTTGTCAAAAGTAAGTCCTAGCCATGGGTGGACACTACGCTAAAAAATAACTATAGTTTTCAAGACTAAAATTTGACTAGAAACCAGAATGAGATTTCGATTCTCAGGATGAAAGAAAAGCTCCTATGCAAGTCAGGAGTGACCTGAGATTAAACGCTAACGGTACAACAAATAAACAAACAAACTTCACTAGTTCCCCAAGTCATGTCCAGACACCTTGATTCTGGTGCTTCTCTGACACGCAGGGCGGCATGCAATGTTAGCATCTCAGGTCCAGAATTTGGAGAAGTTGATGACTTTTTTCTCCTCTAGGCCAGATCAGTGTGTATCTAGTAAATGCTGCACCTTTCTCCTGCCCTCTTCCTTTTGTCAGTAAATATACATCTAAAGCCAGGCGCTATGCTGGGGAGCAGCAGTAAATAATGAGTATGACAAGCATAGCCCTGGCTGTCACTGAGTTTTCCGTGTGTTGGGGGAAACAGACAAACGAGGAATTAAGATGTAGTGTGATAAGTGCGCTGATGCAGGGAAACAGAGGGGACTCAGGGGGACAGATTTGGAAGGTCAGCGAAGGCTCCCTCAACAAAAATACCTCTGTGCTGAGACCTGAAGGATGAGTTAGCATTAGCCAGGTTGGGGGTGGAGCATGTGAAAAGCAAGAGGGAATACTCTGCGAAAGGCCAGAGAGGGAGGCAAGCTATGCAAAGTTCAGCTATCTGTCTCATTCCCTCTGTCCCCTTTGTACATGAGTGTGGCAGATTGAGTACCGGGATTGGTTTTTACTGTTTAAATTAGGACTATCAGAATTCAGGGTCAATCAAAAAATTCCTATAGTCTCTAAGAATTTCACAAAAACACTGACACAAAGGGAAACTCTGCAAAGGAATCCTACACCTCAGTTTGGAATTGCTACATGGGAGGAATGAAACACTAGGTTTTTGGAAGGGGCTTAGGGCCCATGGAGGGAGAGACTGCGTGCCCCAGTTTTGTTCTGTAACTCGCTGAGCTGCTCTTTTTCTGCAATCCAACCTAAGCACTCACAACATGTTGGGCTGGGTCTAATTCAGGGCTGTGACTATGACCTCTGGCATAGAAGACGACTAGAAAAACAGCCACGGGTTGACCTTGATAACAAGAGCAGCACTGACTCAGGCATGGAATCAAACTTAGCTCATGATAGCTGATTTTAGCCACTTATCATCATAAAGAAATCCCAGTGCAGGATACATAGTCCATGAAGATAGAACCCAAGTATTTAAACACACCAAATGTTTGGGCCCTCGTCTAATTCCAGGGGTAGCAACAGGATGAGGCTGTCCAACTTGAGGTTTTATCAAGATTTCAAACACACAATCTGTTGTTAAGGTGCTAATTATATAAGAAACTTAGTATTAACATAAGGCTCAAAGTTAATTGGCAGGGCTTCAAAAACAACGTCATTAATGCTTTCCTAATTATACCAATTCACCATTTCATGAATTTCTTCTCCTTCCTTTTCCTCTTTGTCTCCCTCTCCTTTTTAGTAATAATACAGAAACTTTATCACATATATTGAATGCTCAGAATTTGCTACACATTATAACAAGGCCTAAGACACTATCATGTAATTTGCATAACTACTCCATGGAGTAGATAATTATTTTACCGATTTAAGATATGAGGAAACTGAGATTTAGAGAAGGATAATTAACATGTTCATTACAAAAGGGCACACAAATAATCACATAAATGGAAAGTGTCTGAACCAGGATTTAGACCAATTTTGCCTGAACTCAAGTCTGCTATTAATAGCTGTGGTTCGGCAATGAAAATACACATTCTGACTGTTGTTTGCCAGTCGCCCCACGAACCTTCTCCACTAGAAAATGAGGCCAGGCTTCCTAGTTCTACATACTGACAGTACTAAGTGCAGCATGTAGCATATTGTGGGACATCAATAAATACTTGGCTAAGTGGCATCCAATAAACTAGGGAAGGCCTGGTCTAAATTTAGCCCTGCCACACAAACTGTAGGATTTTGCATCTCTGCAGCTCATCTTAGAAGGACAGGTCTTCTGCCTGTCCAAGGCCTGAATACTGGTAGCAGAGCTCTCCCTGTCATTGTGACAATAGAAAGCAAGGGAAAGGAAAACCATAAATTAGGCCAGGGGAGGGAGGCAGAGGAAAATAGATACAGACTGCTGACAAGATTAATATGCAGTTGACGGGGAGAGCGTTTTCACACCAGAGCGCCAACAAATAAACACAATTCAGAAAGCTCATCCCTGCCTTACCAGAGGAGGCAGATTCCTGAGCCAGAAAAAAAAGGGGGGGGAGCGAATGAGCAAGAGAAAGGAAAAGAGAGGCTTGTGTGTGCATGGGGCCTTGCTTGCCAGGAATTCCTCCAGCAGGTTAGATAGCTGGGGGATGACATACACAGCAGGCCCTGCTGGGTTGTACATTTTCTGACCCAAAACAGGGAGAGGGGAAGCAGGGACAGGCACTGCAGGGGAGGTGGGCTCTGAGGATTCTGAGTGAAAGCTGAGATCTGTGTCTTCCCTGGGTGTGGGCATGGCCTGCCCGGTGCCACCAGCTAAGGCAGGTGTCATCTTCTGGGAGCAGCCAGCAGACCTGCCGGGTCCTTTTGGCTGGACTCGCTCTGATGGGCTTTCCCATACCCTGCTGGAATGAATGAGACCTCAGCGAGCTTCAGCTGACTGCTTCACAGACAAGAACCAATTCTTCTGTTGCTTTTATGAGTTTAAACCATATGATATTGCCATTTTTGTAGGTCGAAAGTGGTTGACTACTGGCAATTTCACAGGGTTTAAGATAATTGTAAGGGCTGAGATAGTTTCCAAACCCAGGAATGGATTCCAAAATTGAAGCCCTTAACCATTATGCTATACTGTTTCACCAATAACTCTCCAGTACCCTGAGCATAAATTCAGACTTCATGCTCAACCTGAAAGAATTTTTCTGGTCTGAACTTTGCTTAGCTGGATAGCTTTTCTCTTTATAGAAATACTAAACTTCTTCTGGCTATTCAACCATTATTTTAGGTTATTGATTTTTGACATCTACCCCTCTTTCCTCTTCCTAAAATACATCTACCTCTTTTGTCCTGGATGTATCAGAGCACTTATCATGCTAGATTGGAAATTGTCTGAAGGGAGGAAATATTGGTCTTTGGCCCTATTGCTTAGCAGCTAGGTGAATGCCTGGCATATAAAAGGATGGATGTATGAATAAATGACAAGAACCAGCACCGCACCCACCCCACAACACACCCATTCTATGGCTAACTTGCCACTCCAAATTAAATAATTCTCTGTCTTACCATACAGATGTCTGGTTTCAGAACGATCTCTTGACCTTCGGCTGGAGCCTTCCTACAAAGCTGAGCAATATATATAATGTAAAGCAGCAGTACAAGTTACAAAATTCAAGAACATTCTAATATACTCTGAGGAACTAGTTCAGCTCTTGGTTTTCCGTATAATAAAGTAAGTTTCTCATTTTTGCCTTCTCTTTCTCTTGTGGGGCCAGGTTTTCATTGCAAGAATTTTTGCAGAAGTACCACTAGTAAAACCAAATAAAGTCTTTTGGAGGCAGTTATCAGAGCTAGTTACAGATTCAGACGCTGGTTATAAATGTTAGAACTGTTATTGCTGGTGACTGGAGAAGCTCAAATTAGTTTATTAGCTTTACTTAGTTGGATTTATATCACATCTTTCCCTTGAAGAGAAAGTTATGGAAGAAAATGGTTTCTTAGCAGTTAATCATTTCTAAGGATCAAATCTGCTCCTTCCTTTTTCTGCTAAAGCTTGTTGACATAGGTCTATTCTGTGTAGACAGAAGATTTTGTAAACTACATGTGCTGTAAAAACATTCATTGGAACTGGGCAAAGGAGGTGTTAATGAGCTCTGCGGCAGTAGGAGCCCTTGATCAGATGCTGGGCATTATCTGTCAGGGATATTGGGATAGGCACTTCTGAACTAAAGCACTTCCGAGGGCCCTTCCAACTCTGAGATCTTATGATTCTATAATCATAAATTATAAACTCACTTGTATTTGTTGTTGGCTTAGTGTATAATGTAGAATATAAATATACATGTACACATTTAAAGAGAATCATGTTTGTATGCCATTTAGAAACTATTTTAATCACAATAATCTATTATGAATGTATTTCCATGTTAATTTTTTTTCTGTAATTTTGTTTTATAATGGATTTAGAGTATGGTATTCCAGTGTATTCCAGGCTTTAACCAATATCTTCATTTTCAATAGTAGGAATTCCCCCCATAATTTTTGATATTATAAAGAGCATCAATGAATAACTCTACCTAAATTTTTATAAATATGCTTATTTATTTTATTTAGATAAATTTCTAAGTCCAAGAGTGTCACATTTTTCAGGATTTTGATGACTATTGAGAGACTGCCTTTTCGAAAGATTGTATAATTAATATCCCATGAGTAGTTATGCCATGACTTTGAAAGTCCTTTATGGCTCACACCTTTGCCACCTGAAAAATTCTAGGAGATTGGGGTTGCCTATGTTTAACCCTCTCCAGGACATCCCCTGTTCCCACAGTGGAATAGAATTTTAAAAAGGCAGAAATATACTCATTAAATGTATGGACTTAGGAGTTAGGATTTGGTTCAAATTCTGACTCCAGAGTCTATTAGTTCAGAAATTCTGAACTGGTGTAAAGCTACTGAATCTACCGCACGGGGTTTGCTTTTATTGTTGTTTGTTTGTGTTTTATTTATTATATTTTGTGTGTGTGTGTGTGTGTGTGTGAAGATGATTTATAGAAAGGGCTTAACCTAACACAGAACACTGCCTTTTAACCATTAGCCAATATTTTTACTATACTATGTCTAGCAACAACTCTTTCTCCTAACTGTGAATGGAAGCAAGAGGTAGAGCAAGAAGAAAGAAGAAAAGGAGGTGAAGAACTCGGGCTGTTCCAGAAGGGAATTTTTAGGGTGGGGAAATATGTCTTTATCTTGTTGGTCAGCCTCTACCTTCCCCTTCAGAATTTGCAGCAGTTGGGGAAGGCCCTCCACCTGCCAGCATTGCTTGGCTTTCACCGGTCTTGTGAGCTTTCTACTTTTCACCTCTCCATGCTCAGAAGGTGGCTCTGCTGACCTTGAGGGTCCAGGACACAGTGTTGATCCCAGGAAAGACAGTAATAGTTTTGTTGACAGATACTTTTCAACAGCTGTAAGGTATCTGGGAGGCTGGCAGAAGAAGAGGTGGGGGGAGAATGACTCAGGGTTAACCCATTCTTGGCCTCAACAGTATTCTCTTTGTTAGAAACCCCTTTTATTGATGGAATCCTCTTGGCCTTTGAGAGCTAGCAATTTTTTTTTTCAAGCAGATCCTCTTCATCATTTCCTTACAAAAGCAAAGCAACACTTAAGGTTCAAAAACACAGTATACAAAATTTAAAAGAATTTCAAAACATAGAATTTGGGAGAATATACAGAAAGTGGCCACTTTGACAAGAGATGACTCTGAAGTGCCCTGGGAGTCTATCATCTTGCACCTTAAATGGCGCATTAGACCTGCTGAAGATGAGACATGGGTCCTCAAATTTGGAAGAGAGAACAAAATTTATTTTTTTAAAATTCATTCCAGTTTGCATAGTAGATACTATCCACATGTGATTTTTATAGTTATTTTCCTATTTATGAATCATAATGTATGGGTATCATATCTAAGACATCTTTAACAAATTATTAAAGTGCTTTAAATGCATGACATTTTAAGTGCTAATCCAGTGGAACCTGGTGTTGAGGGATAAGACTAACAACTGCTTACAAACTGACTCTGGTCTTAGAATTTGCCTTTTGGTTTTGTTATATTTTAAGAACAAATATATCAGGAATCCCTGAGTCAGTGTAATAACAAGACATATAATCAAAGGATTTGAGAGATCAGTAGTTAATTAGTATACTTCATAGCAAAAGTTCATGGATAGAACTTTGATTATATTCATTTCATTTTTACATATATTCATAAGAACTTACTGAAATGCAAAAATGTAAACATTCTAGGGAATATTAAGCACTGATCACCTGTTAGGATCCTTGTATTGGAGAAACTCCTGTGCAGAGACAGAGCCCAATTCATTTAGAATTAGCACAAGGTGGAATGTGATGATTGTCAATACATAAAGCACAATAGGAGGTCTTAGGGAATTGGGATGGCAAAGAGGGAATATTATTATAGTGCAGGTTTTGTTGTGAGATTTGGATTTGATTCCATGTTCTCTCCCTTTGTAGCAGGGCAAACTTACATACTGCATTTAATCTCTCTAGGCTTTATTTCCCTTTATCTGAAAAATGGGCATACCTAACTTGTGAAATAGTATGTACAAAACTTTTAGTAGCGTGCACAGCATAGAGTAAATACTCAATAAATGGTAGATAAAATAAAAGGAGGAGATAATATCAAGGTAGTTGGTGGGGTGTAAGTCTTTGGAAAGAGGTAAGATTTGAGCTAACCTAGATTTGGGGAGGGGACATTCCAGGTAGCAAGGATGGCATGATCAATGACGTGGAATGGGATGAGAGAGAGCTGAGCATCTTCAGAAACTGAGACTTAGACTGCAGGGCTGGAATGCAGGGTACCCAGGGTGTCCTTCAAAAAAAGCTTATCCAATAATATTCCAACTGATTTGGTCATTGTAAGATAGAAAGTGAGTCTTGGAATAGCTGATGAAGAACCTATATTGTCAGGTTAAGAAGATGAGAGTTTATTGGGTTAGCAATGGGGAGCCCATCTGTGTTTTAGGGAATTACCCTAGTGGTTGGAGACAGGATTGTGGGTGGAGGAAAGAAAGTAAAAAATAATTTCAAACATGCAGGCAAAAGGTTAAGTACAGGACACTTGCTATTACAGCAGAATAATAAGTGTCATCTTTGGCTTGAAAGGGTCTTTTTCGAAAATAACAGTTAATAGGCTTTGTGCAATCGCTCTTCATTCTGATAGGATCAATCATTCTTCCAGGGTTAAGATGATCTCCTCCTTCTTCTCTTCACACTTCCTCCCACAGATAATTGCCTGTTTATATTCTTGCTTTATAACTTTGCTGTCCTGAGAACAATGCCAAGAAGCAGACTCTAGGTCATTGGATCCTGAGCCTGTCTGTACCTCCATGTGGCTTGTTAGAAATATAGGAGATTGAAACTCTGATTTGCTAGGTCTGAAATGAATGCAGGAAATAGTTCTTTTTTGAAAATTCCCCAGATGATTCTATTTTCAGCCACATTTGAGAACCATTGTGTTATATTTTAAGCTTGTTGAGCAAGCCTGTGTCTTACTCATTTTTGAGTCTACAGAGCCTATTATTTGGGCCCAAAAGAGGTGTTCATGAGTCTTTAGTACACAGAACTAAAATATGATAACAAAAGCAGAGAGAAACACCAAACTTTAAGAAAATAATAGCTGCAAATCCAGGGCAATCTTTGAAAGGAATAATTTCTGAGTCTGTTCTGGCAGGGGCAGGGCTAAAAGCCTAGCTGAGAGCTTCCCTTGATTGATTGCCCTGTAACTTGAGGCCTGACTTTGACCTGAGGGTCAGAGCATTGGGTTTACCAACTTGCAAATGATTAAAATACTGCTAAGGAGAATGCAAGCATTATCAGAGAACTCCATTTTTACAGTGAGAGGGTTAGGACCTGATTTCCTAAGTTAGTATACCCTTATTAATAATCAAAGTAGTACAAGTGAAAACAAGGATACTTTTAAATTAGTACAAAAAATTTTAAATGTTAAGAACTTGGTCTATTAACACTGTAGCAAAACTACAATGATCCAATCATTTTGGAGGGCAATTTTGTATTTTATACTAAGATCCCTAAATAATTCATTTCATCTGACCCAGTAATTTCATGTGTATGAATATATCCTAAAAATTATCCAAAATATGAAAACAGGCAACTTTGCAAAGATATTAATTACAGAGTAACATAAATTTAAAACTACTAAAAGTCTAACAGTAAAGGAATAGTCAAATATATAAACTGATGGAATTTTAGATAGCCCTTAAAAACAATAGCTGTGAGGCTTGGGCATCATCTTAGGAAAAAGCTTAAGATATAATGTAAATGAAATAAGATAAAATGTAAATGGAATGTAAAATGAAAATGTTTATGTACATTAGAATTACAACTATATAAATAATAAGCATATTTTTAAAAGACTTGAGGGACATGCATAATAAACATAATTCCTGTATTCAGCTGATGGTATCTATTTCCTAAAGTTTGTGAGTTGAGTTTGTGGTATTTTCATATCTAAAAATTTTAAAATAATTAAAATATATGCACACTCACAAACACACCAAAGTTGGTGATTGGGTTATAGTAACCCAATGAGCCAGTAGCAAAATTGAGGCAAGAATCTAGATATGCCAGCAGAGTATAATCCCACTTCCTCATCCCTCAGGGACCACCACACTATTTTTGCAAAGATAGCATTTGGTTTTTATTATACAAACTCCTTCAGTATTTAAAGACAAAATGAAACAAAACAAAACAAAAAACCAAATTAACAGGAAATAATTCCCCAGACAACCTTATTTTCCCTCCCACTATTTTCTATAGTCTTATATCAAGAGTGTTATTTTTCTTTTTTTCCTTTTGAAAATCCATTTCCTGCCTTACTTGAAAATGACTCATATCTGTACTACACAGATTAATTTCTGGATCTCGGTGGGCTTTTCAAAGACATCCAGGAGAAAGAAGCTCATGGGGCAAGTGTGTAGTGTTAAATAAGGTCACGCTTGCTGTTGTTGGTGATCTCTCCCACATGACACGGTGCTATTTTTAACTGAGACAATTGGTGAATGACTCAGGAAGATCTTCTAAAGCCAAGTGGCAGCTTGGAGAAATAAGACTTGCTATTAACTGAGGAGAGAAATAACTAATGCAGCAGGCTGAAACTGCCCATTTTCTGCTTTCAGTATATTTGGCAACCAAATAATGCTACAATAAACCCAGTTTTAAAAGCCTCACTCTAGTACAGATATAGGTATGCTGCCAGTTAAATATTTTTTTCCCTCCTTGTTCAGAAAATAACTTTGTGGGAAGATCATTTTGGAAATTTTGAGCAATAAATGCCCCTTTTGCATGTTCACAAGATAAATCTGTATAATAAAGACTATTTTCAAATGGATTTCACAAAAGATTGTTTATTTTTATGGAGGTCGAGTGGGGGTAGGGAAACAAAGTTTATAGAAAGAATGCTCCAAGGAACACATTTTGGGATATGCTGATCTAGTCTGATACCCTCATTTTACAAATGAGAAAAATGGGAGTTGTACATCTTGGAAGGTTTGACAAATTGCTCAAGTGCACCCAGCTGGTAAATGCAAGAACTGGGACTAGAACCCTACCCATTGCATTTGCCATAGCTCCAGATTGTATCTAACCCTCACCGTTACACAGAGTCTACAACTGATGTGTCAATTAATATTGTTACTGTTATTCTTGTATTTCATTTTCTAGTTAAAATCATTAGTTCTGTAGAGTTCTCAAATGACCTATATGCCACAAACATATTTGTTATTCTTTGAATGGGAAGTGCTTTATATAGACAGGTCATTTTATTATTATTAAGGCCCTATTTCTGGCAAATTATAGAACTAGGACTTGAAACAGTTTTTACTGCCACATGAAGCTGCCTTTCTGGACTGATTTTGAAAGGAGTGAACCCCTTTGTGGGAATTAAGAGAATTTCAGGCTAGGGTTGGCCAGTGGAGGAGACCTTTCTCTCTGAAGACTCGGTGATGTGATTCTAAGGAGGAAGAAGGGAAAGGTCCTGCCCTCTGCTGCAGTAATAGTAACCACAGTATGTTTAACTTTGAAAGCACACTACCTTGTATACCTGGAATGATTGCTTAATTCATATCTAAGATACCCCCAGTGAGCCAGGTACAAGATCCCTGGTCTAGAAAACTATCCTTTTCCATACCCATTAAATCCGTATCGTGCCTCTTTTTCTTTGAAATCTCTATCAACGTGGAAGAGTGCGCAGGTCTGAAGGGTGTAGTTGAGAATAAGCAGCACATCAATTTCATGTTGCTTTGCTTTGGTAAAGAGACAGCCTCAAGGGCAAGCTCAATGGCACAGTGTTCCAGCAAAGCGTTTGGGTTAGGGGTTTAGAAAGGGTCACGTGTCTTTCTTTCAGAGAGGGAAAAAAAAAGCTGAAAAGCAGGTCAATAACTCTAGTTGTAAGAAAAGTGGCTGCTTCCAGGCAGTGAGTAGTAAGTGCTGGGGTGCATGGGGGTGGGGAGCGCTCTTAATTTAGGTCTAAAGTCATCATTATGTATTAAGTGCCTGTAGACTTTTGTCTAAATTTTAATAAGCTACCTATATGTTTGGCTGGGTTGATTGAATCCACCTGAATAATTTCCTGCCCATTTCAGCAGCATTAATCATATGTACTGTTTCCTGACACTTTTACTAATGTGGTATAGGACATGAACAAAAGCTGTAGTTTCATTCTTTTTGCTGTGCCTGAAGTACCCATATGTACTCCTATGAATGATTGGCACTTGAAATAGAGAAGAGTGTATGTATTTCTATTTTAAATGGCCAGGATATGTAGGTGAACTCTGCTATGAAGCATGTTGGGAAAAGGATTCATTGAGTAATCTAATTAAATGAGAGTAATCAAAAGATGTTTCAGTCCTCATGAAAACACAATGAGGTCACCATGCTGAGCATTTTACAGCTGATGAGGAAACAGATAAAGCTCAAAGAGTCTAAATGGATTTTCTCAAGGTCACATAAATAATAATGGTGTCTTCAAAATTCAAATTTAGGTCTGAATTCTTTTAGTATGCCCAGCTTTGTAAAAGTAAATCTCTCCTGATTATGCTTTTATCTTTCAGTGAAGATTCTATAGTCACTTCAGAATTAACTGAATTCTGAATGCATCTAGAATAATCTATGATACAATTCTTGTTATGTATTGCATTATTCTGTATTTATAGAACAAAACTGCCCCATGACTGGTTTCATTAATAGAAATGCATGGTACAAAAATTTTCAGCAAGGATAAAATTTTTGACTGCTCACTCCAATATGAAGCTGTAATACTAACTCAGAATTTGATAGCCTTTAAAAGTCACTGTGAGACCCTTGCTTTCATTCGCAAGGTTAGGATAACAATATTCGATCCTATTTGTGACGTCCATAGTCAGGGATGTTATGAAAGTACTTTGGGCTCACATGAAAACAAAACAAACCTGTTGTGGTAAAAAGCATCCATGACTTTGTCAAGGGACCAGTTTTTGCAGATTTCCCAACCTGGTAAACGTCTTAGGAGTCATGAAAAATGCATATAAAAAGGGGATTAACATTTTGAATGTGCCTGTAGAAATACTTCATATGGGAAAACGTCTTAGTGGTTTTATTGTACTGAATAAAGCCAAAGAAGGATTATTTTTACATAAAACCCCTCACCTAACTAGGACCACCTGGTGTACATTGTGTCACATAAACCAGTGATGTCCCAAATCCTTTTCCAAAACAAAAGTCACATTGCTAAGTAAGGCTCGCTGTGTTCTAATTAGAAGGCACGGTCAGTTCTCCTTTCGGACTCTGGGGGGCTGCGTGCTGCAATCTTTAAAATGCACAAGCTCAGTCACTGCTTGGCCCACAAGCTTTCCCACTATCTTTCTTTCGTTTTTTCTGGTTCGCAAAGTGATCATTTAAATATCTTACCACTGTGTCAAGCCTGTCAAGGAACAGTCTGTACACATGTTGACACCTATTGTGTGGAACTGATGAAAGGGCTTCAATTTTAATGAAGGATTTCTACTAGCCACTGTGAATTTTTTGTCATAATGTGCCACAAGCATTATTAGCAATGACAAATTAGAGGTTTTTCTGAGGTTACTTTTAATAAACAGAGTACTGTACTTATTTAGATATTTCTTAAAGCAGTTTGATAATTTCTTAGTTTCCTTTGTACATCTGGTAAAAACTCGTATTTTCTATCAGGAAAAATGTATATACACACATATTTTCAGGTGGTCCATAGACCATCAAAAACTCATCACTCCATTAACCATTGAGACTACGTGTTTCACAATGTCTATTTGCACACACAGCAACAATATTCATTTCAATATTATTATCAAAATAAAATTTTAAAAACCTAAAATTTATGCATATTACAATTGACATCTTGTGGTGAAATAGTCAACCTCAAAAATCTAAATATTTCTATTTTTTTTAAAAAAGGACAAACTGACTTCTGATTTGAGATAGATTTTACAAATTTGCAGAAAGGAGTCTTCTACGATTACATTTGCTCTGTGTGTGTGTGTGTGTGTGTGTGTGTGTGTGTATAGTTGTGGGTGTGGATGTATGTGTGTGAGTAGGTATATATAGATTTACCAATTGTTAACATTTTATCCTATTTACTTCCTCTCTCTTCATAGATATACAAATGTGTATTTATGTATATATATATATTCTAAACTACTTATAACTAACATAGCTAACATTTACGTATATTATACTTGGCATCATGAGGTGAAACAGTCAACTTCAAAATTGTAAACATCATGACATTTTCCCCCTAAATATTAAAACTTTAAACTCTACCTTCTAACCAAATGACACACTTCTGTATAATCAGGATATCATTAGCATACGCAAGAAATGTAACTTATTCAAATTTCTTCAATTGTCTCAAGAATGCATTTTATAACTATTTTTCTAAAATACAGAATCCAATCAAGGATAACATATTGCATTTAGTTGTCTTATCTCTTTAGTTTCCTTTAATTTAGAAGAATTCCCTGATGGCTTTTATTTGTCTTTCATGACATTGACATTTTTTGAGAGTCCAGACAAGTTGTCTTGTAGAATGTTCCACAGTCTCCTCATGATTTGGTTCAGGTTAAACCTTTTTGGCAAGAATACCCCATAAGTGATGTGGGAACTCATTCTTAAGCACAGCTTTTGCTGTTTTTGGAGCATTCAGAATAGACATACTATCGAGTTCTGCACCCTTTACGCATTCTTAAGACAATATTAATCACGCATAAGATTTCTCTCTCTCCCTGTCTCTCTCTCTCTCTCTCACACACACACACATACACATGCACACGCACACACACACTACACACTTAAAAATCAGATTTTTTAAAAAAATTATCTATTTTTAAGTGTGGCCACGGGTCCCAAGAGGTTACTTTTTAGGAGATACGAATCCATTATTTCACTGGCCTCAGGCTGGGATGGTTTTTATTAAAGCGAAAGGGTTTGGGAGGAGGATTAAGGTGTCTGCAGGCCTGGGGACCTTGGTGATAGGAAGCCTGAAATCTGTAATGGGACAATATGAGCAAAGTGGAACCTGGTCAAAGGAAAGAAAAAGGCCAGGAAGCCAGGAAGGAGCCGAGAGGGCTGACATGGACCAGGGTGGATCCATAGAAGTCTTTCCAAACTCAATGAATCCTAGATGAAGTGTTTGGTAAACTTTTTGGTAGTTTGCTAGGATTTGCCCTTGGCAAAGTATATCTATTTGTTTCTAAGAAATAAAAATAGGAAGAGAAGGCTTGAAAAACCTTTTGGACAGAAAACAGCACTGAGAAAAACAATATTTTGATGAGTTAGTGCTAAATGAATTAGAAACATGTGGGCTGAATTTCCCTTGAAATACAAATGGATTGAATAATTAATGGAAAAAGCACTTGGCAAAATGTACTTGAGGTTTTTATTGAACCCAAACCAAAACATTTGAAAATATTTTGAAATATGTGAAAAGCATAGTATACATCTGGATTTGCCCAACCCTAGTAAGAATACAGGAAACATTATTTTTATTTAACATTTATATGATAGCTGCAGTGTGTCTCAATACTAAGGTATTTCTTACAACAGCCCTGTGGTCTAAGTCATAATTATTATTTTCATTTGGGGCAAGAAATTTACCAGCACTTGCACAGTGGGCTTCAAGTAGAAGCTTTTATTGATCTGTGTTCTTTAGAGGTTTTTGTTGGTAAGAACATTGGACCAGCAGACACAAACTCGGGTCCAAGTCTCTGCTTTAATGCTTATTGCACAATCACATGGAATATCGTCTGGGTAGATTTTATCATTCCGTAGTTTCTCCTTTTTCCCTACTTATATATTTTGATTTAAATACTATTTTTCCAGATATTACTATTACTATACCAGCTTTCTTTGGTGACTATTTCCCAAATATATCCGTGGCAGGCAGAATAAAGACTTCCCAAAGATGTCCTGTAAATATGTCACATTACATGGCAAAAGAAAATTAAGGTAGCAGATAGAATTAAGGATGGCCCTTAAAATAGAGAGAGTATCCTGAGTAACGTAGTCACAAGGACCCTTAAAAGTAGAAGAAGGAGGCAGAAGAAGAGAGGCAGAAAAATAGATGTCATGGCAGAAGCAAGTTGAGAATTGTGCAATATGAGGAGGATTCAGCCCATGGTGCTGACGTTGAACACAGGGAAACGAGGGTCCCAAGTCTAGGAATGTGGGCTGCCTCTAGAAGCCGGGGAAGGCAAGGAGCCTAGAGAAAGGAACGCAGTCTTGCTGACACACTGATTTTAGCTCAGGGAGACTCCTATTGGGCTTCTAACCTGCAGAACTGTAAGATAATAAATTCGTTTTGTTTTAAGCCACTGAGTGTACGGTAATTTGTTACAGCAGCAAAGAAAACTAATATGTCTTATCCTTCATTTTGAGCCATTCTTTGCAACTTAACTGTGTCCCTTGTAAACTGCATTTAACTAGCTTCTTAAAATCAATTGCACCACTTTCTGTCTTTTAGGAGATATGTAATCCGTTCATATTTCTGTGATTCTTGATTTACTTGAACTATTTTGTGCCATATTTTGTCTTTTTTGAAAATTCTATTTATATTTCTTCTTTCCTACCTTCTGTTGTCTAGTCATATTTTTTATTCCTTTTCCCCCTCTACTGGGTCTTAAAGTTATACAATCTATTTATGTTATTTTAGTGATAACCTTACATTAAAAATAAACTATTTTTAATAGAACTATATATAACACACATAAAGAAAAATGCACATCATAGTTATACAGCTACATGAATTATCATAAAATAGATATGGCCATGTAACATTCATATAACCACCACCCAGAATAGAATATTTTTTTGTACCCGAGAAGCTCCCCTAACATCTCTCCCTGTCACTGTCCCTTTCCTCCTCTCCAAAGGTAAGCACTATCATGACTTCTAGCAAACCAATAAACTAGTTTTGCTAGTTTTGGCACTTTTAAAAAAATGGGATCATAGAGTATATATTCCTTCTTTTGAGATTAACTCTATGTTGTTGTGAATTGCTGTATTGAACTCAATTCCACAAACATACAGTATTATATGTTCACCCAAAGTCATATACAAGAATGTTCATAGCAATATATTATTCACAATATACCCAAACTGGAAAAAAACTAAATGTCTATCAACAGTAGAATGGATACATAGATGCTCCCCAACTTATGATGGAGTTACATCTGATTAACCCATTGTAAGTTGAAAATATCATGAAGTTGAAAATGCACCTAACCTACCAAACATCTTAGTTCAGCTTAGCCCACCTTAAATGTGCTCAAAACACTTACATTAGCCTACAGTTGGGCAAAATCATCTAATGCAGAGCCCGGTTTATAATACAGTGTTGAATATCTCGTGTAATTTATTGAGTACTGAAAGTGAAACAGAATGGTTGTATGGGTACTCAAAATATGATTTCTACTGAATGTGTATCACTTTTGCATCACCATAAAGTAAAAAAACATAAGTCAAACCATCGTTATTTCAGGGACCACCTGTATATATTTGGGTACATTCATGCCTTCACATTTTTAACGTGGAATTAACTAAGTTTATAGCAAACCAATATCTTTATCTATTTGTAAACAATACAGCGGCCTGAGGACACCTTAACTCTTTCATGTTATTGTGGCCTAAAATTTCAGTTCCATATTTATTTTAATTCACTCTCAATGGATTGATGACCAATCTATTGGTTATTATTATTTTTTAACGATACCAAATATTTAGATTTAACAATATGTTTACCAATTTCTTTGCTTTCTTGTACATCATGTTTTCCTACTCTTTTTTTCCAGATTTAATTTTCTTTTTGCTAAAATATATCTATTCATAATTCTCTTAGTAAGGATCTGGGAGTAGTTAACGCCGCCTTTTTATGTCTGAAAATTTAATTTTTGTTCTCACTCTTTAAGGATGTTTTAGCTGCTTATAGAATTCTAGATGGGAAGTTATTTTTCCTCAGCCATTTAAAGATATTTATTCTACTTAAAATTTGTATCTGCTGTTGCTCAGCATTCCGTTGCCATTCCAATTGCTATTCCTTTGCAAGTAACCTGTCGTTTCTCTCTCATAGCTTTGAAAATTTTTCATGCCCTGTACTTTCACTACAGCCTGTCTCAGTGTGGATTTAACTTTATCCTGCTCCAAACTTGGTGTGCTTCTTCAATGGAACCACATTTTTCTTTAATTCTAGAAAATTGTATCCATAATCTTTTCCAAATTTCTTTTATTTTAAAAAAATAGTTATTTTAATTATTATGGATACAAAATAGTTGTACATATTTATAAGGTACATGTGATGTTTTGATACAGGCATACAATATGTAATGATCAAATCAGGGCAATGGGGGTATCCATCCCCTCAAACTTTTATCATTTCTTTGTGTTAGGAACATTCCAATTCCACTCTTTTAGTTATTCTAAAATATATAATAAATTATTTTTAACTATAGCCATGCTATTGTGCTACTGAATACTAGATCTTATTCCTTCTATCTAACTGTATTTTTGTACCCATTAACCGTTCCTACTTTATCTCCTCTCCATTACCTTTTCCAGACTGTGGTAACCATCATTCTACTCTCTATCTCCATGTGTTCAATTTTTAAAAATTTTTTAGCTCCTATATATGAATGAGAATATGTGAAATTTGTCTTTCTATTCCTAGCTTATTTCATTTAATAAAATGTCCTCCAGTTCCATCTATGTTGTTGAAAATGACAGAATTACATTCTTTTTTATAGATGAATAAAATTCTATTATGAATATGTACCACATTTTCTTTATCCATTCATCTGTTGATGGACACATCAGTTAATTCTATATCTTGGCCATTGTGAATTGTGCTGCAATAAACATGGGAGTACAGATAGCTCTTTGATAGACTGATTTCCTTGCTGTTGGATATATATCTACCCGATAGTGGTATTGCTGGATCATATGATAGTTCAATTTTAGTCTTTTGAGGAACCTCCATACTGTTCTCCACAGTGGTTGCACTAATTTACATTCCCACCAACTGTGTATGAGGGTTCTCCTTTCTCCACATCCTTACCAGCATTTGTTATTGCCTGTCTTTTGGATAAAAACAATTTTAACTAGGGTGAGATGGTATTTCATTGCAGCTTTGATTTGCATTTCTCTGATTTGATTAGTAATTGAACATTTTTCATTTACCTTTTGGCCATTTGTATGTATTCTTTTGAGAAATGTCTATTCAGATCTTTTCCCCATTTTTAAATCAGATTATTTGATTTGTTCTTATTGAGTTGGTTTGAGATCCTTGTATATTCTAGTTTGACAGTATTTGTTAGTTTGCAAATATTTTCTCCCATTCTGTGGGTTTTCTCTTCACTTTGCTGATGGTTTCCTTTGTTGTGCAGAAGTTTTTTTAGCTTGATGTGATCCCATTTTTCCATTTTTGCTTTAGTTGCTGGTAATTTTGAGGTTATTACTCAAGAAATCTTTGACTAGACCAATGTCCTAGAGTGTTTCCCCAATATTTTCTTCTAGTAGTTTCATAGTTTCAGTTTTTAGATTTAAGTATTGAATCCATTTTGGTTTGATTTTTATATATGGCAAGAGTCAAGGGTCTAGTTTCATTCTTCTGCATATGGATATCTAGTTTTCCCAGCACCATTTATTAAGGAGACTGTCCTTTCCCTATGTGCATTCTTGGCACTTTTGTCAAAAATTAGTTGACTGTAAATGTATAGATTCATTTCTGAATTCTCTATTTTGTTCCATTGGTCTATGTGTCTGTTCTTATGTCAGTACCATGATGTTTTGGTTACTACAGATTCATAGTATAATTTGAAGTCAGGTAATATGATTCCTCTAGTTTTGTTCTTTTTGCTCAGGATGGCTTTGTTTATTCTGGAGCTTTTGCATTTCCATATGAATTTTAGGATTATTTTTTTTCTATTTCTGTGAAGAATATCATTGGTAGTTTAATTGAGATTGCATTGAATCTGTAGATTGCTCTGGGTACTATGGAAATTTTAACAATATTAATCCTTCCGATCCATGAAAGTGCAATAATATATTTCCATTATTTTTGTATCTTCTTTGGTTTCTTTTATCAATCTCTTATACTTTTCATTATAGAGATCTTTTAGTTCTTGGGTAGAGTTTATTCCTTGCATTTTATTTTATTTGTAGCTATTGTAAATGGAATTACTTTCTAGGTTTCTTTTTCAGATGGTTTACTCTTGGCATATAGAAATGCTACTGATTTTAGTATGTTGATTTTATATCCTGAAACTTTACTGAGGTCTTTAGGTTTTTCTAAATATAAGATCATATCATCTGCAAAAAAGGATAATTTGACTTTTTCCTTTCCAATTTGGATATCTTTTATTTCTTTCTCTTGTCTAATTGCTCTAGCTAGGACTCCCAGTACTATGTTGAATAACAATGGTGAAAGTGGGTGTCCTTGTCTTGCTTCAGATCTTAGAGGAAGTGCTTCAGTTTTTCCATGTTTGGTATGATACTAGCTGTGGGTTTGTCATATATATTAATAGATTTTGTAAATATTGAAATATGTTCCTTCTATATTCAGTTTTTTGAGAGTTTTTATCATGAAAGGATGTTAAATTTTATTGAATGATTTTTTTGGTATCAGTTGAAATGATCATATAATTTTGGTCCTTCATTCTGTTGATATAATGTATCACATTTATTGACTGTGTTTGTTGAACCTTCCTTGCATCCTTGAGATGAAGCCCACTTGATCATTAGCTTGTTTATTTGAAGCTTTTCTGCTTTTCTGATATAGGCATTTACTGTTACACATTTTCCTCTCAGTACAGCTTTTACTGTATCCCATAGGTTTTGGTATCTTGTGTTTCCATTTTCATTTGTTTCAAGAATTTAAAAGTTTCCTTATTTATTTCTTTATTCTCTTTTTTTCTTTCCTTCTGGAATTCAGATAAACAAAACAAAGTTTCATTGTTTTCTTCTTTGTCTCTTAACTTCTCTTTTATACTTTCTATCCCATTATATTTTTCTTACTGAATTTCTATGTGATTCCCCTCGATTTGTCTTTTAATTTAATAATTCTATCTTCAGCTGCATCTAGTAGTTATTTAGCCATACATTGAGTTTTTCATATCAATAACTATTTCTAGAATTCTTGTTTTTCAAATCCACCTTAACTTTCTTTTTAGAAACACCCCTTTTCTACTTTATATTACATTCATTCTTTTATATTTGTGAACATTTTAGACATACTTATAGTTCATTCAGGTCGTTCTATAGCCTCTGGTTCTTAGTGTGAAGATTTTCCCTCTCATGGCAAATATCTGCTGTCTCTCCTGAATGTTGGTTCATTTGATCATAAGATTGATAATTGTCAGCTGGGCGTGGTGGCTCATGCCTGTAATCCTAGCACCTGTGAGTTCAGGAGTTCGAGACCAGCCTGAGCAAGA
>VBSM01000729.1:11657717-11673217 GCA_008086735.1 Cheirogaleus medius | reverse complement strand
TTTTTTTTTTCTGTAAGAGCCCTTTGATTTTCCTGAACTCACTCCAGTCTTCAAATTAATTTCTCAGTTTTGGGTAACTCTAACCATGTGGGTATATGTACCTCACATCCACATACTACACAGTCTTGGATTTCCAATTCTCATATATTTTCCATTGATAATGCCAAATGGATTCTTAAGTTCCTTGCTGTTTACCCTCTCTCCTTGTCTTCTTGGGGACAGACTCCTGGACCCTCCTTCTGTACAGGCATTAAAACTGTAGCTTTATAATTTCCCTGTGAGCCTCTCAGCATTAGTATCACTTCTTTGATTTAAGAAAATCAAGAAATGTTCTCATCTTTTAGACACCTGGGAATTTTCATTTATCAACTTTGGCTCTGTATTTAATTATCCTTGCTGTATTTGGGGAGAGGGGAATTTTTATGTGTTTGATGTGGAAGAGGAGATTTTCATGTAACTTCTCTGGATGTTACATTCTTCAAGGGTAAAACAGGGTGAATAATACTTATTTTCTGAAAATTTTATGTTATTAAAATGAAATCATATATTTAAGAATTCTTGGTTTTTTATTATAAATCATTATACAAATATGCTATAAAATTAAATTGATATACTAGCAAATTTAGGCTCTTTGGACAATTACTTTGAATAATGGAGTCATAAAAATGTATGATTATTTGTCATGAACTAAATAGTTTAATATTCACATGGCTTTATCAGTGTTAGGAAAAGAAGAGAATGGCTTGGTGAAGCTGTATGAGGGGTATCTTAGGATGGGAGATTGGAGAGGATCCTTTCACAAGATGTTGACATGATTAAGATTGTCATATAGCAGCATGCAAATGGAAAAGGGATGTTTGTCAACCTCATCTGGAAAAAAGGACCCACTAGTGAATGTTGGGAGAGGTGGTAAAACAAAGAGTGGAGTGAAGGAAAAGAGTGTCTGGGCAAATGAATGCAGTTTGTGTGGAGCTGAGGAGACTCTGAATAAGAGCCTCGCTGTGGCCCATGCTGATGAGAACACCTCCCTGCCCAGAACCTAGAGCAGTGAAAACCTCAGGGCTGGGTTGGCTGTTTAAGCAGCAGAGCAGCATGGAAACTTGGCTTCTGGTAGCAATAATAGCTAAGGCAATATTGCAGTGTACTGGAGTAGGAGGTAGGTATGGGGAAGATGGAAGCTTGGCAGTCACACCTAAGCTTTACATCCCCTTAAGGGGCAGGAAAACAGACTAGAATAAGGTAGAATACCGTGTCAGATTGGCTGAAGGTAATAGCTGTTTTGCTATGATACAACATTTTTAGGTATTTTGTAGCTGGTTTAGCCTGGGGAAAATGTGCATTCTATTAATGGAATTATCTCATATTTGTATAAAACTTTCATTGATCAAGTAGATGTCAATGACTAAACCTTCAGAATAGCCTCTGATGGAAGTAGTATACATACCATTGTCCTCAGTGTATACAGCTTTGAAGACACAGGTCCAGAGGGCTCAGGTGACTTGTGTAGAGACCCACTGTTACAAGAAGAGGCAGAACTGGAAGTTCTTCTGTGGCCCTTTTCTCATTTGGTGTTCTTTCCAATGTAAACTTTCACCACTTTTGCCTTTATTTTTTGTGCTGTTTCTTGTACAGACCAACTCTGGGATTTTTAAAAAATCCATTTCCAGAAAGCAATTATATTAATGTCTATTCTGCTCTTTCTTGCCCTTTTAGAACAATTCTTGCTGTCTTATTATTTTTTCTTATTTAAAAATGATCTTTTGCATCATTGCAGTTAATTACTCTTTTTTAATACATGATGTTTTTAAGATGGTGGTACTCATTTGATTAACCCACTCTGTCTTTTGGTTAATAACAGTCAATTCAGACACTCAGTCAGCTACTGTCTGTTTTTACTTCCCAGCAAAGGTTATGGCCACCAGAGGCTTTATGGCATTTTCTTAGCCTCTTGATGTTGAGGGATACTGGGAACTTACTGCAGACTCTTATTTTATATTTATGAAAATATATTACCAATGATCATAAGCTAAACTCTAGTATGGGGTTCAAGTCCTGGCTAAGTCACTTTCTAGCTATGTGACCTTGGACAAGTTTCTTCAACTTTCTGTGCCTCAGTTTTCTCATTGTAAAATGGAGAAATGGTAATACTGTTTATAGATTTGAAGTAAGAATGATTTCCTTTTTGTTTATTTGTTTGTTTGTTTGTTTGGAGACAGGGTCTTGCTCTATCACACAGGCCAGAGTGCAATGTTGAGATCATAACCCACTGCAGCCTCAAGCGGTCCTCCTATCTCAGCCTCTTAAGTTGCTAGGACACATGCCACCAAGCCAGGCTAAATTTCAAAAGAAAAAAAGTCTGTAGAGACAGGGTCTTGCTATGTTGCTCAGGCCAGTCTTGAACTCCTGGACTCCTTTGGCTTTGGCCTCCCAAAGTGCTAGGATTACAGGAGTGAGCCACTGCACATGGCATGATTTACTATTTGTAAAACACTAGAATGGTGCTTGCTATTTAAGTATTTATTAAATAAAATACATGAAAAATATTTTTATTAAGATTCCTAATCCTAGAAATAAAACTACCTTTTTAGACCATAGCCACCAAATCTGTTGAAGGCAGGGCTGGGTGTGGTTATCTCCAGTGTCCTCTTCAGGTTTGACAAGTGCTGGTCTTTTGTTCAACAACACAGCTTGTCTGAATGGTTGTCTAGACTGACTTTCTAGCTCTCCATGGATGATCATAACAGTGTCTCTCGATAACATGCTTTTAACCCAGTTTTTCATGGATTTTGGTAAATTTAATTCACAACTGTGAATGTATTAAGAAATATGTGATGTTGTACAGAATATTTATATGTTTATTTTCTAAACAGAAGTCTGGATACTGTGTAGATATAGTCTTTGATTCAAAAAAGCATGCTGTTTTTCAAATACCTAAATGTTTTTCTACCAATATTGTTAATGACTACCTTTTAAGAGCTTGCATGTTTATGATCTTTGGAATTAAAGTAAAATATTAACATTATCTAAAGTTTACTTTAATTCCAAATACATTCTAATAAACAATCACCTTTCCCAGTATGTGATAACATAGATGTAGACTGTTACAGCTAAAGTGGCCCTAAGACTCGTCTAGCCTAATCAACTTGTTTTACAACTCAGGAAAGGAAGGCCCAGAGGAATGGTTTGTGTTGATCATATTGCTGTTTGGGCAAGATAGCTCTAAAACTCTGGTGTTCTGACTGACAAAATGGTGCTCTAGCTGCTAGCCAGAGAGATGGTAAGTAAAATTCATAATAATAACTTTGAGATAACACAAGATCTCAAAAGTATTATTACCTTTGCAATAATAATAATTAAAATTTTCAGCACAGTTTTGATATTAAGAAAGAGTATTTTGTTGTATTGCAATTTCCTAAAAATCAGTGATCCATATAGTATATAAGACAATTTCTTTTAACTAGTACATCTGATTAATTAGAACACTTTGGTCTATGATAACTCCAGAAAACAGAGCATTTACTGTAAAAATTTTGATTTTGAAAGTGCTTTTAAATGCTGTTAGTATAATACGTAAGAGATGTGGTCTTAAGTTTTATTGATTTTTATAAGCTATTTAAGAGTCTTCACCACCACTGTTAGTTGCATTTCTTGACTGACCTACAGAAGAGCTTAAGGTTTTATATTACCTGCCTAACCTGAGGTCTCTTCATTTAAGGGAGGTAGGAATGTAAAGAATGGAAAAGCAAAACAAAGCAAAACTAGTTATCATGGCCACTTCATTTTAAATCAAGGTGAATTCATAGGCTACTAAGCTTCAAGGAAGCCAATGCTTCTTTCTCCTTTCTTCTGGCAAGTTCACAGAAAATGCAGAGAAAAGAAACTTCAGGGAGATAATTATGCATTATTAATAAGGGGGAAATGCCTTGGTAGATGTGAAATGTGAGGTTATTCTGCTACGTAGAGTAATAGTTTTGATGTAGACATAATAAGAAAAAATCCTAGAAGGTATAAAGCTTTGCTATAGGGAAAGAAACAGACAAGTGAACAGGCAATAGGAGACTTGGAATCGTAGAATAAAACTTTGAAGTATATCTGAAGACAAAATCTCTTTCAAATGAATATCTAAATCACTCAGAATGGATGATGCTCTCTTTTTTCCTCGATGATTTATAAAGAGTCTAAAATATCTTTCTTTGGTCCACTCCAGGACCTAGATCAGAATTTCTTTATTGTTGTTGTTTTTGTTGTTGACCAAGAATCTCTCTGTGGTGTCCTAATTATCTCTCACCTCATTTAGCGTTTGATGAATAAGGCAAACAAAAGAACAATGCTTCATAGAAATTAAACTTGTATTTGTGTAGATACTACGAAAATAATGGTATCTCTTTTAATCTGATTGGAATGAAAACACATTTGTAAAATCACCCATGTCTCTGTCTCTTCCTTTTACTTTTTCCTTCATTGTCAAAACCTTTAAGAATTAAGACATTCACAGGCTAAGCTAGCTGTTTTCTTGAAAAATTGTAGCAAGCTGCCCCCCAAAAGATTCTCTCTCTCTCTTTCTCTTTCTGGAAGAGAAGCAAGATTCAGTGCTCTCCTTGTACAAATTATTCTTCCAGGGTTTTGGAGTTCATGGAAATCCATGTGACTTGAGAGTGTGTGTCTCTGTGTGTGTTTTTCTTAATAATATTCCTAATTCTAGAAATAAAACTATTTACAACTACAGAACACCAGGAGGAAGCATCAACCACCACAACTGGCCCTCTCTTTTCAAAGCCTATATGCCAATGAATCAGAATTTCCCCCTGTCCAGTCTAAAAGAGTAAACAGTATCTGGTTCTCCCCACTCCCAGACAGTCTGGCAGTCATCTGATTTGTCAGAGGGCCACAGTTTCCTGCTGGGGAGTCTCCTGGGATGCCCATGGGAGGCTTGCCAGCCACTGGATCACACTTTTCAGATGTTGCCTCTGGAGAGCCTGGGGACAAGACTGTTGGTGTTTGTACCCTTCAGCGATGCCTGGCGCTGCCGAGGGGCAGAGACAGCTCAGAGGTGATGCCATGCATGCGCTTGCAAAGAGTGCCCCTGGGCACTGTCACTGCAGCCAGAGTACTCACCCCTCAGCTGCAGTTGTTGGCAAAGAGCAGACGAAAGTAAACACAGCTATGGCAATGTATTTGCACAACCACTTCAGTGAGAAGGCAAAGGGAAGTAGAAATGCTTCCGTCTGAATTATGAATCTGTCTGTTACGTTTGGTGTAGCATTGTTCTCTGCAGATTTCCTTGTACTTCCCAGACTGGAGCACCTCCCTCCACCTGTTGGACAAGAATCACGACCTTGGCTCTTTTTCTTGGCCCACTCCTTGTCCATGCAATTCCTCACTCCACCAGCCCTTTCCAGCCTCGAGGCTCATCTCTGCTGTGCCTGGATGTGCCGTGCCATCTGGGCCCTGGGTTGCCTAAGATAGCAGGTGGATGGTGTGGTGGAAGGGCCTGGGGGTTTGTAATGAAGTGGCATGTTCCTGTCAATGACACCAATAACATGTAGATGCAGGGGCTTCTATTGTATCACTGTTTTTCCAGTTCTTGGCCCAGTGCTTCCCACCTCTGCTACTAAACTCAGGAGAACACTAAGTTTAGGTCCCCAAACAAATTCCAGGATGTCTGTCCTGGTAGTCCAACTGTAGTAGTATATTGTGTTGAAAATATATATATATATATACACACACATATAACACTAGAGATACATTTCTATTCTTAATGATAAAGTGTGTTGCCATTTAGCAGCCGTGTGACCCTGAGCAAGGTCTCTGTGTTTCAATTTCCTCTTCCATGTAATGGTAAGAGTAATAGCTATGCTTCACAGTGTTGCTGCTCTTTGGTCCAAGTCGGGAATGAATTAGTGTATGTAAAATTATTTAGCTTATTCAGAACACAGTAAGAACTCAATAAATGTTGGGTTTTCATGCATATTATTATCATTATTTTAAGTGTATGAATACTTCTAGAATTCCCAGCATTCTTAATTCAAAGGATTCAACTGGGTATCCTCAGTACTCAATGTGATAATGGGAAAATAAAATGTCCTTGCCTGGGTCATATGCTTAAAGGATGGCATTTTTCCTGAGATAACTTTTTTCACAGTTTGGCCAGGAAAACATTATTATCTGCTGGGACCCATAAATAAGGCCTCCCAAAGACAGGAATACAATTTTGCATTTCATTTCATCATTTCATTTCATTTTATAGACAGGGCCTCACTGTGTTGCTCAGGCTAGCCTTGGACTCCTGGCCTCAAGCTTTCTTCCCACCTTAGCCTCTTAAGTGGCTGGGACTACAGGTATGTGCCAGCATGCCTGGCTTAATTTTGCATTTCTTAACTATACCCTGTATTTCTGAAAGTACATCACTTATATGCTTGGTCTTCAAAGCATTTATTTCCACTATCAGTCTGATTTTTTTCCTTCCACTTCCAAAGGTTTGGAATTCTATCATCGGAGACATGTGTTATATATTGCCCAAGTATCAGTTAAATGGAAATTTTCTCTTGACATGGAAGCACCCTTGCAAGTAGTACACGAATCAGGAAGGTTTATGTGAATGAGTTTACCAGGTCTGTCTGTGATGTGCATGCATGCATGTGTGTGTGTGTGTGTGTGTGTGTGTGTAGTAGGGAGAGGGGAAAAGGGAGATAGAATTGGAGAGGAGGCTGCGATAAGGCAAAAATGCACAAAACAAAGAACGAAAGACACCAAGTAATAGCACTACCTCCTGATTTCAAGGCATGGCTAACCTTCCCCCTTCTGTTGTCTTTTTCAACAGTCACTCCCCCAGAGTGGTATGACTGGAGATTTATTTTTATTGGAAATTTTAGGGACCACTCTGCTTTACTCGACTTGGAATCAATACAGTGGTGGTCCTAGCATAAGCTGCAGTAGGGCACAGATGGAGGTTCTCTGGGTTCTATCCCTGCCATTTTTCTACTCTTGTGCAAGCGTGTACAACATACAATGGACAAGAGCCTGAAGGACTGGAATATGAGCCTCAAGTCCACAGAGCTGTTCTCAGTTTGTATTCCCATATGCTGATTATGGAATTATTTGTTTCTCCTCTTGCTAATGCTGGATATCATTATCTAAGCCTGTTTTTATTAACTTGTTAGGGGAAATTGATACCTTATTGTTTTAACTAGCATTTCTTAAACTCCTCCTGAGAGTGAACAGTTTTAGTATGCCTATTTATCATTTTTATTTTTTCTATTTGGCTTGTCAGCTCATATGTTTAACCCATTTTTCTACAAGCATGTCATGATATTCTTTATGTACCAATAAGACTTTGTTACCCTTGGTAGTTTTCTACATGCTAGATGTGAAGTTCCACTCTCATCAAAAGCTCTATCTGTTGTCAGAAAAATTATCCAACAATTGGAAAAAGGCCTCTAATTAAGGGGTGTTCTTTAAAGGCAGTGTTGGGTGTGACTTTCTATTGATTATCTATTTTGCAACTCTTTAGAAGTGAAGATTACCATGAAAATTTTTATTTAGTAGGATGCAAATAATTCTTGTCTGATAGAATATATAATCCATAGGCTTATGGACTTATTGCACATTAACTAATTTTGTATTTAACTCATCAATCTATTAAATTGCCTACATATACTGAGCTTCTCAAATGACTTTGGGGCCAGTTTTTATATCTTACTGGTTCTCTCATTAATTAATGAGTTAAATAAAAAATCTTTGACATTTCATTTGTTCATTTCATGTTCGCCTGAGATGCATGATTTTACCTTTCCAAAAATCATACTTTAGCATTATTGGCTTTGAAGATTTCTTCCCAACTTCATCACCATTAATTGCTTTTACTGAATACAAGAATTAGGAAAGACAAACGTTGACCCTTTCCATACTCTCCTAACTCTTCTCACTCTGGGGTTGAAATTTCAAAATTAAAAAAAATGAGAAAGGAAACTCCAAATCAAAAGAATCCCATTCATAGTCTCTTCGTTTTTACTGAAAGTACGTGGTTCCTTCCCATGAAGCCTGCCAGGACTCACAGGCCTAATGTTTTCTGTTTCCAGGTGGCTGTGGCGGAGTTTTTACAGCCCCACTTTCCATCTCACTCAGCTTAATTTTAATGGCTGCCTCTTTCCGGGGGTCTTAGTGAACTGTTCCAGAAAGGGTTATAACCTACATTAAATAATAATCATTAAAAAAGAAAGATAGAGAAAATAAATTCCTCCTGTTTACACGTCCAAACCAAAGGTCATTGTGAACAGGATTCTTGGCTGACTTGAGCAAGGCATTACCCTCATAATTTCTCGCCTGGATTTCTGTAACTGCCTCCTAAATGCTCTCTCAGTCTCACATTCCACTCCTTCCCCGGCCCCGGCCCACAACCAGTAGCAAATACATTCTCCATATACTGCTGAAATGATTTCACCTAGAAGTAAATATGATCGCTTCATTCCCTTCATTAAAATCCATCGGTGGCTCCTCTCACTGCTGTGGGGATATAATTAAAGCCCCTCTGCTCTGCCCTCTCTGTAACTTTCCAGACATATCCATGTGTGGCAGCCCCAGACTCTCCTTCCTTCCTGGCTGTTCTGACTTACGCACATCCCGGATCGTCCCACGTGCTCTGACACTTCCATGCCGTTGAGGATGCTTTGCTCTATCTGGAATGTTCGGACTCTCTTCTGCAGTTAACTCTGATTGTCTGCCAAGACTCAGTCCTAGCCCCTTGTCTTGTATGCACATCCTGATGCCCTCCCAGGCTGAGTTAGCTGCTTCGTGGAGCTGCTTCTGGCAGCAGCCAATGAATAGCCTCACTGTGGTGCTTTGTATCTTGCTTGATGATCATTGTTTTTATTCTGTGTCATTCTCTGGGGATCTCAATAGAGGAGGAACCAAGTTTTGCCTTTTTTTGTATCCCTAGGATTTATTCCACTGTCTTAATGCATAGAATGTTCAATAAGTGTGAAATGAATGATCTCATCTTATGACTTACACACTTTAGCAACAAAGAAGTTCCTTCAAACTATGTGGGAAATATTAGACATCTTTAAAGTGCCCTAAATTATTATCAAACCGAGACTGTAAAAACGTGTAAGAATTTCAATACCCCCTTGTCATTAAAAACCTATTCCATGGGTATTTACCAAGCCTCTAAGTATGTGTAGTGCTTCACGCGAAGTCAGGGTAGAGGTACAGGATATTCGACTAATCTGCCTGTGTGAAGTACTTTGGGGAAGAGAGAATATCTTGGGCTTCTCTCAAATCCCTTACAGGGCCTAATATATGACTAGCCATTTACCAAAAGCTCAGTAAATACTTGTTGTTTGATTGACTGTTTGAAATATATATAGTCAGTGCTGCCAAGAAACTCCCAATCTAATTTATTAAGTGGTGACAAGTTAGTGATGCAACAGGGAAGTTTGGGGATTATATCATAAAAGTTTAGCACGGTAATTTGCGAAGCATCTTATTGGTGGTCATCTTGTCCATAGCCTGTGCGTTAGAGAGAATGGGTCAATTCATCTGCCTCCTTTATATATTAAAATAATAATATTCGCTGCCAAAGTTTTAAATCCTTTTTTTGGTCGTTTTCCACCTGACATTCTATAGTTTCAGCACTTAGTTATATAACAGTGACTCACACCTTCAAATCTCCAGCCTTAATCTGTCTCTTAAGGCACAGACTATATTTCCAACTACACCACATCTGGATTTCAGCAAATACCTTGTACAGCACAAATCCCGATCTGAGCTCATTGTCTGATCCTTCTGTTCCATCCTTATTCTAGGTGATTGACCATTAGGCTGTCATTTAGTAATTTGTGACTATGGTTAAATTACTTAAACTCCCTAGGACTCAGTTTTTCTGATCTGTAAAACTGTATAATATTAAGGTTCTACTTCATATAGTTGTTGTGAGGATTAAATGAGTTACTGATCGGAAAGCATTTAGAATGGTTCCTGGCACACACTAACTTTCAGTGAGCATTTGCTAGTATTATTTTTCTTACCCAGGCTTACTAGTTTGAAATCTTAGAGCTGTTCTCCCTGCCACTCTCTTCTTCACCTCCATATCCATAGTCATTAATTCTTGTACATCCTCTTTTGTGTTGACGTTCTCTTTTATAGCAATTCTCCCCCACTGTCCAGTCAGGAAAATACACAGCACTTCAGGTGTGTCTAACAGAGGAGAGGCCATTCAGGAAATTGGGTTAAGTAGGTGATGGAAGAAATGAGAAGCAAAACAGAGGATATTTAGCAAAAGCGGGGAGCTGCTATTACTCCTAGGGCCAGAAGGACAATGGGACCTGACTTCCTCCAGCGTCTTACTCTTCAGCCTCCCTCCAGTGTCTTTTCTTGGTCAAATCGATACCGAAGCGAGTGAGCAATGCAGACCAGGAAAGGAGGTTAGTTCCCACAGGACAAAGCAGAGCAGAGGCAGGGACTATTACTTGGGCCCCGTTAGCTCACTCTCTGTCTCTGTCCCTGTTTCTCCCCCACCCTTGTTCAGAATGTGGCTACCTCAGGCCTGGACTGTTCGTACAGCTTCCTCACCAGCCATGCTGGCATCAATGTTTTCCTTTCTCTAGTCCTTGCTCCATATTTCTTCCAGAGTTTTCTTTGCAATATCCACACATGTCACTCCGACTTAAAAACTTTGGTTTGTTCCCCATTTCCCATAGGATAAAATCTGATTTCTATGGCATGGCCCTACCAGAGCCTCCATTCTCAGAATCCAAGTTATTGTCAGTCACAAATGGTCGACTTTAAGCTTTGTAATGGTTTAAATCTCTCCTGTTGAATCTGCCATCATTTCTATGCTATAGGCAACTTGAACTTTACACCATCCTTTTTAAGCTCTCTAATCAGCTTGGAAAACTTACACTTTTTTTTCTTTGAAGCTTTTCCATGGGCCTCTAGAGTTAGCTGTCCTTTCCCTCTGTGTTGCTTCTGCCCTGCTCCCTATCTCTATTCTAGTACTTTCCTGCTACATTGAGTTGTCTACTTTCCTGCCTATTTATTTAGTTTCCTCCATGCATATTCCTCCTGAGCACATTGAACAGAACTTAGTGGGGTCTCTCTAAATGTTAAATAAATGATCAACACTGGATGCAGTCACTGTGCCAGGATTCGCCTGGTTGAACAATTTTGTAAGGCTTCCAACCGAGCCCGTGAAAACTGCTGTGTGAGCAATAGCATCCTTTCTGTTTTGTTAGACCACACGGGCTGGTTTATTTCACCAGATCTTCTAGCCAGCCAGATCTGTGCATTGTGAATGGAGATTCCATTTGAAAATTACTCTGTATCCATTATTTGAGAGTCTAAAATAAGTTCTACCTTTTTGGCTTGTATTGTTTTGCTAGAATTGTCTGAAGTAAGAATGACCATGCTGCTAGGGCATTTGACAGCTGACTTTTTCTTTTTCAAAAGAGGAACTGGCATTTTTCCCAAGAGAACAGGAACTATGTTTCAATAATTTTGTGCTAGTTTACTATGCTTAGTTTAGATACAACCCCAAAACCGACAGCATGGCTTTCTTTTCCTTTATTTTGAGTTGCAAATAATCTCAGCAGACTCATATGGCTCCTTTGAAGTGTTTCTTGGAGGTGTCATTTGAAAGAGAGTTAAAACTGGTTTGTCTTACAAAGAATAACTTATATAGGTCATTTAATAAATGAACGAATGAAAGTTTTAGGCACAAAAGGAAGAAATCCCACTTTCAGAACCAAGTCTGAAAGAAGTTCCCACCTTGTTCCTATTTCTGGTCCTTGACCATAGGTCTATTACACTACGTGGTAAGTGCTACAATGCAGGCACAATCAAGCACAAAAGCAAGAGCAGCTTGCCTCGGTGATGGGGTTGGAGAAGGGGGGAGGACTCATGTCAAATGAGAAAACAACTAAGATCTTCTAAGATAAGAGGATATCCATCATGCAAAGAATTTGGGAAATGGCACAATCTTTTAGCTGGGACAGTAGGGTTGGTGAGGTGATTTTATTAGGGATATGCCTGGTTTGTAGTGATGCCATCATAGCTCATTGAAGCTTCAAACTCCCAGGCTCAAATGACCCTTCTGCCTCTGCCTCCCAAGTAGCTAGGGCTGCAAGTGTGCAGCACAATGCTCGGCTAATTTTTTATTATTTATTTATTAATTTTGTAGAGACAGAGTCTCACTATGTTTCTCAGGGTGGTCACAAACCCCTAGCCTCAAGTGATCCTCCCACCTTGGTTTCCCAAAGTGCTAGGATTATAGGCGTGAACCACCACACCCAACCTGGCTGCTTCTTTTATTCCCCCTTGTCCCACCTGGGATTATCCCAGACAGAGAATGGAAGTAAACATTGGAAACAGTGACCCTATTTTTAAAAATACACACTTAGCTTATGAAACCCTTGAAGGAAGTAATTAGCACAAGTCACTTCAGGTGTCTATTTTCCCATTGCAATATAGTTATTTGTATATATATTAATATATTGACATCTTCAATGATTTAAATGTTTCTCAGGGGCAAGAACTGGATGTTATTCATTTTTTGTACACTAAGAATCTTGCCCAGGACCTGACACATGGCAGTGGTCAAAAAATGCTTGTGAAAAAAATTATTGGACATGTGGGGAATATATGGAAATGATACATGTGGAGTAAATTTTAAGAGATTCCTCCTTTTTCTTATTTCTGGTATGATGAATGAGTATCTGAGTCTTCCTTGAGGACTGATCTCAACCCAAGTTATCTTCTTGCAGGACAAGTACAGGTATAGAATGTCTGAATTTTGTAAATGTGAATATTTAAGTAGAGGTGGGGTTACCAAGAGCTCAATATTTCCAGATGCAGCATTCAAGAGAGACTAGATTGATAGCAATGAGTGGATCTAGATGTTGAAAGCAGGCATGCAGGAGAGAGAGTTGGCTACATACAGATGAACAGGACTAGTTCAGGTGCTAAAAAGGTCAGATGTCCATTAAGGCCAACCATTTACACACATCCTGGCAGCAGGTATTCTAAGGGGGCAAGGTGGACCAGACAGAAATGTAAAAACTGGCCGCTGACTCATGGTAAATTAGGCCTTTATCTACATAAGTGCTTCTCAATCCTTTTCATATCAAGGTACATATAGAAATGATAATTTAGAGTACCCTAAATGAAACTGCCAGGCCAGGGGGATCAATAAGTCAGCACACACATAACCCATAACCAGAGATGGTTGGAAACTGTTCTCAGTTACTCCATGCGGTTTGATGTTTTTGGAATCTTGGGCAGCCAATAATCAGTTCTACATATATTAACAAGTTAAGGTTCTAGGTTTAAAGAAAATAATTTGTTTGAATGAGTACGTCGCTGGAATACTAGTTGTGGTAGAAAGTAAAAAACAAACAGTCATCACAGAACAAATGCTAATTGCTGTTAAATGCAATCATCCGTGGGAGACATGGTGTGTGGATTGGTTGGCACTAGAATAAGCCTATAGGAGTTGCTTTTGCTCACAATTTTTTATTAATTTCTAAGCTTATCACAATCAGCAGTTAATATTTATTAAATTTTTGTGGTATGCAAAGTTGTATTTTTGATATTAACTACAAGAAAACAAAGAGAAATTCATAGTCAAGCAGAAATAAAAGCATTTGTTGTTTTTAATTAGAAATTTTATATTGTGATACTTAAAGCCATCCTATAAATCTAAACATCTGATATGGTATGTTTAGTTATTTGGTTATCCTTTTCCAATATAAATAAGTTCAAACATTTATTGAGTCTTAAATTCGTGTCAATCAAAATACCAAAAGTATTGCTGACAGTATTTCTATGAGTTAAGTTTTATTTTTAACCTTATGCACAACTAAGGCTAACAAAACTTCTCAAAATCACATAGCTAGGAAGTGACACAGCCCTGACCCAAATTCATATTTCTCTAGGTCCAAAGCCCATGCTTTTACTAGCTTACACTGAATTCTCTCTTCCAGCAAAATGAAAATTTTAATTTGATGAATTCATTTAACATCCAAGAGACATATATTAAGCGTGTGCAAGGTACCATGTTAGCTGATTTGGGTACACAGATATAAAGAATATGGACCCTATAAAGTTTTGTGAGGTCTGAGTCTTATGTAATTTGGAGAGTTTCTTTAAGAAAAAAGAACAAATAGAGAAATACTGTACAAGAAAATTGTAATTATTTTGACAGCGATCCATAAAGTATGTGATAACAAGTTAGGAGAAAGAGGCCCTTAGAGGAACTCGTAAGTTTCACGCAGGGGCTGATCCTAAAGACTGAATGGAGCGTGGCTGGATAGAGAAGGTTAAAGTCCGTTTTGGCAAAGGAATCTGCACGCTGAGCCTCAGAGACGTGGCAGGGGAACAGGGCGTCACCAGGGGACGATAGGTAATTTACAGTGTCTGACAATGAAAATGTGTGTCTGGAGTAGGTGGAGGAATGATAGAAAACCACACTAAGCAAGGAGTCAGCCAGGCGCTAGCCGGTGGGAAAATAGCACTAAATGAAGGAGTTTTGATGTGATCTTTCAGGTATTGGGTGTTTAGAAGTAGTCCTTTAGGCACTGGGGTGTTACTGAAGGTTTTTGGTCAAGCCATCAGATTTCTATTTTGGGAATTCTGGTGGTCTTGGCAAGGATGGTGTAGAATGGGACAAGGCTCAGGAGAGAGTAAGCTAGAGAGAAACGGGACCTGAACTACAGGGCGGAAGACAGAGAATGGAAAAGAGAAAGTTAAAAGGAGAATAAGCATCTCATTGGATCGATTAGCTATGGGTGGTAAAGGAGACGAGAGATCTAAAATGATTCCTCTGTTTCTGGTTTGGGTGGCTACCTGGATTCCAGAGGAGGAAAGGAAATTTTCAGGAAAAGAAGATATGATCTGCCAAGTGTGAGGGCTGCTAAGTGTGAGGGCTTGGAGGACATCCAGGTAGAGAAATACAGTAGCAGCCAAATATGTGCAGAGATTGGAGAAAAATTTGGCTTAGAGATTTAAACTTGGGAAATAACAGCTGGGATCTTTGGTAGTTGAAACAGGGATGTCTTGGATGGAGTCAGAGTGGGAGACGGTAGAGGGCAGAGCTTTAAGAAGAACATGTAATCCAAGGTGCGGAGACAAAGGAGTCTGCAGAATAGGCTGGGAATAAAGCACTTTACAAAGTTTAAAATATTCCATTTCTGAAATATTCTCTGAGTCTGTGTCACTGAATAATCACAAGCGAAATTTAAAATTTTTACTTTGAGAATCTCTACTCTTTTTTCAAACAAGTTTTCCCTCCTTGCTACTAACATATTTAGACCTATTTCCTTTCTTATCAACACTCATTTGGTGGTTCTTAACCCTGGTTGTTCATTAGAATCATGGGAAGAACTTAAATAATAAATCATGCAGACAACCAAAATTCTGATTTCTTGACTCTGGGTGGGCAAAAGTAGCTCCTCGAACCTCTTCAGGGCATTGTGCAGCTGGAGTTGAGAAGAGCTACCTTAGGTGAT
>VBSM01000729.1:11605285-11639495 GCA_008086735.1 Cheirogaleus medius | reverse complement strand
GGTTATGTTAAGAGACACTGGGGGAACTAACTGTGTGAGGTCCCAAGGTGCCTACTTTGAAGGGTACTGAGTTGTCATTGTCTTATGTACAGTGTTTCTTGTATTTTGTATCTTCTTCAATAAATGTCTCTATTTTTCATATCATATGGCTGTTACTTTCCAGATAGCCCTCGTATATTGAGTCTCATCACTGTCCTTTAATTATTCCCAACTCCATATATCTCAAGAGGTGCAACTGTTTCCCCATTGAAGAGAATTCTTTGAAAAAGGAACAAAGCCTAAGCCATGCATCATCTAAAAATATGGTCCTTTTTTTTACAGGAATCTTCAGTTTTCAAAGCCTCTTCACTTACATAATCTTACTGAACTCTTAAGACAGTCCTGTGAGGTAGGCCGTGTGGGTTTTATTATCTCTATTTTACAGATGTGAAAAGTGTGTTCCACAGAAATTTTAGCTTAACATCATAAGCCCACTAAATGAGAAAACTAGGATGAAACAAAATTCTGTAAACTCTTCCCACTGACCAAATTTTAAGAAGTGGACTTTTATGAAGTCAACAAGGTGTACCTTCAATATTTGTCATCTTAAACCTAACTACAAATCTCTTCCAAGCTCAAACTCTAACATTCTTCTAGAGCCCTCCCATAGCTGCCAGATCTCTTACACCAGCACCCCTTGCCACGTACCATTTTTGGTACTCACCAGTGCTTATCAGTCTTGCTTCCCATTCTCTATTTTTTACTAATTGACAGTACTTTATTGTATTTAATACATTGGCAATTAGTGAGCCCCCCTTTTTTTTACTACCCTGCACCCAGAATACACATTGGCATTGTGAAGGCAGTGAGGATAATATCTCCACTCAAGTTAGTGGCCATGATGGTAGACACTTCTGTACCTAAAGAACAGAGATGAACACAAACACAAACTCGGTTCTATTTGGTGACAGACCCATTACAAAGAGTGGTTAAAGCCATAGATTAATTATACTCTGAGTGAACTTGGAACCCCCCAGCCCCCAAGGCAAAGGAAAGCAAGCTTCTCTTTTACCATGTCCTATATGGCTCCCAATACCCTAGGCTATTTAAAAAGCTAAATGCAAATTGAATGGAGTCTGATAATGCTGACCTCTCATTCTCCTCCATCTCCTTAAAATCCCAATAGAACAACCTGATTGCCTACCTGGGAAAGATATCACATCTTATTGTTTTTCCAGCCCTTAGTTCCACAGGTGATAAAAGATTCCTAGTTTTTCCCATAAAGAACTGAGCCTTCTGTCTACCTTCAGGCTTCAAGTCTGTGTCTCAGGAGGTATCATTTAAGTCCTAATTTAAAAAAAATATATATGCTCAAGAGAAAAAAAAACAGTATAAATAAGTCCTTTGCTAAGAGCAGAAAAACGTTCTCAGCATCAACTAAGGGCAAATAAAAAGTAAGAAAACTAAGAATATAACCTTTTTCTCATGAATAAACAATTTTTTTCTTTGAAAATAGCTCTGAATCACATGACTTTTAATGTTAAAAGTTCCATTTCATACTCTGATATAAACTAGAACTGATCTGAAATTTCTTCTTCCAAAGGGTTTCCTATGCCTCAGCCTCAACCTTGGCCTTGTCATTTGCCCCATTCTTTTTGCCTCCTTTTCTGCTCTTCAGATTGTAAATTTCCTTTGGTAGACTGTTTTCTATCAGGTCAGATTTTGCTGAATGCCCAAGAGACTGATGTAATTCTGACCAGTGTTGATGGATTGAATAAAGTCACTAATCATTAAGTGAAAGTTGTTCCAGACAAAAGAAAAAGAGAGTTGAGAGGAAAGATGGGGCCTGTGAGAAGAGGGTAGTGTTTTGACTGTTGAACTTAGCAGATTTCAGATAAAAACAGCTGTATGTAAGACATGGGTGATGATGGAATACATTAATTGCTGTCATCGGGATTTAGATGCACTTGAGAGTGTCTGGAAATCCTGGCATGTAGAATTACCAGAAGAATCTTCTTTTAGGAAGAAAAGGTAAGCACTGATTATAATGGTGCATGAAGGTCAGGCCTCAGAGTAGTACGAGGGACAATAGTGGTCATTGCACCTTTATCCCTACCATCTATACCACAAACTTGTGACTCTTTCATTATCCTCTCTTGAGGGACTACCAGGTCAGAGTGCCTGCCTCTTTACCTCCTTACCTCCTCACTGCCTATTTGACTTGCTGTCTAAGGATCACATTTGGCAGTGTCAAGTAATATTGATAATGATTTAAAATTTAAAATCATGGGCCCCCACCTTGTTATCCAGCCACCCTAGGTTAATAGTTTAAGTATTGTTGGATTTGGATACAAATCCAAATAGATTTTCTGTTTTTCTAAACACACAGAGAATAATTTCAAATACTGACCATATATTGCTCCATTAAAGCAAGTCTCAATAATTTCTAAGAACGAGTATCATATAGATTTATACTCCAAACACCATTTAAATAAATTAGAGATCAATGATAAAAATGTTTTTTTTTAAAACCCAACTTCTAAGTAACATATAGGTTGGCAAAGATACCATGACAGAACCTAAAAAATAAGTAGTACTAAAGGAAAATGGTAACACGACATGTAAAAATGTTTGGAACATAGCTAAAGCAGTACTTAGAGGAAAATTTATAGCTTTAATATTAATGCTCATATTAGAAAACATAAAAGACTGAAAAATAATTGTGCTAACATACAACTTAAGAAGTTAGGAAGGAATAATGGAATAAAACCAAAGATAGTAGAAGAGGAAAGGTAATAAACAATATAAATTGATGGAATAGAAAAATAAAGGAACCATAAATAAAGTAAATAGAACCAAAGTTGATTCTTGAAAAAGATTAACAAAATACAAATCTCTGGTGAGATTAAGAAAAATCATAGAAACATAAACCATACTTAGATGAAAAAGGATTTGTTACAGATAGAGAAGAAATTAAATAGATAATGAAAAGTTAATTTGATTCTTTCAAGGTTTTATTTTAAGATCTTTTAGGGAAGACCTATTATGGCCTTTGTTCAAAGAGTAATTTAGTTTCATTAAGGCATTGCCTTTCTGCAGTCTCTACTGAATGTACCATATACTAAAGGAGGTTTATCCACAATGGCTGAGAGAACGCATATGATTACCAACCCTGAGGAAATTCTGGAACTTTTAGTATTACAGTTTTCTGGTACCTTTTCTTTCCCTAGAGGTTGTTATTATCTAGCCTTGTGGCATTTCACTTTATGTAAAAAGCACAGATTGATATTCAAACATATACTCAAGGGGAATCCCTATGAAGACTTCTAGAAATTTTCTCTGGTTAGATCCATCTTCTTGAGTATTCTGCTCCAAATTCTAGCTTCCTTGACATCCTTGAATCTTTTCTCTGTCTTTTCAACTTACCAAGATTGTTGGGCTCCCATCATTGTACCACAATACAGAAATTATGTCAGGCAATAAATCAATGTGAAAATAGGGATCATCTCATTTGTTTTCCTTTTCTCAGGATCAGAGTTTTGTTGCTCAATGCCTAATATTAGTTTTTTATATTTTGTCCAGTTTTCTAGTTGTTTACAGTGACAGTAATTCCAGACTATTCTATTCTCTTGGCTGTTAGCAGAAGTCTACCATAGGTATTTTAAGCTCTTGTCTGCAAATTCCAACATCTGGTTTGCCCACAAATCTATCTCTACTGCCAGATTTAAAATCTAATAAATATTTTCCTAGTTCTTTACATGTGTAGTGATTTTCTTTTTATTATATACCAACTATTGAATGTCATATTGTCCAGGACCTAGATTTAGTTCTTTTTTCTGAATAAATCTTAATCTTCTTCTTCTCCTTCTTCCCCTTCCCCTTCCCCTTCCCTTTCTTTATCAGCTAAATTACTGGCAGATCACCTTTAGCTTGTGATGGCTTAACTTTGTAAGGGTTGGTCCATATCTATTTTCCCCTTAGTCTTTGGGTCAATATTTTAGTCATGAGACATAATCTTTATGCCTAAAGTATTGTCATTCCATGGTTTTATTGGAAAGTCCAAGCACCTTTGGACTTTTTAGACTTGAACTCTAAAACCTTGGTCTTCCTTGAAGTAGAAAGCCACTGAAGTTTTTGTACATGTCTATTAGCCTTCTAATTATTATTTTTCCCCTGGAATGTTGCTCTGAGCATACATAGTTCAAGGGTCAGTCAAGAATTTGAGGAGGGTTTATTTGTAGATATGGGGCACTCAGCCCCACTGTGGCACCATCATTTCTTTAAATTTCTCCTCTGTTCTCTGTCTCTTCAGGTCACTAAAACTGCACCTTTCTGTTTGAACTCTTTCCCCTTAATACCACACAGACTTGGGACTTATAAAAGAAAGGCCTTATAAATGTCCATCTCATTCACTGTGGTCCTGTCTATCAAAGGTCAAATCCCCTTCAGTTTTTGATTGCCTTTGGTTACTCTTCAGTGTTTTATAAAGTTGATTTTTATATTTTATGCAGAGTTTATCATTGTTATCAGCAGGAAGTTTAGTCTGATACAATACTACTATCATTACTTGAACTTGAAAACAGTTCTTACACTTCACATACTTAAAAAATGGTACACTTCCACCATATTTAACACTGGAGATACTTCATTCTTTCAAACTTAGATGTCTCTGTTGAAATCTTATCATCGTCCTTCAAAACTCTTAATTTACTACCTCTTGTATGAAATATATCCTGATTTTTAAAAAGCAATTTACCAGGCACTGATGAGAGTTTTATAGACATTATTTTTTCAAGTCTCACAACTGTCTAAAAGGGAGATAGTATCTCCATCCTCATGTTATAGCTGAAAGCAGCTTGGAGAGAAGAAATAATGTGTTCAGTGTTACACAGCTTAGAAACAAAGGGATCTGGGATTTGAACCAAGTATTCTGTATATATTCTTTGACATTATGTTACTGCCTCTTGGCATAATTCTCCAGTCAGAAGCAATCTCTCTTTTCTTTAAATTGCCTTAGCACATTAAATCCCTTTGGCCATTAATCACACCCTATTTTATCATTGAAGTATATTTGTATTCCACTGTAAGCCTAGAAGTCAGAGGTCATATCTTTTTCATGACCTTCCAAGAGAAATTGGAAAACAGACTTGGATTCAAATCCCACTCTCACTTACTAGTTGACACTATACAAAATCATGTAATTTTTTTTTTTTTACTCATAGAGTGGAAACGATAGCACTATATATAGCTACTATGAAAATTAAGTAAGATAATGTACTGGATTCATAGCAAGCATCAATAAGTGGTTGTCAGTATTGTTAAAGTTCCTTGGAGCCCTTAACTCATTGCTAGGTGTTTTCTCATGTTACATCTTATTTAATCACCTCAACAACCATGAGGTCATTAGTATTTCCATTTTCCAGAAAAGAAAACTGTGCTTTACTGGCACAATAGACTTTCAATAACTATTTTTGACTCTTAGCAGGGCCTTTAAATGCCTCTCCAGGCACACAGATTCTTGCACTAATAAGGAGTCCTTGCCCACCTTCCCCCTTACATGGGAGCAAGGTGAAAGGTTGGGTAGCAGTTCTCAAATCAATCTTTGAAAGTGAAAGCAGTTGACCCTTTGCCAGCATTCTCTGGTCTAATTGACTTCCCGCAGTGCAACCTTTATTTTGAAACAGGACTCCAGAGCCACCACTGGCTAAAAAGACAAAAATAATGTCCTTAACTTTGTTTGTTTTATTTGGGATAAGGAGTCCTGAACTCATAACAAATGTCCTCTTGTTAGCACATGGAAAAGCATAATTAAGACGGCTTTTCCACCACTTTTAACGAGCTTTCAGCTTCCTCTCTACCTCACTTTCTCATTTTTTTAATGAGATACCAATTTCCTCCTGCCCAGCACTCACAGATACTTTAAGCAATAAAACAGACAGCTTTGATTTTCATCTTAGTGTGAAGTTTGGGTACTAATTTATTCATCTGTGACCTGTGCCACACTCTTCTCATGCTAAATAGCCTGTTAATCTTTAAAAATTAACAAGGTGTCTCAGACCAAAAATGAAAGAGAAGAGGAAAAAGAAATGAAAGAGAAGGAAGTTGGGGGAAGAAAGAAGGCTTCTACCTAGGATAGCGTGGAAACATTGATATTTTCATCCTGCTGCCTTCAACTTCAGCATCCTCTGGAAACACAGGACCACAAGGAAAACTTTTTCCTCGTTTCCCACACTTCCTTCTAATTAGGATCCTAGTGTAACCTAGTCTGTCCAGACTGAGAAGCTGGTTGGGGCCAGGCTGATGTAAAGGAGACCACACTGTGTGGGGCCAGGAGCAGCAGGCAGCTCCCGGAAGATGTGTAGGTGATAAAAGGCAGGGAGAAAGGCTTTTCCAAAGGACATAGGATCAGCCCAGCCCAGCTGCTGTCTGCTGTCTGGAGAGAGGCTGTTTTGCTGGAATGGCCAGCAAACTGCTTATTTATTAAAATATATATATATATTTAAAACTTTAATAGCTCTTTAAAACTTTCAGATGTCCTGGCATGGAGTACAAAGATTGTTTAGATTTGCACTCGGCAAAAAACTATGCCTTGTTCTGTGTATTTTGCCTCTCTTTCCAAGGACCCCACTTTTGTAGTGCTAGTTGGAGATCATGTGACACTATTAAGTCAAATAAATTGTTTCCACCTTTATCTGCGAGTGCACTTTGGTTTCTCCTTTGCGTGGATAGCCTCTTTAATCATCATCATAATTGTTCTTAACTTTTAAAAAATATAGTAATTCACATACCATAAAATTTACTCATGCAAAGTATAGCATTCAATGGTTTTAGGATATTCAGAGAGTTGTGCACACATCACAATGATCTAAGTTGAGAACATTGTCTTTACACTAAAAAGAAACCCTGACCAATTAGCAGTCACTCCTAATGTTCTTCTTCCCCTGACCCCAGCACTAGGCAACCACTAATCCTTCTTTCAATCTCTCTATATTTGCCTGCTTGGACATTTCATATAATTTGCATCATATAATAGGTGGTCTTTTGTCAGTGACTTCTTTTAAATAGTATGATGTTTCCAAGGTTCATCCATGTCTTAGCATGTATCAGTACTTCATTTCTTTTTATGGTTGAATAATATTACATTGTATGAATATGTCACATTTATTATATTCATTATCCATTCATCAGTTGATGGATATTTGTTTCTTTTCCACACTTTTTGACTACTATAAATAAAGCTACTATGAAAATTCAAGTTTTTATGTGGATTTATGTTTTCCATTTTGGGGAGTGGAATTGCTAGGTCATTTGGTAGATGTGTTTCACATTTTAAAGAACTGCTTCTCCTACTTTACATTCCTACCACCAATGCATGAGGATTTCAATTTCTCCACATCCTTGTTGATGCTTGTTATGTGTCTTTGTGATCATAGCTATCCTAGTAGTGTGAGGTGGTATCTCCATGTGGCTTTGATTTGTGTTTTCCTAATGGCTAATGATGTTGAACATTTTGTAATGTGCTCATTGGCTATCTGTATATCTTCTTTGGAGAGATGCTTATTTAAATCAATTGATCATTTTTTAAATTGAGTTATTTGCCTTTATATTGTTGAGTTTTAAGAGTTTATTATGTATCCTGGATGTCAGTCCCTTATCAGATATGCGAGTAGCAAATATTTTTTCCCATTCTTTGGATTCTGTTTTCACTTTCTTGATGATATTATTTGTAGCACAAAAGTTTTTAATTTTGATGAAATTCCATTTATCTACTTTTTCTTTTGTTGCTTATACTTTTGGTGTCCATAGGAGATTTATTATGTTTTCCTCTAAGGGTTTTATATTTTGACCTCTTAAAGTTAGGTCTATGGTCCATTCTGAGTTCATTTTTATATATGTTGTTAGGAAGGGGTCAAGCTTTATTTCTTTGCATGTGGAAATCCAGTTATCTCAGCACCACTTGTTGAACAGACATTAGGTTAGATTATCTTGGCACACTTATTCAAAGTCAATTGATCATAAGCAGAAAGGTTGGTTTTGGATTCTCAATTCTGTCTCATTGATCTGTATAGCCATCCTTATACCAGTAAAACACTGTCCTGGTTACTGCAACTGTGTAAAATTTTGAAATCAGAAAGTGTGAGTCCTTCCAATTTGTTGCTCTTCCTTTTCTATATTGACTATTCTGGGCCCCTAGAATTTCCATATGAATTTTAGGGACAGCTTTCCAATTCTTGCAAAAAGTAAAGCTGATGTTTTGACAGAGATCACAATGAATCTATAGATCAATTTAGTGAGAATTAAGACTTTAACAATATTAAGTTTTCCAATCCATGAACATAGGATATCTTTTAATTTATTTTAATCTTTTAAAATTTCTTCATTGATGTATTGTAGTTCCCAGAGTACAAGTTTTGAACTTCTTTTCTTAAATTTATTCTTAAGTATTTTCTCCTTTTTGTATTATTATAAATGAAATTGTTTTCTTGTTTTTATTTTTGGATTGTTCATTGCTTTCATATAGAAATACAGTTGATTTTTGTGTAATGACCTAGTATTCTGCAACATGGCTGAACTTAGTTCTAATGGATTTTTTAGTGAGTTGGGAAGTGATTCCTTCCTTTTCTATTTTGAAAGAGTTTGTGAATGATTGTTTCTTAGTCCATTTTGTGTTGCTATAACAGAATACCACAGATTCGGTAATTTATAAAGAAAATAAATTTAATTCTCACAGTTCTAGAGGCTGAGAAGTCCAATATCAAGGTGTTGGCATCTGATGAGGGACTCCTTGCTACATTACCCCACATTAGAGATGAAAGGGTGAGAGAAAGAGCAAGAGATGAAACTCATGGTCCCAAGACTTTTTGTAATTGGCATTAATTCATTCATGAGGATGAAGCCTTTGTGACCCAAAAACCTCCCATTAGGCCCTACCTCTCAACACTGTTGCATTGGGGATTAAGTTTCCAATACTTTTTTGGGGGGTCACATTCAAATCATAGCAGGTTGCATTAATTCTTCTTTAGATGTTTGGTGTAAGTCATCAGTAAAGTGAATCTGGGCATATGCTTTCTTTGTGGGAAGTTTTAAAATTACTAATGAAATTTCTTCACCTTTTAATAAATCTATCCATATTTTCTATTTCTTCCTGAGTCAGTTTTGGTGATTTATGTTTCTTAGAATTCTCCATTTTGTCTAAGTTCTTTAAGTTGTTGGTATGCATTTATTCATGGTATTTCCTGATGATCCTTTTTATTTTTTAAGGCCAGTTGTCATTTTTTTCTTTCATTCCTGATTTTAGTAATTTTATTCTATCTTTTTTTCTTAGTTTAGCTAAGGATTTGTCAATTTTGTTGATTGTTTTTAATGAATCAACTTAGTATTGTTGATTTTTCTTTATTGTTTTTACATTATGCATTTTTATTTACTTTTAATATTAGTACTCTTTAGTTTAAACCACACATTCAGACCTAGCCACTTCCAACTTCTCCCATGAGACCAAGAGATTATCCTCATCCCGGCTGTCTTCTTGAATCAGTCTCTTCATTCATATCTTATACTCCAAGTCACCCAGGCTGGCATCATTTGAAGAAATGTGCATTGCAATAGCAACAGTGTCCCATTATTGTCAGTATGTTAAATCAATCACACAGTCCATCAGCATTTAAATGAAAGAGAAGGAAGAACTAAGGTAAAAGTAGGGAAGACAGAATCTAAGTTTTGAAAGGACTGTCAGAGCTATATTTCTTATCAATTTTTCTGTGGCTTTTGTTCCATGGCATCCAGTATTGCTTACTCTATCTTGTTCCTTAACTTTAGACTTAGAATCACTAATTTTACTGTTGTTCAGCACTAGGGATGCCAAATACCTGGCATGCATGTCATTGCCTCTCTGTCCCTTGCCAGATATAAATAATAAATTTATCCAATCATTTTTACTAAGCTCAGATGTGGCCTTACAGTTCTTCTCAACACAGGACACCACACAACTACTAACAACTCCTATGACCCAGAACTTGCAGTCCTAGACTTTTATACAACATAAAATCATACATATGTTAACCAAAAACATGTGCTAGAATTTTCAGATCAATACTATTTAAAATACTCCAAACCAGAAAACTACCAAATATATATTCATAAACAGTAGATTTGATAAATAAGTACATCTTTATATAATGGGGTACTATATAAAAATGAGAATGAACACTACATTTACAGGGAATAATATAGATAATGCTTACAAATGTAATGTTGATTAAAAGAAGCCAAACATGAAAGAGTATGTACTGTAGGATTCCATTTTTATATTGCTGAAAAGCAGGAAAAACTAATCAACGCCATTAGAAGTCAAGATAATGGTGATCTTTGGAAAGAAGTTGGAAGGAATCATGAAGATGGTTCCTGGGGATAGGCAGTTCTCTGTTCCTTGATCTGATGTTCAGTATAACCCAGAAGGTATTGAGTTTGCACATACTCTCCAGCCTGTAGTCTTATAACATATGCATTTCTCCATATGCATATCATAGCTCAATAATACATTTTTAGCAGTTTGGTTTACTCATCCCCACAAGGAGGTTGTGAACTCCTCCAGTCTGGGAATCATGCCCCTATTTCATTGAAACTCCCTTGGATTTAGGCCTGAGATAAAACATAACAAGAACATGTTTGGTATGCTTGTTTGTTATTCTTGTCCTACTCTTCAATATGCCAGTCTCTGCTAAAATCTCACTTCCTTGAGTATCCGATTCTATAATTATCCTTTATCTACAGTGTCCAATATTCTGGAAAATTTTGTAATTTATTCCAACCCTGGATTACTCACAGTGTCCGTCACATTCTGGTTCTTATTTCTGATCCCTCAGCTGCCTCCCTCTGCTGCCAGACCTTGAAAACCGTGAGGTTAGCACTATTCCCTGGCAATCTGTATGGGACAAATTGACTTAGATACATGAAAGAAAGAAATTGATTGGCACGAGAGCTTGTGGTATATCTATAAGTCATGCTAATTACATGATGTTCAGCTCTAAATGAAGATATTTCTTAAGAACTCTCGAATGCTACAGATATCGCCATTTTATGAGTGGGAGGGCCACTCTCAGTATCTTTTGGATGGGGGCTTTAATGTCTATGACAGCTGTGGGTTCTCTTGGAGATTGATGTAAGTATACCTGAGTTTAGACCAAACTCTAGGAGGTCCGTTGGAATAGGGAATATAGCCTAAATATGTTGCAATGACAAACAACTTCCCAATCTCACTGACTTATAACAAGCATTTATTTCTTGCTCAAACTATATCCTCGCAGGTCAGCTATGGCTCTACTCCACCTCATCTTCTTTCCAGGACCCAGGATAAAGGAACAATACTTTTTAGGATTAATCCTAGTTTTGTAGCAGAGAGACAAGAGAACATTATGTGATAACTTTTAAATCTTTTGCTCAGAAGTGACACATATCACTTCTGCTCATATTTGACTGGCCAAAGCAAGCAATGTAACCAAGCCTGACACCAACAGAGTGAGAAGATAGCATCCCTTCATGTGGAGGAACATGAGTATTTATAACAATAACAATCTCCCATAAGAGTGAATCTGAAAGGAAGACCAGAATGTGGTCCCTTCCTCCATTAATTTATATACAAGTGGGAACAATAATTCACACTCCATGTTTTTCTACTCACAATTTAAGCTTGATATTAAGCTTTGGTAAGCTTTGGTATTTTTAGCGTAAACACTTAAGGAGGAGGAGAAGAATCAATATTAATTCACAGAAACCAACTCTGCTGCAACTTTCCCCTGACCTTTTCAGTCACCCCTTCCTCATTATCTGCCTTTCATTCTGAGACAGGTGCCTTCCTCACAGCATCTGGTCCATGGAAATAGGGAGTGGAGCCTGGACTGTGTTCAAAGATGTACTTAGATCTAATTATGGAGCTGTCCTTATCCAGCACAGGTATGTGGTTTGAAGATTAAGAATGATAATAGAAGACAGACCCCTGCCGGGATCCTGGACTCCTCCCTGAGGTTAGTGAATGAATGAGACAATTACTATTTTCTGAAAATGTCTAAAGTTTGCTTTGGGAAAAGGTACTGCAATCTTTTGCTAATCCTTGAAAAGCCTTAACAGAAAGGCCACACAAAAGGCCACAACATGCTCCCTACATCAGGGAGTGGCTTTTGCTAACAGGCAAAGCCCTGTGGCCTGCAACAACAGAACTGGTCAGTCCCGTGTCATCTCCCAGGGAGTGCCTATGCAAGGTAGATCACTGACAGATAGCCATCGCTCAGCACACAGAACTTCTGGTGGGTGTGCGTAGATGAACTGAACTACTATTGTCCTAACAGAACAGATCAAACTCTACCCAAAAGCTGCAGACACAGCTGCAGACACAGGTGTCTAGGTTGAAGGGTGCTGAGTGAATCAGTTAGATTTCGTTTCCCCTTTGATTCCAAGCACAGGAAAGCTCTGTCACTGCTGGTCGCTGTTTGTGGAAGGGAAATAGAGGGTGGTGTTGAAGAGGGGGAAAAGGAGGCAATATAGCAAAGCCCACCCTTAAATTCCTCTGAAAATTAGGGTGGTGAATGAAGAGATGAAGAGGAGGGGGGGAAATTACAAAAACAAATGTGTGCCCAAGGTCCATCTGGAAGCCAGATACTCAGTGTGTGGGCAAAAAACTCTCTTCTGTTCCAGGTGCTGTCTCTGGTGGCTGGGTGGCTCAGCCTGCCCCTCCCTCTCACCAAACCACAAGCCAGTCCCCCTCCTTGCAACTCCCTCAAGACACATTGCTTAATGTCTGAAAACACAGTTCTGCGAAAACCAACTAATATCATTATATTTTCCCCCAACTGTAGTCTTATTAGCAGGATTATAGATCATATGATCATAGGTTGTTGGAACTTGAATGGACTTTAGAGAGTAGCAGTAATAGAGATAATAAGCAGATGTGAATTTCAATTCTGACTCCTACTCATGAACTAAGTAAATGAGTTATTTAATTTCTCCAAAACTCAGCTTTTCTAATTTGTAAAATTGTGATGAAAATAATATCACTCTTATCCTATGACCATTCTTTATTCATCTATCTACCCATTCATTTAATAATTATATTTGTATATATGTGTGTGTTTATGTACTTTCATGTATGTGTGTGTGTATATATATATATATTTGGATATAACATTTACCATGTACCAGACACCATGCTAAAAGGTAGGCATTCAGTAGAGAACCAATCAGACGTGGCTCTTGCCTGCATAAAGCCTATAGTCTCTGCGGGGGAGGTCAAACATCAATAATCACACAAATAAATATAATTATTTTCAAGGACTTCTAAGGTAGTATTAGAATGAGATATGAAGGCTTAGTAAGAATTAATGGAATCAAGAGAAAGAAGGTGGCAATGGAGTGAGATATGTGTTTGGTGATGCTGAAGAAAGATGCAATTTGGAGTTTGCTGCTCAGATATTTGGATTAAGTAACCATTTGGTATGGGCCAAACTATAAGCAAGTACATTGAACATGCAGATTTCCCTGAAGCAGGCTGACAAGAAAATGAGAGAATGTAGTTTATAAGAAAGACCATTGCACTTTTTAAGAGAAGAACTACACATTTCTAGTTTAGTTGCAGGGTAAAAAAAAAAGAAAGTCAAGGGAAATGAAAAGATGATTTTAAATCAATCAGAGAAAACAAAATTTATTAGTGCAAAAAAAAAGAATGACTGAGTTTCCAGAAACAAAAGACCAATACGAAAGATATGAACAGAATGAAAATAGTGCTGCCAAATAAGACTAACAAAGAGAAAGAACCCAGATCATGTACAGCCTTGTGGAGCACTTAATGGGTTTTATACTTTATATAAAGTGAAATGGGAAGCCAAAAAAGGGTTTTAAGCAGGGCAGTGAATATTGTTAAATAGATGATGTGTGTAAAATACCACTTTCTTAACAGGTGTTTAACAAAGTTCTATGTGTGCGTGTGTGAAAAAAAATATACACGCAAATAGGCTAACCTCTTCATTTTTATGACGAAGAGTCATAAAACCTATCACATGATTTCAGAATGTCCAAAGAGAATAAGAATATGATAACAAGTCCTAAACAAAACTTTTTGTTTAGTCGCATTGATTTTAAATAAGAAGTCTGCTGGGATTTAAATAACTGATGGTGTTTAAGAAAAGATTATCTATTTACTTTAAGTCTAGGAATATTCCCTTTTGACTAGACTAGGGGTCATGGCATCAGATCCGTGGAGAAAACATAATCCTTGCACAGGACATTGTCATATATGCAGGTTGCCAAATAAAATGTAGATACCCAGTTAAATTTGAATTTTAGATAATCTTTTAGTGTAAGTATGGCCCAAACATTTCATAGAACATACTCACATAAAAGGAATTGTTTGTTGTTATCTGAAATCCAAGTTTATCTAGGCATCATGTATTTTTATCTGCTAAACCTGGCAACTCTATTATTATAAGGAACAATAGTCACATATTCATAATAATACTAGTTGTTGGTTTTCAACTTTTAGAATTGCTTTGTAGGTGAAAAGCCAAATATTTAATGAGTATAGATCAGAATGTAAATTTTAACAAATTTTTTTCAATGTAAAAGAAAAGGCATAGATTATGGGACATGAAAGAGTATAAGGAAAGGTAGAAGAATGATAAGGCACCAATGTCTTTATCTTAAGCAGAGGAGGGTTGAGATATTGCTAAAAGTTGATAGGTATTATGTGGTTCATCTAGTCTAATATTCATTGTTTTTGCCCGAAATAGTTCTAAGAGATGTTATTATCATATCAAACTTAAGACTTAGATGCTTTTTTGCTTCAGAGTGGACTTTTGTTCCATCATCTGTTGTGTCTTTTTTTTTTCCTAAAACTTTCAAAGTCCTTTCTAGACTACCTTAAGAAATGAGGAGCACGCCTAACTTTATTAACTGTTATATAAAGTAGCTCACTAAAAGTCATCATTGTTCAATACAATTGGAAATAATATTATTCTGGTAATCCAAAAAGTTAAAGTTAGAAATCATAAAAAATGATACACACCTTACACATTTTATTTTAATGTAAAACATATGATCATCTATATGCCAATCTTTTGATGTATGTCCAAGGCTTTTTCCTTAAGTATGTGTCCCTGAGTATAAGTTCTGTGTCACCATAAAGCAGCATCTCTCATTTCCATTTATAGTTGGTATAAAATATAGTGAGAATTTAAGGGCACTTTTAAAGTAATCTGGGTGCAGAAGCCGTCTGTGCTTTTATAAAAATTTCTTCCATCTTCCATACTATCTTGCTCACAGCAATTTTTTTATGACTTACTGAAACTTTTCTAAACACTTCATGTAATTTCTTGTAGAAAATAAGGAAAAAAAATCTTTTTGCATTTATAGTCCATTGATTTTAATACTATTTTATCACGTTTTATAATTATTTACATATAAATAATTATATATTACTATATTGTATAAACATAATTTATTATATAAATTATAAAATTTATAAAGCTATATACTTTTTACATATTTATTATTAATAAATAATAAAATATAATATATCTAAAGTATAAATAATAAAATATTTATTATATTAAAATTTAAATAATTATATATTTATTTACTTTATATTATATAATATAAAATATATATAAATTATATAATATAATTTATTATATTCTCAAACCCTGAAAGAAATCTGTTTTCATGAATGTGTAATCTCACTCTCTAGGCTACATCTACCCAGAATGCTCCCAGAGAGGCATAACCACATTAATGAAAAAACATTTCTGTTTAGTTTTTCTTCACAGAATTGCAGTAATCCTTGCCTTATCCAAACTTCTCCCTCCTCAATCAAGAAGTTCCGTGTCTTAAGGCATAAAAATTCCTTTTGTTTCAAGTATTAAATTCAGTTTCATATAGCAGATAACACTCCCAATTTTGCTTATCCATCAATATAAAATTCTCCATTAATTTCTAGAACTGAAGGTTAAATGGAGCCTTATGACTAATTTTCAGTAAAGCCAGATTTTTGTAAGTAACCGTTTTTTTTTGTTGTTGTTGTTTTTTAAGTTTCTTATATGGATTTTCTGTTTTCAAAAGTTCCTTTACAACAAGAAAAGAGATTCATTGTTGGAATGATGGATTTTTCTTTTTGTTAAAAAAGACGGAGTGCTCAGGGTGGGGTCTGGCCATTTCCTGCCCAAAAACACAACTGTAAAGATCAGTCATGTTAAAGGCCTAAACAACCTGACAAGATCACTTTAACCAAAACGGCAAATAAAGGTGATTCCCAACAGGGGGTTTAGGGAAAGGTGGCTGGGTTTAATTCTCCCTCAATGAACAGGCAGTTTCTCCTTCTGGTTAACACTGCCTCAACAGAGGAGCTGTTAGGGCAGCCCAGGACTCTCTTCAGGAGAGCGTGTTTCCTCGGCTAAACTAAATGGGTATCTGGACAGACTTAAAGGGCTCCATGTCTGTTGAAATCTTACCCTTCATTAAAGACCCAGATTAAAAACTACCTCCTTTCTCATTGACCACATCTGAAGTGACTCTCCTTTTCTGAGATCCCATTGTGTTTGTTTCTATTTATTTTAATTCACTTAGATCATACTTTCTTTTTTAAAGCAACCTATCTAAGCACCACATGTATTCACCAGCAAATTGGTATTAACTGATCAACACCTAAGTGGACATATAGGAATAACATTTATCGGGTGTCAGGCGGGTGGGGGGGAGGGGATGGGTATATACATACATAAAGAATGCGATGTGCACCAACTGGGGGATAGACACGCTTGAGGCTCTGACTCGAGGAGGGAGTGGGGGGCAAGGGCAATATACGTAACCTTAACATTTGTACCCCCACAGTATGCTGGAAAAAAAAAGAAAAAAAAGAAAAAAACAAATGTTAAAATAAATAAATAAAAAGTAAAAAAAAAGACTGAAGAATTAAAATAAAGTGAAGTCAGGCACTGAAAAAAAAAAAATAAAGCAACCTATCAGGTGGCCTTTCCTGCCAGGAATTATACATAAAACTGCCCACAATGCCTAATAATATAAAGGCTCTGAGGGCCTATTTCTTCAGGTCTTTTGCTGGATGGGAATGACCCCTAAATATTCTAGTTCTGGAGAAGGAGCATTTGATGCTCTCAACCATGTTACTGCTCTGGCCCAATTCACAGCTAAATCACTTAACCACGCAAAAAGCACGGTGTACCTCTTAAGCCAAGAAACGACCCAAATCAGAAAAATGGCTTTACAAAAATAGAGTGGCCCTGGATATCCTCACTGTAGCACAGGATGGGACCTGTCCCTTAGTAGGAACCACCTGCTGCACATATATTCCAGATAAAGAAGATAATGTTACTGATGCTTTAAATCATTTACATGCCCAGATCAATAACACAGAAAAACTATGAGTCTTTGATTCTTTTTCTAAATGGTTACATTCTTTGCCTATGCATTGGAGCTATGTTTTATTAATTGGCATAATTATTGTGTTTAGTACTTGCTTTTGTTATTGTTAGATATATTGTGCATAGAGGTTATATGCATAAATTACTGCCATGAGATACAAGTCAATGTAGGAACCAGAGATGTTATGTTCCCTCATTTCCAACTCAGAGATCAATGCAGAAGATGGGTGGAAAGATTGTAAGTGCTGAGGAGCGGGATGGATTGAGGGAAATACACAGGTTCCCCACTGTGTAACAGAAACACTGTGCTAGCTTAGAGTGCTCAGCAAAATTGTTACAAAGTGCATTAAGTAAATACCAAGATAATTTCTGGGCCTGGGAAAAGTGCCCAGCACTTTCTTGCCTTGAAGTGGCCTGCTCAGACAGGCCCTGACTGCTTTAAAACTGTTTTGGCTGTCCTGTAGTGGCCTTTAACTAATTGTAATACTAAAATCTCTGCCTAAAGGAAAATTGTAATATCATTAACATGATATGCATCGTATGATGGTGCATGATGATGGTACTGCACATGTGTGATTTGTTTCACCTGTGAACAAGCAATGACATAACGTAAAAGCTTTGTGTCTCTCATTGGGAAGGGATTTACGGCAACATAATGGGCGGGCAGATGTGGATCTTGCATGCAAGAAAGCTCCTGGGGCAGACATTCCTGTGTTGTCCAGGAGTAGGTGCTCTTGTAAGTAACCTCTAATAAGCTCAACTAACTCATCAAGCTTCACTTGTCTGAGTCATTCTTTGGTCTTTTGGCTTCCAGACTGGGGGACAGTTTTTCTATACTGTCCTGGGATTGTCCCAAAACACCACTAGATATTAAACAGTTTGAGAAAACGATCCTGCCTTATTTGTTATTGTACCTCCAAGGAACAGTAGTAGAAACAAGGGATATAGGGATAAGACAAACATGACTTAGTTCTTGATATTACAGTATAACGGGGGAGACTAATCTGTAAATAACTGTTTGCAAAGCAATTTGCTAATGATTCTGTTAGAAGTGGATAGAAGGCAATGTGGAGACAAAGAGGAGGGAAGAATGGATTTTGTCTGCAGATTTAGTAGAGCATTCAACAATAATATTATGTACACACACACACAGACACACACACACACATTCCTCAGCTAAGAAAACGGCATGAACCTCCAGTGCTAGGACCACATATAAACTTGGGGTCTGTGGTTGACACATTTTGAGTTGTGTGCAGAGCCATGCTCTATTATTCTCTGAAAAGTACTTCTAGTTTCCACTTCAGGCCATATTTATAACTCTCTGACCTTATCACCTCACCAGAGATAATTAGCCCATGGGTAGAGTTTGCTACAAGCTGGGCCAATCCAACTGCATTGGATCCATCATACCTACGAAGAGTTCTACACTACTTGGGACATAGCTAGGTTGTATGCCACCCCTTTGAAGCCTTTTCATGTTAGAAATCGGCAAAGGGTCTTTAAACCTGTACTGAGCAAAAATCATATCTTGGTAATAAGCTTTTAAAAATAAATCAGTGGGATCAATATCAGAATTTATTGACAAATCTTTATTGAATGCCTGTTGTATGTTAGTGGCTGTTAAGCAGTCAATAAAGGATAAACAAGATGTACGGCAGTTCCTTTCATCAGGGACAGGTGTACAAAGAAATAACTAGAATACACGGGTAGATACTAAAGCAAGGGTGTGTAGCAGGTGATAGGAGTAGAGAGAGGGCCTAGCTCTGCCTAGATCGTGACCCTCTGCCTTTAGGCTACTCTGAGAATCACTGGCCTCCCCAACACTGTTGCAAACTGGAAAGCATTTTTAAATAAAGACTTTAATGTTTTTTCCCTTCATCAAAGTGTAGTAAAAAAAAAAAAATCTGCTTAATGAAAATGCAGATTAAATTCCACAGTCAAGTTTATTGTAACCTCTCTTTATGGGTTTATTTTTCTTCGTCGTCGTTTTGGGTTACTGAGCAGAAGCAGAATAACTCTGACCTGTTTCTCAGTCTGGAATCCATGTCCTTGTGGGCTGCCAGACCTCAGGGAGTGATCTCCAACGTGAAAGATCTTGAAGGGGATGGCATCACCCATCGAGAGATCTCAAACTGGAAAACTCAGAGATTCTAGGGAACTCTTTTTGGTCTCTGTCCCTCCATTTGCTCTGTTTTACTGGAATATGAGCCTCACTGAGGCAGCCTGGCTATGTGTTAGCAGCTAACAGGGGCAAAAGCTGGCACTGAAAGGAACTACTTCCAGAGAGGCGATCCTGTTTCCACCATTACCACTTTCCTAGGACTTATTCAGCACCCTGGCTCCAAGAAGATTTATGAGCTGCTTAAAACATTCATGTTTGCTTACTGCTGAGCACTGGAAATTTAAGGGCGAGAACTGGATTGTTAGCAGTCTGGGAGCCCTCTGTTCCAGGCCCATGGGCTCTGGACATCTCCTTAGATTTTGCTCTTGATGCCTCCCCTCACAGCTGCCCCTGAGGCACACGCCATGCAGTTTCTTCTGGGCTTCATTTGTATTTGCCAAAATTCAATGTGCAACAGACTGGGAGAGCCAGAAAATAGCTGTGTAACGTATATTAAAACTCACATTTGTGAAGTAGTTTATAGTTTACAAGGTATTTTCACATACATTAGCACCTGGCTCATTTATTCATTTATCCAATCATACATCCATGTACCTTATGTGTGCTAGGAACTGGGTCTAGTCCTTGTATTTTACAAATAGGGAATATTGCTTAATTTCTGTAGACTTGTGTTTAATTCTGTAAAATCTGTAGATTTGACATTTTTGAAACACCTAGGCTGTGAAAAGTTTTATGAGCAATGTGTGTAGGAAATATCAAAATTAATAAGTTGAGAGAAAGATAATGAAGATATTAAGATCTAGTGAAAGGAACAGATTTGTACACAAACAATGCAAGGAAATAAAATGGAGTAGGGAGAGAGAATAGGACTAAAGGAATTCCACCTCCTAGATTCCAAACTGGACCACAGCCTGATGTTGTGGGACCTCTTTTTTAATACTAATTAGGAAGCATAGTCACCATTAATTCTACCCAACCTTAGTGAGAAGAGGCTGTGCAAAAGAACCTCTTTTAATATCAAAGTGTTGCAGCAGAAGAGTGGTTTTAACAACCAGACTCCATGGCATCCTTAGTTTTTTGCTTTGCTGCTGCTACACACTAGAGAAGCTTTGCTTTTCCTTTTTTCAGATTGAACTTCAGCAGTAAGCTTTAATTTGAATAAAAGATTCTAAGGTTAACAGAGAGAGAGAGAAAGGTAGAGAGAGAATATACAGGGGGAAAAAACCCTCTTGTCTAGTTAGTCTCTAACATTTGGTAACTGTGGTTAAGGTAGTAGAATTAAAGAAAAGTTATTATCACTGCTAATTCATTCTTGGAATATTTGCATTTTAATAAGAAAAAAATTACATAAACAGAAAGTTTGTAATAAAATTCCAGCTATTACACTAGATGAGGCGCAAGGAAAGAAGTGGCTGAAAGCTTCAAATCCTCCTCATCAAAACACCCAATCCTGCTGCCTACATTTATTTAATCCTAGTCCAATTTTATATACTTAACGGGTTTTAATGTTATCAAGATAAGCCTCGTCGTAGCCCAGAATAAAGTAATGTTTAACTCTTACTTTTCAAAGTTCCTTAAGTTACCTACTCTGTTTAATGCTTTCAGAAGTTTTAGAAAGCACACATGCCTGCCTCTAGCCACTCATGAAGGATCAAGTTTCTGCATCCGGGAACCCCACAATCTAAGGCTCATGGGAAGGCAAGGCGTTCTCAGGAGGGCTGCCCACAGCTGTTGGCCTTTGTCACTGTGGGCCGCAGTGGTGCTCTAAGCAACGTGCCAGAGGGCTGCCTTCTGTCAGAAACCATAACTGGGAAATCCTGCATGTATGCAGCTCCAGTCTTTTAAAGGATATCGGGATGTGTGAATGGGGAGCTTTCCCAGATATGTTCAGTGTATGCATAATTCATCAGTGGGGACTTCAAGATCTCTTGGGGTTTATGAGCATGGACCCTCACTTGCAGAGCAACTAGTCTCCCAAGCTCAGAGACTGCAGGCTGGATACCTGACTCTTCTAGACAGTACCTAGAATGGCCACCACCACTAAAAACAAATATAAATCATGTACACATGCAAGCACAGCATTCCTGTTCCTCTAACAGAAATTCAAATCTAGGCCAATGAAGAAGGTGCCCCAAAGATGTTTTGTTCCCCTTATTCAAGAAAAACATTTGCTCTCTGGCCCCAAGTTCCCTAGAGTTTGTTTAGTCTCATTTTCTTGTTCTACATTCTTTTCCTGGAGGAACATGTATAGTTTTTGGCTTCAGCTACCTTCCAAAACTGTGACAACCAATAGATATTTTCATCTGTATGCTCTGCAATTATGCAAATTCGAATGCTCAACACAAAGTTATTATCTATCCCCTTCATAATCCACACTGCTTCTACTCTCATTTAGAAGCCAAACATTAATCCCCATCTCAGCCCATCTACTCAGGCACTTAAGACTTGTGGAATCTACCTCAGAAATGTCTCTGACATCTCCCTTTTATGTTAGTCATTAATTTGTATTGAGCACCAAAAGGCTTGGATAAGACCTGGTCCTTTTTACTAATAGTTATGGGCATACTGGTGTGTGAGACAAATGAATAGCCTCCAGTGCGAGATAGTTTAATAGAACTATGAACAGGCTGCTCTGTGAGGGGCCATCTGTTTGTCTGTTTTTCTGGTAGCAATCTTAGAATATAGTGGATGCTCAATGAAGCAAACTGACCGGAAGTGCTGATGCATGCTCTCAGTCTGGAAGGAGGAATTCATCCAGTAGACAACTGAAGGGGTGCCATCTAGGCCAAAGAAACGGCATATGCAAACATAAAGAATCAGGGGAGACAGTGTGGAATTCATGAGAAGGAGAAAGATAACTAATATAATTGGAGAGTAAGTAGTTAGAAATGGGACTGGAGAAGTAGGCAGGGTCTTGGGTTTCTTGTTGACAAGCTTGGATTTTAAGGCAAGGGGATAGCATATGATAATTTTAAGTATGGAACAGGACTGACCCATTTAGTCTTGACAGGGGAGATTAGTCTCGGATGGCAAAGAGGCATGTATTTCAGGAGAATGTATGAGGTAGATCCATGTAGACACTGGTCATAAATAAGATGGGAGTGGTGAGGGGTGGCAAGGAAGGAGAGCTGCAGGAGTTTGGAGGATACTCTTGAGTTTCTGACTTGGGAATATAAGTAAGTGGGTAATTGCCTTAGTACAACATGCCCTTCTCTCTCTCTCTGGTATCATGGCAATAATCTTTTAATTGCGTTATCTGCTTTGGTCTCTCCATCTTTCTCACTGAAGAGTTATTCCTAAACTAAAATCTGATCATAGGACCCTCCTGTATAAAGCCTTGTATTGACTCTCATTGTGTGCGGGACTAACAAGCCCAAACTCCTTAGCTATTGTCTTCTAGCCACCGTTTTAGTCCCAGCCTTTGCCACCACCGCTGAAACCCTCACCCCATAACTCTGGCCACACTAATCTGCTCAGTGTGTCCCAGGCGTAGTCCGTGTTTTTTTCACCTGTGCCTGTATACATGCTGTTTGCTCTGCTTAGAACGTTCTTCTTTCCTGGTAATAGCTGTTGATACTCTAAGACTCATTTCAAATCCCACTTATTCTGTTAAGAGCTTCCCACCTTCCCCAGGCCTCATACCTGACACCCTTTCTCTGTTCTCTATTCTGGGTTTTTGCAACTCTGTTAAAATAAACTTCACATGATACTGAATTACAGTTGACCCTTGAACAAAGGGTTTGAATTGTGCAGGTCCACCTACACTCAGACTTTCTTCTGCCCCAGCCACCACCGAGACAGCAAGACCAACCCCTCCTCTTCCTCCTCCTCAGCCTACTCAATCTGAAGACAGTGAGGATGGAGACCTTTATGATGATCCACTTTCACTTAAGGAATAGTAAATATATTTTCTTTTCCATATGATTTTCTTAATAACATTTTCTTTATTCTAGCTTACTTTATTATAAGAATATAGTATATATTATAATACACATAACATACAAATGTGTTAGTTGACTGTTTATGTTATTGGTAAGGCTTCCAGTCAACAGTAGGCCATTAGGCAAAACAAACAAACAAAAAAACCAGAAAGCTATTAGTAGTTAAATTTTGGGGAAGTCAAAAATTATACATGGATTTTCAAATGGGGGGATCAGTGTTCCTCACCCCCATGTTGTTCATGGGTCAATTCTATTTTATTATTGTATTTGGATCTCTCTCCTCCACTATCCTCTGAAGTTTGAAGCTATTATTCTCATCATGGCTTATAGAATGTGCTTCATAACATGTTTTTTGTTGTTGTTGTTGTTGTGGTTGTTGAATATAAGAGCTGTCCCCTTAGAATTTCCTTTCTGTGATTGTGCACCATCACCACTGAAAAGAGAGGAGAGGAGAAAGGAGAAGTAGCAACAGCAGAAGAAAGAAAAAAAGGAAGATTTTATCTTGGATAAACATCACTTTGGATAACAGGTAGCAAGCTTGACAGTTTAGAAAGGATTTTTACCATTCGAAATTGAACAGAATTTCCTTATGAAAACATAAATGTTACAAACAGGAATCCCTGTAGCATGTCTGGAGTGATCAGAGAGTTGACGTGTAAAGAGACTTCTTGTTCTTTGGGCTTATGAGAAGATGGATTTTGAATCAAAAGAGTGTCTCTTGCTCAGTACTTCAGTTTGAAAAGGTTACTAGTTTAAAGGCTTTGGGGTGTGTGTGTGTGTGTGTGTGTGTATGAGAGAGAGAAAGAGAGAGAGGGAGGAGGAGAGAGAAGTGTGAATGAGCATGTGATTTTTCTACTTTTTACAAATTTGTTTGTGAGTGCATTTGCAAATCTCTTTGCATGTGTTTGACTGCATATTGTTTCCATGTGTTCATGTGGGTGTGTTTGTTTATGAGAGAGTGAATTATATAAAAATGTGTGGTTTTCCTGTGTGCAAGTATTTCAATAGAGTAATATGTATATGTGCATGTAGGTAGTATACCAGTGTACAGGGTGTATCTGTGGGATATTGTGAATTTTGAAAGCATATGGGTGTCTATCATTACATTAAACTTCAACATATATTAATTCTCTCAATAAGAATTTCCAGATGAACAACTATTTAGTAACAGATATTAAACCCACGCAGTAATACTTACATACATCTTTAGTTTTGTCTTCCAAAATCATAAATTTTGCAGAAAATTATTATACTCAAAAGTTGTAGAAGCTGAAGAAGATGCAAAAGAAGATGGTTTTTCCATTGCTTCTTGATTCTTCGGGTGAGGTTTAAACAGGGTGGTCTGTAGGAACCAATGACTGTTTTCCTAGACCTGCATCAGTGACTCCCATTCATCTCTTTGCTCACTTTTTCACTTTTCAAATAAAGCAGTGCCAGAAAAGAAGGGCTGTGGCCAGTGGCCATTCAGGACAAGAGGCGTGTATGAGTCCACACCAATGCCTACAAGAAAGAGCGTGGCGGTGTGGTGTGAAGAGTGGGCTTTGGATTTGTTTGGAACTGGCTCTGGAACACGGCTCTGTCTCTTGCCAGCTGTGTGACTTTGAGCATGTTACACCACCTCTTCACAGTTTGGTTTCCTTGTCACTTCTATGAGGTTAATAATGCCTACCTTGCATTTAAGGGTGGTTGTGAGAATTAAGTAAACCTAATGTAAGTAAAATGCCTTGTATGGAGTCTAGTAAAGAGGTAGGAGCTTAGCAAATATTGATGTCCTTATCAGAAAGAATAATCAACATGTAAAATAATAGTGTCTGCTTTTCATATGTCTGCAGTCTGCTATGTAAGAAGATAAGTGTGATGTGTCTGATCTAGACTGGCTGGGAGATGACTGAGAAATGCATTGAGCCAGTTGGCTGAGAGTAATACTTTCAACGGACTCTATCCCTGTGAAAGAGAAAGTGTGGAGAGGTACTTTAGTCAGACTGTGCCCACTTTCCCACAGCTTCCCAGAGCCCAGCCCTCTGCCTCTGTCCCCAGAGCTTAGCCAAATCAGGAGTCAGAGCAGAGTGTGTGCCCCTCCCCCTCTCAGTACCCACCTAAAGGCAAAGGGATTTGAGCAGGAACATTGCGCTGGGAACAGGCTGCCCATGAGTCTTATAAGAGAGTAGTAGGTTTTATAAGTAGGGAGAAACCAAAGAAAACTGTCCTAAGACATAAACAGGAGTGTGCTGCCTGAGTATGGGATTCAATGTCTTGTTCCTAAACCGGGGCTGTGCTTACTCCCCACAGTTATCTCCAAAGTGAAGGCAGTGTGAACTCTGAATGGCAATTAAGGCCACCATCATATTGAATCGATTGTCCCATTAATTAATTTGAGAAAATGAAGGCAATTTCTGTTATAATTCATGTGTAGTTAGGGGGGAAATGCAATCCATATGGTTCTTATTCAATTACACTTATATTATCAAATAGATTGTTTTTGTAAAGCTATATCATGGCCAAGAAATTCAATGAACCTTTTTAACAAGCCTTTTAAGCCTTATTTCTTAAAAACAGAAAGTCATATTTGACTTTGAGGAAGCCAGTTCTCTTTGGACAAGTTTTAGAAGTGGCTAGGATTTAGACACCTGCAAATCCTAGATTGGCTTCAGTCAAATCCTACATTGGTTTCCATCATGTGGTAACCAGTTCCTTGAACTTCTGAGCAAACTATCTCAAACCAGGAAAGTGGCCATATTGCTCAACAATTTGCTGTTTGCAAAATAGCCTCCTCTTGTTTATAATATGTTTGAAAACAGCTCTGATCCGTTCTTGCTGCTGCATCCTACCGTGTGGTCTTGGACATACCCCTTACAGGAATTCATTTTAAATTCACCAATCACTTGAATTATGGCAGTCTCAGGTTTTCAGTGCTCTGTTCTCTAACATGTTTTTCCAGTTTGAAAATACAGTGGTCCTGTGATTCTATAATCTGCACACAATTAAAAAACACTAAACACTACCCCTAAGGCTATTGTAAGTCTAGGTGAAAATTCTGTACTGGAACTTACTAGTTATTCTGTACTAGTACTTAACTACCTACTTGACCTTGGGAAAAATATTAAAAGTCCAGGCCTCAACTTTATCGTTTGTAATTATTTGCAATAATACATGTTACTATAGTATTTAGTTCTAAGTGATCACTCCTATAAGTATCCCTACAAAGTATCCCTACAAGTATCTTTATTCCTTCGTTTTTCCTTCCCTCTTCTTTTCACTTCCCTCCCCTTTTTCCTTCCTCTTGTTCTTCCCTTGTATTTTTGCCTTTTTCTAACATGGTGAAGGTTTTTATTGGCTCACGTAATTCCTTTGTGAAAGACTCACCTGTGTGATTTCATCTCCTGTCATTGCTGAGTGGCTGGAGGAGGGAACAGGCACTTCTGACTGATGTTCTCCATGTTGCCTCACCAGGATCCCCAAATGGATGTTCCTGAGTTGATGCTATGGTCGTCCTGGCAACAATGCTTTTGACAGCTATTTACGCTTATAGACAGCTAGATTCTGTAAAAGGGTTCACCTTTTTACCCCCTAGTGGTTCACCTTGTAGGTTCAAAGTTGTCAAGTTACCTTAAATATAAAACATGGATTCATGGTACAGGTTAAATTCTGTACTTAATTTTCTTTAGCTACTTTTATATTTTGGGGGGAAGAAGTCATGCAGAACCCCTTATATATTTCTAAATATAACACCACTAATAAAATTTAAATCCCAAGAAAATCAGGAAATTCAGAGTCAGAAATGAGAGCAGTGAAGCAAGACTTACTCTTCTTTCTTGGATACTCTACAAGTCATTTTGAGACTTTATCTAGGCTATAAAATTTAGAGTTGCTGATGCCTAAATCATTTAAAGAGATGTTGTTCCTTACAAGATGTGAGTCTAGACGTTGTTCATTGGCTAAATTTGTTAAAATGTCTTTGTGCCCTTTAGCAGTTCTTGTACCTATAGACCATAAAACACACTTCAGTGGCACTTTCCGAGGAGCCTGGTAGCATGTCTAGTTTAGAATTCAGCATTTTAGACTCTTCATGTAGGCCTGTCTCTTTACAGCGATGGTTCTCAAATTTCAATGTACATTTAAATATCCTGGGGATCTTGGTACAATACAGATCTGATTCAGTAGGTCTAGGGTGAAGCCTGAATTTCTGCATTTCTAACAGGTTCCCAGGTGAGGCGGAGACTGCTGTCCCATAGATCGCACTTTAAGTAACAAGGTCTTAACTGAGCACTTTGATCAACTTGAATCCCAAACCACTGCATGACAAATATGACCTTGAACTCTTATGACACCATGGGCCTTAGTAGCTCTCTCTATAGGGTAGAGAGGTCAGGGCCTATGGCCTTCCTTGTTTTAGGAGAATTTGTTGAGATGCTATACGATCATTAGCTGCCCAAGGAACCCTTCTCTTTGAACTTACATATATTTCTCCCTGGCCTTTGTTAATGTAAGTTAAGGAGAGAGAGAGCAGACAGAATGTTTATGTAGACTTGGGCTTGGGAAAAGGCCGTAGCTGCCCAAATGTTGCTGCCTCCTTCTCTACGAAATTTCTGCTGAGCCAACAGGATGGTGCAACTGAGGGCCCCTTGGCTTATTCAAGGGGGATGAGGTCAGAGCTTGTAATATATACTAGGTCACCAACTTAACCCAATGGTGCTTATATACGAATCCTATTTAGATTGTGTTTTTATTCAAGAAATTTTAGTAGGAAGTGAGGAAAATAATACGGAAGGAGATATAGCACTTTAGTTTACAAACTAAGTGACCTTGGTCAAAGAACTTTACATCTCTTTGTTTCAGTATTTTTATCTGTAAAATGGATAATAACAATTTGCAGGGTCATTGTGAGAACTAGATATAACTTTAAAATGCCTGCCAGAATAAATGATAGGTATTATATTACTATTGGGTTTAATTATATTTGTCATTAAACACACTCTGCTATAATTGTTTAAGGCAGCTGTGGACAGTGAATAAAACTGTTTTGTTACTTAGAATAATTCACTGTATAAATCTGGCCAGAATAAAAGTAATTAGTGAATTCTGGTATTGAGACTTAAATGGTTTATTGTATCGACATTCTCAATACAATTACATTTAAGCTTATTCAGTATATTAACTGGGGCTTTTAGAAGGAACTTTCTGACTTGGGCAGTGGAAAGGCAATATATGTAACCTAAACGTTTGTACCCTGTAATGTTCTGAAATAATAAAAAATAAAACATATTGTTTAAATTAAAAAAATAGTTGGTATAATTGTGAGTTTTATAATCGGTGAATATGCTTCTAACATACTACCAGATAAAACTGGGTAACAGCTATCTGATTTGCACTTCACCCCATTTCCAATGTATGCCTTAAAGTAGAGAATAAGCAAAAATCTGAGGCAGTTGACCTAATGCTTTCTAATAATGAAAGAAAGTGTTGCACAAATATGCTAAGTCTCTACCCTATTCATTGTGCCTTATTTAGTTTCTCCAAAAGACGCCTGGGGAAAAGGGACATCCTGGTGCCTTCCTTAGCCATCCTAACAAGGTCATATGACAAAGATTTCAACTTTGTCCATTGAGCTATGTATTTGCTTTGCTTTACTGGCTCTCTCATAACTTTCTTCTCTTTCTTCCTTGTCTGATGTAGGAAAGGGCTAAATGCTCCCTCATTGATCCATGCCTGTGTGAAGGACCCTGGGTTCACTTAAGAGAGTAAGAGTCAGTAGACAAAGTGAGTTGAGTGGGCATTAAATCACTTAGTACCTTGCAGAAGCAGATGCACTACAGGACTGGCCTGGGGTAGGGTCCATACGCTCATGCCGGGTCCTCATGCTGTATCCACAAGACAACTCAATCCCCTATGCCCTGTATGAATGACAGTTGTAATCAGGCTTCCAGCCTCCTCCCCTTCTTTGTCCAGTGTTTTTACAAGTACAGTGTTGTTTCTGAGAAATAAAGCATGCTGTTCCATGCCCTGTGCTTATCCAACCGTCTTTCATAGCCTTCTAGGTTTTCTTCAATTTTTTCCAAGGACAGTTTTATTTAGGGAGTCCTCTTATTCAGTTCAACAAAATGAAGAAGGAGAATGGCTATAAAAATGACTTTTTGCTTTTTTATTTTAGAAGTTATCAAATCACTCAAACCACAACATGAAGTTTCATTAGGCTCTTTAGTCATCCCAGCTTGTCTGTGTACGCACCTTTGTACACAAACAAGTTCATTTGTGCAAAAGTATATAAATGGTTTCTCTACTTGTTTATACTCTATTTAATTGAGACAGCAACAGTGAGAATGCATGTGATATATGCTTGTAAATGGCTTGGTGTACACACTTGCATGCAGTGTATGTATTTGTGTATCAACTTAGTACATGTTGCTGATTGGAGAATTCATAAACGATGGAATCTCAGAGTTGGGGAAACCCTCAAAGACAATCTTTTAAAATGATTCATCTAATGCTTGAACCCTCTATACAACTTCTTCATCCTAGGCTCTGTCAGCCAAGGCTTGAATGCCTCCATTGTCAGGAAACTTTTTACCTTTCTAAGCTGTCTGTTGCATCATTGATTACATTTCTTCATGTGAATTATGTGTTGCACTTGTAGCTGTTATTTCATAGCACCTGTACTTGTGGCGGGGGCCTATCTGTAACATGCATAGTTAATAGCAAGTCAGAGTTCTGCCTCTGAAAGTGTGTACATTGGGCAGTCACCCATGCCCTTGCAGAGAGCCCTTTTCAGGGGGTGTATGCCCAAATGTGGAGTGGCGGCTCTGAAGGCTACCAGTGCCTATGGATTTCTCTCAGCTCCTTGGGAGACTCTCTTAACTGTACACCTGTAGCACTTTATCAACACGCTTCAAGAGCTTCCGGGCAGAAGTCCAGCCAGTCTCTTGAAACCTCTAGCTGGGCCTTCGGGTGAACCCACACTCACAGACGGGCTGGCTGCCAAACATTAACTAAAATACTCACACTTGTTTTTGACAACAGTCCCCCGGTTAAATTTCACCAATTGCTATTTTGGGTAGGGAGCTATGACAGAAATGTCTCCAGATTCCAGGTGACTATAATGCCTCTGCAAAGCCACGTTTCAGCATGTTCCATTTGCTGTGCTTTCAAGAACTCAGCTGTGTTGGTGCCTTTACAAGATTCATCCCCAAAAGGCAAGTGGGGAAGCCTGGAAAGGGGATTCTGAGGAGCCCCTGGGACAGGCCACTCCAAGAGTCCCCCTGCTTCAGTTGACTCATTCTTTGATATGTGGAAGCAACAGCAAGGGGAGGCTTCCAAGTGCCTGTCTGTGATGATGGATGAGTTTGGCCCTGCAGCCTGGGGAACAGATAGGAGTCAGCAGAACACAGATGTTGCAAGGCAGCCAAATTAATCTCTAATGGGAATGTACAAGTTGGGCACTTATTAGAATATCTAATAGCCTAGCCTCATTACAGAGCAAGAGCTAAACTTACAGAATGGACCCTGACCCAAAATCTTCCAGGTCTTGCTAAAGTTGAGACAGCAATGGATTCATGTATATGAGGCTTTATTAAAAATCTTTCAGCCATTTCACAGCCAAGAAAAGCATGGTTTGAAATGCACACTTTCTGCAGTCCTTATTCTGGGAAGTTGAAGCTCAGAGTGGGAGACATTTGAGCTTTATCTAATCAGACTGAATCAGGTACATATTTGTATAGTACAGAACAAAGCAATAATCTGATCCTATGGGAGTCCTTGGGTGAGAAATACCCTCCTCTGTAGATATATCTCCAGAGAAAATATATTTCATTGGTCAGGGAACTGAATCTATTTTTTTTTCCATTAGGAAAGACTATATGATAACTGACCTAAATTCAAGTAGCTACTTATCTGTGTAGAAATGTGTGGAACAAATTGCTAGTATGAGAGACAAACACATCTTGGGTAGCTTTTATTCACTCAAATTAGAAAGGAGGTGGTATCTTGACCTCCTTTCTAGAATTTTTGTCTAGAATTATGAAACTTTCAGGGAGTTTATGTCTGATTCCAAGGGTACCATGGAGAAGTGCAGAGTCTAGTGAATCAAGCCCACCTTTCAGTAGAATTTCTGAATGAAGAAGAAAAGAAAATTGAGGAAAGAAATCATGACCATAAATGGGATCAGAAAAATATCTATACAATTTTATAACAGTATGTATAAAATGACTACACCAGATACTTGGCAAGTCCAACAGAAATGAAGGTTGTACATCTGATACAAGGGTATATAACCTTATGAAAGGCACTAATCATGCATTAGGCACTAATCATGCAAAGGCACTGATTAGGCACTGAAGACCCCTAGTGGGTCTTCAGTAATCATATGCGAGCCATTCAGAAACAAGAGGCATTGTGTATAATACCAAATGCATGAGACTGTAGAAAGACAGGCCTGGTTTGGAACTTCAGATGTTTTTTTTTTTTTTTTTTATAAAATAAAGATAATAATACCTATCTTGCAAGGCCATTGGGAGGATTTCCAATCTAATTTTTGTAGTACTGGACAAGAGTAAGCTTTTCTTGTCAAGTATAATGATGGTGATAATACTAATGGTTGCTAATCTAGCTTGTTATTATGGGGAAAAGTTTAGATTTGAGGAACTTGCTGAGAGAGCATAAGGGCCAATGTGGTAATCTAAACGTTCATGCCTCTCCCGAAAGAAATAGGAAATGGAAGTGCCATCCATACTAGGAAATCTGGTAAGGAATTTGTCCCATGTGTTCTGGAAATGAGCTATCTCTGTCTGATGCACCCATTTCTTGGACTTCCACAAATACAATTAAATCAGCACTCTAGAGAAGAAAAATAAAAAGAAAAAAAGAATTGACAACACGCAAAGATTTTAAATATCTATTATAAATATGCTTATATATTTAAATAAAAAACTTGATCATAAACAGGAAACAAATAGGAATCTCAGTAGGGAAAAGAGGACTAAAAAGAGGTATAAAATTGAAATATTAGAATGAAAAATATGTGAAATGAAAAAAATTGATAAATTGGCTTTCCATCAGATTAGATACTAAAAGAAGAAAATATTCCTGAATTTGAAAGCTTTACAATAGAAAGTAGGTAAACCAAAACATATGGAAAAAGAAAAGGTTGACAAAAAATGAACAGCAAATAGAGCTGTAGTGACTTGTGGACAAAATGAGACAGTTTAACATATCTGTAATTAGAGAAACAGAAGAAGATAAAAGAGAATATTATCACAGGAAAAAGTATTTAAAAATGGTAACAGTAGAATATTTTCAAAATTTGTGGAAAATATAAACCCGTAGATCAAAGGGGCACAATGAACCCCAAGCAATATAAACAGACAGATAAAAGCACATGATATAATTGCTGAAAACAAATGATAGAGAGAAAATCCTAAAAGCAACCAGAGAAAAAGGCACATATAATGGAAGAACAATAAGACTTATTAATACCTCCTCATTAGAAATGACAGAAGCCAGAATATGATGATATCAGATCTTTAAATTGCTGGAGATAGGAGTCAACCCAGAATTTAAATTCTAGTGAAAATATTCCTTCTCTGCTTTGTCAAAGATCAGTTGGCTGTATGTGGACAGTTTTATATCTGGGTTTTCTGTTCTGTTCCATTGGTCTATTTCTCTAGTTTTGTTTCAATACCATACTATTTTGGTTAATATAGCCTTGTAGTATAGTTTGAAGTCTGGTAATGTGATACCTTCAGATTTGTTCTTTCTGCTTAAGATTTCTTTGGCTATTTGGCCTCTTTTCTGGTTTCAAACAAAGCATAGAATTATTTTTTCTAGATCTGTGAAATATAACATTGGTATTCTGATGGTGATTGCATTGAATCTGCAAATCACTTTGGGTAGTATAGACATTTTAGCAATGTTGATTCTACCAATCCATGAGCATGATATATTTTTCCATTTGCTTGTGTCATCAGCAATTTCCTTCCTCAGTATTTCATAGTTCTCTTTGTAGAGATCTTTTACCTCCTTGGTCAAGTATATTCCTAGGTATTTTATTTTCTCTGTAGCTATTGTGAATGGCATTGAGTCTATCAGCTTGACTGTTATTGGTATATAGAAATGCTACTGATTTATGTACCTTGATTTTGTAATGTGAGATTTTGCTGAATTTATTTATTGATTCTAGGAGTCTCTTGGTGGAGTCTTTGGGGTTTTCTAGATATAAGATCATGTTGTCAGCGAAGAGTGATAGTTTGACCTCCTCTTTCCCAGTTTAAATACCACCTTACTTTCTGGCACAGTAAGATGTCCCAAGCTCATTTTTCACTTCTCCAAGCCTGAAATGAGCTTTCTCCAAGAATCTCTGGTTCCTCTGTAGTATATAAAAGTATTTAAAAACAAAGATCTGGGTGCTAGGTGTACTTATGCCTACTGCGATATCATTGCTTCTAGGCCTTGTTAGCAGACAGATCTAAGAAATATAAATGTGTATATACATATACACACTCTCATACATATCTATATCAATATGTACATTTATATCTTTACCTACACCTACACTGATACCTATATCAAACTATGAATTCATAGTGATAGGTCCAATTCCAGTCCAACACCAAAGGATTCATTATATTCTTTCCTCTTTTCATATGTAATTTTCTTTATCTGTGAAAAATTTGATTTCTATTACCCATACTATATTTAATTATTGTTCAAACTAGGATATTCACAAGGTAGTTTCAGAATTGCTAATCCATATATCTATA
>VBSM01000729.1:11582737-11599204 GCA_008086735.1 Cheirogaleus medius | reverse complement strand
AAAAAAAAAAAGAGAAAATTCTTCACAAAGCTAATCAGGGAATGGTTGAGAAAAAGTGGAAAAGTTGTCACATGATTTTTTCATTGGATTGTATTCACTGAAGTTTAAGGACTTCAGGAGAAAATAATGAGTGAGTTGAGGTCATTGAAGCGTTTGGGGCCTTTAATTACTGGTTCCATAGAGGTGGAATTAGTAATATATACAGTATATGTATTTCTATATTCATATATATGTATGAATCATACACATGTATATACATGTATACTCCTAATTTATACACTGAGATGTGGAGACTCTAGACAGCTCCTCTCTTGTCTATCAGTCTCTAAAATCTCTATGTTAGCAGCCATTCCTCATTAGCCATTCAAGGAAGTTTTTCTTCTCAAACTTTGGTGTGACCTGGAATAGAATTATTCTGGAGAGGAAGTGTTATTGGTAAAATTTCAGTTTCTTAGGCTCTATCCAAGGCCTACCGACTCAGCTTCTAAGGGCTAGGACTTGAAAATCTGCTTTTTGGAAACAAGGTGAATCTTATAGTGTCCTCGGCTTTGAGAAGCAGTGGTTTAGCAGCTACATCACCTTTGCTAGGGACACTGCCACATACTTCTGAAGTTCTGGGATTTTAACTGTTTGGAAAAAATGGGTCATAGTCAATATACATTTCTGAAGATTCATGTTTGGAATTTGACTCATTGGCCAAAAATTCTTTCCCCACCCCACCCACCAAGGCAGGATTTTTTTCTAGGCTGGCTCAGAGGAAAAGCCAATCATTGTTCTCATTCTGACTAATCAGAGACAGTCTGGCCACAGATACCTTCTTTTGTGCCTTTTCTCTTCTACACGACTTGGGCAGGGCTGCAGAGAGGCTGCTGGAGAGTGGCTGGGGTGGAACCCAGAGAATAATTATAACTGCAATGCCTCCTGTCATTAAGTCCCTAGTGGAATGCTGAGTTAAACAATGGAAAAAATCTCTGCTGTCTTTGGGAACATTTTTGTTCTTGTCCCAAGCCAAGGACTTGAGTGTTAAATGAGATTCTTTTATGTCTGTACTTTTCCACAATTTTTTGGAATTTCCTATGGTCTGTGTAGTGATTGCAGTTTGCTTACAACCTTTCAGTTGGCTGCCCTCAATTTGTTTCAGCTGGTCTGGGGATTCTTTGGGTAAACTGACTGGACTACAATTAGGAAAGGCTCTTGTTTCCTTTTGCTTTCTTGGAAAAGGAAAGAGTGTAAATCACTACTGCTAATAAATTACCAGAAACTCCAAGTTTTCTACCAGCAACAATTCCTTTTTGTGGTGGTACAACATTGCTTTGAAATCTTTCTCCAGGTGCAAATCCCATGCACAAATAGTAACAGAAGTAAATATTTATTGAGCATTGTTCTTCTCATTCCTATGCTAAGTGCTCTATATGCACTTTTTCCATTTAACCCCTCATTACTCTATAAATTAGTCACTGTTATAATTCTCACTTTATAGATGAGCAAATGAAGTCATAGAGAGTTGAAATAATAACCTTTCTAAGGTCAAACAGGTAAGAATTATAATGGTGATTTGTACCAGGGAAGTCTAGTTCCAGAGCCATATTCCTTTCTGCTACAGCCTGAGTTTCTCTTTATCATATATAATCCCTCCTAGAATACACATTCCCAGGCTTTAAGTCTTTGCTTAATTTTTAAGATGAGAATATTGTGTTTAATTATTATGGAAACCATATTTTTAACCCCAAAGTGGGAAACTTTGGGGAATATAGTAGAGAAAATTTTGAATTGAGGCTGTCCCAAAAAAGACTGGGATGAAGACTATCATATCACACGGTGACCATACTAAGGATATATTAATAAATCAGATCCTTTTCCTTACACCTTTAAAGGACTTCCCTTTAAAAAGTCTTTAATGAAATCCTTTCAAAAAGACTTTATATCCTCAATGTGATGCTATTTATAAAATGTGTAGTCGGGGTACATAATAAATATGTTTTGGGTGAATGAAGATATTCCTGTCTTCAAAGACTTTCTGATCTATAAGGGCAATGAATCAAACAATTTTAATATGTGTATTAAGTGCTATGATAGAGGTAGTTGGTACCTGATGAACAGTTAATCAGTATTTATTAAGGAAATAAATGAATCGATAGGGTGCTTTGGGGGTGGCCTTAGAGGGCCAGGAAATGATTCCTAGAGGCATCGTCACCTAAGATAGAACCTAAGAGGCAAGTAGGCATAGGCCAAATGAAGAGGGATAGGAAACCATATCAGGCAGAGAAGCCTGAATAGGGAAAGTACCAGAGACAAGAGAAAAAACACAGACCGTTGAACAAATCCCAGTAGTTCAGAATGGCTAGAACATAAGTAACAGTGGGATTTGGGGGAATCATGGTGCCCATGAGGCTGTTGAGCTAAGCAGGACCAGATTATGAAGATCTTTTATGCCATGGAGCTTAGATTTTATTGTGGCTACTATGGGGAACCTTTGGAAGATGTGTAATAATAGGGTAACATTTGGGCTATATATGTATGTGCGTAAATGTACATGTTTCATAAACTATATGCAAGTCACTCCTTAGCATGGGACACACTCTTCATAACTAATTTTTTCACTGCTTCGAAGATACAGTTGTTAAAGAGCCACATGAGGAGTTCAATACTGTGATAGGGCAGTTTTTTTCAAATTTTCATGTGCTTGGGATTACCTGGGAATTCTGTCAAAAAGTATATTCTGATTCAGTAGATCTAGGGGGGGAGACTGAGATTTTGCATATCTAACAACCTCCTGGGTGGTGCCAATGCTACTTGTTCTCAGCCCATACTTTTGAGTAGCAAGGTGTTAGAAAAGAAGGGAAACAATATTTCAGAAAAAATAAAATACGTTAAGGGAAATCAAAAATTGGCAGTAGCGGGAACATAGAATGAAGGAGTCAGACTTAGTGAAATAAAACTTAGGAAGATGATAAGAAAGAAGACTAAGAAAATACTATTTAATAGATTAAAGAGAAACACCACATAAATAATATGGGAGTACTGACCTTAGCTGATGTCAAGGCAGTCAGAAAACCATTTCTACAAGGAAATGAAGTAGGATTTGCTGGCGGTGACGACTATAAAATCCTATTTGAGAACAAGTCTGTAGTAGCCAGTGTACCATTTCCCTAACTGTTCAATAGAGCGCTAGGACTAGAGGCACTTAATAAGCATTTTGGAAAAAGTTTTTCATTGCCAAATAAGTTTAGAAATGTTGTGAAGCAGAGTTAAACTCATTTCTAAAAAGCATTTTACCAAGAAACATCCTTTTCATAAGACACCTAATTAACACCTTAAGACCCACGCTTTTTATCCAGCACAATATTTGAAAACCTGACTTACTGAAAAAGACTGTTAGATTGGAGTAAGGTCTGGATTGTTGACCCATCTCTTTGACGAGTTACTTAACCTCTCTGAGCTACAGTGGCTTCGTTGATAAAATGGACATTATGCTATCAAACTTAATGTGCTATAATTGAAATAATATTGAATTAAGAAGTTTAGGAGATTATAAATTCCAAAACATTATGATATTATGCTCTTTTTTGACTACTACAACATCTTGTACAATGTTTCCTTTTTTGGTACTCAATCCTCAATGAAAGAATAAATTAATTAATTAACCAATGTCACAGGCAAAAATCTCCATAAAGGGATTTAATAAGAGAATTAGGCAGAGGCCAGTGAAGAATATGACTTGATGTGTTGTTTACTTCTTCTGCTTTTTCTGTGGTGCTCTAGTATTACTAAAGGGTAGCAGATGAGATATAACTTCTAGAGGATAAATAGAATTATTTATTATTTACAAGGCAAAAAATGAGTACTACTTAAAACAGGAGAAATTTAGAAAAAAAAATCAGCCCATGTTCTGGTGGGTGGGCCAGTATTAATTAATTACAAATTAAATGTTAGGATTGTTCATAACCCATCTCATGATGGTGAATAATATACTATTTTGGCCATATGAATATCCAGATGGAAAATTAATATTTTCCATATCTAAGACTATGAAGGTTCTCAATGAATCTCACTATATTTAAGCATCTTATGAGAGTTGCCAAATATTACTGGTGGAGTAAAGGAAGAAGATAACGCATCCATAATTATTTTAAGACTACCTTTGAAATATGAAACATCTGGATGTTTACAAAGCATTCAGTCAATTATGTATTCAGCAATCATCTTGCCAAATGTCTAGCCATTTGAAAACATCTGGATGATAGAATATTCATCCAGATGTTCGGTGTTGGGAAGATGTTTGGCAACTGCAAAATATAATTTTCCAGTTGGTTGGTCTGAATTTTGCTGAATTTTTAAAACATTAAGTTGAATAGTTGTTTTGTATCTGTGCCATTGTTCTCGCTTTGGACTGATCAACTAAGAACAGACTTGGGAATGGAACTACCAAAACAGTGTTCTGAACTATCCCACCTTGCCCAACAGTAGCGTGTTGTTACTCTTTTTCAGTTTATTTGGTGGTGTTAAGCAAGTAAACAGAACTCTTCATAGGGATTTAGAGAACACAGTATGTGATAATAGATAAAACATTGTCATTGTGGATCGCAAGAGCTGGTTCAAGTGCTGGTTGTAACTCTTACCACTGTATAACCTTGGGCAACAGTATTAATCTCTTAGTAGCCCCTTGCGCTCTGTGAAATAAGTGTAATAATAATAATAATAATTGATCTCCCACTTTGGGGTTTGTTGTAATAATCAAATGAGACAAGAAATGTGAATTTTTTTGTAAACTGCTATATGTATATAAACTGTTATGTATATGTCTATGCCAATGTTAGATGTGAATTTTTCCATTTCCCTCCAGGTAAGTACAATTAGTGTACTGTGCCCAGCTTTGTGCTAAAATGAAGAATGAATAAATGAAAAGAGAATGATTAGGAAGCACATTACAATTTAAAATACACACACAAAAAAATTACTGTGGCCTAAAGTGACAATAAACAGTTTTGAGAAACTCTGTTCCTGGCCTTGAATTTCCTCTTCCACTTTTTTAGTAAAATAGTTCCTTTGCCCATAAGGCTTCTGTACTTTTGAAGTATGAGTTTTCTAAAAGCTAGTCTGTATGCTTGGAATATTTTTTCTATTGTTTCCACATGTTCAAATCCTATGAATTCCATATTCTGTCTAAAATATCAACTTTCCCTATGAATATTTCATTCATCCTTCTGCCTAAGAGTCATGACTTTAAAGGTCTGGATTTGAAATTCAACTCTGACACTTAATAGTTGTGTGACTTTGGCCACTGCAATTATAATATTATTTTGGAACTTAGATTTCTTCAGTAGGAATTATCAAATCCCATAGAGTGAACTGAAAATTGAGATAATACATATTCTTCTAGTAGTTCCTGCCCTTCCCAAAGTACCCTGTGTCTGTCTCTGTGTCTTTGTTTCTAAAGAAACACTTTAGTTTCCTTCTTTACTTTTTGTGAATGTTCATTCTTTAAAAAAAAATCAAATAGTACCACGACTTATAAAAGAGGCTTCTTGTGCCTCTACTTCCCAATATACTACTTTCAATCACTTTCAACTCTTTCAGCTGATACTTATATTTATCTCCTGATTTTTAATTACCATTCTTATACTGTCTTTTATTTATTTTTCAATTTTTTAACTATCTTCTACTGACTTTTCACAATGGAAAATGAGCATTAATTTCTCCTACCTCTTCCTACCTGACTTGCATACATTTGGCCTCTCCAGTGTTCTCAGTATAGCTCATTGTTTGTTATTATGACTATTAAAATATTATTCACATGTAAACTAATAAGAAGACAATGGTTTTATTTCTTATTTTGTACCACTTTTTATTTTCCTGGGAGTTAGCGATTACTTTATTTTTTTAATGTCATAGTTTACTATACTATTTACTCTTTATGTTTTCTTTTCTCATAATATTTCTTTGAATTGCTTTTAGGACAGTCTTCATTTGTGTTATGTGGTGATAACGTTGAATACACTCAAGTGTAGAATTTGCTTTGACTTGCAGCTCTACTCTGATTAATCCTACATTACACTGACTCGTGGTGTCAGTCCAATATAATGTCATGAATCTAAACATCATCTAAATAGGAACACTTTTGGGATGAAATACTTAAATTTTTTTCATAGTAGTAACAGTAAGTTTTTAGGCTTGGTAGTTTCCAGCTCTCCAAAAATGTATATCCAATTTGAATCTATAAGCTTGTTTTGGTAGACTGTTTGTCATTCAGGTCCTTTGTATCTTTAAGGGCACTATATAGTCCGTTTGTGATTCCTATGGTTTCTATCCTCTATCGTACATGCCATGTATAACCCCCTCACCTTAACTGTGAGTGTGACTGGATATGATGTAGTTCATTCTTATGGGTAAGTCATGTTATATAACAAAGGTGAAAAGATTTTCAGATTTTATTGAGGTCCAAAATCAGTTGACTTTGAGTTAATCAAAAGGAAAATTATCCTTGGTGGGGCTGACTAAATCGTCCCCCTAAAAAAGACTGGGGCTTTCCTGAAGGAAGTGATTCAAAGTAAGGGAGATACTCTCTTGCTGGCCATCAAGAAGTAAATTGCTATGTTGTAGAGAATGCCATATGGTCAAAGAACAGAAGGCAGCTCCTAGGAGCTGGGAGGGGTCCCAAATAAGAGCCATGAAGAAAGCAGTTCCATTCAAGTAGCTGCAAAAGATGTTATTTCATTCTTTCTATTGAGCAGTAGTACTCCATGGTGTGTGTGTGTAATTAAAGGTCAGTAAATATGAAATGTCTGATTTTGAATCAAAAGCGTAGTTCATTGTATCTCAAACAAGAAGCAGTACAATTAATCAAAGTGTGCACCTAAACTATCAACACAGTTTTGCCATGGTGATGAAATGACGAAAGGCGTTTTCCACAGCTTGTTGAGAATGGAATAATTTTCCTTGTAATAAGTGGTCCAAAGCCTGGAAGAAGAGGTGGCCAGTTGGTGCAAGATCTGGTGAATATGGTGGATGACAGAGAGTTTCCAAGTTCAGTCTCTGTAGTTTGAGCAGCGTTGTTTGTGCAACATGTGGTCAAGCGTTGTCTTGCAAGAGGATTGACCTGTCTCTATTGACCAATCTTGGCTGCCTAATCACAAGCATCCTCATCATTTCATCCATTGGTTGCAGTAGACATCTGCTGTAATTAACTGACCAGGTGTCATGAAGCTGTAGTGGATAATACCAGCACTGGACCACCAAACAGACACCATTAGCTTGTCTTGATGAATATTCGATCTTGGACTGTGTTTTGGCACTTCACCTTTATCCAACCATTGTGTCAAATTTTTAGGATTGTCAAAAAGAATCTATTTTCATCACACATAACAATATGGTGTAGAAATAGTTTGCCTTTATGTCATGACAGCAAAGAAAGGCAAGCTTTGAGATGATTTCTCTTCTGACCCTCCTTTAATTCATGTGGTACCCATCTATCCAGCTTCTTTACCTTGCCAATTTGTTTCATATGGTCCAATATTGTTGGGATAGTAACATCAAACCTTGCTACTGAGTCATGCATAGATTGAGATAGATTTGCTTTCACTATAGCTTTCAGCACATTGTTATCCACCTTGGTCTCAGGTCGTCCACATGGCTTATTTTCAAGATTAAAATCACCAGAATGGAACTTCTCAAACCACTGATATACTGTGCATTTATTAGCCACATCATTCCTGAACATTTCATTGATATTTCAAGCTGTCTGTGCAGCATTGGTTCCACGATGGAACTCATATTTAAAAATAATACAGATTTTTGACTTATCTATGATTTCACAAAAATTGTTCTATAAAAATTTGAAAGATAATCTTAACCCAAACCATACATTTGAAAGAACGAGGATGTGCCTTTACAATAAAAATAAAACAAGAAGTGTCAAAATGAGATATCAATGGTCAAACGTAGTACTTATGGAAATTGTACATTTCATACTTGGCAACTATACACACACACACACACATATATATATATTTTCCACATTTTCTTTATCCACTTTTACCCACTCAGTAGTTTATGGGCAATTAGGTTGATTTCATACTTTTACGATTGAGTACTGTATTGCAATAAACATATGAGAACAGTTGTCTTTTGATATAATGATTTCTTTTACTCTGAGTAGATACCCAGTAGTGGGATCACTAGATCTAATGAATGGAAGATCTCCTTTTAGTTCTTTGAGAAATCTTCACACTGATCTCTATAGAGTTTGTACTAATTTATATTCCCACCAGTAGTGTATAAGTATGATTTTTTCACTACATCTTCACCAACATCTATTGTTTTTTGACTTTTTGATAATGGCCATTCTAATTGGAGTAAGACAGTATCTCATTGTGGTTCTAGTTTGCATTTCTCTGACAATTAGTGATTTTGAGCATTTTTTGTGTGTTTTTTGGCCATATGCATATCTTCTTTTTAAAAATATCTATTCATGTTATTTGCCAACTTTTTAATGGGGTTGTTTGTTTTTTCTGGCTGAGTAGTTTGAATTCTTTGTAGATTCTGATATTAGTCCTTTGTTGAACACATAGTTTGCCAATATTATCTCCCATTTTGTAGATTGTCTATTTAACTCTTGATTATTTCTTTTTTTGTTCAGAAGCTTTTTAGTATAATTAAGTCCCATTTGTCTATTTTTGTTTTTGTTGCATTTGCTTCTGGGATCTTAGTTGTAAATTCTTTGCCCAAACTGATGTTCAGAAGAGTTTTTCCTAGTTTTTTTTCCTAGGATTTTTATTGTTTCAGGTCTAACTTTTAAGATTTAATCAATTCTGAGTTAAATTTTGTATATGGTGAGAGGGATCCAGCTTCATTCTTCTGCATATGGCTTTCCAACTTTCCCAGCACAATTTATGGAATAGTGGATCCTTTCCTCAGTGTATGTTTTTTGTCTGCTTTGTTGAAGATCAGTTGGCTGTAGGCATATAATGTTATTTCTGGGTTCTCTATTCTGCTCCATTGACCTATGTGTCTACCTTTATGCCAGTACCATGATGTTTTAGTTACTATAGCCTGTAGTATAATTTGAAGTCAGATAATGACTTAGATTATGAATAGAACTGGTATAAACTATCCTGTATAGGTTTTTGTGCAAACATAAGTTTTTATTTCTTGATAAATACGCGGGAGTGGAATTGCTGGGCCATATGTTTGACTTTATAAGAAACTTCCATGCTGTTTTCCAGAGTCACTGTACTATCTTGCATTCCTATCAGCAATGTGTGAGAGTTTCAGTTCCCTGCATTCTTACAACCATCTGGTACTATCAGTGTTTGGGTTTTGTTAAAAAAAATTTTAGGCATTTTAATAGATGGACAGTGATACCTAATGATTTTAATTTTTATCACCCCAATGGCTAATAATATCAGACATTTTTTAATGCGTGTAATTATTGCCATCAGTATATTCTCTTTTATGAAGGGTATGTGCAAGTCTTTTGTTTATGTTTTAATCATTTTGCTTCTTTTCTTACTGTTGAATATTGAGGTTCCTTTATTCTGAATGCAAGTCCTTTTTCAAATTTGTGATTTGTAAATATTGCTTCTAGGCTATAACTTATCTTTTCATTCTTTTATCAGGATCTTTTGATCAAAAGTTTTTTAATATTGATTAACTCCAATTTATCAATTTTTTTCCTTAATCTGTCAGCTTTTGATGTCATGTCTAAGACCTCTTTACCTATCTTCTGGACAGGAAGATTATCTCTTATGTTTTCTTTTACAAGTTTTACAGTTTTAGGTTTTACATTTAGATCTGTGACTCATCTTGTGTTAATCTCTGTACAAGATATGAGGTGGAGGCTTAGGTTTATGTTTTTGCATATGATGTGCAATTGTTTCTAAGCCATTTGTTGAAAAGACTGTTCTTTTTCCATTGATTTATTTTTCTATGTTGTCAAAAATAAAATGGTCATATTTGTGTGGATCTGTTCTCTCTTCCATTGATCTACGTTCCTATCCCTTTGCAATACTACACTATGCTTCTTTTGGAATTACTTTACTCTTCTTTTTATGGTTTCTTAAGGTGGAAACTTAGTTTACTGTTTTAAGGTCTTTCTTCTTTCTAACATAAGCTTTTAATGCTATATATTTCCCTATAAACACTGCTTCAGCTGTATACAACTGATTTTCATATGATGTATTTTCAATAGCATTCTGTTCACTAAATTTTTAATTTTCCTTTGAGACCTCCTCTTTGACCCATATATTACTTAGAAGTGTAGTTTTTTGATTTTCATATGGTTAGAGATAATTCTGTTGTCTTTTTGTTCTTGATTCGCAGTTTAATTGCAATGTTGTCAAAGAATATACATTCTATGACTTCAATTCTTTTAAATTGGTTAAGATGAGTTTTATAATACAGAATATGACTTATGGTTGGTTTATGTTCCATGTGCTCTTTTAAAAATGCATATTCTGCTGTTTTGGGGTGGAGTGTTCTATAAATGTTATGAGATGCAATTGTTTGATGATGATGTGAACATAAAGTTCTTCTTTATCAAATGTCTGTAAACTTTATCTATAAAAGGCAAGGGAATAAATATTTTAAGCTTGCATCCCACATACAGTATGTGCACATATTCTTTTTTAACAATCATAAAAAAATGTAAAAGCTATTCTTAGCCTGCAGGCTATACACAAACAGACTATGGGCTGGATTTGGCCCATGGGCCATAGTTGGTTGATCCATGTTCTATATTCTTGCTGATTTTCTGTCTACTAGTTCTACCTATTACTGAGAGAGGAGTGTTGAATTTTCCAATTATAATTTTATGTAATGTAATTCTTGAGAAGTTTGGATTTATGTATTCTACTTTATTATGTGGTTTCTGCTTTTAACTTCTATTTTTTTTAATTTTTTTAACTTTCCATTTCCTGTATTCTTTTGGACTATTCCTACATTTTTAGTATTCCATTTTGTTTATCTATGCATTTTGACTCTCTCTTTGTGTATGTTTTTCTTAAGTGGTTGCTCTAGGGAGTATTATATATGTAATATATGTTATTTATGTATATATATATACACACACATTATACAACTTTTTGTAATCTACACAGAATCAATAATTTGTTACTTCATGTGGAATAGAAAAATTTTATCACCCCATAGGTCCCTTTGCTCTTCCACTTTTATGCTGTAGATACTTTGTATTAATATATTACTTCTATGTGCATTGAAAACTTCATAAGATAATGTTATGATGTTCACTTTGAATTGTCTGCTGGCAACATATTCCTTTAGTTTTCCTTCAACTGTGCACATTTTAATTTCACTTTCATTCTTGAAGGATATTTTCACTGGATATAGACTTCTGAGTGGACAGTTCTTTTCTTTAAGTACTTTAAAAATATACCACTTCTTTCTGGCCTCCATAGTTTCTAAATAATGACAATCATTCAAATAATTGTAGCTCTAAAGGTAATACATTGTTTTTCTCTGGCTGCTTTCAAGTTTTTTTTTCCTTTGTGTTCAATTTTTAGTGTTTTGATTTTGATATATCTTAGTGTAGATTTTTTTAGGTTTATTCATTTAGAATTCACTGAGCTGCTTCAGTCTGTAGCCTTATGGTTTTCACTAAATTTAATAAGAAGTTTTTGGCTTTTGTGTCTTTAAATATTTTTTTCAGAACTTACCCTTTTTTCCTCCTTTGGCACTCCAGTGATATCAATATTCAATTAAAAAAATCATCCTACAGCCCTCTAAGGCTTTCTTGATCTACTTTTTCCTTTTTCGGTTTTTTGTTTTGTTTTGTTTCTGTGTTTTCCACATTGGATAATTTCTATTGATTTATCTTAAAGGTCTTTGACTCCTCTGTCATCTCCATTCTGCTACTGAACCTATGCAGTAAGGTTTTTAAAATTTTGGTAATTATATTTATCAGTTCTCAAATTTCCATAGCTCCTTATTTATATCTTCTATTTCTTTACTGTGACTTTTTATTATTCCACTGGTTTCAAGAGTGTTTACAACTGCTTGCTAAAGCTACTTTACAGCCTTTGTCAGATAATTCTAACATCTATGTCATCTAAGTATTGGTAGCTATTGATTGTCTTCTCTCATGCAGTTTGAGATTTTTCCATGGTTCTTACATTGAGTAATTTTGGATTTTATCCTAGAAATTTTAAGTATAATATTCTGAGACTTGTTTAAATCCTATGAATAATGTTGATATTTTTGTTTTTGTGAGCAGTTGATCTGGTTAGACTCAGGTTGCAACTTTCAACCCATCTTCTACGGGCTGTTGTTACAATGTCACTTCAGTTTCCAACAACATCGCAGTACTATTGAGATCTGTCCTTCATGTGCACTGCCTATTATCCAATCTGGGACCTAAGATATGTTCTGTTAGGTTAGTTCTCAAAGTCATTGAGATGTATGACCAGATCCATTCATGCATGGTTATGGGCGAGCTAAGGAATTCATAAATAATCTGATGTGGTCATTTTCCTGATTTGCTCTATGTGAGCAATCTCCCTGGTACTTTCCATATCCTAGGGAATCCTCACTTTTGGTGCTTTGGCTAGAAAGCTGGGCACAAATATTTACAACTGCACCTATACATGGGGCCATGCACAAGGAGAAAAGTGATAGAAAAACATACAAAAGGTGTTGGCCCTACCCTCTTGGAATCACAGCTCCACTGAATGGTGATGAGTGTTCTGTTTCCTTAGAGTTTTGGCTCCTGTGGGTTTCCATGACCTTTCACTGTCACTGCCACCATGTGATTTCTTGGCAACTGAAAAATGAGAGAATGGAATAAAGGAAAAGAAAAAAGTGGAGGGGATTTCTGCATTCTCTCTCCATGCATTATTATTTGCTTTTTCCCACTTCTTGAGTCAGAAATCAAGGGCTTTTCCTGGCGTTATCTGTCTACACTGGGTTTGTGATGCATTGAGTTTAGTCTGGGGGATACTAGGGAAAAATGATAAACCAATTTCAGCTTCAGTGATACTCATAATTTTGGTCTTCCCAAATATATCTGCTGCCATGTACTTTTCAAAGCCCTGAAATTGTTGTTGTACACATTCTGTCTAGGTTTTATAAGTGTATTCAGTAGTAGAACGAGGGTGAAATGTGCTTACTCCAACTAATCCTGAACTGGACACTATGTCAATTCCTCATAGCTCTTTTCATTGTCTTATTCATTCTGTTTATTTTCTTTGACTTTATTTTCTGTCATTTCTCTCATTTAGAATGAAAGCTTCATGAGAGCAATGATCTTGTCTATCTTTTTTCACCACTGTATTATTATAGCCTACAACAGTGCCTGGCATATAATTTTAATATAATAAACATTTGTTCAATGACCAAATAAAAGGAGGCTATAAGTTGGTCCTTAAATTGTGAGATTATGTTTTGAAGAGGTGTAGCAAAAGGAGGAGTTTCCAGTCATTCAGGCAGTGTATAAGCAGCAATGGAGGAGCAGGAATTATTTTGAAGGCTAGTAAAAAAAAAAATTAATGAGTTTGTCTGAAGCAGAGGGCTCATGTAGCAGAGGTACTGATAATATACAATAAAACTAAGGATAAATTGAATCTAACTTAGGTAGAGACTTGATTAACAAGCAAAGGAGTTTCTATTTTATTGAGTGGGCAATGGGGAAGTGCTAAAAGTTTTTAAACAGGTAAGCAATAGGATCAAAATAGCAATTTAGAGTGGTTGCTATGGCAAGAGAGGGAAGAGAATGAAAGTATGAAAATTAGTTAGAGATTATGCACATTGGGGTGGTGATTTAAGAACGTGAATCAAAAAGTGGTAGTAGAAATGAAGAGGAAATGACTGATACATAAACAGAGCCCTCATTGATTGATCTATATAGTCAGAATGAAGAGTGCCTTAAGGAAATAGTAGGACTTTGCTAAGAGACAAAGTCAGGTTTCTGCAGAGAATACAAAGACTTTAGCCATGTTTTTCTCTACAAAGTAAAATTCCATTTTTAATTTTTTTGTAGACAGAGTGTGACTGAACACGTCTCCCCCTCCATTTCTGTTCCTTGGCCTCCCAAGCCCTATTGCTCCAGGGCCTGTGACCTTTCTTTAGTTGCCTGGCATTCAGGCACGTTCTTAGCTGTCACATTTCGATCCAGGTGGCCTCCATAAATATCTCAACAGAATTTATTTTCTTTAATTTTCTTTGGCCTTACTTGAGAATTTGCTGATTGGAAGACTGTTTGGGGGCCACTATGCTCAAAGATGGATAGCCACATCTGCTAGCCATTTGGATTAATTATTACACCTGTGTCATAAAACCCGTGTTAATAAAGAGGTGGCAAGGAGACTCGTACTGCAGCCCAGTAGACAGAACCCTCACTCCCTCCCAGTTTTCTGTATTGTCAATGGCATGCCAGCCTTCTACTCCCCTGGCACATCACCTTGGAGTATTCCAGGTTTCCTCTAACACTCCCATATTTAGCAAGTCTCTAAGTCCTTCCAGTTCTTTATGTCAAACACCTGTCAGAGCTATCCTTTTCTACCACTTCCTAGTCTATATTATGGTCTGAGACTTCTCTAACCACATGGCACTTAGAATATTACAGAATTACAAAATGGTCTACCTTGCCAACTGCCTCCCTTTTCTGGCTTCTCTTTGTATAGTAGAAAGAATCTTCCTTCTCAAACATTTTGATGAAATTACACTCCAGGGCCTTGACTGGTAGGCGTGTGTCTCATCTTTGTTCTATTGATAGGCTCTCAGAAATTTACATGGTTTTCTGTTTTCTTTCTTTCTCTTTTTTAAAAATCAAATGCAAGTGCTTTCATACTGGTCTTTAAGGCTGTCCACTAACATCTCTCAATATTGTTGTTCTTATTTACGATTGATCTTTGACCTATAATTATTTTCTGCTCCAGCCAAGCAAACCTGCTTGCTCTCTTGTACACAACTGTTTCATTCTTGAGCTGGCTGCTTCAAACCTTAACTGCACACAATATCCCTAAATACCTTCCCCCTTTCTTTCCAAAAAGTTTTTCTGAAAAATTCTTTCCAGGAGTCATACCTGAGATAGCCTTCACACCCTAATACATGGGGTCCATATTAACAAGAGATCTACAGCCTGATGGGAAGCTGTTGGGAATCCAATGCATGTAAGCACAGAATATGTCCTGAAAATGAAGGGAAATAGTTTTTTACCTTTAACATAGGCTGATGCTGATGAATCAAGACCAGCTCTTGTAATATATAGCCCCTGGCATAAGTTTTTTCTATGTTGCAGAACCATTTAACATACTTGGAGAAGGGAAGAAAAAAGCAGACACTGGCCTAGCCAGTCAGATCTGGAAAATCAACTATGCCAATAAATGAGATGACAGATGTTGCAAACTTGTATCCCTCATACAAAAAAAATATTAATAACAAATAGGAGGCCTGGAAGAGGTCTGTTTAACAGAGAGGGAGAAAGGGTATCAATGTGCCAAACATCACTCTTCTTAATTTTTTGCCCCTTTTAATGCATTTACTTTAAAAGCTACAGTTGTAGAGAGTGATCATAAAGCTTCATTTCTTTTTGAGATTAGGGATAGATGACTTAAAAACAGAAGTATTACAGGGATGCAGAGCCTCTTTTAACTTTCCTTTCTCTGTATTGTTTTCAGTAGAAGATTCAGTAGATTTAAATAAGATAGAGCTAAAAAATTTGACATTCCTATAATAGAAGTGAAATCCTATATATGAGGGGAAAATTATAGTTCTGGTCAATTCTCTATTTAATATTGAGAAATCACTTTTTTCCTTCTCATTCTCTCATATAGTTTCTTCTTTTTTACTTTTATATCACTGTCTTCTTTCTTTCTCATCCCCTTTTTTCCTTCTATTTTTCTCCCTTCCTCTCTGAAACACATTGCTCTTAAATGTGAAGGGGAAGAAAAATCATTCATCACTCTGCAGGATACAGTGCTTAGATGGCTGTAGTTGCCGAAGGAGGTCTGTTTAGCATCAGCCGATTTTTCATTTCCTTCCAGTGGGGACAGTGGGCTGCTCTGTGTCCCTGGGGCCAGGCAACATGAATGCAGGTATTGAGTGTTCAAGAGGAGACAATTAAGACCGAGTGCTAGAGATATGATCGCATTTAAATTCACCTAGTACCTGGACTGGAGTCCTTCAGCCTCTCCTTCAGCTTTCTCCGGCTTAAAGATACAGATATCTCAGGCTACACATTGGTCAGTGTAACTCTGAATTATCTGATGGACAATTCCTTCTCGTCGTTTATTCTACTCCTCAGCTGAAACTTATATTCCTGAATTCTAAAAAGTGAACTCTACAGTTTTCAAAGAGTTCTCCCTCTTGTAGAGGAAGACTTAATGTTACATAAAGACCTCATGTACTAATAGGATTTTTTATGAGAATTTGACATCTATAGGATTGTCTAGAGGTGCAAAGAAAATTGTGAATTCTGGTGAGACACGGTGGAAGAAAAAATAATAGACTTGATTTTTT
>VBSM01000729.1:11505155-11579840 GCA_008086735.1 Cheirogaleus medius | reverse complement strand
AATGGAATAAAAAATATTTGGTTAATCCAAAAACAGGAAAGTATAGGAAGTATACAGGAAAAAAACCAGATGAATGAATAGTAAAAATAAACAAACCAGTCTATTTAAATCCAACTATATCATTAATTATAATAATTATAAATAAACCAAACATCCCAATTAAAAGTTAAAGATTGTCAGATTGGGCTTAAATATTTAAAAATACTTTAAAGAGGAGGACAAAGTTTGGTTGACAGTAAAAGATGGAAAAGGATATTAATGTAGCTGGTGTTGCTAGGAAAGATAAAGATGGATATTTCATAATGAAAATAGGATTAAAATACAATAGGAAGATATAACAATCCTAAATTTGTATGCATCTAATAATATGGCTTAAAAAATATATAGAGCAAATATTGGCACAACTAACAGGAGAAAGAAAAAGACCCACAGTCATAGTTGGAGCTTAATACATCTCTCTCAATAATTGATAAAACAAGCACGGAAGAAATAATAGTAAGTATATAGAAGATTTGAACAACAAAATTTATCACATTAACTTAATTTCTATATTTATACGACACTGTACTCAAAAATTCGAGATTATGCATTATTTTTAAATGCACAGAGAACATTTATCAAAATAGACCATATATGAGCACATAAAGTGAATTTCAACAAACTTTAAAGAATTGAAAACATATAGCCTCTGTGGAATTAAATTATAACTGATTAAAATAAATATAGAAAATTTCCAAATTTTTAAAAATTAAACAACAGACTTCTAAGTAGCTCATGTATGGATCAAAGAAGAAATCAAAATGGAAGTAGAATATATTTGAACCGAATGATAATGAAATATATATGACACCAATAATTATGGATTACAGTTGAAGCAATGCTAAGAGGGAAACTTTAACTCTAAATACATATATTAAAAAACAAAAAGGTTGAAAATCTATAATCTAAGCTTCTAACTTAGGAAGCTAGGAAAAGAAGAGAAAATCAACACTAAAAAATTAGAAAGAAGAAAATAAAAATAGAGCTGAAATAAATGAAATAGAAAGCAAGCATACAATAAAAACCCACAAAACTAAAATTTTCAGATTTTAAAAATTGTTAAACCTTGAGAAAGACTCATCGAGAAAAAGAAATAATTACTGACTCATACCATTAATTAACTAGTGAACTATTCCAAATATTTGTGAAAGAATATGAATCTTACATATACTTTTTCAGGAAATAGGAGGGAATAATTATCAATTTATTCTATTTTATAACTTATATTTTGGTTTCAAGCATATCCTTGGTACCAGAATATGACAAGGACATTACAAGATAGGAAAATTAAAGGCCAATATCACTCTTAAACATAGATGCAAAAATCCTAAACATGATATTAGCAAATAGAATCCACCAATATATGAGACATAATACATTATGACCAAGTGGAGTTGATTTATTCCAGGTCTGGCTTAACATTCAGAAAAGTCAACCAATGTTATTAACCACATTAACAGAATAAAGCAGGGGAAAAACATTTTTATCTCAATACATACAAAGTATTTGATGAAACTCAACATATTTATTATGAAAATTCTCAGCAAACTAGGAATAGAAGAGAACTTTCTCAATTTGATAAAAAAGCCATTTGCAGACACTCTGCAGAGAGTATACACAAGGTTGTAACATTGAAAATGTTGAACATTTTCCCTTTGAGGTTAGAAACAAGGCAAGGATATCTATTCTTACCACTTCCTTTCACTATTGTCCACCGGATTAATAAGAGAGGAAAAAAAAATCAATAAAGACATAAAGACAGGAAGGGGAAAAGTAAAATTGTTTTCACTCATAAATGATGGTTTTCACATTAAAAAATCCCCAAATCTACAATTTGGATCAATGAGTTAATTTTGCAAGGTCACTATTACTAAATTGACACATACAAGATAAACTTATAAAAATCTATTATATTTCTCTATATTCGCAGCAATTTGAAATGGATTATAAAATACCATTTCAAACAGCTTCAAAAATTATAAATATGAAGCATATAGCTAACAAAAAGTTGCTGACGAAAATTAAAGAAGATCTAAGAGATGTAGAGGTGTACCCCATGTTTATGAATTAGAAGAGTTGTATTATTATCAATTTTCAACAGATTTGTCTATAAACAAAATCTAATTATTTGAAAAGATTAATAAAATTGATAAACCCCTGCCATGGTTGATCAAGAAAAAATATATAGTGAAATATATTTATAATGACAGAGAATGTAAATTGCCTAAACTCACCCCAAAGACAGAGATTTTCAAATGGAATTGAAAACAAATAGCCATATTATGTTTACTTGATATTAAATCAAATCTAATGACGCAAAAATAAGTTGTTAACCAGAAGAGATAATTCAAATGGCCAGTAAACATATGGAAGGTTGTTTAATCTCACTGTTAATCATGGAAATACAAATTAAAACAATGACAAAATGCTACCTCCCAAGTGATTCTATAAATGTTGGCAAAAATGTGGGGAAAAGAAAATCCTATGTATAAATAATATGAATATAAATTTTCAAGCAATAAGATAATATATAGTAAACTGAAAATATATGTATCTACAGCTCAGAACTTTTACTAGAATGTTGGAAGAAACTCTTTCACTTGTGCTCCAGGAAGCATGTTTGAGGATACTGCATCATTGTTTGTAAACAATTTAAATGTCAATCAGTAGGGATATATACAAATTATAGCATGTTCATGGTGACTCTACATTCTCGTTTGCTGGGACGGTTTTAGTGTGTGCCTATTATTTTAATGTAATTATTAATCGAGCCTATTTTAATTTTCAGAAGAGGTCTGCTTTGGAGAATAAATTACATATTCGCTCTAGATATAGCCATGTTCTGAAATACTAAATAGTTATTTAAATAATTGAAATAAATGTGTCAGCATCATATGTATTAACCAAGACAAATCTGGAAAAAAACATAATGTTAAGTGAAAAAAGTCAAGTCGCAAATAGATATGTACCACCTTGATACAATTTATGTAACATTGACAACAAAAAACAATACTACATATACATCTGCATATACATATAATACATAAATATTTGTGTATATTATATACATACCTATGTCAGTAAAGATTTATTTATTTATTTCAATAGATTTAGGAGGTACAAATGTATTTTTTGTTAAGTAGGTGAATTGTTTAGCAGTGAAGTCTGAGCTTTCAATGTACTCATCACCCAAATAGTGTATATTGTACCCAACAGGTAATGTTTCATCTCTCTATCCCCTCCCAAAACTCCCCTTCTTAATCTCCAGTGTCCATTATGACACTCTGTATGACCATGCATACTCAAAGCTTAGCTCCCATTTATATGTGAGAACATATAGTATTTCTTTTTCCATTTTAGAGTTACTGCACTTAGCATAACGGCTTCCAGTTTCATCCAAGTTGCTGCAAAAGCCATTATTTCATTCTTTTTTATGGTTTAGTAGTATTCCATGGTGTATGTATATGTTTATGTATGTGTTACATTTTCTTTATTCGCTCATCAGTTGACGGGCACCTTGGTTGATTCCATATCTTTGCAATTGTGAATTGTGCTGTGACAAACATATGAGTGCAGGTGTCTTTTTGACATAATGATATTTTCCTTTGGGTAGATACCCAGCAGTGGGATTGCTGGATGAAATGGTAGATCTACTTTTAGTTCTTTGAGGAATCTCCATACTGTTTTCCATAGAGGTTGTACTAATTTACATTCTTTACCAACAGTGTAAAAAATTCCCCGTTCACTGCATCTGTGGCAACATCTATTGTGTTTTGACAGTTTAATAATGGCCATTCTGACAGGGGTAAGGTAGTATCTCATTGTGGTTTTAATTTCCACTTCCCTGATGATTAGTGATGAACATTTTTTATGTGCTTTTTGGCCATTTGTATCTCTTCTTTTGAAAAACATCTGTTCATTTCTTTTGTCCACTTTTTAATGGGGTTATTTATTTATTTATTTTTTGCTGATTTGTTTGAGTTTTTTATAGAGTCTGGATATGCATAGTTTATGAATATTTTCTACCATTCTGTAGGTTGTCTATGTACTCTGTTGATTATTTATTTTGCTATGCAGAAGATTTTTAGTTTAATTTTGTTTAAATATTTGAGATAAAAATTTTAAAAGGATAGCATTTGTTAAATCTAGGGTTTATTATACTACTGAATTATTTCATAAGTTAAAAAATATTTTAAAAATATTTTTAACCTGTTGGTGGTCCTGTCCATCTGTGGTACTTTAGAAAATTTTTTGCTATGGAAAAGAGTTGAGCTGGACAAGCTTTAAGATATTTTTGAATTTCATTATTCTATGAATATAAAAGGCCTTTCTTCAGTTGAAGATGAATTGTCCTTGCTTTTATGTCACACAACAGCCTAACTTTGAACAAGCCTATGCACTAAAAAAGGGGGCTAGATGTGTTGGTTTTAGATAGGTCTTAAGCTTGGAAAATATTTCTCTAAACGTTTCCCATTACCTAGTGCACAAAAAAAGCAGATTTTTGTGTTTGGCTAGATCTGAGAACACTATTTGGTGTCTGGTCTGATCTGACCAATTGATAAAAGGAATGGCCATTTTTACTGAGAAAGTTGCATATTATTACCCATCTGTTTGAAAATTTTGTCTAGAGAGTTCACAGGTTGGATCATGAGCCTCTGGGTAGCTCATAGATCTGGGAATGACTTTGGGATGAGCAAGTTTGATGCTATGGCAGGTGCCTGCATTTTTTAATAAGATACTTAACAGCTAATCTGTAAAATGGGGATAAATATGCTAACATTTATAATTAGTCTGTGGATAATGTTACCTACTGTAGAAATTTCATTGCACCTATAGTATCATATGCTTTACATTAATTTGCCCTCATTTATGTTTGCTTATCTAAAGCTTTCTTAGTGTACACATTTTAATCCCCAAGCAGGGAGCAGCATCCTGGGATGGGTTTCATATCCTTGTTTTCATTATTTTATTTTCTGTCCTCTATTAGATATAGTGCAGCAGTCCCCAACCTTTTTGGCACCAGGGACTGATTTCATGGAAGATAATTTTTCCATGGACCAGAATGGTGGAGGGTGATGTTTTTGGGATAATTCAAATGCATTACATTTATTGGGTACTTTATTTATGTTATTATTACATTGTAATATATAATGAAATAGTTATACATCTCACTATAATGCAGAATCTAATGTCACCACTGATCTGACAGGTGGAGGAGCTCAGACGGTAACATGAGTGATGGGGAGTGGCTGTAAATACAGATGAAGCTTCACTCACCTCCTGCTGTGCAGCCTGATTCCCAACAGACCATGGACTGGTACTGATCTGTGGCTCAGGGGTTGGAGACCACAGATATAGTGCATATTTGATCTACATTGAACAGTACAGCTATAAAGTTCTAACCTCAGGCAATACCCTCCATGACACAGAAGAAATGGCTCAGGATTGTAATATGTGATGCACCCAGTTTGCTGTGACTCATCTATTCTGTCTATATGTGCATACCCAGCTAAGCAAGGTACACCTTAGTTTTAATGCATTTTTTAAAAGAAAATATTAAAAAACTGGGAAATGGAAGTGGCTGAAGCAAATAATAATTTGCTTTAATAATAATGAGAGAGCAAGAGAAAGGCCAATTCTGAAAAGTATCTGTCAAAAAGAATCTGGACCTAAAATAGCTACAGTTTACTTACTATTTGACCATCACTTTAACTTTATTTTCTCTTTTAATCTTCATAACAACAAAGTAAGGCAGAATCTATAATTCTTTCCTATTACAGAAGGAAAACTGAAGTTTAGAGAGGTCAATTGGCATACCCAACATCAAGCAACTAGGAAAAGGTGGGCAGGGCTTGGAATCTAGGCTTTTAACTGAAATTCTGCTGCCTCTCTAGGTGGTAGAAGAGGTTTAGTAATGGTCTTTGAAATGCAAAATTCATGAATGCAGAAATGTTATGTCTATGTATAAGATAAATGAGAAAGTGTTTAGGAAGATTACAAGAATGGGGGCCAAACTGTAAAATCTGCCTGTTATAGCTAAAATCACTCAGAGGAGGAAACACTTCAGCACCCAACCTAGGCAAACTTAAGATGTCCTTTTATTACTTCTTTCTTTCAAAGAAGGCTAGTCCAGAGCCACAAGACTTTAATCAAGACTGTGACACTTTACTAGTTATGTGACCTTGAGGAAGACAACCTCTCTGGGCCTCAATTTCCTCCTTGGTAAAATTAGGGGACTGGATGTAGTTATTTTTAAGTCCCTTTCAGCTGTTTCATCCTGTGACTTTATAATGTTAGGAATTTATTCAGTTTCTGCCATATGGACTGTCTATCTTTAAGTTAGTCTTGGCTACATATTCCTTTGAGCTGCCTAATCTATCTTTCTGTCCTCTACCAGTCAAAACTCCCAGTTTTAATATCAGATCTGAGTGTAAGTTGGACTTTTCTCATCCTTTTTTTGATACACATGAAATATCTTAGAAAAGAAACATCAATCCATGTGGGAATGGTTGTACACCTATATTATTGAATATTATATATCTATTTAAAATGGGAAAATGGAATGTTTATATATAACAAATGTACATATCCAATTTATTATTTTGTATATTTATATGTTATAAATATATATCACATATACATAGAGAGAGAAAGATTGATTCCTAATGAATTATTACATAAAAATATTGGAGATTAATATTTAGAGTATAACTGATTTTTGCAAAGAAGAAGAAAGGAAATAAGGAAGGAAGGGAAGGAAAAAGAAAATAATGAAGGAAGAGAGGGAGAGAAGGAAAGAAAGAGAAAGGAAAGAAGAAAGAAGAATTATGGGTGTGTGTCTGTGTCAGTGTGTATGGGTTTTATGACCAAGAACTTATTACATTTTTCTTTATAAATTTTAATAAGTATATATTTCTTTTATAATAAAAGAACATGAAAAAAAGATCCTTAATTCTCAAGAAGAGTTACTTTTACAACCACTCCACAAAAGAGTGACCACTCTCTTCCCCTTCTGATATATTCCTTCTACCCTCTCCCCTGTAGAGAATCACTGCTTCCATATATTCTGCACTAGCAGGTTTTCACATAGGTTTGCTTAATATTAGCAAAATAAAATGCTCCTCCTTCATTTTTCTAAATAGCACATTTTTATTTTATTGTGCTGTTTAATAAACTTTTTCAAAAATCCCTCGTAGAGACTGACTACTGGCGCTTATACCTGTAGAATGTCCTCCTCAGTAGTGAACTCCCACTCCAGAAGAGCCATTTTCTGACACTTTACGCTGCTGGCAAGGTATCACTCTTAAAGCACTGGAATCACTTGTGTGTTTATATATTTTGAAGTAAAATGTCTCTTTAACATTTTTAGAAGAATGTGAAACTATTTTTTTTCAATCTTTGACTTACAGGGAATCTCTGGGAATGTTATTGCTATCCAAATCAAATCCTTTTGTGGTTCATGGAACAAAAGAGAGATGGGGGAAAATAGAACAAAAGAAAGACAGCCTGTCCTATTTTTTTCCAATAACATGTTAATATGTTTAAATCTATTAGGAAACAAAGGGCAATTTGAGTATCACAATGTTAAGATATCAAATCTAAATGGAGAACTTACAAGTCCTTGAATCCAATCCTTATATTCTACAAATAAAGAAACTGAAGCCCAGACAGGTGAGATTATATGCACAAAATCACACAATATGGTGATAGCAGAATTGGGATTGTGTCTTCCATTTCCCACCTCCCACGATAGAGTTGAACATACTGGGCTTTGGCTACACGTAGACCTTATTTGGGGTCTTGGATCCTTCACTTAATAGTATGTGGAATTTTATTTCCCCATATGTAAAATGGAGAATATTATATCTATCTCATGGGGTTATTGTGAAGATTAAATGAAATAGTTTGTATAAATAGCTTAGTACAATGTTTAGAGCACAGGCAGTACACGTAAAACATTAGGTTTAATATCCTTTCTAATGTTCTACTCTGTGTATTTTCTTTGCATTTCAGTGATTACCTATCTTTCGAGTACATTTTATCTTGTTCATACATTCATGTGGCAAAATAAGGCCATCCAAAATCATCCTCTTACGTCATTGTTCTGATCTTTCCATGTTTTCAGACACTTCTATTCAACATATTACTGGAACTCCTAGCCAAGCAGTTAGAAATAAAATAATAAAGGCAAGAAAAAAATAAATAAAGTCATCCAACTGGAAAGAAAGAAGCAAAATTATTTCTGTTTGCAGAAGACATGATCTCATATGTAAAGATTCCTCAAGCAACCTGTTAGAATGAAGAAATTCAGCAAATTAGCAGGATACAAAATCAACACACAAAAAATCAGTTGTATTTCTTTACACTAACAATGAACTGTCTGAAAAAGAAACTAAGAAAATTTTATTTATCATAGCATCAAAAATAATACTATACTTAGGAATTAACTTAACCAAGGAGGTAAAAGGATTGTACAGTAAAAAGTTCACAGCATTACTAAAAGAAATTAAAGAAGACTTAAAATAAATGGGAAGATAGCCCAATTCATTGATTGGAAGACTTAATACTATAATATTGTTAGAATGTCAAGACTGTCCAAAGGGATAATAGATTTAAAACAATCTTTATCAAAATCCCAGCAATGTTCTTTGCAGACTGTAAAAACCCATCTCAAAATTTATATGGAATTTCAAGAGACCCTGAATAACTGAAATAATCTTGACAAAGAAGAACAAAGTAGAAGACTTACATTTTCTGATTTCAAAACTTACTACAAAGCTATGGAAATCAAAACAGTGTGGCACAGCATAAAAACAGACATATATACCAATGGACTAGAATAGAAAGCCCAGATATAAATGTTCACATATATGGTCAAATAATTTTGACAAGGGTGTCAAGACTATTCAATGGGCAATGGACAGTCTTTTCAACAAATAATTCTGGGTAACTAAATATCCCCTTGTAAAAAAAATGAGTTTGTATTCTTACCTAATATTATACACAAATTGGATCAAAGACCTAAACACAAGACTTAAAACTATGAAAACTTCTCACAAAAGAAAACATAGAGGAAAAGCTATATAACATTGGATTTGGCAATGATTTCTTGGATATGATACCAAAGGCACAAGCAACAATAAAATGTAGACAAACTGGACTTTGTGACAATGAAAAACACTTCCTCATCAAAGGACACATTCAAAATAGTGAAAAGGCAACCTACAGAATTGGAGGAAATATAAGCAAATTATATATCTGATAAGGATTTGACATCCAATATATAGAGAGAACTCCTAAAACTCAAAAAGAAAAAAAAAACATGATAGGAAAATAAGCAAAGGACTTTGTTAACAGCTTCTGAGTGGAGGGTTTTCCAAGTTCTTTGTGTTCATCATGAAAAGAATATCAGGATGCCAAGCAAGCAACAGCTTTTATTGAAAGTGAAAGTACACTGTCAGGGAAGAGAGAAGGCAGGCTTGAAAGAGGGCAGCTGCACTGAGAGGAAGTGGTTTTAATCTTTTGTAGTCTTACTAATTGAGGGGAGGAATATTAAAGGTGAAGGGGTTGGCTTTTACTAAAAATTTGGGTAGTAACTCCTAGAATTGGGTTCCCTTCCATTTTCATACTGTATATGATTGTTTCGGAACTCTCAGAGTGATTTCAAGCATGGAGAAATTTTAAAACCACAATGTAAATGATATTATAATTAGCCAAAGTTCATGTGATGTGACAGAGATTGATGACAAGCCAGTAAAGGGTGGTTCTTGCCTGTGGTTGTCAGCCCCTCTAGTTAGCTTCTAAAGTTATTTATTTTAACACCTGCACCAGATATTCAAGTCCCTGCATCCAGTCTCAGTTCTGTCTCCTAGTCTCCTACTCTAACAACTTGAATGGATATTTCTCCAAAGAAGATATACAAATGGCCTGCAAACATATGAAAAGATGCTCAACATAACGAATTATTAGGGAAATGAAAATCAAAACAACAATGAGATACCATCTCCCACATTAGAATGACTACTATCACAAAAAATAACTGTTGGTGAGGATGGAGAGAAATTGGAATTCTTGTGCATTGTTGGTGGAAATGTAAAATGGTACAGCCATTATTGAAAATAGTATGGCAGTTCCCCCCAAAATTCAAAATAGATTTACTATATGACCCTATAATTCTACTTCTGAGCATATACCCAAAAGAATTGAAATAAGTGTCTCAATGAGGTATTTGCTCACCCATGTTCGTTGCAGCATCATTCACAATAGTCAAGAAATTGGGGCCGGGCATAGTGGCTCATGCCTATAATCCTAGCACTCTGGGAGGCCCAGGGGGGAAGATCGCTCAAGGTCGGAATTCAAGACCAGCCTGAGCAAGAGTGAGACCCCGACTCTACTAAAAATAGAAAAAGTTAGCTGGACAAGTAAAACTATATAGAAAAAATTAGCCGGGCATCATGGTGTTGCATGCCTATAGTCCCAGCTACTCAGGAGGCTGAGGCTGAGGAGTTTGAGGTTGCTGTGAGCTAGGCTGATGCCACAGCACTGTAGCCTGGGCAGAGTGACACTCTGTCTCAAAAAAAAAAAAAAAGAAAGAAAAGAAAAAAAAGAAATTGAAGCAACCAAAATGCTCATTGGTGGATGAATGGATAAAGAAAATGTTATATACATATAATAGAATATTATTCAGCCTTAGAAAGGAAGAGAATTCTAACACATGCTACAACATGGAAAAACCTTGAGGACATCATGCTAAGTAAAATAAGCTAGTTGAGAAAAGACAAATATAATACTATATGATTCCACTTATATGAGGTAGCTAGAATAGTCAAAGTCATAGAGGTGGAAAGCAGAGTGAGGGTTGCCAGGGGCTGTAGGTAAAGGAAAATAAGGAGTTACCATTTAATTTGTATAGAGTTTTGGTTTGAAAAGAATTCCGCATATGGATGCTGTTGATGGTTGCACAACAACACTGATGTATGTAATATCACTGAATTGAACACTTAAACGGTTAAGATGGTAAATGTTATGTTACGTGAATTTTACCATAATAAAAAAGGGGGTAACATATGGAGTGTCCATTTCCCCAATGTGCCAATACTTCATCTCATCACTCTGTTTAATTTTGTCAGCCTGAGTGGTCTTTTTCATATATGCTTCTGTAAAGGAATATACCTACCTATGCCCTTGAAAACACTTAATGTTATTTTAGTGGGAATTCTGGTTCCACGGATCACTCAATATACTCCCAGGACAAGTACAGGTATACCAAGGACTTCCCGTTACCGCTTACGCTTTGTGAATGCCTTTGCACGCAATAGGCCTGAAAGCCTCTGACTTGCATGGCTGTCAATTGCAGTCTCTTCTGATTTGTTTTTGTTTGTTTGTTTGTTTTTAATCTTTAATGATTGTTGGATATGGATTAGTCACCAGATACTGAATTTAGTCAGGGGGGAAGAAGAGCTAACCCAAATGGTCTCCAGGTATATCAAAGGATTAAAGAACTGGAATCAAGAAATTTTAAGCTCTAATTAAAAGAATTTATATTTTCTGATCAACATTGAATGGCAATTAGTTGCTTGTTTTCTCCCCAAACCTCTTGTGTCTCTCCTGTTTCAGAATCAAGAAACTAAGACTCAGACTTTTTGGTGGATACTACCAACAGATCCACTCACTGTCATTTAGAATCTTGTTGTTTATGGCCATATCTTAATTAATAATAAGGAGAAACTCTCCATCTTATGCATTTTAAAACTATTCTCAGCACTGGACATGGTGCCTAGCACATACTCAGTTTTCAATAAATATTGGTTATAAGAACAAATGTCCTGGTAGGACACACGTGCTGTGTACTGGTTATCTTTCTGATTTGGTTTAAGACTTTTTAGGTGTAAATTATCTGATTTTTCTAAAATCTACTTGGCAAGGCTAAGGATTTTCTAGGCCATCTACTTATATCTGTTTCCCATTGCTAAAAGAAAAACTTTAGACAAATTAGATTTACAGAGTTTAGATGAGCAAAGAACGATTTGCCAACTGGGCAGCCCCTAGAACCAGAATAGGTTCAGAGTGACGCTAGGGCTGCCACATGGTTGGATAACATTTATGGACAGAGAAGGGAAGGTAATGTACCGAAAATGGAAGTGTAGTACAGAAACAGCTGGATTGGTTACAGCTGGGTGGTTACCTTATTTGAACCTGTTTGAACAGGTGGCTGCCTGTGGTTGACTGAAGTTCAGCTGCTACAATTGGCTGAGACTCGTCTGCTCATTATGAGAGTAGGTTACAACCTGTTTACACATCAAGTTGGATTACAATTTGTTATGTACAGAGAAACCTTTAAGCTGAACTTAAAATACATAAGGAGGTGGCTTTAGGCTTAACATAATTTAATACCACCATGGGCAAAAAAGATAAGCTCTTGCCGCTCTTTTCTTTAGATGACCTTAGATAACCTCAAGGAGGCATTTGTGGTACTTAAACTGCCATTTCTCAGTTTCTCCAGTCCTGGCTAATTTTTATGCATTTTAGTGTAAATTCAAATGTGAAAGAGAAAAATGCTGTTCGGTTTCTTTTTTGAATCTGCTGTTCATTTTGATTAGTTTCTAAAACACCTGAAAGACTAATGTGGACCACCCACAGCAACAAGTTCTCAAACCAACCAGCAGCTCATGATAATGTAAGACCAATGGTGGACAGTATAGATCTGAATTATGTTTCCATCTCTACCATTATGTGTCTGTGATGTTGAACAGGTCACTTAACCTCCATGTATCTGTCTTTCTTTACTATGGGTATTATGAGGCTCAAATAAATAGTATATTTTGAAAACTTTGTACTTTGAAAAATATAAAATATAATGCAAGTATAAAGCATTGTTGCACAAGAACTTATAAAAGTGGAGTCATACAAACTAAACAAAATCTTATGAGTTCTTGTGACCACCCACATTGCCATCTGCAAAAGAAAGGGGGATTCTTTGTTTTGTTTTATTTTGTTGCCGCATTCTTTGGCAAAGAGAAAATTAGTCCAGCTGCTAGAGCCATAATAGAAGCAACAATGGTAGCAACAGCCTCTATTTGGCAATTAACTATTCATATCTATAAAGTATCTCATACCTACAGTGACCAGTAGTTAAATTCTCACAATAAAAACCTATGTGCTCCACTTGTAGCCCTGGCTTGGGCTAGGCCAAAGCATTATATGTAACCAAAATGTTTGTGCCCCCATAATATTCTGAAAAAAAAATACTATGTGCTAAATTCTCCCCTACTTACTTCAGATTGTGTGCTAAGAATGGGACAGCAGATCTGAGTGTTTAAATAAACAGGTAAAGCAGAACTTTTAGAACAAATGACCTCTACTCTCATTATAATTAAGGCCGCATACTTATTATAATCTTCCATGAATTCTCTATAAATCAGTAATTTTGTGAAATAGTGCTAGATGCACATTTCCTCATCCTTAGTCTTTCTGAGAATATCTGACATAACAGATTCCTTAAGCTGACCTCTCTGGATTACAAATGATGTAAACCCAACTCAAACTAGTTTAAACAAAAAAAAAAAGGAGGGGTGGCATATTTAATGACTCAGTTAGGAAGTTCAGGACTCATTTTGGCACTGGCCTATGGCTGTGATATAATACTTTCATATAAATAATTTCAAGCTACTAGTGTGACATCACTGAACGTGGAGTTGGGAAAAGAGATGCACAACTGGCTTTTGAAAACCAGTGCAAACCAACTCTAACACTCTCCTACCTATGTGCCAGGCATGGTGCTGTGTGCCAAAGCTATAGAGTTAAGTAAAACATGGTCCCTATTCTGACATAGGGAATGAGAAGGGAAGAAGGAGCCTCTGTAACATTTATTAATGACATTTATTAAGATTCCAGCCACTTAATTCTATTCTCTATTCAGGCGTCCTCAAACTTTTTAAACAGGGGACCAGTTCACTGTCCCTCAGACGTTGGAGGGCCGGACTATAATTTAAAAAAAAACCTATGAACAAATTCCTATGCACACTGCACATATCTTATTTTGAAGTAAAAAAACAAAACGGGCAAAAACACTCGGCGGGCTGGATAAATGTGGCCCGCGGGCCATAGTTTGAGGACGCCTGCAAGAGCTTAGACTCTAAATCCAGACTCTTTAGACATAAATACCAGTTCTACAATTTAATAACTGTTTGATCTTTAGCAAGTCACTTCACCTTTCTGTGTCAGTTTCCTAATCTAGAGAAAGAGGATATTAGTAGCATGAAATGAATTGATACATATAGAGCACTTAGAAGAACTTATCCTTCATTGTGAGTTCAAATCAAGGATTTTCTGTAGATGTTTTTTAATTATATAAATTTACGGGGTACTAGTACAGTTTCGTTATCTGCATAGATGGTATAATGGTAAAGTCAGGGCTTTTAGGATATTCATTACCTAAATAATGTACATTAAACCTATTAAGTAATTCTCACCATCCAACCCCCACCTGCCCCCCGTCCCATTCTTCTGAAACTCTATTATCTATCATTCCACTCTCTATATCCATGTGTATACATTTTTGGGGCACCAAATTAGTAGTGAGAACATGTTATATTTGTCTTTTGTGTCTGGCTTGTTTCACTTAAGATAATGACCTTGAGTTTCATCCATGTTGCTGCAAAAGACATGATTTTATTTTTTTTATGGCTACATAGCATGCAATTGTGTATATATACCACATATTTTTTATCTAGTTAACCACTGATGGGCACTTTGTTTGATTCCATATCTTTTCTATTGTGAATAGCACTGTAATAAACATTTGAGTGCAAGTATATTTTTGATATTGATTTCTTTTTCTTTGGCTAGATATCTAGTAGTGGGGTTGCTCGATCAAATGGTAATTCTATTTTTAGTTCTTTAAAAAATTTCCATAATATTTTCCATAGAGGTTGTACTAATTTATAATACATTCCCACCAACAGTGTATAAGAATTTCTTTTCTCCATATCCTGGCCAACACTGGTTATTTTTGTCTTTTTATTAATAGCCATTTTGGTTGAGGTAAGATGATATCTTATTGTGGTCTTAATTTGCATTTTTCTGATGATTAGTGATGTTGATCATTCTTTTTATATACCTCTTGGACATTTGTGCATTTTCTTTTGAAAAATTTCTGTTCGAGTCCTTTGCTCAATTTTTAATGGGATTATTTGGGAATTTTTGTTGAATTGTTTGAGTTTCTTGTATATTCTGGATATAGTTGCCTGTAGGATGAATAGCTGGCAACTATTATACTTTCTCCTATTCTGCAAGTTGTGTGTTCACTCTGTTGATTATTTATGTATTTATTTATTTTTGCTGTGCAGAAGCTTTGTAGTTAAGTCTCATTGTCTATTTTTGTTTTTGTTGCCTGTGCTTTTTGAGGTCTTAGTCATAAATTATTTGCCTAGACTAATGTCCAGAAAAGTTTTTCCTAGGTTTTTCTCTAGTAATTTAATAGTTTTGGGTCCTACATTTAAGTCTTTAATCCATCTTAAGATAATTTTTTGTATATGATGAGAAATAATGGACAGTTTCATTCTGCATATGGCAATCAAATTTTCAGAGCACCATATATTGGAAAAGTTGTCCTTTTCCATATGTATGTTCTTGTCAGCTCTGTCAAAGATAACTTGGTTATAAAAATATGGTTTTATTTCTAGGTTATGTATTCTGTACCATTGATTTCTGTGTCTATTTTTATACCAGCACCATGCTGTTTTGGTTACTATATCCCTGTAATATAATGTGAAATCAGGTAACGTGATGCTTTCAGTTTTGTTCTTTTGGCATAGGATTGCTTTGGCTACTGAGTCTCTTTTGTGGATCTATATGAATTATAGAATTGCTTTTCCTAATTCTGTGAAAAACGAAATTGGTATCTTGATAGGAATTGCATTGAATTTGAAGATTTCTTTAAGAACTATGGTCATTTTAATGATATTAATTCTTCAGATCCACAGGCATGGGATATTTTTCAATTTGTTTGTGTTATCTACAATTATTTTCACCTCATCAATGTTTTGTAGTTTTCCTTGTAGAGATCTTTCACAACCTTGGTTACATATATTCCTAGGTATTTTGTTTATTTGTAACTATTGTAGATAACATTGCCGTCTTGAATTTGTTTTCATGTAGATTGTTATTGGTGTATATAAAAGTGACTGATTTGTGTATGTTGACTTTGTAACCTGCAACTTTACTAAATTCATTTATCAAATATAAGAGTTTTCTGATAGAGTCTTTAGGCTTTTCTAGATATAAGATCATATAATCAGGAAACAGGTATAATTTGACTTCCTTTTTCCCAATTTGGGAAAATCTTTTATTTCTTTCTGTTACCTAATTGGTCTGGCTAGTACGTACAGTACTATGTTGAATAAGAGTGGTAAAAGTGGGCATCTTTGTCTCACTCCAGTTCTTAGAGTAAATGCTTTCAACTTTTCCTCATTTGGTATGATGTTGCCTGTTAGTTTGTCATATATGGTCTTGATTATTTTGAGGTATGTTCTATGTCTAAATTGTTGAAGGTTTTCATCATGAAGTGATGCTGAATTTTATGAAATGCTCTTTCTGCATCTATTGATATAAAATTCTGTTTATGTGATATATCACATTTATTGATTTGCATATGTTGAATCATTCTTGCATCCCTGGTATAAAACCCACTTGTTTGTGGTATTATCCTTTTGATGTGTGTTGGATTCAGTTTTCTTGTATTTTCTTGAGTATTTTTTGTCTATGTTCAACAGGGATATTGGTCTGTAGTTTTCTTTTTTGTGTTGTGACCTTGTCTGGTTTTGATATCAGGTGATTCCGGCCTCATAGAATGAGTTAGTGAGATTTTCCTCATCTTTCACTTCTTAGAACAGTTTTGGGAGGATTGGTATCAGTACTTCAAATATTTGGTAGAATTTGGCTGTGAATCCATCTGATCCTGTGCTTTTCTTTGGAGATTTTTTTAAATCTCTGATTCAATCTAGCTACTCATTATTGGTCTTTTTCAGTTTTCTGTTTCTTCTAGATTTAGTCTTGGAAGATTTTTTACTTCCAGGAATTTATCCCTTTCCTCTAGGTTTTCTACTTTTGGGGCATATACTTGTTCATTATAATCTCTCATGGCTTTGTATTTCTGTGGTATCAGTTATAATGTATCCTTTTTCATTTCTGATTTTGTGTATTTGGGCCTTCTGTCTTCTATTATTGATTAGTCCACCTAATGGTTTGTCAATTTTGTTTATCTTTTCAAAGGACCTTTCATTTTGTTGCATTGTTTTTTTGGTCTCTATTTCATTTAGTTCCGTTTTGATAGTTATTATTTCTTTTCTTCTGCTAATTTTGGGTTTGGTTTGTTCTTGATTTTCTAGTTCCTAAAGGTGCCTGATTAGGTTCTTAATTTGTAGTCTTTCTACTTTTTTGATGTGGACATTTAATATTATAAACTTCTCTCTTAGCACTGCTTTTTATGTATTCCATAGGCTTTGGTATGTTGTGTTTCCATTTTCATTTGTTTAATACATTTTTAAATTTCTGTTTTAATTTCTCCATTGATCCAATGATCATTCAGGAGCATGTTGTTTAATTTCCATATATTTGTATAGTTTCTGAAGTACCAAGAGGAACTTGGTATTAGTTTTATTCTACTATAGTCTGAGAAGATGGTTGATAGGATTTCAATTTTTAAAGTATTTGTTAAGATTTATTTTGTGGATATGGTCCATCTTGGAGAATTTTCCATGTGCCAATGAGAAGAATGTGTATTCTTAAATTTTGGGTAGAATATTTGTAAATGCCTGTTATGTCATTTGGTCTAAAGTCCAATTTAAGTTCTATGTTTCTTTGTTGATTTTCTGTCTAGATAATCTGTTTATTGCTGTCAGTGGGTTGTTGAAGTCTCCTGTCTTCAATTCTTTTGTTTTCTTGGTCTAGTCTATTGTCAAAGCTTTCAAAATGTATATTGCATTTCCTTCAATTAATTTTTTAGTTCCAAGATTTCTGTTTGTTTAGGTTTTGTTTTGTTTCGTTTTGTTTTTTTCTTTCTTTCTGTCTATATCCTTGGAAAATTTCTTCTTCATATCCTGAATTTATTTTCTGAGTGCTTTATGTTGATGTTCAGATTTTTCTTGCATCAAATTGAGCTTCTTTAAAAGAAAAATTTTTTTTTTTTTTTTTTTTTTTTTTAGAGACGGGGTCTCGCTCTTGGTCAGGCTGGTTTCGAACTCCTGACCTTGAGCTATCCACCCGCCTCGGCCTCCCAGAGTGCTAGGATTACAGGCGTGAGCCACCGCGCCCGGCCAAAAGAAAAATTTTTAATTCTTTATCTGGGTTTTTGAGAATTTTATTTTTGGTTTGATCTAATGGTGGAGAATTTTTATGTTCCTTTGAGGGTCTCATATTACCTTGCTTTTTTATGTTTCCTGTGTCTTTATTATGATTTCTGTACAACTGCTATTACAGTTGCTTCTTCTTATTTTTGAAAAGGGGTGTTTTCTTGAACATGTTACTGTGATGTTGGTTGGGTAGGGCCCTTTGGTATTGCTTTTGGGAATATACAGCAGTGAAGACTCTGTATGAATTCTTTAGCTATAAATAGCATTGGTGGTATCTTTTGTCCCCTCCACATGTTAGGATCCAGTTATTTGAGGTGGTGAAATTGTGCTGGGGATTGGAATGCTTGTTGGACCCTCTTTAGGTTTCAGTCACAAAACTCAAAGGTAGAGTGTTTATGTCCAACCTTTGTGCCCTGGGAAAAGTGCTCAAGTGTTCCAAGTGGTGGAGTGGGTTGTGGAACACCTAGGAGCCTGGATACAGCACTCTGTCTTGGGGTTGGGGAGGGCAAGCCCAGGCAGAGCCAGATTAGGCAAGCTTACATTCAGGTTCCCCAATGGTGAGTACACACACCAGCCATTATGGGGATTGGGACAATCTTCAGCCCCTTGGCATATGCTTGGATGGAGGGTGACCACTGCTGCTCTAAGGTCTTGCCATAGCAGTGGCGAGGCAGTCTCAGCAGCCACAGCTTTGTCCAACAGAGGGTGAAGGGCATTTGTGACCCTCTCACACCCCAGTCTTAGAGAGGCCCATTTCCCGATCCTGGTTGTCACAGCTGACCAGGCCGTTCAGTCCTGTAAGTTTTCACCTGGCTTGTAACTTGGCCCTGAACAATAGGAACCACTACTTGGCTTAAGACCAAGCCTCTGTATCAACACTTGTGCTACTCAGGTCCTGCTGGTGGGGGTGCTTAGTTCCAGTGCCTGCAGCTAGAGCCCACAACATACTTGTTTCTCAGTCTCGGTTGCTGAGCCCAAGCTGCAAGTCACAGCTTGAGCTTCCCAATGCCACACACTGGTGCAACTGGTTCCCAGGACTGTGTGCAGTATGTTAAGAGCTAGGATGAAGAGTGGCATCCTACGTCTCAGGAAGGATGTGGGACACTCCCTGGAGCAGTTTCTTCTCACAGTCTCCAGAGCACTTCCTATGTTAAATTCAGAAGTTGGGAGGGTCAAGGTATTCTCTGGAGGCCTGGATTCTCCCATGGGAAAGTGGATTACAGAAAGACATTTACTCACCCTCTTCCATATTGGTAACAGAGTGTAGGATTCATGGTCCTGAGGGTTTTACAACGCAATCTACCACCTGGGACACCTTAGTACTCCTCCCAGGGGACAGAGGTTGGGCATAAGTACTCTATTGCTACCACCTCAGCTGGCTCTTATCTGCAAGTACTACTTACTGGACTGGAGGCCAGTCTTGGTCATGCAGGCTGCCTATTTTCCTTTTCATTTTCCTTATTAGATTCTAAAGTTGCCTTTTCTTTTTCTATTGAACTCCTGTGTTCCCTCTTAGATAAAGTATTGAAAGTGTGATTGTCAACATACTGTTTTGGTTCTCCTATGTAGATGATGTGTGCTGGAAATGCTTTTTGTCAGCCATCTTGGGGAAAAAATAAACTACTGTTGAGATATTATTCTTGCCATTTTCTAATCCTATAAAATTCCTTTGATTGGTTAGTATCAATGTCTCCAGTGAAGAAACTGAGAGGTTAAGCAGCTTGCCCAAATACAATACAAACATAATACAGTTAGGCCGGTATTTGATCCTAGGTCTATATACTTACATGTCTCATACATAACACACTATTATTACATGCCCATTCTGAACCACCTAGTATAATAGGAGCTTTAAATAGATTTTCTAATATATTCTTTACAATATTACAGTAGATAATGGTTTTCTATACCTATTTTATAAATGAGAATACTGGGAGTCAGAGTATTCTAAAAATTATAAATAATTTTTATGGCCAGGCAGTGAGCTGGGATTTGGACGAAGTCTGTCAGATTCATAGAAATCTGTTTTTATTTACTCTGCTAAATGACTTACAACTATTTTAACTATTATTTTGAACCATTTTTCTTCAATTTAACCTGAGACAGGATATGGAACATGGGTAACATGGAAGGTGTCCTACAAGAGATAGGAATGTAGTACATATCAGTACTGAAACAAGGGGAGAGAGATTTGATCCTTGCTTTTCTTACTGCAGGACCACGGAATGCTTCATGGAGGAATTGACATTTTAGCTGGGTCTTGTTAGATGAATTTGAACAGGCTGATGGGGCTGGGGAGTGCATTTCTTATAATGAAAACAGCTTGAACAAAAGCATAGGGGCTTGAGATCATGTGTATGTTTGGTGAATGACAGCAGACTAGAGAGATATTATGGGATGCGCAGCTGAAGATGGAAAGGTTGGCCTTGATTGTGGAAGGTATTTCAGGTACCATGGTAAGGAATTTGGACTTAGTTCTATGGTACTAAGAAGCCACTAAAGTCTTTTGTGAAAAGGAGTTACATAAACTGGCCTCTATTTAGGAAAACAAGGCTTGTAGCAATATGTAGGATAGACTGGAGCAGAAGGATACTGGAGCCAGGAAGATGAGCTATATGTTATTGCATATGGCTTCTTACCTGGTCTTTGTGTTTCTACTCTTTCCTACCTATCTTTTCCTTACTGATAAGCCAGAATAATACTTTTAAAACCATAAACATAAATCACTACCATGCTTAGAATCTTTACATGATTCCCCACTACACTTGGAATATAACCCCAAGTCATTTCCCGGGATGCCAGGTCCTGTGTTATTGGCCCTGCCCACCACATACCACCAGCCCCTTGGCCATCAGAGTGCAACAACACCTACTTTCTTGTAGTACTTTGGTGCCCCCTTAAAATTAGCATCAGAGGTGAGTGAGTGCCTCATTTACTTCACCCTGTCCCAGCATTGGTTATTGTCTTTACCACTAAACTGTAAGCTTCAGGGGTGCAGGGACCATATCTGTTTTACTTACTACTGTACCCACTGTGTGGAATAGTATGATTGGCATATAAGAAGTGATTGAATGAAATGTTAGGGATTTTGGCAGCAATGTTCAAATGTATCATCTTATTTCATTATCACAGTAACTCTGTGATTTGGGTATTCTCTTCTGTTTATATGTGAAGAAAGTGATGCTTAAAGATGTTAAGTAACTTTGCTGAAATAGGTACAGAGTTAATTAGTGCATAGCAGAAGTAGAATTTGAATCCAATCCTCTGACTTTAAATCCAGATCTTTCCCAGTACACCAGCTCATGAAGGTACATTCTAACCAAGGCTGAGTAGAAATTTATCAGGGATGTTGCAGAAAGAAGTTCTGGGTTATATAAGAAGCTAGACTAGCTGACTTAAAAAGTTCTCTTCAAATACTTAATGTTCTTTAATTCTATGATGACCACTTTATAAGAGAGCCCATGGGCTTTGGAGCTAAATAGAACTTGGAAAACTCCATTTATTAATTTGCAAAGTGGGAGTAATAGTATTAATCAAACTGACTTGAGCATTAAATAGGATGGTATGTATAAGTTACCTAATACAGTGTTTGCAGGTATCAAATGTTAGTCATTAATTTTGACAACAATAACAGCAAACAACTTAGGTGAGAGCGAGAAGCCTGGAATTTGAAAACAAAATGACTTATCTTTCCCTTTGCATCCATGGAAAGTGTCATTTCTCCAGTGGAAAAAGAGAATTAGACTCACTATCTCACTTCTATGCTTGCCTTCTAATTGGGTAGCCACTCAATCTTGTTTTAAAGTTGAGAAGCTAGAGGCTCTGGTGCAACTTCCAAGAACTCCTGGTTTTCACCTAACACTCCTGCCTCCTTACTTTTTTAAGTGGAACTAATTTCTAGTAGATTCCACCCAAACCTTTCCCAGTCCTTCTCTTATAATCACCCAGATGGCTTGGCCCTTGATACAGAAAGGAAGGAGGAGTCATCTTACAGAGAAGTTCTTCCTAGTAAAAGCAGCATTACCTATAAAAAACATGAGGGTGGGGGAGAAGAAAAATGATGTTTTATCTCCTGACAGTAAAGTCAGAATGACTGTTTCACAGGAGAGGATATGGTTTCAATCAGCTGAGATTGCACATGGTAGCTTCCTGGCTCCTCTCCTCCACCTTTACTTATGCCAGAATCTGACTCCTAAAGGGCTGAACCAGACCACGGATACAATTATATCTAGTGCAATACTCACCCCTGGGGTCAACTTCTTAACCTCTAGCGTGATGTGGATCTTATAGCAGGCACCCAATAAACACATGTTGAGTGACTGATAAAAACGTCTCTGTAGTGGACAACTTTACACACATGCTCACAAGTTTATAGGCCTCTGGTTTGAGGCATATGTCTTTAGACACTTTCTTCTTCAGATTCTCTTTCATATTTTTTTCTTTCACTTTCTTGGCTCATTTTTTATGTCCCCTCCCATCTTTTCATACATTCTTACATGCACACACTCCCACCCCCCCGCTGTGTTTCACACACACAAACACACCAACACACACACACACACCCTTGAGGTCAAAGGATGTGAAGGTGGAATAGATTGATTTTACTTATATTAAAAGCAAACTACAAACTGACAATACAATGTACCTCAGCAAAATTTTGTATTCTGCTGCTAGCTCAATTGTTTTGAAATGCAAGCAAGGATGGACTAAGTTTCTTCCATTATCTGGACACTTTGATATTCTGCATCATTTTTAGGATGAGATGGTGAGGCATAGCTGGCTCTTCAAGCCTGGGTGAAGTGCACAGAGGAATATATTTTGAGTTTAGAAAGTAAACAGAGGGGAAAATGAGGTGAAAACAAACAGGTTGAGTATCCTTTATATGAAATGCTAGGAACAAGAGGTGTTTTGGATTTCAGATTTTTGGAATATTTGCATTATACTTACTGGTTGAACACCCCAAATCTGAAAATCCTAAGTCCCAAATGCTCCCATGAGCATTTCCTTTGGGTATCATGTCAGTGTTCAAAAAAATTTTAGATTTTGGAGCATTTTGGATTTTGGATTTTTAGATTTGGTATGCTCAATGTATTGACAAGAGGTGACAAGATAGATGAAGGGCAGGATGGTGCAGAGGCAACACAGCGAAAGAGTTGGAAAGAGAGGGTATTCATTGACTCAGCTGTCATTGATAAAAGCAGTGAGATAAGATAAGCAAGGCGAAGAACCCACCATGCATTTTATATCACAGTGAATACAAGTATCCAATAGACATGGAATGCAGGGGAAGGTATTTAAGATAACATGAAAGGTTATACTATCGGGTGGGCAGACACAGGAATGAAGAGTCCAGTGTGTGTAACACCAGGGAATCCAGACAGACAGCAACTTGGAGATCCATAGTGAATAAGTAACTGTGCCCCAAGGTATGGAAACTAGGCACTTGAAATGGGCTGACTGATGAGATCAACGCACGCCCCAATCTTGATAGGAAATGCACTGTAGTTGATTACAAAAAATAACCACAAATTCTATCCATCCCATTCCTCATCCCTCTACCCACACCCTTTTGCAATGTACAGTTTGTGGCTCCTCCCATCAAAAGGTAGAATCTGTTCTCCATCCATTTATTCTAGATTTAGCCATTTGACTTGTTTTGCCTAATATATTATATGTACATGCTTGAAAATGACTTGCTTATAGGTGCTTGTCTTCTCTCTTACTGTTCTTGGAACCCCCACCACCATCATTTAGAGATTCCCAGGGTAGCCTATTGAAAGATGAGAGATGTATGTTTCTGTCACCCTCATCACCCAAGCCAGCAAACATCAGTCTACCATCATTAACAGAATCATCTTACTGACTAGCAATTGCCTGTGGCACATGAGTGAGCCTGACCAAGAAAGACCAGCAGACGAACTGCCTAGTCAAGCCAAGTCCAAATTGTCAATACACAGACTTGTAAGCTAAATTAATGGTTATTGTTTTAACCCACTAAGTTTGGAAGTGGTTTGTTTCGTTACGCATCAAAAAACCCCCCTGATTTACAAAGGTATCAGATGGATCACTAGTCCAGTTCTTTGGGAATAAGAATCAGTAAATATAAAGTCTCAGTCTTGGGGAACAAACCAGGATGCCAGTGATAAGAACTTGAGTAAACAAGTGGACAGAATCTCATAGATCAGGCAAAGTCAAATTTGTCAGATTTTGGGACCTCACCTTAGGTACTAGGAAGCCCAAAAAGTGAGCATTTAGCATCATAATACAGACTCAAATTTGTTAAGTGCTTTCTGGATTTGGTCAGAGTTGTTTCTGGGAACCTTGTTTTTTGAATTGTCCTACCCAACTTTGTTGTGCCTATTCTTGTGCCTATTCTTCATTTGTTGTGCCTATTCCACATCTTTTCCAAACTCCTTAGATCCCAGATCATACTTTGTTTTTCTTAGTCTGTCACCTGATGACATGTCACAGCAAAACTGGAAGCAACCACTTAAGAACTCAATCAACTTTCTACCACAGAAGGTACAGACTTAATCAACTATATCTAGATTTGCCTTTTTCTTCCCCAAATGATGTAACCTCCACCTATCTGAGCTTACTCCTTCTACCTGTGCTTTAGATCCACGTAGGAGACTTTTATCACCTATCTTCTCTTTCTTCTGTTTCTTCAATGTCTTTTCTTGTACTTGATCCTTCCCATCAGAATGGAAATATTACAATAATTTCCATTTTAAAAAGACACCACTTTGTTCTTGAGTGACCATCCTATTTCTATCTTCCCTGTCACTCCCAAACTTTGGGGTAAAATGGTACACACTTACTGCTCCAGTGTCTTTCCCCCCATTTAACTTCCAACTTTGTCCAATTTTGCTTGTGCCCTCAACACTCTGTGAAATTGCTTTCACCCAAAGCTTGGGACAAGACTGGGCCTGACATATACAATAGCATCAACTTTGCACTTCCTAATTATATGTGAAAGTTGATGAGAATCTGTTTAAATCCTGGTTTCCTTTAGAACATTGTCTGAAAGGTGATCTACAATTTCTCCAAACTGAGGAAACCTGCTCAGTCCATTCTTTATTAGGAATTGTCAATCCTGGTTTGAGAATTGAAAGGAACAGACTGCAAAGCTGGAGCTGGATTCTGGTTAATCATGAGGGATCTACATGATATCGAGGTTCTTTGTGTATGTGAAACATCGCCAGTGGATCGCTTACTTAATGGAAGGCCATATCAGTCTAAACAACTGTACACTAGATCCAAAGTCCAGGAGATGGGTACAAATGGGAAGAGAAAGCAAAAGCCACAGTCTAAATTTTGTGTCTGGGAGTTAGTCATGTCTAGAAAGGGCCATTCATTGGACTTCTCTGGCACTTGAAGCCCAGCCATTGCAAACACTCATGTCTCTAATTTTACTTGTTACTCTGCTTGGTGACACTTGTCCTGTTTACTCAAGTTTTTGTCATTGGTCATTAGTTTGTCTTGGAGAAAAGTAATTTGTAATCAGAAACCTAGCAGCAATAGAGATATGAAAGTGGAGGGGTTTTTGTTTTTTAGCATCTGCAGTTGAGAAAAATACAAAAGTAGGGAATGGGAATGGCCACAAAGTACTAAAAGACTATGTCAAGAAATAAGACTTTCTATAAATATGAAAAGAAGCTCTCACAAAAAAGCAAATAGGCAAGATATTTTAAAAGCTATTAAAATAGAAAGTTTCAGAATTGAGGCTAAACTGAAATTAAACATATATGCTAAATGAGTAAATGTAATGCACTATTCTCACCCAATTAAAAAAAGACTTTCCAATTGAATAACAGAGCAAAACTCAACTTTTACTAAATACAAGGTACACACCTAAATACAGTGACTGAAAAAGGTTGATAATCAAAGACTATGCAAAGATACTAGGTAGACACAAACAGAAGATGAAGGTTTCATGTTAACACAAGATTAAATTCAAGTTAAAAATCATTAGAAAACAAAGAGCACCTTAAAGTTTCTTTCAATAATAAAGTAAAATAGTTATGAATATGGTTTTATCAAATAATTTACCATCAGCATAATAAAGCAAAAACTACAGGAGATGAAAGGGAGAAACTGGTTAAAATAAATTAGTGATAAGAGACTTTAAAAATTATTTTCTTTGGCCATGACAGATCAAGGTTCCACAAAACATGTCCCCAAATGAAGCAACCATTTAATGGCCACCAAAAAAATTTAAAAATTCTCCAAGATGGAAACTGTACAGATTATATTCTCTAAACCCAATATAATAAAACTAGACCATACCAGAAACCATACCAGAAAACAAAATCATCTTATCACCTAGACATTAAAACTCTTATAGAATTTTAAATGAAGAGAAAACTCAAACACAAATTGAATAGAATCTAAAAATAAAAGTTGTTCCTAAAATACTACCTATCAGAACTATAGCAGATAAAACAGGGTTCATAAGAAAACTCATAATCTCAAATATTTACCTTAACAAAAAATAATAAAAACAAATTAAGTATTTAACTTAAGAATTTGGAGAAAAAAAATTATTTAAATGTGGGAAGCAAAAGTAAGGAATTAAAAGAGAAAAAGCAAAAATTCAAGAGCTAGATAACAGATAATTAGGAGAAATAATAGAAAAATACATTCAAAACTGATAATTGGGCCGGGCGTGGTGGCTCACGCCTTTAATCCTAGCACTCTGGGAGGCCGAGGTGGGCAGATAGCTCAAGGTCAGGATTTTGAGACCAGCCTGAGCAAGAGCAAGACCCCTTCTCTACTAAAAAAATAGAAAGAAATTAGCTGGACAACTAATATATATCTATACATATACATATACATATATATGTATATATATATAAATTAGCTGGGCATGGTGGTGCATGCCTGTAGTCCCAGCTACTCAGAAGGCTGAGGCAGGAGGATCACTTGAGCCCAGGAGTTTGAGGTTGCTGTAGGCTAGGCTGATACCACGGTACTCTAGCCAGGGCAACAAAGTGAGACTCTGCCTGAAAAACAAAACAAAACAAAACAAAAACCCTGATAATTGGGGAAAAAACACATTGGCTACTACTTGCTAACAAGTAACAGGATCAAGAAAAATACATAATCAGAGAAAGCACATCACAATATAAGAAATTAATGTAAGGAAATAATCACAGACTTAGAGGAAAATAAAAGATTATGATACTCTGCTTAATGTTATGTATATAAATTTTTAAAAGCTTGATTGAAATGGACATTTATCTAGGCTAATATAAACTATAAGATCTAAATCCAAAAGAAATGCAAAATCTAAACAATGTTCGTGGAAGAAATAGAAGCTGTCAATGAACTATGCCTTCCAAAAATACTCTAGATCCAGAAGTTTATAAAAAAAAAATTATGCCAGGCATTTAAGGAATTCCTAACTGCTCCTGAACATAGAAAATGTATGCATTTTATTAAGTATAACATTGATATCAAAACATGTCAGAGATTAAGGAAACTATAGACTAAATTAACATGTTCATATCAGTGTAAGGATCCTAAATGAAATATTAAAAATTATAATCCAGCCACTGAAAGACTGATTGGCAAATGGCATTTATTCAAGAAATGCAAAATGGTCCTGTGGGACTAAATCTAATATAATTTACGGCATCAACAGATACAATGAGAAAAATGATAATACTATATTAATAGTTAACACTTCTCTGTTGTTTACTATGTACGAAGCATTATTCTAAGCACATTACACTGTGTTAGCTTACTTAACTCACAACTTCCATATGAAATAAGAAACATCATTATCTCCAGATCATAGATAAAGAAACTGCTAATGAGAGGCATTTAAAATGTGTCCAGGATTTTACAACTAGTAAGTGACAGAGGTGCTTTTTGGAACCCGGGTACTGTCTGACTTCAGACTCTGTCTTGCAAACCATTATGGTGTACTACTACTACTCTTTCATCATCTCTGTTGATGCTAAAATACCACTTGATACAATTCAATATTCATTCTGTTTTTTAAAATTTGCTCATAAAATAGGTAACAATGACTTTTTCCTTAATAGGATAAAATATATCTCTGTTCAAAATCTAGGTTACACTTAGTGGAGAAACCATTAGTAACATTCTAAGTGAAGTCAAGGACAGAGGGAGGATGCCTGCTCATTATCACCACCGGTATTTAACATTGTTTGGAAGTACTAGAAAATCCACTGAAACAATAGTAAGAAATTTGAAATGTAAAAATTAGAAAGAAAGACATTCTCATTATGTGAAGATAATACAATTGTTCACCTGGAAAACCCACAATCATAATTTTTTTAAAAAATTATAAACAATAAGATAAGTTCAGGAAGATAGCAGAGGACCCCTAGACCAATAAATTCCCAGCCACACGAGTGACATGAGGGGAGACCTCCAGCAGAACTGCTCAACTGAGTCCAGTCCAAATTGTTGACCCACAGAACTATGAGAAAATATAATGGTTATTGTTTTAAGCCACTAAATGTTTAAATGGTTTGTTATGCAGCAATAGATAATTGACAGAGTATATGACAAATGTGGCATATCAAATCAATGAAAAAAACATTCACTTCTTAGTAAATGTATTTGGAGAACTTGGTAGTCATCTAGAAATGAATTAATGTAGATACATACCTTATATTAGGATAGGATTAATTCCAAATGAATAAAATATTCAAATTGAAATATGAAACTCTATAGTACTCTAAGAAATCGTGAGACTTTTTATAATGGTGGGAATATGAAGAAGAGCATTCCAACTGTGCACTAAACACAGAAATCATAAAATAAAAGAATGATAAATTTGACAATGTAAAACTTAAAACTTCCTGCATGGCAGAAAATCATGGCTGAAAAAATTGAAAAGACAGATTATACACTGGGGGAAATATTTCCTAAGCCTATCGCAGACAAAGGACTAATGTGATTAATATACAAAGAACTCCTGAGAAATGATTATAAAAAATAAATGGGTCCAAAGGAAAAATAAAATAACTTCCATATACAGGTCACAGAAAAGGAAATACAAATAGCTCTCAAACATATGAAGACATTTACATTTTTACTAATAGTAAGAAGAATGCTATTTAAAGATCCACTACTATACTATTTTTCAACTAATTGCACTAAGGGTAAAGTTTGATAACACATTGTGCTGACAAATCTTAGAAAAATAAGTACTATATTACATTGTTTTAGGAATGTAAATTTATGGCAATATCCCTAAAAATTTTTATGTATGTTTTATTTAAGAATTAAAAAAAATTAAACATTTAATGTTTTATTTATTTACTTAAAAACATACAGAATTGTATTTCTTGAAAGTTATCCTGTATAGAAATATTTGCATGTGTGATATATATGTTAAAAGTTATTAATTTCAGCATTTTTCTTATTGCGAAATATTAGAAATGACATTAGAAATGACATATTAGAAAGTTCCATCACTAGAAGACTAATAAAATAAATTGTGGTGTAGTCTTAAAATGAAACATTTTTAAGCCATAGAAAAGGAAACCCTTCATGTGCTGCACTTGTTAGAAAGTTTTGCCTTATGTTGTGCTGATATCTGCCTTACTGTGACCACACACATAGGCTATGGTCTGAATATTTGTGTCTCTCCAAAATTCATATGTTGCAATCCTAACCCTGAAGGCGGTGGTACTATGAAGTGGGGCCTTTGGGAGGTGAATAGGTCATTAGGCAAAGCTCTAATGAATGGGATTAGTGTCCTTATAAAGAAAGCCCCAGAGAGCCGTCTTGTCCCTTCCACGTGAGGATGCACCTAGAAGGCACCATCTATGAACCAGAAAGCAGGCTCTCAGCAAACACCAACTCTGCCAGTGCCTTGATGTTGGACTTATCAGTCTCTAAAACTGTGAGGAATAAACTTCTGTTGTATATAAGCCAAAAAAAAAAAAAAAAGAACGATACACAAATGTATCATTAGAGAGAAAACAAAATATGAAACATCCCAGAACAGTATATATGATCATGACAAAAGTGGAAAGAGCGACTACATACACATTGTTTGATATATATGTAAAATGTCCTGAATATTCTGGGAAGGATACTGAAGAAATTGTTAACAGCTATTTGTAGGGAAGGGAACTGCACAGCTGGGTTCAGAGACAGGAGGATGAATTTTCAGAGTGTAGTCGCTATGCCTTTTGATATTTGAACCATGTGAATGAATTTCCTATGCAAAAATTAATTTAAAGAAAAAAACCGTGAAAAGCAAAGAGAAAAAAATGAAAAAACAAAAAAATCCAAAATGCTCCTGGAAAAGAATGACAGGGTAGGTGGTTGGATTTGTCTTTGTCCATGTCAATGGTTTTAGAAAGATGGAATAATTAAGATAGCATTGAATTGCTTCAGAAATAAAAAACCAAATGGATCAGTGGACCAGAATGAAGAGCCTGGAAATGGACCCATATGTGAACTATAACAGAACTAGCTTTATAGGTAAGTGGTCCTGTGGTTCTTGGTTTTCCATGTAGAAAAACCTTGACGTTGCATTCCTACCTCCCATTATATGAAAAAAATCAATTCCAAATAGACCAAGAACTTACATGTGAAAGACAAAACTTTAAAAGTTTTAGAAGCCATAGTAGATGATTTTCATGACTTGCAATAGAGGAAGACTTATTTAAAAAAAAAAATTTTTGGAGGATTTTCAGGGCAGTGAAAATATTCTGTATGATAATGTAATGATGTATATATATCATTATACTTTCTCTAAACCCATAGAATATATAACACCAAGAGAGAACCCTGAAATCAATAACTTTTAACATATATATAAGTGAATACACAGGCAAATATTCCTACACAGGATAAATTTCAAGAAATAAAATTCTGTATGTTTTTAAATAAATAAAATTTACAAATAAAATTTTAAATGTTTAAAATTTTTTAAATTCATAACTGAATAAATGGTCTTTCGGTCATTATGATGTGTCAATGTCAGTTCATCAATTATAATAAATGTCACTCTGGTGAGGGGTGTTGATAATGGGAGAGGTTGAGTATGTGTGAGGGCAGGGGAGGGTAGGGTGTATAGGGGAAATCTCTTCTTTGTATGTACCTTCCTCTTAATTTTGCCTGTAAACCTAAAACTGCTCTAAAAAAATAGTCTTTTTATGGGAAGGGATTGATACATTTGACTACATTAAAATTAAGAAATTTAGTTCATTAAAATTCAAAGCATAAAAATAAAATGTCAAGCCACAGCTATAAATTACACCCCCCTACACATACACACAATCTATAAATCAATGAGGAAAAGACAAACAAAAAATAGTCAAATGTCATGAAAAACCATTTCACAGAAGCAGAAACACAAACATAAATGGCCAATGAATATATGAGAAGACTTATCTATACTAATAAGAAAATACATATTAAAATCACAAGGATATACCATATGTGCTCACCAGATTGACAAAAATTAAATTGACACTGACATTTTAGCAAGACTGTGGAATAATGAGAACTCTCACACACTATTGGTGCCAGTTTAGTTTAGTACCAACACGGTGTGAAATAATTTAGCATTGTCCAGCAAAGTAAAAAGCATTCACATCCTACAACACAGCCATCTCACTTCCAGAAGAAACTCAACTATATTGCAACAGGACAGGTGGATAAGAATGTGCACAGCAGAGTTGGCTGGGCACAGTGGCTCATGCCTGTAATCCCAGCACTCTGGGAGGCTGAGGCAGGAAGATTGCTTGAGCCCAGGAGTTTGAGACCAGCCTGGGCAACATAGTAAGACGTTGTCTCTACAAAAAAAAAAAAAAAATTAAAAATTAGCCAGGCATCATGGTGCATGTCAGTAGTACTAGCTACTTGGGATGCTGAGGCAGGAGGATCACTTGAGCCCAGGAGTCTGAGGTTAGAGTGAGCTATGATTGTGCCACTGCACTCCAGCCTGGGTAGCAGAGTGAGAACCTGTCTCTTTAAAAAAAAAAAAAGTTCACAGTGGAATTATTCAAATAGCAAAAAACAAAACAAAATAAAATAAAGAAACATAAAAATAATGGCAACCATCCACATATGCATTTACTAAAGAATTCAGAAGCAAACTATACAACAGTACATAGCAATGAAAATGATTGAACTACCACATACATAAAAATGTAGATGGATCTCACAAGTAATGTGAGAAAAAAATTTTTTTAGGTTAGTATTTACTTTTAGGGTAGAAGGAAGGTTGATATGAGTTGGGAAGAGAGCAGAGGAAGCTTCAAAAGAATTTTTGACTTTTTTTTTTAAGTTGAGTGATGAGTACATGGTTGTTTTTATTCTTTAAACCACATGTAGATGCACAGTCACAAATTGTTTTTTAATTAAAAATAGTAATTAATGGTAGAATAAAATCTCCAGGAATTTGTAAATTAGTATAGTTGTGCAATCACATGCAAGACTGAGACAAATCGACAAAGCCAGATGGTAAATATTTGTACATAGGACTAGATGGAACAAAGTAATTAGGTTCTAAATTTTATCGTCAGTATATAGCTGTCTTATTGACATATACACATTCAATAAATGTTTGCTGGATGAATGGATGAATAAAAAGTAGGGATTGAAAACTCTCAGTCTGGGCCTTGAAAACCATAGGCTTCCTTATATTTCTAATGGGAGATAAGGCTTTACTGACAGGTGGTGGAATGCTTTGAAAATATCCCTTATCGGATTTAGGCCGTTAAAAATGCAGAATAATAACATACTTATCATTGAAGGGGGTCAAACATAATGAAAATAACTTGTCAATTCATTTAGTTTGGCAGCCTTGTAGCCCCCACGTAGACACACAGCTTAATAGTTTTATACATATAGCAGATTAATTTTAGGAGTATCCTATGGGAAAATTCAATCTTCATAAGAAAGCACTTACCAACATATTCCCAGAAATACAGCTTTCTTAAGTAGCAAGTAGTATTTTATAAGTGCAAAATGCTGTCAAATACATTGCATTAATTACTTATAAGATTTCTATGATCATATTCATATTTCATATGAATTGAGAAAACCAATAGAAAGACTTAATATATCACATTGTCATAAAACTAATTATGGAAATATTCAGCCGAGCATGGAGACTGAGCTGAGATATTACAGGTAAATGCTCAGAATTAAGTGATATATGGTTCAGGATACACATGTGTGATCTGCCTGAATTAACTTCAAGCTTGAATGTCCAAATGATTTATTTAACAAAGGCATGGGCTAAACTGGAGGAAATGTGTCTTTGGAGTCTGTTATGTTGTTCCTATAGTCAACTCCTGTGTTTTTTCTCTCTAGGCTTTTCACATTTCTGTGCTGTTTTGACTGCTGCCCACCACACATTTTACCCTCTTAGAATCAGGCCTCCCTGGCAACACCCCAGGCAAAACAAAACTACTGTTCTTTTTCCTCCCATCCTTGACAAAACAGGCCTATTTCATACTTAATCTCTCGGTATTCTGATATATAACTAGCTTTTATTCTAATCTTTGATAAACAAGTTCATAATTTTTTTAACTGATGCTGGTTTAACATGTTGTCTCTCTCAGGAACATCGTGATCTCAACAGATGATGGTAGGTGATTAGATACTTTATGTTTAGGAATTTGACAAACTCCCTTCCTCCCCGACCACTGCTAAAATCCTGTATCCCTCCTCACCTTTCCTGCAATGCAGTCTTTTTCTACCTATCATCAGTACAATTCACCTTCCAGACAACCTGTTGCGAAAACTAGGATCCCAGTATGCACTATTGCTAGAAGCAGCTCTTCTTCTGTAGGGGAAGTACTTAATAGTTGACAAAGTGCTAATACTAGCTCATTTGATTCTGGCAACTGTCACTTTTTTGTGACATATTTGCTTATAATACCAAGGCCTGGGAGGTCATGCTCAGGGCTAGTCTTTCATGTGGCAGAGAAGCTATGATTTGAGAATACAGGGATGTCCTCCCTGCTATACCCACAACTCCCTGATTGTCCTTCCTCCATAAAGCCTGAAATGTCACACCATTAGAAATTCATTCCTTTAGGCTGAAAGACACACTTTATAATTTTTCTTGGTATTCTTGGAAGAGGTAACACCTTTAAATCATTAAAATAGAAGTACTTATTATTTGATGGTTTTCCCACAGGGCTATAGCCAAGAAGGCTCCCAAGAGAATGTGTTTCAAGATGAGAGAAGTTGACCTGAGAAGGGCTAAGTCTGGAGCATGAAGCACTGCCCAAGGAGGCCACTGTAGTGGAAGCATTGTGGAAGGGGGACCCAAAACTAATGGGGAAGCAGGAGATAGTCTGCTGTCTGGAAGGGCTAGCAAAGGGAGCGAGGTACTGCTGAGTGGCCTCATGGAATAGCCCCGAGGTCTGATGTCCATCTGTTAGACTGATGCCTTCCTGTTCACACTTGCTCAAAACTTCTTAGGAGTTTGGAAAAAAAGGAAAGTGTCCAGAGAATGTCGTGCGGTTAAACCACAGCCCGAAGGAGCTTAAAAGATGATTGTTTTTAAAGTCCAATGGTGCAAAATCAAGTTTTAATACCAGAAGAGGGGATAGAGAATTAAGTGTGAAAGGTAACCCTTGTATAGTTCATTTTAGAGTTTTTCATTGTGTCAAATAGCTTTTAAGTACTTGTACAAGTTACTGTGCCAGGTGATGCAGTAAATCCAAAGAGCAAGCTACGTGGCTGTCTGATAAGACGTGAGTGCCAATGAGTGGTGGAGATGATTGGTATGCAGAAATTCTAGGGGAAGAGAGTTCCCTTTGGGCACGTGTGATTAGTAAAGGAGTAGATATTTGAGTAGAACTTCAGAAATGCTTGGGATTATGTTAAGGAGAAGAAACAAGAAGGCAATCTGGAAAAGGGAAATGGACAAGTACAGGCAGTGAGGCTGTAAAGCACAAGATGGCTTCAGGAGGCAGAGTAAGCTGATGCACAGAGGTGCTGGTACAATTCCAAGAGCCTGTGGGGTCAGAGCCCACTGCCCAGGTCAAATTCCAGCTCTCCCATGGATGACCTCGGACAAGATACATCATACATCAGTGTGCCTCAATTCCATCATCAGGAAAAACATAACAGTATCTACCTCACGGGAATGCTCTAAGAAGACAAAAAATATATGTATGTAAAATGCTCAGTACAGTGATGGATGCATTCATTTGATAATTTTATTTATCATTTAATATTATTTTTATGAATGCATAAATTTATATCTGTTACCAGTAGAAAATAGAGCTAGAAAGACAAGATTGTTTCTTAAATGCCAGATGACAATATTTGGATTTTATTCTGTAGGAAGTGAGGGAGCTTTTGGAAGCATATCATAATTGGGAAAATTTTCCCTAGCAACAGGGACTGGATGTGCTCTACGTGGGGTATGGAATTGGAGCTAGGAGGCTAGAGGAAGAGCAATCTAATAGGAAGCAATAGCTGCAGCTGATGCATGAGGTAATATGGTCCTGAACTCGGGCATGACAGCCGAAGTGAGAAGGAAGTTACAGACTGCAGAGACCTTGTGAAAGAAGAAGGGAATGTGTTTGGTGTCAGTTTGAATCTAAGGAAGGAAAACCAGAGTCATATCTGATGTGTTGAGCTTTAGTGATGAAAACTCATATGATACTATAATAAAAAGCAGAATATGAGGGGAAAAAACTAATTGAGGGAAGAAGAGGAGGCATAATTAGTTGAAAAGGTCGTATGAATTTTAAGTGAAACATACTCTAGGCAGCTGGAGTTGCAGAGTAAGCATTCAGGAGAGAGATTGCCTAGGGATGTGTTGGCTTCTGAGTAATGGTAGAGAGTAGGTTGATGGATGATTTCTCTGCAAGCAAAAGTGTAAAGGTAAGAGCCCAAACTAATGTATGAACCTTGGAGGTTGTGCAGAGACTTGGTGATTTAGGCTTCAAAAGAATAGCATTATTTTATTCTCTCTTGTCATGATTATGCTGTCATAGAACTATTAGGAATGAGGCATGCATCCAGGTTTTTCATTCACTCATTCTTTCATTCACTTGTTCACTTTATGAACATTCATTACAGCCTTTTCAAACTGTCTAATGCTCAGTAACTACTTAATAAATGAATGAAATCCCTGGTACCATCAAATCCCACAGAGGAGCGTACCTGCCTTCACATCTTACAGACTATTATCACGTTTGGGGTGAGCATGCATGGAGGTTTATCAGACATCATTGGGGCCCATAGGGCCTTGGCCATGCATAGTCAGGCTATAGCTTTGGGGTAATCTGATACTCTTTTGAGGAGCTCCTCTTTTCTTTACTCCACAACTAAACACGTTCATTCAACATTTACTTTTACTGAAAGTACTTTGACTCTATTCCATGTTCTGTACTCAAGACCAGTTTTGGAGTGTGAGAGGGGGCAGAGTGCCCCTAAGAGCTTCACCTTGACAGCACACGCTCCACAATGAACTCTCACTCACTTTAGCAGGAGTAGCTTTCTGGTGGGATCATTCCTTGCATTTTAATAGTATGAATTAGAGATTGTAATTAGCATAAAATTACCAACTAAACACCGCTAGCTTGCTCACTTCGTTAAAACAAAACACCTAATTGTTAAGTGCTTAAGCCATACTGAGGCAAAGAGCACCTTGTACCCCCTCCCACCTCTGTGAACTAGCGCCCCCATCCTTGCTCCACCATCTCCATGGCAACCTCTAAAACAAGCCGTTACAATCCTGACATGGCACCAGGCTGACACCTTGGGCTGGGATTTAATTTTGAGTTATGACCACGTTAGGAAAACATATGATGTGGCCGTTTGCTTACAGAAAGAGGGGGGAAAATCATAAAACCCTCTTTTTTTATGAGCTGTCGCTTGATTCGTTCCTGGAGCCCCAAGTAGCAAGCTTCTAAATCAATGTGTGCAGCTGTTTTGGCTTCTTGCAGCCCAGCAGGTGTATTGCTCAGCTCAGCTGCCATCTCCCTGCACTCACATAACAAATAATAACGTCTCCCACACCCCAGCCATCCATCAGAGTTACTGCTGGTCCCTGAGAGGCTTCCTTCCCTCTTCCCTACAAGCCTTTATCCTCCTTCTTTTGTTTTGTTTTCTTTTTTTTTTTTTTCCTCCCTTCTTTAGTAGTAGATGTACTCCGTCCATGGATTTTTTATTACACTTTTTCGATGTCTTTAGTTGGATAACCTTTGGCTCTTTTGGCAAGAGGAAACAGGGAGAAGGAGGAGAAAACCCACCACAGTGTTTATTTGTGTTAAAAAAAATAAAACAATAGAAGTATTGTGATTGGTGAAATCAATTAGTCTTCCTATGCAGTAAAGTCCCACATCTGGTGTGACTTAAGTTAATGTAAGGAAAAGGGCTGCAGAGGCCCAGAGACCTTGCGTTCTCATTTCAACAAGTGACAGAGAAGGCATAAAAGGCTAATAATATACTACTGGAGGGCTTGCCTAGGAGGCAAAATCTTTGCTGGCCCATGACAACCAAATAAATGTTCTTCCCTAACGCTGACCATCAACTCAAGGGAACTGAAAGGCTGAGTGCCAACTTGAGAATATTCCAAAGGGTTAGAAAGATCATTTCCCAGGGAAATGCAGAGATAACAGCCAGAACTCCTAAGATTTGATGGTAGGGCAGGTGAAGACAGATTTGACAACTTGTAGACTCTCCAATCAAAGTGGGTCAATTGAAAGAGGGCCATGGCAATGCCAGGCATGGTGATTATTGCATAGTAGAGGCTTCTGGATGATTCAAACATATAACTCAGACCTTAATCTTTTAGTAGAGTTGCTAGATTTAGCAAGTAAAAATGCAGGGCATCCAGTTACATTTGAATTTCAACTAAAATAATTGTATAGTATAAGTATGTCCTCTACAAAATTTGCACTTATACTAAAAATTTGCTGTTTATCTAAAATTCAGATTTTCCTGGGTGTCCTGTACTTGACCTACCTTCCGGGAACTAGTATTTTTAAAGTTTGATGCCCTCCTGATATTTTCCACGTTGTGCTGTGGGTCACAACAAGAACTGCCATGTGAAAGCGTGCCTGCCTCTTGGGCACAGTCACTGGTGACTGCTGGTGACGATCCTTGTATTATTTAGTGCCCTTTGAATAAGGATTCGTGGGATAAGTAGCTTTGAACATTTATTTTCAAAAATGAGTGTCATTTTCATCTAAAGAGGTAGAAAATATTCCTTCATCATCAATGCCCTTTTTGCCTTGATTCCCAAGATGCTTGGAAGTTAAACTGCTGCTCTGTTCCAGAAATCGTTTTGGCGCAAGTCCATTTGTCACAAGGCATGTTCTGCAGAACACCATGTACAAAGTATATAGTAGTATTCTCTCTGGGAAGTTTATAGTACTTTTTAGCAAATTAAAGGATATGGGGAATTTTGCAGTAAAAAATATCTTTTTAGCTTTTCTCCACCTAAAGTTGCTTAATTTGTTTGTTTGCAGAAGAACCTTTTCAAGAAATACTCATTTACACTCAGAAGAACTAATTGAGTAACTTATGTTCACAGATGCTGGCTCACAGTTCTGATATGATTATTTTCTCCTTAGTCTACATGATTTTCACCTTCTATTTAGATATCAACTATCTTATTCTACATGTATTTCATTGCAAGCCTTCTGAAGTCTTTTTTGAAAGCATGCAACAAATAAATTGTAAGCAAATAAGTAAATAAATTCCCTGAGATGGTTCACATGTATCATATATACAGGACACCAAATTTTTATGAAGGACCTGCGACTCAGAGCATTCAGAGAATCACGGTCACTGAAGATGCCTCTTTCCCATTTCCCTCTCTAGAAAACTGCTCATGTATGTGAGGGTGCCACTTCCACAAAACAACCTGCCCCTTTCTTGATGACATTGCCTCCTGCCTGCATCATAACCCTTCACCTGGGTGGGGAGCTTGTAGGTTGCAACCAGTCTCTCCCAGGTGTTAACTTCCACCCTAGAGATGGCTGAGTTAGCAGGAGCCCAAGGCTTGGGGGTACATTACATATGTGGTACTTAGGGACCCTTCAGGAATAAAAGGAGCAAGGATCCCGTGAATTATTATTCTAACAGTCTCAATTATTAACTTAGCCCTTAGGTGAGACCCCTTGGTACCTAGCAATCATTCCAGCACAACATAAATCTATTTGTCAAAGAGAAATCTCATTCCGAGGGGGAAAGACTCCCTTATTTATTCCAAGGCTGATGGCAGGTACCAGAAACCAGGAATGACAGGATAGTCCATGAGTATTTTTAATTTTATTATTTTCTTAAACCAGTTTCCAACAGCTGGTCGCCAGTTGCCCCCTGACGTGGACACATAAAAGCAAAGCCTCCAGCACTGTGCCAGCCGGGATCAGGGAAGAAACGCAGTCCTCATAAATCAAGGCTGCACTGCTCTACAGCTTTAGCTCAATGAAGTGCATGTGTATGGGATAAAGGGGACACGCTGTGACTGGGAAAAAGAGAGCACCCTCCTCCCCGAGGGCCATAAGCCAGCACCAGTCTCCAGAAAGCTTTTGTCATCCTCTCAGTCTCCCTGCACTGGTCAAATCATTCCATTAAGACCACACGCTCCTGTGGCCAAGGCTTCCTAGAGCCTTGCCCTAGCTCTTTTTAAAGAAGATCCTGGTCCCAGTTGTTCAAGCCTCGGGTAGAGTGAATTCTCAAGGAGAGCAGCATGTTCATTCCTGAACTGCTACATCACTAGAGACAATGAGGTAGTTTGGGGGCTGGGTTCTAGGAAGGAGAAGAGAAGGGAGGTCTTATCTAAGGAGAGGAGGACAGAAATAAAAAGGGGAAAAGTGGAAAGAACAATAAAAAAGATGCAAGCACCTTGCACCCCACAAATGGCTGAACTTCATTCAGGGCAGAGGAATAACTTTCCAGGGACCAACTCATATGACATTCACAGGACATCATAAGCTAAGTATTAAGTCTCAAAATGAACTCAGAGTGTTCAAGAGGCCAGAACAAATGATAAGGGACACAGGAGGTTTCAGAAATGGAGTTCCAAACAGATTTTTAATAAAAGTGACTTCACTATAGTTAGTTAGAGAAGAGTGGATACTGGTTATCCATCCACTTTCCTGGAAGAAGATGACCAGAAACATGTTGATAGAGTACCATCCACTGGCAAAGCCTTCAGAATTCTTCTGCATAAACATCCACCCTCCTATCCAAACCCCTGGTCAGGAAAATGTGGCCTTGATGCTAAAAGAACCTACATGCTAATGTAGGGGAGGAAATATCAATGAGTTCAACCGGTCTGTAATTTAGTCATTCATTCATGTGCTGAGGGTCAATTCCATGTCATATACTGTGTCAGGTGGCTGCCTGAGTAGGGTGGGAATCGCAGACTCAGCCTTACTGCTGCCTTCCAACTGTATTCTAGCACAGGCACACATGAGTAGACTGGGAGCCCTCAGAGAGGGCAGGAAGCAGGGAACATCAGACTCTAAATGAAAATTATAAATCATGTACCTAATTGTTAGTCTCTTACATTTTTACTGCTCTAATATAGTCATATTCCTCCAGGGTGTTCAGGATGAACTTTGTTATCTCCATTTTCCAGCTGAGAAAACTGAAGCTCTGAAGAGTTAAAGGATCAGCCAAAGGCCACCCAATCTCTCAGTAACAGAATACAGCCTGACTTCACCACCCAATACCACCTTCATGAAGGGCCCTTGCTTCCTTACCTGGTTAAGAAAGTCAGTCAAGGATCTCTTATACCTACCTCCATATCTTCCATGCCTTTGTTTCCACCATCACTTCCTCTCTGCGGTATGATTAATGGAAAACCGGCAGCTAAAGGAATCAGGTGTTTGTACAAATACAGCAACTAACACAATCTTCCCAAGGTAAACTTCTAGATCCAATAACTTTTTTGTGACTTGTGAATGATCTTAAAATAACCTTGATTTTAAAACAGAGGTAAAAAATAAAACCTATAATGCAATAACCCTTACTCCCCTGTGCCATTTAAAAGGAAACTCTATCTTATCAGCCGTAGGCCAGAACATAAAAAGCATGACTTAAGACAAAATTTAATTATAAATAGTGAATTTGATAATAGGGAAAAAGTAATATCATAAAACTCACAAGTGTAAAAAAAAAAAAATACCCAGGATTCTAAGATTTAAAGAGGCAGCACCAAAAATGAAGTCTTTCTATATATAGTCTACAATCTTAAAAAAGAAAATAGTCAATAACTCTGACAACCTAAGATGTTTTATACTGACTTAAAGTTTGGAATAATATTTAAAACAAATGTAATTCATTTCTTCTAATTAAATTTGAGGCAAATTATTTATTTTTATAATTGATAAAAACACATTTACATGTTTTCTCATCTGTAAAATGTGAATAATAGTGTGTGCTGCTGTTCTTGAAGGCCAGCTGAGTGGAAGAGGTTCTAGAGGGCATTTTGATGCCCTTGGAGAAAGTAAGAGAGCTTGGCTTTATTTTTGCTTCCTTGCTGTCCTAGGACATTTCCTTAGACTCATCATTTTTTTACTCTTATAGATAACCTTTTTTCTCTCTTCCAAACTTCCATTAACTCCTCCTATAACTTTACTCTTAGCTGATGACCTTACTTTCTACTTGACTAAGGAAAGAGAAGCAATCAAAGAGATCTTCTAAGAGAAAAAGAATATAGGGTTAACAAGGTAATAAAGAGGGGAAACAAAAAATTTTAAAAGTACTTAGCCCAAAAAAGTAATTATATTAAATATGAACAGATTAAATGTTCCAGTTAAAAGATAAAGATGATCAGACTAAAAAAAATTAAACTAAATGTTGCTTTGAAGACATACATTTGTATGAAAGTTGAAAGTAAAAAGATCTTAGAAAAGGTACACTTTTTGAACACCAACTAAAAAAAACCCAGTATAGATTTATTAATATCAGATAAAGCAAACCTTAAGAAAAGAAGCATTACTAAAGGTAGATATGTCATAATAAAAGCTTAATCTTAAGAATTTAAAACAATTCTAATTTGTATGCTTCTAATAATACACTGTCAAAATTTACAAAGCAAATATTTTCCAGAATAAAGAATAAATATTAATAAATCAACAATGATAGAGATTTTAACATGCCTTTCTAATTTATAGATAAACTATCTAAAAAGCAGTAGGATATAGAAGATTATAATAATAATAATAATAATGATAGAATTAAGAAAATGACCAATTAGATATATAGAACATTATAACCAACAACTACAGAATATTTATAAAAATGACATATGCTGGACCTAAATAAGTTTTAACAAATATCAAAGAAGTGAAATTATTCAAAGTCTACCTTCTAAACACATTATGTTAGAAATTAAAACAAAAATGTAACCAGAAAATCTCCATGCTTAAAAATTAAGAAATTAAACTTCAGGACAATAATAACACTAAGAAAAAATTATAATAAAAATTTAAAAAGAATTTGAATTGAATGTTAATGCCATACAGCAAAACTTAGATGCAGCTAAAGCTGTGCTCAAAATGAAATTTATACCCTTAAAGAACAAAGAGAAAAACCATTTGTTTTCAGCATCCACTTAAAAAGATTAGAAGAAAAAAGAAAATTAAAGAAAGCAGGAGATAATAAAGATAAGAAATTAATAAAATATAAATATACAATAAGGAGAATCAATTATGCCAATACTTTTGAAAAGACTAGTAAAATTGTCAATGCTGTGTGTAGAAAGTTGTAAAAAAAAGACTAATAAAATTGAATTAAAACATTTGCCAAAACTGGTCAAGAAAGATAAAATAGAAAACAATAACTACTAAGAGCAAGAATTAAAAAATAGATTTTACTATAAATTCTATAGACATTAAAATATTAAAACTAAAAAAATACTATGAAAGAATATTATGAACAAATTTATGGCAATAAATTTGAAAATGTGGATGCAATAGATATTCCTAGAGGAATCAACTTATTAAAACAAACACAAATCTGAGAAGTCTTATGTGTATTAAAGTAATTGAATCCATAATTTAAAACCTATCCCCAAAGAAAATTTCAGGCCCAGTTGACTTCAGCAAAAGAATTTTGCTAAACAGTTAAGTGAAATATAACATCTATCTTATATAAACCCTTCAAAAAAATAGAAAAAAAAGAAACAATTACCAACTAGTATCATGAAGCCAGAATAATTTGAAACCAAAGCCTGACGTGTATATTACAGAAATGTTAAAATTACAAGCTAATCTCACTCATAAATATAAATATGAAAATATTAAACAAAATTTCATAACTTGAATCCAATTATGTGTATCACAGGATAATACATTATCACCAAACTGAGTTAATTCCAGGAATACAAGATTGGTTTAACATTTGGAGAGCAATAGGTATAACCCATGATACTAATAAAATGGAAGAGAAAAACCATATGATCATAATATTTGAAGAAGAAAATTGATAAAATTTAGCATCCAATTATGACAAAAAAAAAAGCAGCTAGGAAAAAAGTGAACTTCTGTAATAGCATATATCAACAGCAAAAATCCACAGAAAAATCTGATTTTTCATGACCAAGTATTAAAAGGTTTTCTTCTGAGAACAAGGATGGGAGACCAATGTCTACTTATATTATTCCTATTCAACTGTCCTATCCTAGCCAGTGTTCTATGGCACGAAAAAAGTATAGACAAGACTTCTCTCTATTGTGGAATAAGAAGTTCTGCAAATTCTGCCTCAACGATGTAACTCCAGATAAAATTGTCAGAAATATCTATTAAGGGCTCTTGAAATTAGCCACAGGCGATCAACAAACTAAGAAACGTTTATTCATGAAAAAGTGCTGAACTTTGATAAGAACAGTGGGAGTATGTGCCTTGCTTACTTGGAGCTTCTTCCACCCCCTCTCCAGCTCACTTGACAAAGTGGCTCACTGGAGCAGGGCTGGCCATGAAGCCAGCAGCTTTTCTGTTAGAGGGAGTAACATTCCTTTTGAAGTATTCTTTGTAAAAGTAGCAAACTCAGTAGGAAATGAACAGAGAAAGCCTACCCCCTTGCTAGCCTTAGGTCACAGACTGACCCTTTGGGAATGAGTGGTAGGCCAGAGGACTAGCCAGAAGCTTAACAGGAAGATTCTTAACATGAGAGAGAAATAGAAGGTCTCGATACACTATCCACACATCCTGGCTGATTTGTAGACTATTTACACATACATGGGAGACCTGAAAGTTGCTGGAGAAAAATAAAAGCTGTGGTAGACTTAAACACTGCCTGAACTTTTTCCTGCCCAACCTAGACCCGTATCTGTTGATCTAGAACAGAAGCCTTATTGGTTAGCGATGTTTGAGCACAATCTCTTAACAATCATTGGCTAGTAATTAAGCTCTTTAAAAACAGGGGTGATCCCTAGGAAGCAAGGCTAAAATTTAAAAATAAGAATACAAAAATCAACACACCGGAAACACCAGCAACCACACATTGTGTGCACCACATTCCACAGACCATGCAAATCACATGAAAACAGAATCACCCACACAGGGAAAAAAACCAGCAATTGTAACAATATTTGGGGGGAAAAATCAGAATACAGAGTTGCTAAATGTTTAGTTTTCAACAATAAATTATGAGACATGGAAAGAAATAGGAAAGTGTGACCATACTTTGAAGTACTCAATAAAACTGCCTCTAAATGTATACAGATGTTGGCTTGGGAGACAAAGATTTCAAAGCAATTATAAATATGTTCAAATAATAATTAAAGGGACTCTGTAAAGAATTAAAGAAAAATATGATGACAATGACTCAACAAATGGAGGCTATCAGTAAGAATTGAAAACTATTGAAAAAGAAGCAAAAGTAAATTCTAGAGCTCAAAAGTACTATATCAAAATGATACACTCACCACACAGGCTCAACATTAGATTTGAGATGGCAAAAGAATGAGTGAACTTGAAGATAGAGAAATAGAAATAATCCAATCTGAATAAATATATATTTGCTCTTTTATTCTCTCACTTTCCTTAAAAGGAAAAATTGTATAGTCTTAATTACAACACAATACTGTTGGGTTTATAATATATATAGATGTAATATACATGTCAAAAATAGCATAAGAGAGGCTAAACATAGGCATATTCAAGTAAAATAGCCATATTTTCTTCCACTCAGTTATTTTTTAATATGAAATTGAACATGATCAGTTAAGATGCATATTGTAATTCTAAGAGCAACTTTAAGGGAATAACTCAAAAAATATAATTAGAAACTCAGCAGAGGAAATGAAATGGTACATTAAACATTTTTGTGTAACACAAAAGAAAGCAGTAAAGGAGGAAAAACAGTCACAAGACATATAAGAACAAATTTAAAATGGCAGATATAAATTCAAACATTTCAATAATTATATTAAATAAGTGTAGACTACTTCAATCAAGTTAAACTGAATTCAAAAAAAAGAAGATCAGACTATATGCTGTTTACTGAAGATGCACTTTAGAATCAAGATGCTACTAACTTGAAAGTAAAAATGTGAAAAGAAATATATATATCATGCAAACAATAATCATGAGAGAGCTGGAGTAGCTATTCTAATACTAAACAAAATAGACATGAAGATAAGAAATATTTCTAAAGTCAAAGAGGACATTTCCTAATGGCAAAAGAATCAGTTAATTAAAAAAGATAACAACTATAAATGTATAAGTAAAAACCAGAACCTAAAATACACAAAGCAAAAACTGACAGAATTGAAAGGAGAAATAGACAACTCAACAATTAAAATTGGGGATATTAGCATCCTATTCTCTATATCTAATGGAACAACTAGAATTAAAATTAGCAAAGCCATACTAGAATTATACAATACTATAATAAATATGACCTGACATTTACAGAACATGCTATCTAACTACAGCAGAATTCATGTTCTTTTCAAGAACACATATTCTCCACCATATGCAATGACATAAAATAAGTCTCAGTAAATGTAAAATGACTGAAATAATTTCAAGTATGTCCCTAACCATAAAGGAATTGAATTTAAAACCAATAACAGGAATAAATTTAAGAAAGCCCTAAATATTTGGAAGTTAAATGACACATTTCTAAATAATCCAAGGGTCAAAGAAGAAATCACAGAAAAAATTAGAAAATATTTTGTATTGAATGAAAATAAAATCACAACATATCAAATGTATGGACACAGTTAAAGCAGTGTTAGAGGAAAATTTGCAGCATCAAACACAATATTAAAAAAAAAGTTCTCAAATCAATGTGTTCACCTTTAGAAATAATAAAAGGAAAAATAAATTAAATTTAAAGCAAGCAGAAAGAAGGAATGATAAAGATCAGTATGGAAGTTAATGAAATAGAAAAGATAAAAACAATAGAAAAATTAATGAAACCAAAAATTATGCTTAGAAAAGGGTAAAAAAAATTGATAAATCATTAGCTAGACTGAATAAGAGAAAAAAATTAGTAAAGACAAAAAGAATACTGAATTCAGGAATGGAAGAAGAGACATCGCTACGACACCTATAAAAATTAAAAGAATTATGAGGGAATATGAAAAATGTTGTGCCAACAAATTAGACAATTTAGATGAAATGGACAAATTCCAAGAAATATACAAATTACAAAAATGACCTGAAGAAGCAATAGAATATCTGAATAGATCTATTATAAGGAAAGAAATTGAATTAGTAATTAAAAATCTTACCAAAATCTCAAACCTAGGTTTAGATGACTTCACAGGTGAATCATTTCAAATATTTAAAGAAAAAAATGCCAATCCTATGCAATAAAGGAAGAAGAAACACTTCCAAATTCATTCTATGAACCTAGTATTACTCAAAGCCAAATATATCACAATTTTACAAAAGGTATAGGCTAAAATTCCTAATGAACATAGATGTAAACATTCTTTATAAAATATTAAACTGAATAAACCACATATAAAAAGAATTATCAGATGGGATTTATCCCAGGAATGCATGGTTGGTATATAATTTGAAAATTGATTAATGTAATTCACATTATTGATAGAATAAAAGACAAAGAGAATATAGGAACTCCACAGTGTAATGGGAAAATTCTATATCTTGATATCTTGATAGTATCAGTGGTCATACAACTGTATGCCTTGTCAAAATTCACAGAACTGTATACCTAAAGTGATAGATTTTATTGTATGCAAACTGCACTTAAATAAACTTGACTTAAAAAGTTAAGCTTTAACTTCATCAGGATTGTTTTGTGTTCATAAGCATGATGATTGGGTTTTCACATTAATGTGTGAGATGTGCCACCTTCAAATCTTCTTATGATTTAGATATACCAGTCTGATGTGGGTGGAAAAAAAGTATTAATAATAATTGGAAGTGGGGTGGAATTATATGGGGAAGCTTATGAAACACGATTGGCCATTAGTTGATCATTGTAGAAGATAGATGAAAAATACATCATTATTCTGCTCTGTCTACTTTTGTATATTTTTATATATAAAAAATGTTTAAAAACCTGCAAGCATAGTCTTAAGTCTTACCATAAATAATAATGATAAAGAATTACCATCAATAATTATGAGCGGTTGTAAGCCATTGCCAAAGTTCTAGGTTGCCCAGCAGGCAAAGGAGGAATATAAATGTAACATAAACATAAATCTAAGTAAGTCAACATTAATAATAAATGCTAGATGTGTGTTCATTAACACAGCTCTTTAATACAGTTCTTACATACAGCTGTAGTTTACCACAAGGTAACTTCTATTTTCTATTTTTCTCCTGTTCCAACTCATGATTCCTATACTGAGGTTTGCTGCTGATACACAATGGATGCCAATAACCCTTGTAAAGTTGCTTTTTTGTTCTTGGAGATAATGGTATAGGATCTGGCATCAGATCTCTGAATTTCTATCAGTGTTTCACTGAGCTAAGCTTCTAACATTGGCAGCATTGCCAATGAGTTGATGATGTCTCTGATCAAGAGGGAAGAATCCATGTATTCCACCTTTGTGTTATATTCTACAATACTTATGTCAAAATAGAGAAGTTTCGTGCTGATCCCTCCACTGCATGTAGACTATTTAATATGTACTTACATCTCATTTTCCTGGCCATCACCCAAGAACCTGAGGATTGGTCAAAAAAACCATCAGAGTGATTGAATTGTTCTGTGCAAATTCAGTACACACTCTAGTGAATGTAGCTTAAGTTTTGGATAAATCTCATTTTCTTAAGCCCTTTTATGCCTCACAATACAACCAGAAGTAATTTTCTTCCCCATTAGAATAGATTCTGGGATGACCTACCCCAATCAGTTCTTGAAATGTGCCTATAAATACTTTAATCCTACAAAGAATATAGCTTTGGCTCAAGCTAGAACCACAGTTGCATTAATAACTCAGTATATACCTACTGTATGGCAAGCACCAAAGTTGCAAAGCTGCATCAGACGATTCCTCCCTTCTAAGGTCTTATGTTCCAATAATAAAGAAGTCATATAAATAATACACACAACAAAATAACACATGCTTTCATTGAGGTATTACAGAGTATAGAAAAAACACAAAGGACTCATTGGTCATGTCTTTTTGGTGGGAAAAGAGATTAGGAAACACTTAATAGTATGGCGATTAGGTGGGAAAGGACAGGAAGAAGATTCCATGCATGAGGAACAGATAAGCAATTCATGAAAGTGTAAAACAGGAGGTTGCTTTTAATTAAATCCTATATCGTATTTTATGATTTGGGAGATTTGAGGCAGGTGTAATGAGGAATAGGTAGGGGCTGGATCAGGAAGATCCTTTGAGCAAAATTACTTCAAAACTAACTTATTTTATTGTGATTTTTTTCACTTTTCCTTTGCCCTACCTACGTGTTATAAACTGAATAAAGCATGAAAAAAGCTAGCACCTACAAGTGAAAATAGGCTCATCTATTTATATATGTAAATCCTAAATAAAATCAAGGAATAACCTTTGCTCCAAGATTTCATTCCTGCTCTAATGTAAGTTAATTTCACAATCTTGATTTTCATACTTAGGATATAAATAGATGGAGATAGATTTGTCTTAATGATCACATCTGTGGCCTCATTTTGTCTCCTTCTCTTGCTCATATGTGAATATTTCTTGGAGAGGGACAATGATTTTTGTTTTTGCTAGGCACATTCCAGTGCTAAAGTTGAGGCCTATTAAATTATTCTTTTCTCCCTAGATTCTCTGTTAAAAGCACACTTTAGTGTAGCTAGTAATTTTCCACATATGAAACATTCAGAGCAGGGATTTTCTCTCATCTATTTATTTCTGTTAAGATGAATGGTAAGTTCAAGTGTGTTCAGTTTTTATCTTTAAAAAAATAGTATAAAACAGTGCCATGTATGCAGCAATGATGGTCATCTGTCATGAACTAAAGCTGGTAACAAATCCAATTTTACACTGAGATTTTCAAACATGTAATATTTTGTTCCATGGATTAAAACACTTCAGTGGCCTCCAATCTCATTCAGAGTAAAAACCAAAGTCCCTACAAGATCTAGACCCTAATTCATTCTCTGATTTTATCTACTATTTATTCATTCTCTTCAGCACATGCTGGCCTCTTTGCTATTCTTGAGAAACACTAAGCATACTCCCACCTTGCTATCTTTAGCCTTTCTGCACACTCTTCTGGAAACTCTGCTTCTCCAAATAACCCAATTGTTTGTTTCCTCCCTCCTTCAGGTCTCTGTTCACATGTCCCCTTATCAGTGCATACTTCCCTGAGCAAAGTATACAAAAGTGCACACATATCTGCAAACACAAAACCTGTGCAATGTCATTCATCTTCTTGCCTAATCAACCCTCACTCTATTAATTAAGATTTTCCCTACAATTCCTTTACCTCCCAATCAGCAATTCGTCCATTAAGATTAATTTTTTCTTCTTCCTTAACAAAAATAATGACTAGAGGTAAATTTTTGCTATTAAGTGTTCTGATCCAAAGGCAGTGGCTGCAGTAGCCTCAGTACCTACCTCTCTGCTTCCATCTCATTCCTGTGCATCAATCTACTTAGCACCTTCTCCAGACAAGGCAATATGCTGGGTGATGAAGGCTTTCTAAGAAGGGTAAGATATTAATCATGTCTTCTAGAGTTTGGAATATAGTTTGAGGAGATAAGATCTTTGCATCTGGCCGGGCGCAGTGGCTCACGCCTGTAATCCTAGCACTCCGGGAGGCTGAGGAGGGCAGATAGCTCAAGGTCAGGAGTTTGAAACCAGCCTGAGCAAGAGCGAGACCCCATCTCTACTAAAAATAGAAATTAATTTCCAACTAAAAATATATAGAGAAAAAATTAGTTGGGCATGGTGGCGCATGCCTGTACTCCCAGCTACTTGGGAGGCTGAGGCAGGAGGATCGCTTGAGCCCAGGTGTTTGAGGTTGCTGTGAGCTAGGCTGATGCCATGGCACTCTAGCGCGGGCAACAGAGTGAGACTCTGTCTCAAAAAAAAGAAAAAAAAAAGAAAATATCTTTGCATATATTAAGAGAAATAACAGTACCCCACAGAAAAAGGTATGCCAACAAACTGTTTAAGATAATTAGGAATTGGAGGTTCAAAGGAGAAAAAAAAGTCACTGGATGTTGGAAGATAAGCCTTCAAGGAGGAAATGGTTTTGGATGGAGAATGTGGATATGTGGGAGGAAGTTGAGAGCAGTGACATGATTAAGTGGCAAATACGAAATGCACAAGGTGTTTGGGAGTCATACGGCTGGAGTGATAGATTTATGTATGACTACAGTGGGGAATAAGGCCACAATGTCAAGTTAAGGCTCTGCACAAGGCAAAAGGTTTCCTATGCTTCAAATAGGCAGAACTGGAGGATATAGGAACTGACCATGTGTGTGCCTGTTTATGACAGTGTGTTCACTTGTGTATGTAGATTATTTAATGAAACACAATATGGAATATCTTACTTATAAATTCATCCTTCTACTCTGCTATTCCTTAAAAAACAAAAAAGTGACAAGGGCTTTAGTTTTGCATTCCTGACAATTTTAGTCAGCCCATTTTGTTCTATTTCAGGGTTTCCACTATTTAATAAACATTCATTGACATCAGCTGCTGGGTTATTAACTATCCTCCACATAGGGTATCAACATATTTATGTAGCTGCTATGCAATTTATTCAGAACTCCTTATGCTATGTGAAATATAATAAGGCACTCCTTCTCAGTATTTTGTTTGCTCTGTATTCTGGAATAAGCACTAGAGTTCATGTATTTGTTATTTTTCAGATACATTTTTAAAAAAATTCTCAGTGCTTTTTTAATGAGTTGGAGCCATTAATGAGAGTAAAACCAACACAACCTAGCTATATAAATTCTGTCTAATGGGGCCCTTTCCATCCAGAGGGAAAGGTAAAAGAACAAAAATTTGGCTCACTCTGTGGCTTGTGAGTTAGGAAATGATGGCTTTGTTGACATAGGAAAGGAAGGGAAGCCCCAAACCAGGGCCTCCCTGAGGGAAATATCTTGTTGCTTCCTAGGGTCTGGCTTTCTGCAGCCGCCAAGTTGTTAACACAAGTGGTGCTGTTCGTATCTCCTGGCCCACACGAGTACAGGGATGAGGGGTAGGAGGATGGTAGGAGATGATTGGAACATGATCAGAAGTGGAGAGTGGAGTCTGAGTTCTTCTCTAAGTGTTAATACAGCTGAGTAATCTCTAGAGTTTTTCATACCTCATTAGACTTCTGGTTAAGAAACTCTTGTCAAAGTAGTGGAAGCTGTGGCCCACAGGCCACCCCCTTCTCTGTGACAAGTGGCATTGAGAGGCTGCCCCAGCAAGTAGATGGGAGCAAAGACATGTAGCCACAGGAATGGAAGGAATCGGTTCCGAGGTGGCCTCAAGTGGTTACTATCATTTCAACTAAGTTCCACTATCCAAGGCAGAGAAAACCAACTCTTTCTCTTTCTCCTTTTGTCCTCCAAATATATATATGGATATACATGCACATGTACATATACATACATATACAACATGGTATATTATACATATATATATAATAGTTATTTTTTTTACCAGTAACATGCCTAATAGGAAATAAACTTGGCTGTGAGATTTGCCCCTTTGTGCTACCTTAGAAAATGGGGAGGGGATGGGAAGGAGCTGAGTGGAAAGAAATATTAAAATATACACACTCAGGAGTCTATCTGGTGTGAACTTTCAAGGTAATAGCAGTAAAGAAAAAGCAAATTCAAAGTAAAGGCATTTGGATATGGAGAGCAAAAGTTCTGGGATTGTGGGACAAATACTATTTTTCTGACTTATATTCTATCACACACAAAACAAAACAAAAATCAAAAGCCAAGTGCTCTGACAGTAGGAAGCCATAGTTCCTGGCATGGTGCCTGACACCTGGCAGTCCCTTAACAAGTGTTAATCTCTCCTTTTGCCTCTCTTGTACACTAATATGCATAAATATGCCTCCCAAAAATAAGGAAATTTAATGCACAAAATCCAAATTTACACAATAGATATATTAGATGCTTATTATCTATTTTATAAAAGTATTTTTGTTTTCCTTGGCAAGTTGATTAATACATTTGAACTATCACTCATTTACAAGAACATGGTTCACATATAGTTCAGGGACACACAAGTTCCATATAGTGAGGCAGAACTGAAGATACGTTTTCCAAATGTGAGCAAATCTAATTTTGTTTAGTTGAATCGGATATTAAATTTCCTTGGAGAGTAGGTTATTTGAAAAAGCCCAAGGTGAATTCTTTTGGTAAAACATAAACTGTTTCTGAATGGTGAAAAATTTGTGAGAAACTTGATGACAACTTCTCCTGATCAGATAGAAGTGCTTGCCAAGTTTCCCAACAGTGGAGTCTAGGCAAAGTTCAGGCAGCAGCTTGGGGAGGGTAAAAGAAAGAATAGGTTATGAGAAGGAGTGGGCAGATCATTAAGAAAATCTGTATGGATTTCTAACCTTAGCTAGAAGATGGATGCATGGTTTCCAGGCACAAAGTCAAGCATGCATGCATTTTTTATTTTTTTTTTATTTTGGATTTTCCTTATACATGTACTAGCTGCAATTTAAAAATTGAAAATGCAGTATTGACTAAATCTGGAGATAACATTACATGTGAAGGGAGGATAAATGAAAGCCTTGAAAGAAGATGAGGGCACCCAAAAGAATGTGCAGATTGAGAGGAGGAGAAGAAAGGAAGACAAAGCACTGGGAAACACCAATAGTTAAGGCATGGCAAAGGAAAAGCAGACTGAAAGGAGGAAGAAAACCAGGAGAATGTGGTATTACAGGAAGCCAGTAAAGAGACACTTTGAGAAGGAAAGTGTGGTCAACGAGGTTAATTGTGGCAGAGAAGTCAATTTACATAAAGTCTGAGAGGTGTCTTTGAGACTTAACAATAATGAGTTCATTGGGGACTGTTGACAGACTAGTTTCAGTGTGGCAGGAAAATGGACATGTGAACAAGTGACCCATGTATCCCAAACATCAGCTGTCCTAGAGAGGCTGTCGATAACCAACTAGTGGCACATCAAGACTGAATTCCCTTGGAAACCCTGAGGACAAGGTAGTATGTTTCTAAGAGATGACCAATGTACTCAAAAATGTCAGGCATGGGTGGACAAAGATGTGTTATTATGGTAAATACAGAGATAAGTGTATTCTGGACTTAACGGAGCATATCGACTTGTCTGCATCGAAGTTTTCTTGCAAGTAAATTTTAGACTTTTCTCAGAAAACAATTCTGAATCTCTTTGTGTTATCACACATTCTGGTGACACCATGATAACCTGAGACTATTCATATACAACAGAGTTCTTGTCTCTTCCACAGTTTCAATGTCCTTAACACTTGGGAATTCCTAAACCTTTTTAATGTATATGTATGCATTGATGGTTTGTTCATTCAACACTCACTCATGTTAAAAGCATTTATTGAAAGAAATCACTATTTTTGGCATTCTGGGAAATAACCAGGATGTGTAAGACATGTATCTAAACAATCTGCTGGATGAAATGAAATAAGTAACAAATAACTTCACATATGATGAATTTAAATACAAGTTATAAGATCAATACAAGCAAATTCTCAGAAAAGTGTAAGTAAGAGAAAATTTAGATCTGATATAAGGTGTGGGAGTTGATTCCAAAAGTTTCAAGTAAGAAGGTGTGTTAAGGTACCTTTTCCTTTCCCTTCTCTCTTTTGCTATTCTCAAATATCCTATTGCTCAATTTTTAAAATATTTACGGCTCTTTTTTGAATCCATTTTTAAAGCCTTTCAAATTCCACAGAGTTCAATACCTGGCCCACTATAAATGCAAAAATGAATATATACATGTTTCTCAAATGAATGTGACACCCTATAGTGATTGGTGGACATCGGTGTTTGGGCATAGAGTTAGATCCTCTTTCCAGTGGTGGTGACTGCCATGGATTATGTTTGAAGTCAGAATACATGATGCTTATGATGGATGGGCAGCAGCAGTTTGCCCCTGGCCTTTCAGTCATGCCAGGAGAATTTCCAGACAGCACCTCCAAGAACGTACATATCTTGTTTCAGCCTGCAAAGGTATCACCATTAATACAAACAGAGCTGACAACCAAAAGGTGATGCAAAACTGCCCAGTGTGGCTTGGGAAGTAAAGAAAGTTGATTAACTGTTATTTCCTGATATATAAATCACCAATTTCTAATCCCTTTGTGTGCTTTCCATAAAATATTAGCTGTGAGCCTTTGTTATAAAAGAGCATCTTATTTTTTACAATGACCTTGTAAATAATAATTAATATGGTACAATAAAATAGTATCCTGTTATAAACCATGCAAAATCAGATCACATATTTAACTATTTTGGTAGTTAAGGAATATGTTACACATGTATATGCCTATATGTCCTAGTAAGAACCTCATTAGGACTTCCCATTTCAGAATATTCATTTGCATTAGTTTGCCAATAAAGTTATTATGCATTCATAGAATTATCCTCCTTCTCAGTTGTCTCTCCTTAAGGACTAATAATAATAATTCTAATTAAGATTAAAAGGGATTATATATGCAGAATACTTTCAAGTTATAAAATACTTTCATATTTATTATATTATTCAATTCACATAATCAGTGAGGTAGGTATCATTACCTCTACTTAAAAGATGAAGAGAGTAAGATTCAAAGAGAGTAAATAACTTTCCCAAGATATCACCACTGATAAATGACAGAATAGGTCTATATTGCAGGAACCATGATTTTTAGTAACTTCCTATAATATCAATGTTGTCTGCTGAGAACATTTTTGTTACTAAAAGTGAAATTCATAGACCAGTAACATCAGCATCTCTCCTAAGACCTGGTTAGAAACACAAAATCTCAGGCTCCATTTCATGCTAAATGAACCAGAATCTGCATTTTTATAAGATTAGCATATGATTTATATATGTACATTAAAATTTGAGAACATATGAAATAGACTATTTAATTTAATCATCCATTTGTTTATTTAGCAATGTTTATTAAGCACCTACTAAGTATAATAATACTTACCAAATAACTCTGATTTGATAAGTGATAATAATTGCAGATTTACAATAGTAGAAATCACTAAAACTTTCAGGTACAGCTCTATAAAGGTCTGCTTGCTGAATGATTTTTATTGACTTCATAGGTCAAGTTAGTCAAACAACTAGCTGATTGAAAAAAACAAATTGTTCTCATTTTCCCAGTGAACTGACACTAACACAGTTGATTAAAAGGTGAAAATGCCATTCTGCTATTACTTTTCTTTAATCATTTATAGGTCTGCCTTGCCTGCTACACAAAAGGCCACTGGACAGAGGCCATAGTATGTACTCTTTGAAACTCAACACTGAATTTACCATTGAACAAATGCTCAAAAGTGAAAAAATGAATTATTGATAAATGACTGAATGAATAATTTTGGAGGATTAGAGGATTTTTCCAGATATTGTTTGTATAATTTTCTCCCATTCAACTTTTTTTTATTAATTAGCTTGCTTTCTTAAAATAAATCACTGAATTGATGTCCTCTTGATTTCTGTATTTAGGATACAATTAAAAAGTCTGCTGATTTTTGCTGTCACTGATTATTGCTATTGATTATTTAAGTAACAATTCATTTTTCTGGGACTTTGAAAAGGAAGATTAAAAGAGGTAATTACTCAATAAAGTTTATTAAAAACAGGCAGATACCATGAAGGAGACATTAAATTGGAAATGAAGTTAGATTTCAGAAGCCTAGGAAAATAGAGAATCAAAATTGGAATACTACTTCAAGGGATGTAACTGATTAGGGTCTTGAGCTTGTTGTTCTTTATAAATAGCAGTGTTTTTCTGGAGCATGCTGGATGATTTTCCATTGTCTCCTTCTTTCACTGCTTTTTCAACTATCTTATCTTGCAATGCAGTCATCTATCTCTCTATTTAGAACTCATATGACCAAATACAGTTTTATGACTATATCCTTCTTCTCTTGCTTTAGTTTTTATTAGTATCAAAACATACATTTACTTATTTCATTTCATCATTATCTAAAAGCACAGTATACCTTTGCTTCGTTCAAATAGACTACAACTAGATAATAGCAACAAAGACTAACATTTTAGACAATCTAGTCATTCTGGAGGTCTAGAGGGTCATATGAACTGCCATATACCATCAATTGATCCTCAGTCTATCAACAAGGTGGTCTAAGTTTTGAATCAACTATTCAACAAATGATTTTATTGCAATGTGCAGACTTGTCTGTACTGTTTCTATGGAGACCTTTTATTCAGAATGGTCTCACCTTAGGAAGCTGACATTCCCAATCTTAATGGGCAATGTAGGTGATCTCCACATTAGGAAAAATATAAAAACCCATTTCTCTTCACTTTTCTGAAATTATGAAATAAAGGCTACAAGATTTATTATCAATAATACACAAGGTTTCTATTGCCATAGGTGTTAAGTTGTATTAATAGAGATGCTGTAAATCTCTAAATACTTCTTTGTTGATAGCACAATAAAATATTTTGTAGTCAACAGAAGTTGTTGAATGTAATACAGACTTGGAGTTCCATGTGAAAGACCAGGATAAAACATGAAATGCACACTTTTTTAATGAACTCTAAAATCTCACTTTTATCTCTGTCACTGGCTTCCTGTTTTACTTACAGAAAAAATCATAAAATCAAAGGTCAGGTGATTATCTAAAATATCAAGTATATGTATTTGAATTTTTATCCTGTTAGCTTCCAAAAAGATTTAATTGATATATAGATTGAAATACCAGAAGCATAGGATATAAAAAGAAAACAGATGCTAAAATAATTTTTAAAAGATCTTTAATGCACTCGTGTAATAAATGATTCTGTTATTTGGACATTATCGTCGGCTGTAAGTTTTTTCAGGAATAAAAGCAAAGCTAGAAATGCATTGATTCGATAATCTTTTAAGGCCTCCATCCAAATTTTCCAAGAAACTTGGTAACTTATTTCAAAGGAATCAATCTTTTTTTTTAGTTGACAAGTACTATTGTATGTTTTTATCATGTACAACATGATGGTTTGAAGTGTAGATAAATTGTGGAAGGGTTAAATTTAGCTAATTAAAAAATGCCTTACCTCACATAGTTGTTTTTGGAGTAAGAGCACTTAACATCCACTCTACATTTTCAAGAATACAATATACTGAGCTGGGCATGGTGGCTCCCACCTGTAATACCAGCTACTTGAGAGGCCGAGGTTGTGGATTGCTTGAGCCTAGGAGTTCAAGACCAGCCTGGGTGATATGGCAAGACCCTGCCCCCACCCAATAATAATAATAATAATAACAATATATTGTCATTAATTATAGTAACCTTGCTATACAATAGATCTCTTAAAATTTATTCCTCCTAACTATAATTATGTATCCTTTGGCCAACATCTCCCACTTCTTCCCTCCCCTGTAACCACCCCAGCATCTGGTAACCACTCTCTACTCTCTCCTTCTATAAGATCAACTTTTTTAGATTCCACGAGTGAGATCATGGGGTATTTGTCTTACTGTGCCGGGCTTACTTCACTAAACAAAATTAATTGCATCCAGGTTGATGTACGTTGTCACAAATGATAGGATTTCCTTATTTTTTAAAGCTGGATAGTATTCCATTGTGTATATATACCACATTTTTTATCCATTCGTCCATTAATAAAAACTTACATTGATTCCATATCTTGGTTATTGTGAATAGTGCTGCAATAGACATAGGAGTACAGATATTTGTTGACATAGTGATTTCATTTCCTTTAGACATACACTTAATACTGGGATTGCTGGAACATATGGTAGTTCTAATTTTAATTTTTCAAGGAAGTTTCATACTGTTTTCCATAATGGCTGTACTGATTTGCATTTCTATCAAGAGTATAAGAGTTTTATTTTCTTCACATCCTCATCAACACTTGCTATCTTTTGTCTTTTTCATAGTAGCCATGAAGTGAGGTGATATCTCACTGTGGTTTTGATTTGCTTTTCCTTGACAATTAGTAATGTTGAACATTTCTTCGCCTGTTGACCATACCTGTTGGCCATTTGTTTGAATTCTTGTGGAAAGTGTCTATTCATGTTTTTTAAATCAAGCTATTTGTGCTTTTTTGCTATTGAGTTATTTGAGTTCCTTATATATGTCAGATATTAACCTCTCATCATCTGTATAATTTGAAAATATTTTCTCCCATTCTGCAAGTTATCTATATTCACTCTTGATTGTTCCTTTTGTTGTGAAAAAGCTTTTTGGTGTAATCCCGTTTTTTTACTTTGACTTTAGTTGCCTGTGCTTTTGAGGTGGAGTGTTGAAGTCCCTGGCCATTATGATGTAGCTGTTTATTTCTTTGCTTAGGTTTAGTATAATTTGTTTTATGAATCTGGCATCTCCTGTGTGAGGTGCATATATTTTTAGGATTGTTATATCTTCTTGGCACATTGCTCCCTTTATCATTATATGATGACTGTTTTTGTCTTTTTGTACCATAGTTGATTTAAAGTCTATTTTATCTTATAGGAGAATAGCTATTCTTGTTTGCTTTAGGCTTTCATTTGTGTGGAAATTTTTTCCCATCCCTTTACCTTGAGTCTATGAGAATCCTTGAGTTAGTTGAGTTTCTTGGAGACAACATATATTTGGGTTGTGTTTTCTTTTATCCATTCAGCCAATTTATACCTTTTAAGTAGAGCATTAAGACTGTTTATGTTCCTGTAGGGTATTTCTAGTGGTGAAAAATTCCTTATTGCTTGTTTATCTGGAAAAGACTTTATTTCTCCTTCATTTATGAAACTTAATTTGGCAGAATACCAAATTCTTGTCCTATAGTGATCCTGTTTACTAAAAATGAGACCTCAGTTCCTTTTGGCATGTAAGATCTCTGCTAAGAAGTTTTCTGTTAGTCTGATGTGGTTTCCTTTTTAAGTAATTTGTTGCTTTTATCTCACAGCTTATAGGATTTTCTCCTTCACTTTGAATTTGGCCTTGCTGATGACTATGTGCCTTAGTGCTGTCCTTGTTGCTATGCATCTTCCGGGTGTTTGATGACCATCTTCTATCTGGATATCTAAATCTCTAGCAATATCAGGGATATTTTCCTCAATTATTCCTTCACATAGGTTTTCCATGCTTTCTGCTTTTTCTTCTATTCCTCAGGGATACCTATGATTATTATATTAGCTCACTTTGCATAGTCCTGTAGTTCTCACAGTGATTGTTCATTCTTCTGTATTTTTTTTTTTACATCTTTGACTGGATTGGTTCAAAAGCATTGTCTTCAAGCTCTGAAATTCCTTCTTCAGCTTTGTCTAGTGTGTTATTAAAGTTTTCTGCTGTATTTTGAAATTCCCTAAATGATTCTTTCATTTCTTTAAGTTCAGTTATATCTTTTCTTATGTCATCTATCTTTTCAGTAACTTTTTCTTTTTCTTTTTTTCATTCACGTCCTGAAACATTTTTGCTTCTTTGTTCTGGTTTTCAACTTTTTCTTCAATTCAATTGATTTTACTTGTCATCCATATTCTGAATTCCATATCTGACATTTCTACGATTTCCTTTATGTTGGAATCCCTTACTAGAGGACTATTGTGATCCTTTGATGGTGTCAAAACAGCTTGTTTTTTCATATTTATAGAGTTCTTAAGCTGGTTCCTTCTCAACTGAAACATCTTCTTTCAGCTCAAGACAGACAGGTTTGTGGTGCACCTGTTCTCCTCTGCTGGGAACTCTATTACTCAATGAAGAGAGGGAGAGTTCCCTGGATGGTGTTCCAGAAGATTAGCCAGGCAGGAGAGGGTGGTTGCACTGTGTGCCTTTAACACTGCTGCTTTCCTGCATCTCACATCTCACCATTCCCCTACGGTTGTCATGGGCAGTTTGTGCACTGTAGAGTGAATGATTGCTCCACCTAGTTCCATCAGGAACATCGATTGTCCCTGCAGCAACTTGAGAATTGCCCCACCCATGTCTGCAGGTGGCAGTGATTGTTGGCTGTGCCAGTTTTAGTGCTGCTTTACTAATATCTGCGGGTAGCAGCATGTGTTGGCCCATGTCTGGTGAGCACTGCCTCGACCACATCTGCAAGCAAAGGTGATTTTTGTCCCACATTGGCTTGAGCACTGCCCCACTTAGATCTGTGGGTGGCGGCATTTGTCAGCCCTCTGTGGCCAGAGCATTTGTCCTGCCAAGGTCCCCTGGCAGTGGTGGGGGCACACAGCTACTATCCACAGGACATGTAAGAGCTCCAGGTCTCTCTGCTCCCTCCCCAGTCTAGCAGGGATGATGGGAAGGCAGTAGCAATGGATCTGACCCCTGGATAGATGTAGCATTCTGGCTCTGGGATCTAAAAATGGCACCAGCCACAGCACCCAGGGTTTGCAAGCCAGTGGATCCCCACTGTGCCCTCTCTCCAGAGAAACATTGCTGCAGTCTCCAATCAGCTCCCTATGTCAATCTGGAGGCCTGCTTTGATAGAGGGACCCTCCTGCAGCTCAGATATCAGTGTCTACAGGGGAAGAGTGGAGCCCAGGGTTCTCGCCTCTGCCCCTTCTCCACATGTGGGTGCTTTCCTAATGTACCTCCTAACTTGCAGAATGGGTCACCTCTCTTCCTATTCTTCACTTTGGGAACCTCCTCTCACCCCTCTGTTGATTCTCAATGCTCTCTCTTAGCCAACTGATCTAAAGGTGAATATCAACTTGTCTCTTTCAATCCTTTCCATGAAAGCAGCATGTGCAGGCAGCTTCTAGTCTGCCATCTTGGCCCCTCACCTAAATATCCTGTCCAGAAATTCTGAGCTAACTGTCTTTTTTGGTCTGTAAGCCATGACCATGGCAGCTACTGCAGTGCAAGAGGGCACCCTAAGCTCAGATTTGCTGTGGCTGGTACTGAGGTTTGAGCATTGGTTGCTGTGAGCCCCACACCCTATGTTTGTTTCAAAATGACTCCTGACGGGCTAGCCCTGCTAGCCCATGGGATGAGACCAGAGTAAACCTCTTACAAAGGGTTCCAGAATGATAAGGAAGTTGAATGTCCACATCACCTCACTTTTTCCACTGTACAAACCGTGAGTTCAGTAGAATTTTCTATGTATGGTGCTGTGAAGGCTTGGAGGAGGGACACTGCAGTCAATGGTAATTTCTTCCCTTATCTGAAAAATCATGTGTTTTTTTCTTGGCATTATAGTCCAAAGGGTTGTCACAGCTTCACTCCCAAATTCTGAGATGTTCAAGGTGGTAAATCTTTCCTCTGAATAGTTGCCACTTGGATTTCTGTAGTAGGGAGAGAGGCCAGAGAACTCCGAATATACCATTTTGCTGATGTCACCTTCAAAGGAGTCAGTCTTCTCCCAAATACCAGATAGAGAAAGAATTGAATGTCTGCAGTTTTCTGTTTCCATTCCTTCTACTGCTGCCATAGGAGGGCCTGATGAGTTTTTATCCATGGCTATCAACCTGATTAGTTAGGTAAAGTAACATGCTTGCAATTCACAGGTTATGGCTGTGCTTACCTTACATGTCTAATCTCAGCCATTTTTTTCCAAGCATGTCAGATATTCAAAGATGGCTGGGCTAAGGGAAGCTTCAAGGTTCAGCCACAAACTGTGCCATCACCAACTCTCCTCCAAAAACCCCAGTCAACGTCAGAAGCATTCTTTCCATCCTTATGAATTTAGTTTTGGGACCTTTGATGTACTTTTCTTCCAGGGACTCTCAGACAGGTTATTCCTAATAATTACACTGAACCTCAAAGGAGTCTCTTTTCTTCTGCTTCCAGGACAATTTTTTATTCTGTGTAAATTTACCTACTTTCTTCCCAGGAATCAACATTGCATACCAAGGGATATTGAGAAAGGCTGTTTCTTGAGTCCCTAAGGAACTACCTAAACCACATTCCAAGACAATAAGTGGCTAATAGACTTCTATGTCATTCATTGGTACAATAATCATTTGTGAATGCCTATCATCTGCCATGTGCTCGTTTAGGCTCCTGGGAAATTGCAGTAAATAAATCTGATCAAGTCCCTGTAATTATGGGGTTTATAATCTAGTAGAAAAGAATAATGTTAAACAAACACCAAGATATTTTATGGTAGGTGGTGGTAGACATGAAAATTAAGCAATTGGCTAGAGAATGAGACAGGTTATTTCACTAAGAGCTGTCACAGCAGTGACAATTTAACATTGAATGAAGTGAGGAAAGAAGTCATGTAGATTCTGAGGGAAGAAAATTATAGGAAAACAGTACATGAAGAGCCCTGAAGTCAGAGCACACTTGGGAAGCTTGAAGAACAGCAAGGAGGCCAGGGTGTTTGGAGCAGAGTGAGCAATGCAGAAGTGGCAGAGGAGGTCAGAAAGATAGTTGGGGACAAAAAATGTAGTGCCTTGAAAGTCATGGTACGAACTCTGCATTGAACTCTACATGAGACGCAAAGCCCTTGAAATGTTTTGAGGAGAAAACTGGCACAATCTGATTTGTGTTTTAGAAAGAATACCCTGACTATTACGTAGAGAGTGAAGCATGAGGCATGGGGTTGGGACTCAAGAGTGGAAATAGGGAGAAGAGCAGAAGTCGCCGAGAAAATAAAGGACTTATAATGGACCATTGGCTTTAACACATGGATATTGTTGGTGACCTTGACAAGAGTAGTTTTATTAGACTGGTGGATACAAAAGATTTTTGTGCAGTTCTCTACCTATGCTTCTTTCATGAACTAGCTTTGAGATTCTTTGAGACTTCATTTATTCCACATGGCATTTTTTAAAATTAGGCAATTACTATGTGCCAAGGACTATGCTTCTCACTAGAGATATAATAGGTTACTGAAGCATTGGTTCTTTTACCAGGCAGGAAACATAGACAAGCAAAATAATAAATTATAACCCAATATGGTAAATGAATCAATTTTGTTGGAACAAAATGCATCCAATCAGTGCTCAGTCACTTTTCTTCATGAGCGTTTAATCCACCTGAAAACTTTCAGAGGCTTAGGAAACACATAAAAACGTTTTCTTTTCTCCCTCAATTTATACAAGATATTTATAATCATTAAATGGTTTTACATATAGAAGTCTCACATTTGCAAATGATTTTCTTGTTTTACAGTTATTGGCTATTGTCTCATCCCATTCACATAAGATTTGTATGGGGTAGTGTGATTGTTTTTATTTCCTGTAACGAAGAGAAGGCAATGAAAAGGATAAAAATGGGAAAGAACTGTGCTGTATTAAGGACCCTTACATCTAGGACAGGGTGTTTATGTTACCAAACAACACAAGAGCCTAATAAACCAAGCAAAAACACTTACTCAAGTGACCACACCATAACCCAGTCAAATAAACACCCTGACTGGATTTATCTGAATGCTTCATGTGTGTAAGAGTGTGTGTGCACATGCATGTATGTGTGTTTGTGTGGTCATACAATTTAATAAGTGCAGCTGTGTTTATTCAACTATGTAACACTGCACATATATAGAGAGCACACATGTGGCTGGAAATCGTTCATACCTTGATTCTTGCTAAGAGCAACAGCAGAAAAATTGTACAATCCACAAAAACCAATTCATACTGGCTTAAATGCACATATATTCAGAGAGATGCTTAAAGTAAATCTAAGACTGAAAGTACTGCTTTGAAACCTGAAACTATTGCTTTAATAGAACAACTGGATGTAGTATATTCAGAAATATTTCTTAGAATAGTCACAAACGTGACTAAAAGTATTAGAAAATCAGATTTACATGAAAATGTTAAAGAAACTGGGATTACATAACATGGAAAAGAGTAAATTGAGTGATAACTTACTTTTTTTGAAGTAGACAAATGGTATATTATAGACGATGATAACTGACATTTTCGGATAATAGAATAGAAGAGACGTATATGGAATTAGATAAAGAGAACTTTGCCTTGCCAAAGAGGTTGGTTAAATACTGAACTATGTTACAAAAGTGGAGACTGAGATCTTGTTTCAGTTCATCAGGTATTTTTAACATGTAACCAACTATGAAGATACTGAAATTCTTTCTAGAAGTTTAATGTCTTTTCTCTCAAAACCCTCTTTTCCTGTCTTGGCCCTAGGGTGAAGCATGGCGAGCTTAGGTTCTCATGGCTGCTGTGAAAGTAGGAAACCAGGGCAGAGGAAAGAACTGACAACCCCAAATGTTGGGCAATATGTTGAATAACTTAAACTCTCAGACTCTGCCGGTGGGTGTACAAAATGGCACAAATGGTTTGGAAACTGTTTCGATTATTTTAAAGTTAAACATTCACCTACCTTATGACCTATCAGTTCCACTCTTAGGCCACGAGAAACAAAAACATAAGCCCACAAAAAGACTTGTACAAGAATTTTTATGGAATCTTTATTCATAGTGAATAAGAACTGGCGACGATCCAAATATTTACCAATAGATGAATGAATAGACCAATTGTGATATATTCATAGAGTATTATTCAGCAGAAACAACACAAATGAATCTCAAAAACATTTGAAGTGAAAGAAACCAGAAACAAAATAGCACACACTGTACAATTGCATTTATATTAAATTCAAGAATAGGTAAAATTAGTATATAGTGATGGAAATCAGAACAGTGATTGCCTATTAGACAGAGGTGGGAATTAATGGGTCAGGGACAAAACAGAACTTTTTGGATGACTGAGGTTATATATATAGGAGTATGCATTTGTTAAAACTCATCAAGATGTGCACCTAAAATTTGTGCATTTAACTTTATGTAGATTTTACCTCAATTAAGATAATGAAGTGATCAAACTCCTCTAATGGATTATTTATCATCTCACTTAGAATTAAATTACATTTTTTTATATGTGGCCTTTAAGACCCTGTGTGATCTAAGCCTTTGCTTTCTCTTAGACCTTATCTCCTATCAGTCTTCTCTTTGCACACTCCTTTCCAACCTCAAAACTCTATTGATTCCCTGTGGGCGTGCTCCTGACTCAAGACCCGACACTGCTCTTTCTTCTGCTAGGAACCTTCCTCCTCTGCGGATCTGCATATCAGCTCCCTCACTTACTTCAGATCTTTTCTCAGATGTCACCTCATTAGAGACTGTTCCCTAAATACCCTTTCTGAAACAGGAACACCTGTCCTCAAAACACACACACACACACACACACTTTATCACTTTTTATCTCTTCTCTCTTTCATAATACATCTCTCTCTCTCTCTCTCTCTATATATATATATATATATATGTTATATATTTATTTTTTGTCTTTCTTTCTCCCTAGAATGAAGAATCTGTAGCCAAGACCTTTGTGTTACTCACTGGTGCCTAGTGCCTAGAAAAATGTCTGTACATAGACATTCAATAAATAGACTTGTTGAATGCCTGAATGGTTAAGCAAGGTTAGGTAACTGAAGTGATAGTGCAGAGGACGTGCAAACAGCCTGTGGGGGAACAAATAGATAGATGTTCTACCTACCTATTGTTGCATAACAAACCTTCCCCCAAACTAATAGTTGGAAACAACAAAATTTTTGTTCATACATTTGCAATTTCGATAGAGCACACCAGGAACAGGCAGTCTCTGTTCCATGCGTTGTCAGCTCTGGTGGCTTGACTGGAGGAAGAAAGACGCACCTTCAAGATGGTTCATGCATATGTCAGCTGGGTGCCAGCTGAGCTGGGGGCATCAGCTCCCCCTTGCATAGGCCTCCTCATGACTGGCTTTCTCATGCATTGTGGCTATGTTCCAAGAGCAGGTATCCCAGGAGACAGGAGGTTAAAGCATCACTTGTACACTATCATATCATGTAAGCAGTTACAGAACCCAGATTCAGTGGAAGGGAATGTAAACCCTATATCTTCATAGGGATGAAAGCCAAATAATTTTACAGTCATTTTTTACAACCACCACCCAAGATGATCTTTTAGGTATCTTCCACCACCCTGGGATTTATAAATCTTCAGAGGTTTTCAAAAATCATGGGAGGAGAAGTTACTTAATATTAAACTAAAGCAATGATATAATAATCACTAGCTAATAACACTAATATTAAAGTTGTGATTATACATCAAATACTATGTTAACATATTTTATACACTATCTCTCTCTTATTTTTAAAAATTCAACAAACATGTATATAGCATTTACTATATATCAGGCACTGTTCTTGGCGTCATAAGGATAGAACTTAATTTGATCCTTGTAACAATCCCTTAAATGTGCTATCATCCTCCCCATTCTATGGATTGGGAAACCCATTAATGAAGAGATTCAACACTGCACAGTTACGCAGCCAGTGAGGGTGGAATTAAGATTTGAACCTTCAGTTTGCCCCTAGAGCCTGTATTCTTAACCACTGTGTCATGCTATGCTATCTTAATCCATCCAGTAATCCTATAAGGTAAGTACTATTGTTATTCCCATTTGATAGGAGAAAAACTGAGGTTTAGAGCAGGTATGTCACCTTCCCAAGATCTGTCTATCGACATTCTCCCAACACTGTGCCTCAGTATTTTGTACATTGTTTTTAATCCTCACAGCAAGGTTGCAAGGCAAATGTGTGGAAACTGAGAGTCCAATGTCAAATAACTGGTTCTGCATCATATAGTTAGCAATTATTGGAACTGGGATTCATACTCAGATGTAGGTGGCTGCAAAACCAGGCTTATTTACCCTGTTTTGCCTTTGTCTTCAGAGGCAGGGGAATAAGGGAGGAATGGAGAAGCTGACAGTAGAAGAGAGAGTATCCCCTTCCACACTGGGACTCCTGGTTAACCTGTGAGAGGGCTGAAACAGAGGTGTCTAGGGAGGGGGAAGGGTGACAAGAGATCCACAGATTACTAGAAGAGGCTTCTGTATCTGTTGTTAGATCATGAATGCCAACTCCATATTTTTCTCTCTCCCTTGGAGAATAAAAGTTCTCTTCCCTTTCTAGGGCATGACCTGTTTTTCACTGCAGCCACCATGTTCAGCCCAGCTGATAGAGGTGGAAGGTAAAGTGATGAAAGTCAACATCTACCCAGGGACCTCTTGTGGTTTGGTCAATTAATTGTTGGCTCTTTGGGGAGAGGGGGAGTGGAAGAAGAGTGAGGAGCAAAGGAAGAGATGAGAAAAAAGAAATCAACTAATCTCCCAAACCTGTCAGGTTCCTATGAAGATGTCCCCTGTGGCCTATTTAGAGCCATTTGCCAAACCTTTTTTAGCTTTCTTTGATTTTAACATCTGCTTTCCTCTTTCTTCCCCGCACAGTCCTGTGCTTCCTGGATGCATGGCAGCTAGCCTTTGATCTTAGTGCCTCTGGTTCCTGCATGCTGTAAGTTATCCCCTCCTCCAGCTAATGCTGGGCAATAATGAAATCTACATTCCTTCCTTCTTCACCCTCTTTATCACAGCCTCCCATCAAGTTTGATGTGAGTCAGGCCAGCCCTCCCCACGGGGACTCACGGAACTCACTAATCCTTTAATAGGACAGGGGGTTCATAGACCCAGGGTTAGGTAAATTTTGTAAACCAACCACCCTAAAAACTCAGAGAGATCCCAAATAAATCTGATTATCAGTAAATAATAAGTTTAGTACAAATTTTAACCATAATTGGGTTAGATAGGGCAATTATCTGCATTATTTGCATCATTACTATTACTACCATTATTTGATTTCTGTCAACTTCAAATTTGCTATGATACTGATCTAAGTGTAGGAAGAGCTGGAAAATGTTAAAGACAAGCTCATTTGGGGAGGGCTAACTTGAATAGTGAGAGAGTTGAATTGTAGGAGCTTTTAAGAGAATGCAATTGTGTTTTTTCTAATAAGACTTATAAAATTATTTCAATTGCCCCAATTATCTATTTTCCTAAAGATCTTTGCATAATAAATAGATGAATATAATTTACAATGAACTATTAAATGTAATTGAACATGTCTTCAAAATATTTTCTCAAGTAATTTTAATATTTCCAGGTGATATTACCATCATACAACATTTGTATTCAAATTGTTATTTAATGATAGTGAGGACAAAGGTGAATGTTAGACCATTTCCTAGGCAAGTAATCATAAATTCTGAATGATGAAGATTTTATTGTACCACTTCTTTACCCTTTGGGAAAATCTAAGTAATAGGTAAAACATTTTTTCTAGTGAATAGGAATTATTTCTTATACTTTAAAATTATTCATCATTATAATATTCCCAAAGGAAACCAGGCCCTGTTACTGTTAACTCTTGATGTCCAAGTGAATTTTTTATTCTGTGTTTTTTCCATTGCCAACATACATTCTATTTACATTTTAGTCATGGATTCTCTCTATAGCATGTTTCTGACAGCTGTTTTCTACCTCCTAGCTGGTAGGGGAGCTTATGGAAATTAATGTAATATCAAACTGAATTAAACAACTAGCTTTAGGTGTCTTACTTTCAAATAATTTGATATTTAGGGGTTTTCATATCATGCCCCTTTCTAGATAATTAAGAACAAATCGTATTATCGTATCACTTTTGAAGAGGGCCATAGGAAAGCGAAGGAAACTGTTCCTGTTTTCACAATGATTTGTTAGTAGCCAAAGAAGATGAAACACACACATAATCCACAATCTTGTATAAAAAAGAGATAATGTGGTTTTGGCTGAAATACTCAAAGTATAAAAAGGCCATGGAGCTGAGAAGGTTGGATTTAGATCCTGTTTTTAAACTGTTCTGTGGCCTATAAATTGAACTATGTTTCAAGAACTGAGTAGAATCCAGGAAGAGAAGGAAATGGAGGCAGGAAGAGTCAAGGAAGGCATTGAGAAGCAGAGGTCCTGCTATAGTCTGAATGTTCATGTCCCCCTAATATTTATATGTTGAAATCCTCACCCCCAAGGTGATGGTATTAGGAGATGGGGCCTTTGGAAGTTGGCCATGGGAGCAGAGCCCTCATGAATGAGATGAATGCCTTTATAAAAGAGATCCCCTTTACAAAAGAGCTGGCTTACCCCTTTCATCCAGTGAACCTTAATAATCCATTTTTTAAAGTACAGTGTGAAGGCAACACCTATGAACCAGAAAGCTGGCCTTCACCAGACACAGAATCTTCTGGTGCCTTGACATGGGGGACTTCCTGGCCTCTGGATCCATGGTAAATAAATTTCTGTTGTTTATAAGCTACCCAGTCTATGGCATTTTGATATAGCAGCCCAAATAGACTAAGACAGGTTCTTAATTGGATTTTAGAGGCTGCTGAGGAAGGATAAAGTTGACAGAGAGAAGGGAGAAAGTCCGAGGCAGTGGTGATTGGCATTTGCTCAGAGCAGACTTCCTCCTTACTAGCAGATGTTCTCAAAACTTCTCTGAAGCAAAGAGGTGCCCTTGTGGAAGCTGAAGCAGGCTGTCCTTATCTTGCCCAGACAGAGGTACAACTTTGCTGACTCCATCACATGCTCCTGGTGGTGAAGGGCAAAGGCCTGGGTTGCCTGTCGTTGAGCCTCATCCTTCTTCATGACTCCCCAGAGAGAACTGTCAGTGAGGTGTTCCGGGCCATAAAAGATGATCCTCTTCCTGAGGACTAGATTATTTCACCTAGAAAAATCAAGCATCCTTTCTTCCACAAAACATTTGTCAATGGGACAGGACCAATTGCTCTCCTGGATGGCTCTTCTCTCTTCCTTGCCTGGACCTTGGAGCTCTGAGGTTTGACTGCTGAACATTATTGTAGTCTCTGCTCTTCCCTACTGCACATACCCCCAGCAGTGCCTGGTCTCTTAGAGTTACAACCTAAGCACACAATTCTCTCTGGGAGAGCAGCTCTCTGAGACAAATATTTTTCAACCTTTCCTGCCTGCTTCCAGTGAACCAATAAACCTAACAGCTGGTGTTTACATAGCACTTACCTTCCAGGGAGCTCAGAGCAATTTCCAGTGGCAAACTCTAATCCTCCCCCCAATCTCTGGGTGGTAACAGGTACTAATATTATTCCCCTGAATACATAAGAGGAAGGTTGAGCCAAGGAACTTGTAATGGTTTGCTGAATATCACCCAGTCATGAGATAGTTCATTCACTCAATTTTTTAAAATTATATCCTTATCACTGTACTGTAAGATATTTTCATGTATTAATTCATTTTTTCCCCAAATTTCCTAGATTGTAAGAATCATCTGGGGCTCTTGTTAAACAAACTCGTCACTGATCACTGTCCTGGACATTCTTATTCAGTGGGTCTGAGATGGGACCCAGGAATTGGTGCGTTTTATAAATATTCTATGTGATTTTCCCCCTCTTTTTGTGAAGCATAAAATTCTATGTAATTATTATCATTAGGAAAATTTGGGAAACAGTTTGTTTTCTTTAATTTTCACAGTAACCCTGTAGGGTATTATTATGCACTTTTATTAAAAAAAGAAATATGTGATCAGCATATCAATATAGAAGCCCAGATATAAAATTTCGATTAATTAAACTCTTAACTCCCACAGACAAAGAGGTGGCAGCTGATTAATTTATTATATTTCCTGGGTTTTCCCAATCACACGTTTTTATTTAAATAATTAAAAACAAAGTTATTCATGTGAGGATTGAGCTACTATTCTGCCTAGACCTGTGCCATCAATTAGTGCCATAAAGTAATGAGAACTCCCCACTAGAGATTGCTCAAAATAGATCCTTTCCCTTTTTCAAAAACATGACATCTTATCTGCAAACATAGGTCATCTTCTTAGCACCCCCCTTTGGACTTTACAACATCCTCAACACATTCATTCCCTTATTGTTATCATTGTTTTCTTCTTTCTCTCTTTGTCCCTGCCCTCTGTCCTCTTTCCTTCCTTTCCATCTCTCTCTCCCTCCGTTTCTCTCTGTTATTCTTCTTGCAGAGATATTTCCAAGTCTCCTTCCCCTCTCACAATTGCCTTGTGACCACTGATAGGGCTAAAAAATTCCCATCCACAGCCTAAAGTTTTATTTCTGAAGAGCCGAGCAAAATTTCTGGACCTTCAAGAGGGAGCATCAGCTTGCACATAATCCTGGATATCCCAACAAGTCAGCAGCTCTTCTCTTCAGTAGATTCCATGGCTCCTCTCACCTACAAACTGTCATGCTAGGGAGTAACCCCAATTAAAGGATAGCACCCCATAAGCAACATTTCACATATGAATGAAAAGTGAAATAATTAAGCTGTTAATGTGGTCCATAATGATTTAATATCCAGTATTGCATAAATCTAGTAGCATGCTAGTTCTCTGGATAAAGAAAAGAAGGAAGAAAAGAGGAGAGAGGGAGATAGAAAACCCCAAAAACTCCACAAGAGACTCCCGGAATTGATAAATAAATTCAGCAAAGTCTAAGGTTATAAAATCAATGTACACAAATTAGTAACATTTCTATACACTAATAACAATCAAGCTGAGGGTCAAATCAAAGACTCAATAACATTCACAATAGCTACAAAGAAAATAAAATGCCTAGAAATATACTTAACCAAGGAAGTGAAAGATCTCTACAAAGAGAGCTACAAAACACTGAAGAAAGAAATGGCAGATGACATAAACAAAGGGAAAAACATGTCATGCTCATGGACCAGTAGAACCAACATTGTTAAAATACCCATACTACTCAAAGTGATTTACAGATTCAATGCAATCCCCATCAAAATACTAACATGATATTTCACAGATCTAGAAAAAATAATTCTGTGCTTCATTTGGAAGCAGAAAAGAGCCTCAATAGCCAAAGCAATCTTAAGTAAAAAGAATGAATCTGCAGACATCACATTACCAGACTTCAAACTATGCTACAAGACTATAGTAACCAAAACAGCATGTTATTGGCACAAAAATAGAGACATAGACCAGTGGAACAGAACAGAGAATCTAGATATAAAACCATTCACATACAGCAAACTAATCTTTGACAAAGCAGACGACAATAAGCCCTATTCAATAAATGGTGCTGGGAAAATTAGCCACATGCAGAAGAATGAAACAGGATCCTTATCTCTCACCCTCCCCAAAATTAATTCAAGTTGGATAAAAGACTTAAATATAAGACATGAAACCATAAGAATTCTAGAAGAAAATATAGGAAAAACTCTTCTAGATATTGGCCTAGCCAAAAAATTTATGACTAAGGCCCCGAAGGCAATTACAGAAACAACAAAAATAAATGAGACTTGATTAAATTAAAAGGCTTCTGACAGCTAAGGAAATAATCAACAGAGCAAACAGACAACCTACAGAATGGGAGACAATATTCAGAAACTATACATCCAATAAAGGGCTAATATCCAGAATCTATGAAGAACTCAAATAAATCGGCAAGAAGAAAACAAACAACCCCATTAAAAAATGGGTAAAAGACATGAGCAGAAGCTTCTTGAAAGAAGACAGACAAATGACCAATAAACTTGAAAAAATGTACAATGTCACTAATCATCAGGGAAATGCAAATCAAAACCATAATGAAAATCACCTTACCCCAGTTAGAATGGCTTTTATTAAAAAGTCCAAAAACAATAGATGCTGATGTGGATGCAGAGAGAAAGGAATTCTTTAACACTGTTGGTGGGACTGCAAATTAGTACAACCTCTGTGGAAAACAGTATGGAGATTTTTTGAAGAACTAAAGTAGACCTGCTATTCAATCTAGCAATCTCACTTCTGAGTACCTACCCAAAGGAAAAGAAGTAATTTTATCAAAAAGACACTTGCACTTGAATGTTTATTGAAGCACAATTTACAATTGCAAAGATGTGGAATCAACCCAAGTGTCCATAAATTCATGAGAGGCTTTGCAAAATGTGGTAAATGTATACCAAAGATGAATTGATGCCTTTTGAAACAATTTAGATGGAACTGGAGACTATTATCCTAAATGAAGTATCTAAAGAATAGAAAAACAAATACAATATGTACTTGATATTAAATTGGAACTAACCAATGAGCACACATGTGCACAGAGGGAAGTAAATTTCATCAAAATCAAACAGGAAGAAGGGGATGGTGGGAAGAGGGGAGGAGAGAAAACCTATCTAATGGGTACGATGAACACTATTTGGGTGATGGGCACACTTATATCCCTGACTCAAGCATTACAAAAGCAATCCATATAACCAAAAACATTTGTACCCCCTTAATATTTTGAAATTTAAAAAAATGAAAATTTAAAAAGAAAGAGATGAAAAGTAAAAGAGAGAGAAAGAGAGAGAGAGCCTTGAATTATAATATTTGTGGATTTCAGTAGTGGAAATATTCTCATGATGGCTGATTTCAAACTAACAAAGACTTAACAACCAGCTTACAAGATTCTTTAACAATCAGCTCTCATAAACTAGTGTGAGCCAGCTCCAGTATACCATTGTGTAAATCCAACCCCAGAAAAAATTAATTCACTTTCCTTAGATCTTCAAATGCTTCCCAGTAGGTCCTTTATATACTGGTACACAAGGGATTACTCCCTATACCCCAGACATGCTGTCTATCCCACTTCGACACCTTGCTTCACAATGGTCCATTTGCCAGGAATACCCTTCTCACCCATCTCTTCATGGCCTATCTCAAATGCTTCCTTTACTCTGAATCCTCATAGCACTTAGTCTATAACCTTCTTATAACATTTATGACTTTTAATCTTGTATTCGAGCTACTTTGTATACTTTTATTCCACACAATTACTGGATGAAGCTCTATGAAAGCCTGTATTGCCCCTGCATTCTCACAGCATTGGGTTCAGTGCTGGGAGCATAGCAGGGATTCAAAACCATTCTTTTTTTTTTTATTTTTTTTATTTTTTTTGTCTTTAAAATTGTCTTTCAAGTTTTATTTTTTTTTATTTTTTTATTTTATTTTATTTTATTTATTTTTTTTT
>VBSM01000729.1:11486101-11505055 GCA_008086735.1 Cheirogaleus medius | reverse complement strand
ACCGCTCAGTGGCAGCGGCTGTCTCTGGACTGGTGTCCGCAGGTCTCTCCAACCACTGAGGAGCCCACCAGCAGTCTGGGATGCAAGGGAGGGGGAAGTTAACCGCTCCACCTACCCTTGCCGCTGGTCTCCAGACCGTTCGCTCTGGAGGTTTCTCCTTCCAGTTCTCCTCCGCAACCTCCTCCCGTGGAGTCTCCCGTAGTCTCCGGCACTCCTCCTTCTGACCCCCGTCCGATGTATGGTCGTTTACTTGCTTCTTTCTTCTAATCTCAAAGCCATTCTGATGACTATTTATTACATGTTTCCAATGTAGCAGGCACTGTTCTAGACCCTAGAACCCAAACTTATTTTAAGGAACTGGAAACCTTAAAGTAAGGTTCTGTGGAGAAACATGGTCCATGGAAGTTGACTATTAACTCAGTACATTTGGAAAAAGCTGATGACTACACTGAGTAGATAGCTGCCACTCAGTACCATGGGCATGATTAGTCTATTAAGGGTTAGTAAATATTTGTTTATAATTGCCCAGATATAATAAATATTTGTAGTTTTTAATCCATAAGATCCCTGCCTAAACTGCACAACTCTTGCATTTAGTGTAAAAGCATCCATACATAAGCAAAATGAGTGTTGCCGTGTGCTAGTATAACTTTTTTATTTACAAACACAGATACTGAGCCAGATTTGGCCTACAGGGTACAAATTTCCAAGCTGTAGTCCAGATACTTGAAAGCGCTGATTTCTAAAATCTCATGTGAATGCTTTTGTCCATTTTCCTTTTATCATAATGTTCCTCTTTACTAGTTTAACTTATATACATGTAAATTGGCCCATCAAATATAAAAACAAAGAAGAGGATGAAGCCACAATGATTAATACTCAAGTGAAATCCAGATATTTGCAAACAAAACTGCATCTTCAAGGAGAATCAACAATTGTGGTGAAAATCTGGATAATCCTTGATGTCTTTCCTGAAATTTCAGTTGAGGGAACCTAAAATGGTGGTTGAAAAAATATATTTATTTAATTTTCTATAGAAGTCTCCTAGAAGAAGACTAATTATTCTATAGCCATGATAATAAGTAGCAACCAGAGTAAGTTTTAAACGTGCTTAATCAGTGAGTAAGAGTTCTGTAGCCTTGGAGCCATCAGAATTTCTTTTAAACATATTTAAAATGTTTATTCTGATGAGATGACACAGCAAGAAGGCCCTTACCAATTCCAAGAGGAACTTTCAAAACTATACAAATACATGGAAATTAAACAACATGCTCCTAAACGATCTTTGGGTCAATGGTAAAATTAAGAAGGAAATTTTAAAATTTTTTGAAATGAGTGAAAATAGAGTCATAATGTACCAAAACCTCTGAGATACAGAAAAAGCAATGCTAAGAGGGAAATTTATGGTGTTAAATGCCTGCATTAAGATAGAAAGATCACAAATTAAGAACCTAACGTGACACCTCAAAGAACTAGAAAAACAAGATTATACCAAACTCAAAGCTAGCAGAAGAAAAGAAATAACAAAGATCAAAACAGAACTAAATGAAATTGAGACCAAAAAAAAATACAAAGGATCAATGAAACAAAAAGTTGGTTCTTTGAAAATATAAACAGAATGGATAGACTAGACTGCCAGTTAGATTAACCAAGAAGAGAGAAGATTCAAATGAGCACAATCAGAAATGAGAAAGGAGACATTACAGCTGATAGCACAGAAATACAGAATTTCACCAGAGACTACTATGAACATCTCTGTGATCACAAACTAGAAAGCCTAGAGGAAATGGATAAATTCCTGGAAGCATACAATCTCCCAAGACGGAACTAGGAAGAAATAGAAACTCTGAACAAACCGATAGTGAATAGTAAGATTGAATCAGTAATAAAATATCTCCCCAAAACAACAACAGTAACAAAACCCAGGACCAGACGGATTAACAACTGAATGCTACCAGACACACAAAGAAGAACTAGTACCAATCTTGCTGAAACTATTCCCAAAAATCAAGGAAGAGGAAATTCTCCCTACCACATTCTACAAAGCCAGTATCACCCTGATACAAAAGCCAGGCAAGGACACAACAACAACAAAATAGAAAACTACCAACTGATATCCTTGATAAATATAGATGCAAAAATCCTGAACAAAATACTAGCAAAGCAAATCCAACAGCACATAAAAAAAAAAATAAACAAACAACAAAAAAACACTTCTACCTATCTGGGGTATTATTTCTATCCTAGAACTTAACAGACACAAAGACACGAGGTAGTAAATATGAATGACCTTTACTCCTTTACTGACACAGGTGCCAGCTGGTATCAGTGGAAGCTCAATATTATTTTAATAGTAATAATGGCATCCATTAAATAATACAACTTTCTGGGTACTCTGCTAGCTGCTTTGCATGTATTCCCCATGATACAGGTACCATTTCTATCTCCATTTACAGATAAGGAAATGGAATATGAGAAATTTAACAAGTATATAGCTAGTTCCAGCTAGGATTAAAGTAGCTCTGTCTAATTTAGGGCTCAGACTTTTAATCACTACATTATACTACTTTCCCAGCATAAACCTAAGAGCTAATATTAAGGCTATACATAGCAAGGACCAATCTAAATATCCTTCCTGTTAATACTTTTCAAGCATCACACTGACCCCTTCTAGTTCACTACCTACTTGTGATACTTTTTATTTTCAATATACCTAAACATTTAATTACATAATGAGAAAAATCACAACTTATCCATGGCACCCTCTTTATTCTACCCAGGCATAGGTATAACTTAAATGTTCCATCTTGATTCTAAAGCCAGACTGCCTGAATTTGATTCCTGATTTGCTACTTATTGTGTGACTTTAGACAAGTTTTATGACCTCTCTATGCCTCAGTGTTTCTTGACCTATGAAATAGGGTTAATAATAGCACCTACCCAGAAAGGCCCATATCCATGTCCACTCAAGAGCAGCAGTTACAAGCATCAATTGTCCTCATCTGAAGTGTGTGACAAGAGACAAGTACACCAGCCTTTTGGGGCAAAATGAACCTCACCAGATCCTTAGGTCATCATCTCCGAAACCACTTTTCACCCACTGAACTACTCCCTTTGAAGACTTCCTTGTTTCTTCAAATCTATGTCAAAGTTTTTAGTAACTTTATTACACTAACATTAAAATGTCAGTTGAGGGGAGAGTTCTACAGACAATATTTAGCTAAAACCCTCTCTCCCCTAAGAATGACTTTGAGCCCAGATAACACTGAACAATTCTGTTCCCAATTGATCTGGGTTTTCTGGTTAACACTTCCTTCCCTGGTACACTTCCTCTTGGGACTTTAATATCTTAACCTCCAAGTCCTATACCAGTGTGTAGCATGTTGCTGATGGTCGGGAAATGAGGAAAAAAACATTCCTGGTCAGATAACTTTGTCCAGAAAAGCAAAAAAAGGAATAATAAATAAAATGGTGTCCTGGGAGAAATGTTTGCATAAAAGATGAGTTTAAATTTCCTTTTCCATGGTGAGTAAAGCCAATCTTTAGTCTGAGAGTATGGCTGGCAGTATGAGCAGGGGAGAGTGGTCTGGCCCTGTCTCTGCCCTGGAATTTCTGTGTGTCCTTGGGTATTTTAATGGCCTCATCTCTCACTTTCCTCCTTAGCAAATGGAAGTAGGATGTCATCTTTCCCTCCCAGGAGCTGTGACAGTGAATTAAGGCAAAGGCAGAGTCTTTCGGAGTCTCTTCATAAGAGGACCTGAGCAAGTTGAAGGTTCAACCACGCAGGCCAGGTAGCTCAAACACTTACGTCATCACACGCTCAACCAACAACTTCTCGGAATTGACTTCAAGCTTGCAGCAAATATTTTTGGAGAATCTAGAATCACCAACTGGGATGTTTTTGAGCTGCAGTTCACCAGGGGATTTGACTTTAAAGCTTTTACTTTGGCCTTTGCTTAGCTTCAAGCACAGGATTATATGTAGACCTGCTGTTTTATTTTCATGCTTATAGGTTAGGGCCTAGAAGTCTAAACAAGTTCTCTGTGTCTTCCCAGGGATTTAAAGAGTCTGAAAACAAAATAATGTCTCTCCTTGCAAGTTTTTCTTGGGTAGGATTTAAACAAAACAAAACAAAAAAAGTGTTGAGGGGATGAAGCAAAGGGAGAGCTAGACTTTAAATTATTTGGTAAACTCAGGCACTGTAAGCAAACTGTATTATTAGCCATCCCTTCACTTTGCTTTGGCTGAGTGTACAGTGAACTCAAGATACATTTAATATTGAATATTTCGGGGAGTCTTTGGTAGAATTATTCTCATGGGCTCATATTCCTTGGGGACCCTTTTGGGACTGAGATTCCTCTGAGATTTCACCACTCACGGCTTGAGTGATACACAGTTGTCTTCTTTCATGCTTTATCTGGGGGTATCATTTCATCCCATTCACTCGTAAGAGTTTAAATCCAAAATATCTTTAAGCCTTTTGGGGGTTCCAGTGCATTCCTACATGATTCATTCACCTCTTCCTTCCCCATATTATTTCCTTCTCTCTAATCTTTCCTGCACTCCTCATTCTCTCCTTTCCTTTCCTCTCCCTCCTAGGTCACCAGACTTAGGTCTCCAGGTTTACACTCAGTACATCATTTGTTTATTGGAAAGAATGTTGGGTAGAGAATTAAAAGATGGGTTCTAAATTCAGCTCTACTATATACTAGCAGCATGACCTTAGGCAAGACATTTTATTCCTTTAAGCCCTAACTCCCACATCTGTAAAATGGGGATAACAATAATGCCTGGCAGTTTTATTGTGAGCAGCTCATAAAATAATGTATGCAAAAAGTATCTTGACTTCAGATTAACCAGGCCCCTGAATAAATCTTAAACTTGCAAAGTCTCAGAATCCCCACCTGTAAAGTGACAATAATCATAGCTACCCTGCCTTCTTCATGATTAATTGTGGGGATCATGAGATAAGATGTGCATAAAAGAACTCTACAAATTAGGAATCACTGAGTAATGTAAAGTGCCACTTTCCCAGTGCTGTTTCTTCGTGGGGCGGAGGACGACAGCTCATGCTCAGCATGTGTGTGTGGTGCCATTGGAGGACAGAGTCTGATGTCAGTACTGCCCATTTGTTCTGGTTCTTTTCTCTCTCCTTCTCCCTCAGGGTGGAATGTTATTTTGAAAGATTCTACTCCTCTGACTGACATGATTTCTTTCTGCAGTGCAGGCTGTTCTCCAAAATGAATAATGACAATGCCATGTCTTCGATGAGGCAGAACACTAACACTAAATTGTGTCATCACCTCTCTCAGGCCGTAAAGTAGCATGTGGTGGGCCCAGGATCCCAGTTAGGGAATGGCCACCCTGGTGAGCTGGACTGATACCGCCTGTGGAATCCATTGCATAGATCCCTTGGCAGCCATTAAATATTATTACTTTCTCTCCTTTTCTTGGAATTTTACTTCCTCCTGTCTCCATATGAAGCATGAGTGAATTGGGAAAAGACTGAGAAGACAAAGAGCTTAAAACAAAAGCAAAAGATAATAATGATAACAACTCACATTTGTAGAGTGCCTTGCCATTGATAAAGCCTTGTAAAACATATTGTTACATATGGTCCTTACTCACTGCATAAACGCATGCAAATTAATATCCTAAGGCTCACTTCCTCATCTATAAAATGGTGGTAATGCTACTTCATAGGGTAGTAAAGATTGAAAAACAATGTATATCAACAGTCTAAAGTGTTTGGAACTCATTCCTTCATTTATTTATTTAACAATATTTGTGAAATACCTGTTATGACCCAGACACTGGGCTCGGCAGTGGGACTAGATCAGTAATCAGGACACAATTAAGCCTCTACCCACATGGTGCTTGCATACTAGGGGCATATACTAAGCACACACATACATAAAAAAGATAGCTGATATTCCCATTAACAAAGATATGAAAATTAAAAGGAATGATCACTTCAAGAGAGATTATGAAGATATAACTTATTTTGATTAGGAAATCAAATGCTTTGTGTGGTGGGATGGCCAAAGGCAAAAACAAAGATCATTCTTAAAGTTCTAAATGGATCAGCTGGAAGGATTATGGCTCCATAAACAGAGATAGGGAATACTCAAGGAGGGACAGGTTTGGGTATTTGGTGGGCAGCCTCTATAATGACTCCCAAAGATCCCCACCCCCTGGTATTCATGTCACTATATAATCTTTTCCACCCGAGTGAGGGCCAGACCTATTGGTGGCAGAAGTGATGAGATATCACTTCCAAGATTAGATTACAAAAAGACTGTGATTCCTGGCTTGCTCATCCTTCCTCTCTGTCTCCCAATCTCTCTCTTTCTCCTCAGATCCTGCTCTGAGTGAAGACAGCTACCATGTACTGAGTAGCCCAAGGCAGATGTCCACATGGCACGAAACTGATATTTCTGGCCAATAACCAGTGGATACATGAGGTTCTCAATTCACACACGTAAGCCTGGAAGTGGGTGTTCTGAGACTTACCAAAGCAGTGAACTTGCAAGTAGAACCTTCCCCAGTCAAGAGATGACTGCAGTCCCAGCCAGCACCTTGATTTCAACCCTGTGAGAGAGCCTGAGCCACCCAGTTAAACTCTGCCCATATTCCCGACTCAGAGACTGTGAAATAATAAACATTTGTTGTTTTAAGCCACTATATCTTGGTGTAATTTGCTATGAAGACATACATTATATAATAAATAACTAATTGAGTGTATGAAGATAATGAGTTCATTTCGTAGAATTTAGTGTGTGGCACAAAAAGGGATTCCATGAGTTAGCCAGTAGGCAGTGTGATGTGTGTGTGTTCATGTCCCCACAAGAGGTCTTGAGAACAGAAGCCAGACCTTAGTGGGCCAGGAGTGAATGGAAGGCAAGAAAGTCGAAGACAAGGTGATCCCTCTTTTAAATAGTGTGACTTTTAAGGTAGAAGAGAAATACAGTGCCAGCTGCTTCCCAAGAGAAGATAAAGACTTCAAGGAGAGTTTTTTGTTTGTTTTATAGATGGACATTTAAGCAGAAAAGATTTTTATCAATCAGCAAGGAATGAGACTATGTTGAAAGTGGAAATGCACCAATTTAGAATGGAAGCTTAGATGTAAAGGAAAATGAGAGGAGAATTAATGAAACAAGATTCTAGATAAAACAGTAATATATAGAATCAAAAGAAAGAGTGAAATATTAGACAGAGCCCAAAGAGAAGCATCTTTTCTATTGTTGTGTAACTAAGTACCACAGACGTGGCAGCTTAAACAGCATACATTCATCATCGCACAGTGTTTGTGGGTCAGGAGTTGAGGCGTGGCTTGGCTGGGTCCTCTCTTCAGGCTCTCAAAAGCCCACCCTCAAGGTGTCCGTTAGATGCATTCTATTCCGGACCTTGGGGTTCTCTTTTACACTCACATGATTCTTGGCATAATTCTGTTGCTACAGTTGTAGGCCTGAGGTCCTGTTTTCTTGCTTCCTGTCAGCCAGGGGTGTCTTCCAACTCCTTCAGACCACTTTCCATTCCTTAAGACGTGGTCCTGCCACAGACTCTGCCACAACATGGCCCCTCACTTCTTCAAGGTCAGCAGGAGAATCTCTCTCTTCATCTGCCAAGATGAATCTCACATGAAGTAACCTAAACAAGGGAGTGACTTTCCCATCATCTTTGCCATATCCTATTGGCTGAAAGCAAGTCATAGGTTCCACCAATATTCAAGGTGAGGAGATTATATAAGAGCATGATTCATTGGGGGTTCCTTAGGGTGTGTCCACCACAGGAAAGAAGGATAGGTAGGGATACAGATTACTCTAGAACTCAAAAAAATCTACAAAAAAAAAAAAAACAAAATCAAACAACCCCATAAATAAATGGGCAAAGGGCATGAACAGGAACTTTTCAAAAGAGGACAAAACAATGGCCAGCAAACATATTAAAAAAGCTCAACATCGCTAATCATTAGTGAAATGCAAATCAAAACCACAATGAGATATCACCTAACCCCAGTGAAACTGGTCTTTATCAAAAAATCCCAAAACAACAAATGCAGGCGAGGATGTGGAAAGATAGGAACACTCTTACACTGCTGGTGAGACTGCAAATTAATACAATCTCTGTGGAAAAGAATTTGGAGATACCTCAAAGAGCTAAAAATAGAAATACCATTTGATCCAGCCATGGCACTATTAGGCATCTACCCAAAATAACAAAAGATATTCTATAATAAAGACACCTGCATCCGAATGTTTATGGCAGCACAATTCACTATTGCAAGGATGTGGAAACAACCCAAGTACCCATCAATCCATGAGTGGATTAATAAAATAAGGTGTATGCATATAATGGAATACTACTCAATTATAAAAATGATGGTGATATAGCACCTCTTATATTTTCCTATAGAGCTTGAGCCCATCCTCTGAAATGAGGTATCACAAGAATGGAAGAATAAGCACCACATATACTCACCATCAAATTGGCACTAACTGATCAACAATAAGGTACTCACACGGCAGTGATATTCTTTGGGGGGTGGAGGGGTGGGGGTGGGTAAACTCACAACTAATGGATGCGATGAGCATTGTAGGGGGGAAAGGTCACGCCTCAAATCATGGTTTGGTTGTGGCAAAATCATAACGTGTAACCAAATGTTTGTACCCCAATAATATCCTGCAATAGATAAATAAATAATAAAAACTTAGTAAATAACACAATAGAATAACAGTTCAGAAACAAACCTAGACCTTGACAAAAGCACCACTGAAATGCTGGGGGGGAAAGCATGCCTTTTCAGTAAATGGTGCTGGTCAATTGGATACGCATATGGGGGGAAAGGAATCTTCACCTTTATCTCACATCATGCTCCCAAACCAATTCTAAATGGATTGCAGATCTAAATGTGAAATGCAAAACAATAAAGCTTTCAGAATAAAACATAAAAAACACCTTCATAATTTGAAGTAGGCAAAGATTTCTTAAACAAAACAAAACAAACTAGGCTAAATTAATATTAAGGACTTCTGCTCATTAAGACACTCTTAATAGAGTTAAAAAGGCAGCTTAAAGAATGGGAGAAACATTTTAGAAAAAAATGGACAAAAAGCTTATATAGGCACATCACAAAGGGAAAGATGCAAATGACAATAAATATATTAAAAAGTTCTCAGCCTCGCTGGTCATCAGGGAAAAGCAAATGAAAACCACAATGATATACCAGTGCACCTTTCTCATGGCACCATGCTGTCCCTCCAAAAAGAAGGATGTGTAGTGTGGGTGAGATCCATCCAGAGCATGTTACAAGGTATCCTTGGGCACAAGCAGAGTGAGCTCCAGGCCTGATACCTTCCTTAGCTCTGCTCCTCCCCAGTCGTGACATTGATTCCACACTTACTGTACACCTACACTGTAGAGGGCACTGGAGATGCAGTGACCAAGAAAACAGACATGATTCTTGCCTTTATGAAGTTTAGTAAAAATTCTAGATAGTCAGCAAATAAACAATCCTAAATATACAATTATAAATGGTAGATGCTATGATGTGAAATGACAGTTACTGTGAGAGAGAATCATAGGGGCGGGCATGAGCCAGTTCAAGCTAGGAAGGTAGTCAGCAAGCGCCATAGAGGAAGTGCAACTGGAGCTGAGAGATGAAGGTTAAGTGTAGAGGGGAAAGCTCCGCAGGTGGAAGTGGTGACATTGGCAGGAGGGTGGGAGGAGCTGAAGCTTTATGGGGTGGTTGGGAGAAGAGAGTCACAGAGATCTTTGCAGATTATTTAAGACTGAATATTATGTTAAGTGCAATGGAAGCCACTATAGGAGTTTAAACAGGAAAATAATGTAGTTTTATTTAGATTTTCTAGAAGACCCTCTGGCTTCTGTGTGGAGGATGAACTGAAGGGAGCAGGAGTGGAAACCTGGGGACAAATTGGGAAGGTATTTCCATTGTTCAGGTGGTAGACGAGCAGGGCCTGGGTTAGGAGGGTGCCCTTGCACATGGAGAAGGGGTGGGTCAAGTTATATTTCAGTGATAGGACCAGACAATTCTATGGATTACGGACATGCCTCATATGAGAAAAGGAATTCATGTTTTCTAGTTCACAGAAGAAATTAGTTCAATGGGTGTGATTTTTCTGATCATGCATTGAATTTGAGATTGCTCAGAGACAGAGCAGAAACCAGCCTCTTCTTCCCCTGAAAGAACTTCTAAATTCTTTCCTTTATTTGGGAAAATGTGAGGATCAAGCTCTAGCTCTGTGGTTGTTGGATGTAGTTGTTTTCCCTCTCTTTTAAAATCCTCTGAAACTATTTTATTTTATTTTATTTCAGCATGTTATGGAGGTACAAATGTTTATGTTACATATATTGCCTTTGCCCTACCCGAGTCGGAGCTTCAAGCCTGAAACAATTTTAGAAACACTTTCTAAAACATTCTTATATTAAACATGTGCACTCACATCTATCCCAAATTTTGTATGGTGTAAGGGCTAAATTCAGTTTCCTGCTGGAAAATGGCTTCCTTCTTCCCAGCAGGAGGCAGTATGATATTTTTTGCAAGAATCTGGAAACCTCACTTCTCACCTTGTCCTCTGAGGCCTCTGTGCTGAGAATTCACTTTGTCTGCCATACGTGGGACTGCAGGAGGAAAAGGCCATCTTCCTTAGACTGCTTCTGAGGAGGCTATTAAAAAGACAGCTTTACAGGACGTTTATAGTGTTCCTGATCCTAGAGGGCAGGCCTGCAGGGCCTGGCAGGGGAGAGCATTTGTGTGTGTTCTGGATGAGGCTGCAAATCCAGATGGCCCATGATGTCACTGGAAAAATCCCTGAAACGTGCTGCAAGAAAGAACTTTTTTATGGCTCCCTGTGTAATATGACCATACGCTAGGCTTGAGGTGGAGAGAAAAAGGAACTGAAACTTTCCTGCTCCCCGCAGCCCTGCCCATCTGTCACTTTGGGCTGCAAGGAAAGGAAGGGCTGCAGGAAGGGAAGAGATTAGGCCGGAAGAGACTAAAAAGCAAAAGGACAAGGGAAATTGAGAGCTAATCCTCTCTCCTTAGTACTGCCTCTGTGTCTTATCACAGGGTACTTAGCACACTAATTGGTGTACAGTTCTTTGTTTATAGATGTGACTCTCCTACTAGGCTGTGTTTGAGAACAGTATTCCTGCCTTACTTATCTCCGTAACCTCAGAACCTAAAGCAATGTCTATTACATAATTGACATTCAATAAATGTTAAAAGAATGGAGTTCTACATTGGTGCTACATTATTAAAGACCACAGCAGCAAGAATCAGGAGGAAGAAAAGAAAGAAACCAAATGTATTTGGTATTTTATATGTGCCACACATCACAATAGACCCTTTGATACTTTTTCCTTGTCGTTATGGCTTTAGGTAGAAGTTATTAACCCCATTTTACAGAGGAGAAAAATGAAGCTTAGAGAAAGTAAGTCATGTGCACAAGACCAGGCAGTTAGCACAGGCAGCATTCAGTCCCAGACCTGATTGACTCTAAAGCAATTTCCACTAGTACAGCATGCTTTTCTTAGGACACTACCACTCCCCATTCTTCCCCACTTCAAACATAAGACAGAGAAAAAAAGTAGAAAAAGTGGTCTGGGGTTGTGAATTCTAACTCAGTACTCATTACAAACAAATTCTACAGCACAGTATATGGATGCTTTTTAGGAATGCATTTTTAAAGTTGAATTTCTTATCACTGTCTAGCCATTTCCTAATGAACTACTGCAAGTTCTAAAGAGCCTAAGTTACTAATAGTGGTTTACATAGAAAGAAAAGCTGGCTTTCAGGGAAAACCATTGTCTACTTAGATGAAGGATGAGGCTCTGCAAATATTTTGTAATCAAACAAGAGGAAAATACCTCTGGGTTACTACTGAATCTTACATACGCAAGTGTTTGGAAGTAGATGTTGGGGCAAGCTTGAGGTATATAGCTTGCTAATACAAGCTTATAAGATTTTAGAACTGAATACCATTTAGAAGCTTAAGTTTAGAGTCTATACTTATATCTAAGCCATCTGTTTTATTTCATGTCCAAGAAAACCTGGATCAGAAGGAGGAGAAACATGCTAGACTTTATAGCAGGTTAATGGCAGAAGTAGCATAGATCCCCCAGTTAAGAGATCTTGCCACATATAAGAAAACATATAAAGGGCTCCAGATGCTTGCCCTACCCCATCCACTCTACTCTGGCAATTATCAAAGCAATCTTTAGAGCCAGCCTGAAGACTGTAGTCAGCAAAATGTCTGCCTGTGCTCAACTAAGAACACAAGAATTCTCCAACATTTGCCCAGGTGACATCAAGAAGTGTAGAAGGTTTTGAGAGCAGGATGAGGGTATCTTACTCCTCCAGCGATATCAAGGGCATGTTACAGAGATTTACCCAGCCTTAAGGGAATATTCTAGCAGACATTTCCTCAAACACCAACATGCCACATAGATATATTTTTCATGTGATCATTCATGTAATAGAACTATCTTATTTTCTAGCATCAGAATTCTTTTTGCAGAAGGAATGGTCTCTATTTGGAAAAATATCTGTTTCTGTGTTGGAATTAAGTGTAAGCTATCAACGGACTATGTATATTTGGGGTCAAAATGTCATAAAGAATGATACAATTGGGCTTCATTGGATGAGAATAAGGAAATTTATATTTTAAAAGAAGAAGATGGAAGGTGAATAAACAAAGGAGGGAAAAGAAAATAGGTGTTCTGTGATGGAAAACCCAAGAACATCTTTATTGGAGAAAGAGAGTGAACAAAAATAATAATTGAGTTTATAATATTTTAGATGGTTTTGGGGTTATTTATTTATTGTGTGTAATATGATCTTACTCCTGTCCAAACTCTTAAATAGCATTTGTGCACTTATGAATGCTTTGTGTGATTTGTACTTCTCAGTCGTTTGACTGTTGGAAAACCCAGTGAAAGTGCCTAGGTTGTCAAGAATGAAATAGGTAGCAATGTAGAAAAAGAAGCTTGATTTATTCCCTACCACGACATTCATTTCACACTTACTGAACAGCCTCACTGTAGAAAAAGGAGAAAACAACACTCCTTAACTGATTTTATGAGGCCAACATGATCCTGATATTAAAACCTGACAAAGATATAATAAAAATTAGGATTACAAACCTACAGTGTTCATAAACATAGAAGCACAAATCCCTGAAAAAATGAACAAAAAGTTATCAAAACGATAATATATCCTAGCAATTGGGGTTTGTCCCAGGAATGTAAAGTTAGTTTATTCTTCCAAAATCAATCTATGTATTTACCACATTAGTAGACTAAAAACAAAAGGCATATGATCATCTCAATAGATAAAAAAAATTGACAAGATTCAATGCCTATTTATGATAAAAGCACTGAGAGAACTGGTAATATAAGTAAACTTCAAAAATCATGACTAATCTCATAATTAATGGAGAAAGGTATAAAGATTATCTGCAAAGGTCAGGAACAAGGCAAGGAAGTCCACCTTTAATACTTGCATTTCACCTTGTGCAGGTATTCCTAGCCAGTGTAAGAAAGAAAGAAAGAAAAGAAAAATACAAGGCATAGAGATAGGAAAGAAACAAAGTTGTCATTTTTCACAAAAAACAAGATTGTTTTTTGAAACAATCCTAAGGACTCCACAAGTCAAGTAAATTATGAGAATTAATAAATGGATTTAGCAAGCTTTCAGGAAAATATATAAAATCAATTGCATTGTTATAAAACTAGCAACAAATAATAAAATAAACTTTAATATTAACATGTATTATAGCATCCAAAAACATGAATTAGGAGTAGCATAAGAAAAGATCTGAAAATCCTATACACATAAAAATTCAAAACATTCCCAAGAAAGTAAAGAAGATCTAATATATTTGCCATTTCATGAAGTAAAAGACCCATTTTTAAGATGCCAATGCTCCCCAAATTGATCTACAACAAAATCCCAATAAAAAACCCAAAATATTCTTTGAAAGAAATTGAAGCTAATTCTAAAATTTATATGAAAATTCAAAGATTCCAGAATAGCCAACAGAATTTTGAAGAATAAAAGAAAAAGCTTGCAATTTTACACTGCTTGATTTCAAGACTTTCTATAAAGCTACATGTAATCAACACAGTGGGGCAGTGGCACAAGTATAAACATCATGATTAGTAAAGTAGAATAGAGAATTTAGATATATACACTTTATTTTAAACAAAGTATCATGCTAATTTGCTATGAACTAAATGTTTGTATCCTCCCAAGATCCATATGTTGAAGCTCTAATACTCAATGTGATGGTGTTTGGAAGTGGGGACTTTGGGAGGTAATTAGGTCATGAAGGAGGAACCCTCACGAATGGGATTAGCACCATTAGGAGATGAGGTATGAAAGAGATGATCTCTCTGCCACATGAGGATATAGTAAGTAAGTGTCTAACTGCAAACTAGAAAGAGGCCCTCACCAGGACTCAAACATTCCAGCACCTTGATTTTGAACTTTCCAACTTTCAGAACTCTAAAAAATATATTCCTATTGTTTAAACAACTCAGTCTACAATATTTTTGTTATAGCAGGCTAAACTGAGGTAAATTGACAATTTTTAAAATAAATGCAGCTGGAAACAACTGGATATTGATATAAAAGAAAATAAAGTTTAATCCCTACCTCACACCACACACAAAATTAACTGACAATGGATTGTAGCCGTAAATGTAAAAGCTAAAATTATAAAAAAAAATTAAAAGAAATATAGAAGATTTTTTTGTCATCATTAAATAGGCAAAATTTCTTAGATAGGGCACACCAAGCACTAAATATAAAAATTTTAAATTGTAACCCCTCAAAATAAAAACTTCCTGGTGACATAAGCAAGATGGAAGAAGTTTCCATCTCCCATCAATTACCTCACAAAAGAATTGATTTTATAATCATTCATGAATAAAAATACCCTCACAAGAGCTCCAGAATCCAACCCATACAATGAATCACAGAGAAATTCCCTGAGGCTGGGCGTTCTCTCATGGGAGAAAGTGAGGGCAGAGTTAGTGTCCAACTTTGCTATAGATCTAGGCACCAGGCTAGGAAAGGGAGAATGAAGTGAATATCTAGCTTTGCCATGAATCCAGACACTGGGCTCACTCAACTCTGAACTCCAGCACCATGCATACTCACCCATCAACACTAGCACCAGGCATGCCTGTCATAAACCTTGGCACCAAGTCCATCTGCCAGTAGAATCTGGCAAGAAGCATGTTCAGAATCGCTAGCTGGGCTGACTGTGGAAGAGCTTTCCCTGCTGAAGTCAGTCTGTAAAGACTGTAAGAAATAATGACTTCTTTAAATAAGAACAACCCAATACAAGGCCACAAGGATCATGAAAAATGAGGAAGTTAAGACATGATAAAAGAAACAAAATAGAGCTCCAGAAGCTGGCCCTAAAGAAATGGATATCTACAAACTACCTGAAAAAGAATTCAAAATAGTAATTTTAAGGAAGCTCAATGATTAAAAAGGAATAAAAATAGGCAACTAAATGAAATTATGAGAACAATCAATGGACCAAATAGAAGTTTAACAAAGAAATAGAAATCATTCAAAAAAACAAATTCTGGAGCTGAAGAGCACAATGACTGAACTGAAAAAATCAATAGAAAGATGAAATAGTGTACTCAATCAAGCAGAAAAAAAGAATCAATTATCTTGAAAGCAGGTCACTTGAAATTACCATCAGAAGAACAAAAGAAAAAAAAAGAATGAGAAAAAAGTGAATGAAACATTTGGAAATTATGGGACATAATTAAGTGAGATTATGTAACACCATCAAGTGAACTAGCATATGCATTATGATAGTACCAGAAGGAGAAGAGAAAGAGGAAAAAACCTTATTTAAATAAATAATGGCTGAAAGCTTCCTAAATCTGAGGAGGGAAATGGAAACCCAAATTCATGAAACCCCAAGCCCAAATAGGTTGAACTTAAAAAGGTCTATAATAAGATACTATAATTAAATTGTCAAAGACAAGACAAAGAGAGAATTTTGAAAGCAACAAAAGAAAATGACTTGTCATACAAGGGAGTATCCATAAAATTAGCAGTAGACATCTCATCATAAATCTTGTAGGCTGAAAGGAGTGGGATGATATATTCAACACTGAAGGAGGGAAAAACTGGCCAACCAAGATTACTATAACCAACAAAATTGTCATTTTAAAATAAAGTAGAGATAAAGACTTTTCCAAATAAACAAAAATTGTGCAAGTTCATCCCCACTATACCAGCCTTAAAAGAAGTGCTAAAGGGAGTTCTTCAAGCTGAAAAGAAAGGACTAAATAGCAACATGGACACATATAAATCTCATGGGTAAAAAAAAAAATAGAAAAAAACAGAATAATGTAATAATATAGTGATGGTGTATAAATACTTTAAACTTGGTATAAAAGTTACATGAATATTAAGAAAAAGTATGACCATAAATATTAATTAATAGATGCACAACATAAAAAGAAATAAATTCTGATATTGATAACATGAACATTAGGAGGTGGAGGAAGTAAATGTGTATGCAAGCAAGATCAAGGTGTTATCAGCTCTAAATAGACTATTATAACAATAAGAAGTTTTATACAAGCCTCATGACAACTACAAAGAAAAAACATGGTTGACACAAAAAAAGATGAAAATAATCTAACTATATCACTACAAAGAAATATCAAATGCCAAACGAAGACAGCAAGAGAGAAAAAGAGGAAGAAAAGAAGTATAAAACAAACAATAAGCAATTTAAAAAATGGTAGAGGTTATTTGTTACCTATTAATAATTACTTGAGATGTCAATGTAAATAGATTAAACTCAACAATCAAAATACATAGAGGGGCCAGGCGCGGTGGCTCACACTTGTAATCCTAGCACTCTGGGAGCCTGAGGCGGGTGGATTGCTCAAGGTCAGGAGTTCGAAACCAGCCTAAGCAAGAGCGAGACCCCATCTCTACTATAAATACAAAGAAATTAATTGGCCAACTAAAAATATATATAGAAAAAATTAGCCGGGCATGGTGGCGCATGCCTGTAGTCCCAGCTACTTGGGAGGCTGAGGCAGAAGGATTGTTTGAGCCCAGGAGCTTGAGGTTGTTGTGAGCTAGGCTGACCCCATGGCACTCTAGCGCAGGCAACAGAGTGAGACTCTGTCTCAAAAAAAAAAAGTTACATAGAGGGGAGTACATATGGTGCTTGTTTTTCCATTCTTGTAATACTTTACTTAGTAGAATGGGCTCTAGCTCTATCTGGGATAATACAGGTAATCCAGGATGCTAGATCACCATTGTTTTTTGTGGCTGAGTAGAATTCCATGATATATACGTACTGCATTTTAAATCCACTCATGTATTGATAGGCACTTGGGTTGTTTCTGCATCTTTGCAATTGTGAATTGTGCTGCTATAAACATTCTAATACAGATGTCTTTTTTATAGAATGTCTTTTGCTCCTTTGGGTAGATGCCCCATAATGGGATTGCTGGATCAAATGGTAGTTCTACTTGTAGCTCTTTTGAAGTATCTTCATATTACTTTCCCTAGGGCTTGTACTAGTTTACTGACTTAACTGATCAACACTCAAGTGCACATATAGTAGTAACATTCATCGGTGTCAGGCTGGTGGGAGCGGGGAGGAGGGGACGGGTATATTCACACCTAATGGGTGCGATGCGCACTGTTTTGGGGATGGACATGCTTGAAGCTCTGACTCGGGTGGGGCAAAGGCAATATATGTAACCTAAACATTTGTACCCCTGTAATATGGTGAAATAAAAAAAATTAAAATTAAATAAAAAACATAGAGGGGGTAAATGGAAGTAAATGGATATAAAATAAGATCCAACTATATGCTATCTACAATTGACCCACTTTAGATTTCTGGACACACATAGGTTAAAAATGAAGGGATGGAAAAAAATATTCCATGTAAACAGTAACCAAAAAAGATATTGAGGTAGCTATACTTATATAATAAAAAAATAGAATTTAACTCAAAAGCTGTCATAAGAGACAAAGAAGGTCATTGTATAATGAAAAAGGGGTCAAATCAAAAGAAAGCATACTAATTATAAATATATATGCACCTAGCATCAGAAGCATCTAAATACATAAAGCAAACACTGACAAATATGAAGAGAGAAACAGACAACAATATAATAATAGGAGGAGATTCAGTACCACACTTACAATAATGGAGAGATCATCCAGGCAGAAAATCAATAAGAAAACAGTAGACTTGAACAACCGTCTAGATTAAATGTATTCAAACACATATAGACATAATGTTTCACTCAACAGCAACAGAATAGGTATTCTTCTCAAGGAAGCACTGAACATTTTCCAGGACAGATCACATGCTAGGTCATAAATAAGTCTTAACAAATTTAAGAATATTGTAATAGATCTAAGTTTATCTTCCATTCACAGTGGTATGAAACTGGAAATCAGTAACTAATAGAAAACATATACATTGAAGATTAAACAACACACAATTGAAATATCATTGATTCAAAGAAGAAATCAAAAAGGAAATTGGAAAATATCTTAAGACAAGATGAAATTGCGATATTTCAAAACATATGGGGCACAGCAAAAGTATTGGAGGAAATTTTATAGTAAAAAAGAAGAAAAATCTCAAATAAACAACCTAACATTACACCTCAAGGTACTAGAAAAGTAGAACAAACTAAGCTCCAAGTTAGCATAAGGAAGGAAATAATAAAGGCTACAGCAGAAATAGAGAACAGAGAAACAAGAGAAAAATTGATGAAATAAGAGTTGATTATTTGTAAAAATTAAAATTAATTGACAAACCCTTAGCTATACTAAGAAAAAAAAATTAGAGAAGACTCAAATAAAATCAGAAATGGAAAAGGAGCTATTAAAACAAATGCCACAGAAATAAA
>VBSM01000729.1:11430351-11486001 GCA_008086735.1 Cheirogaleus medius | reverse complement strand
ATGAAGGATAAAAATCACATGATCATTTCAAAAGATGCAAAAACAAAAAGCATTTAACAAACCCAAACCCTTTCATTAATAACAGATTTCAATAAATTAAGTATACTAAGAAGAGTTGTTGAATTGTCAATTTGTTAAGCTTTTAACTTTTTGTTAGGATGAAGTGGTGACATAAGATTTTTTACATCTCATCTGGTTTTTACATCACTCGATAATCCTCTTTTGCTTGTCTCTCTTGGAGTTGTAATTTTTTGCATCAAGGTATTGATACTAATTGGAAAGCATCTTTTAGCCTCTGTCATGTTCAACTTGCAGGCTTTAAGCATAAAATTTCCGTCTTGCGTCCACACAGATCTGTAAATCCCAGAGCTCTGAGAAACCCCATCAGTGAGCCCTGGGGAAGGGCCCTGCAGTGCTAGTTGCCCTGAAGTGGCTTTTTTCTTCCTCCCGGTATCTCTGAGCTGAGGCACAGTGGTCAGAACAATTACAGACAGCCCTTAATTTTGGTGGGTATAAACTCACTCTATGGTGAAGTTATTGTCTATGCTAATTTTCTTTCAGAATCAAATATTCTGGCTGGTTGTAGTATATGATGGGGTGTTGTTCTTTAACTATTGTGACATGTGGAAAACCAAGAAAGAAAAAACAAAGTCAGTTTGGCTTTTGGAGAATGTAGGGCTAATGTGATAAACTCTGGATTGACTATAAGCCATGCAGACAGCTTATCAAGTCTAATTGTGGACACACCTATGGGAAATAATATTTAAAAGGTGTACGTCTGGGAACATTGTATCAACTCTTACAGTATCTTCCCTCAAAGAACTGGTCATTGGCAACTTTGAAAAGTCAGACACACACCAGTTTTCAAGTGGAGGGACGAAACACAGTGATATGTAAAGATAAAATTAGAAGATAAGTGGATTCAAAAAATTAGGGATAAGCTTTCATCCTTTCAATCCTGTGTATGTGACCCTGTACAGAGCCCTCAACTTTTGGGGGTCTTGGTTTCATATCTGTGTAGTAAGAGTCTGCTTAGATGATTCTTAAGTTGGTCCCTTATTAAGTCCCATCTGCAGAGCCAGTGGTGCTAGCCACATGAACTATGCCAAGAGTAGGAGAACAGGGACAGCCCTGGACTGGACCCAGGGGAAGTGGAAACAGCATTATCAAATCGGTGAGGTCAAAGTATAGTTCTGGAGGGAAGCCACAGCTCAGAGCCAAAGGAAAGGTATTCGTTCCCAAATCCAAAGTCTTAGGGTGAGCATATAGTTGTTGGGAACCAAGAAAATCTGTAAGAGGTTGGAAAGCAGGTTGCAAAAATAAAATATCATCTCAAGACATATATAAACCATGAAGGAGAACAAGCTGACAAGAATGTGTGCCTGTTGGAAACACAGAAGTTGGTTCAGGTGGATGAGGAAGGATTGGCCCCGACTGGGTCCCTTACAGTAACAGATCTAGAAACTCCATGACTCTAAGTGCATGACAAGGCTTAATAAAAATAATTCCAGGACAATACGTGATTTTTTAAGTTATCTGACTATAATCCTTACCATTATCATGATTCATCATCACCACAGACTCTCATTCATTTATCTTATATCACATCCAAGCCACTGGGCTGTGATTTCTCTTACCTTCTTTCTCTCTTGTGCACTTTCTGTCACTCATATTATCCCCAAACTCCACACATTCATTCGTTTTAACATTTTATTTTTTAAGGTTTTCTTTTTAGGATCAGTTTTATTAACTGGATTTCTGTTGGTAGCCTGTGGATTTTATTAATTTGGGGATAACATTTTTTCACTGTATAAATAGCACCTGCTTAAGTTGGTATTAGTGGGCTTTTTTTTTTTTTTCTTTTTTAATTTTACAGAATTGCCTTTAGGCAAAAATTGGCCAGATTGTTTTGCTGCAAAGGTAAATTTAACTTATGATTGAAAACTTATAACAGCTACTCTAACAGCTTGCTGGTAGCTACTGGAAATGTAATTACTATTACCAAAGGGTTCTTTCTTTTCTCTTACTGTACCTTGGGGCCCATTTCAAACAGGTTCTCATAAAAGTGACACCAAGTATAATTACGTTTGTTTTCTTCCTAAATTTTATAGACATAAGAATAAATGAGGCTGTCACAGTCAGACAAACACACACACAATTTGAGGTCACTAAAAATGTATTTTGTTAATAATAGATTTTCTTTGGCTGGAATTTAAGGGCTATGATAAGAAGAGAGGTGCATATAAATACTTGGGAATTGGCTCTCTGTAACCATAGGTTCTACATTCGTGGATTCAACCAACTGTGGATCAAAAACATTAAAAAATAATAAAGAAAAAACTATAGAACAATGAAAAATAATACAAATAAAAACAATACAGTATTATAGCTATTGACATACCATTGACCTTGTATTAGGCATTATAAGTAATCTGGAGATTATCTAAAGTATATAGGAGGATGTGTGTAAGTTATATGCAAATAGTATGCCATTTTATATAAAGGACTTGAGCCTCCACAAATTTTGGTATTTTGGGGGATCCTGGAACTAATCCCCAGGATACCAACGGGCTGTTATATGGGAAGTTCTCTGTTCCCGTTATTTAATTCTGTGTAATGGACTACTCCAAAAATTGTTGGGTTAAAATAATTACATTATTTATTTTGCTACAAAATCCACAATTTGTATGGGGCTCAGTAGAAATAGTTAATCTTTGCTCTGCTTGATGTCAACTAGACTGGCTTTTAGGGTGGAGGATGGAAATATCTCATAGCTTACTCACACGTCTAGTGGTTTATTCTGGCTATTGGCTGGGAGATCTCTCCATGTGGCCTCTGTGTGTGAGCTAGTTTGGGCTTTCTCATGGCTCATTGTCTTGTTTGAAAGCTGAGCATGCAAAGAGAGAGAAAGCCAGACAGAAGCAACATTGCCTTTTGTGCCTTGGCATCAGAAGTCACGCAACATCACTTCTGCCACATACTATTGATCAAGGCAGTTACAAAGATTCACCCAGGTTCAAGAGGAGGGAAAATTGACTTTACTTCTCAATGGAGAAGTGTCAATGTCACATTACATAAAGACTATGTGGAATGTAATATATATATATATATGCAGCCAAAATTGGAAAATACAATTTGTCACATGACCCATATGAAAAGTTCCTCTGTGGCCAAATTTATGAGAACACAACTTCACATATGCTGTACCACATATCAAACATAGAGACAATTACCCCCTTAACTTCTCACTGCCAATTATTCAGTTCCTTGCCTTCAGGAATCAAACGAGTTCTAGGTGAAGGTGATGCATTCACTTTCTGGAAATGATGTATTCACTTTCCTTTTCCCACCCCATCTGCTCAGAGGAGGTAACGCTGCCTCTGTCCCACCCGGCCTTCCCCAACCCCATGCCTTTCCTCTCCATCAGAAAAGTGAATGCCCAGACAAAAGAAAAGGGCCATGATACAACAACCTGCCCAGGCTGCATCCCAAGTTATGTCCCTTCTGGTGTTCATTTATCCGTAAGTGGAAAAGAACATTTCAGCACTAGAAGAGTCTTTCTTGAATTTAACAACAACAACAAAAAAAATAGTTATTCCAAATAAGGATTTAAATTACATTGTGTTTTTTTAAAAAAAAAATTTTTCTTAGGTGTTTGGGCTAGGTTGTTAAACTAAGATTCTGAGAAGTTCTATGGTTCATACAAACTTTTCAAGCAGCTCTAATTTCCAACAACATCCTTTGTTCAAAGTAGCTCAAACTACCATCTTTTCAAATTAGTGATTTAGCTTGGTCACTGGTCTTCTCATTTGAAGCTTTCCATAAAGTGAAATTGAGAATCAAGATACTATTTTTTTTTTCCTTGAAACAAATGAGAAATGCCTGCTAAGCCTAACATCTTGAATCCAACTCTATTTTTAAGTACTCTACCCAATTTCCAAATCACTCTGTTCAACTGGGCTATAGGTTCAAAGACAACTGAAATGTCAGGGGATTTTAATTCATTTAAAACAAAATAGGACTTTCTGTTACTAAGAAAAGGTGACAAATAAGACTCCAATTTTTCTTATGAGATAACATATTTGAAAAGTTAAGTATAAATTAAACAAAAATATATGCATTCACTTTTTATTGTCCCCCAAATACCTTAAGATAAACAAGGGCTTAGAAATTAAAGAGTAGGGGTAGGGAAGAACTTGTTGCTGAGTGCACTAAGCAGAGACAAGACCAAAATCCTCCCCAAAAGACTGATGCACAATAGTCTAAGCACAAATGGGAGTCCTCTTGCCCAGCTCTACCTTTCCTACCACTGTGTCCTAATTGAAAGGAAAATGACATTGCACTTGCCCTCCCTATACATATGCCGGACCCTGTTAAGTCTCCACCTTTTAAAGTAGGGTGCCTGTTCAGTATCAAAAGACAACCAAGATTATGCCTTTTCCCCTAATAGATGCCAATTTTCAATTAAGATATGAATGAACTAGCAAGAAATCCATCCCTTTCCCCCAAGCAGAGGTGAACTGCATGAACTGAAGAGAGTATATCATTTATGTGATGACATCACAGGGTGGGCACTCAGCCATATCAATTCTGCCATTGGAGGTTTTCTTCAGTGTCCCAAGTGAATGGGAAGGCTGGATTTTAAAATGGCCAAGGCTACTTATCAAAGCATTTGGATAAAACTTAACATTAAAGAATAACACATAGGAACTTGATATTCTTTTTTTTTTTTTTGAGACAGAGTCTCACTCTGTTGCCTTGGCTAGAGTGCCGTGGCGTCAGCCTAGCTCACAGCAACCTCAAACTCCTGGGCTCAAGCTATCCTACTGCCTCAGCCTCCCGAGTAGCTAGGACTACAGGCATGTGCCACCATGCCCAGTTAATTTTTTTTTCTATATATTTTTAGTTGGCCAATTAATTTCTTTATACTTTTTTAGTTGAGACGGGGTCTCGCTCTTGCTCAGGCTGGTTTTGAACTCCTGACCTTGAGTGATCTGCCCACCTCGGCCTCCCAGAGTGCTAGGATTACAGGCCTGGAACTTGATATTCTTGATATGAACAGTAGCTACTTAGTTTATGCAATTCAGTTAAATTGAAACAAATATGTAGTCATTTCCCCTCTCTTGTTCCATAATTATTTCATTTACATATTTTCTGCAGACATATAAAAACTATGGTTAAATGAGTATTCTTTTCTTGCTGTTTAAATATTATATATTCTTAAATAGGACCAGGAATCAATTAGGAATAGTATTTGGTTATAGTAAAATAGACCAATCTAAAGTAGCTTAAGTAATATAGAAGTTGATTTCTCTGTTCTGTAAAATAAGTCTAGGAATGGGAAGTCCAAGCTGGTAATCGGGGTTTCATTCAAGACCCTGGCTCTGCTTCTCTCTCCATGATCCAAGAAGCTTGCATATTATCTATCACTCTTATTAATTTTTGTAATTTTCTCAATGGCAAGGATTGTTTCTTATTTACACTTCCAACCATAGCATCTAGCACATATTGGCTCTAGACAGTATTTTTAAGTGAATAAATGGGTACTTGAAAGAATGAATAAATGAATGAAAAACAAATGAAGAAAAGTCTAGTGAGGTTATAATTAAGTGTGCAATTACTGCACAAGGTAGCAATATATTTACTGATCAGTGCTTCATTGGTAGAGGTATGTATTATATACATCAGAGAAAATCTTATAGGGAAAAGTGATATTTAAACTGAGTATTGAATGATGAACAGGAATTGAATAGAAATTGAAGTTATATCTTGGTGCTAGAGACATAGGATTTGGACTCAAAAGACTGGCTTGCAGTCCTAACTTAACCATTTACTAGATGTCTAATTTTTGGCAAAGTAAGGAACATCCTCCGAGCCTATATCCTTATCTATAAAATGGAGATAATAACAGTTAACTACCTTGTAGATTCTTGCAAGATTTTATTTTTTCTTTCAACTCTTCTTTTAAATGTATGCCATCTCATTTTATTCCCCCCTTTTTTTTGTAAGCTGGTCTTTATAAATGTGTACATTCTTAGGAACTTGTCATAAAAATTTTTCATTTTCTTATCCCCATATTGAAAGTTCCTTCAGTCTCAAAATACTCCTCAGCATCTATTTAATATTTTATTTTTTCACTTGTCCATTCAATTCCTTTATTAATTTCCAGTCCCTGAGGATTTCCTGGTGAACATGACAGGTGATGGGAACCTGTTTCTTACATTCCGGTTAATTAGACAGTCAATAAAAAGGAAATATAACCTGAGAGAAATTCTCTGAAGGTGATAAGAGACAGAGGACAGCCATTTTAGTCAGGGAGATTATGGAAAACCTGTCTGAGTAGTTAATATTTGAGCTGAAATGTGAAGAAGCCATGACCCAGCCGCATAAAGAGCTAGGGAATAAATATTTCAAGCAGATGCAATAGCAACTGCAGAGACTGAAACCTTGAAGAATCTGAGAAACAGAAAGAAGATATATTAGTTAAGGTTATGCTAGCTATTATAATAATTAAAGTCTAAGATCTCAGTGACTTCACAGCAAAAATTTATTTTCCATTCACTAAAGTCTAATCGACTTTCTCTTTTTACTGTATATATTTAAGATACTCAACATAATGCTTTGATATACTTATCTTGCTATACATATACAGAGCGACATGATTCCTACAATTAAGCATATTAACATGCACAATATCTTATATAGTTACGTTTCTCTTTCTGTGTGTGTGCGTGTGTGTTAAGAGTAAAGTACAAAGTCACAGTTATGTAAGACGAATGAGTCTAGAGATCTAATGTACAGAATGAGGACTATAGTCAACAACATTGTAGTGTATACTGGTAATTTGCCAAGAGAGTCAATGGCTGAGGTTTTCACCAACATCAACATGCAGCTAATAGATAAAGAAAGAAAGGACTTTGCATGGAGGGCCTTTGGGCTCAGAAGTGGTGTCTGTTTCTTTTATTCCCTTTCACTGGCAGGACTCAGTCAATGGCTACACCTAATAGCAAAGGGTCATGGAAAACATGGTCTTAGGATCTCAGCTTAACTAAACATCCAGAGGACAAGTTTTCTGAGGAGGTAGCCAATCTCTAACATAGGCAGCCAAAGTGGCTACAGGTTAAACAGTGAGGGAGTGGAAAGGAAGGAGAAGGTAAAGGAGGAGGAGGAGATGAAAGAGGAAGAATGGAAGGAATGAGGGAGGGAGGGAGGAGAATAGAAGAGTTTGACATTGAGAAGTATGCAGGAGAAAAATTAGGCAAGGCCTTTCAGCCAGTTGTAAGCATGAAAGTGATGTAATCAGCTTTGTCTTTTTAAAAGACCTCTCTGCTATGGAATGAATTTGAGAGGGGCAAGAGTGGAAGGTTAAGTGGCTGCTGGAAAAGCTTAGCTCAAAGATAACTGATTTGCCGAAGAATATTGATGGAGGAGAAGGAAAGGAGTGATTGGATTTGAGATATATTTTGCATGTAAAACCAACAAGCGTATAGATGATTAGTAGCCATTTTGTGAATAAACAATAAAGTCCAACATTTACCAAACACATCCTGTGTCAGACTCTGTGGTAGGAGCTTTTACATGGATTATGCCATTTAATCCTTACAGCAATCTTATAAAGTGGGTACTATTACTAAGTCTATTTCATAGATGAGGAAATTGAGGCTCAGAGAGTTTAGATCACTTGCTCATGGTTATACAAATAATTTGAGGCCAGAATGTTATTGTTTTATAAGGCTGGATAGTATTCCATTGTGCATATACTCCACATTTTCTTTATGCATTAATTTGGTCATGGACCCTTAGGTTGATTCCATATCTTGGCTATTGTGGAGAACTCTGCAATAAACACAGGAGTGAACATATCTCTTCAACATACTGATTCCAATTCTTTTAGATACATACCTAGAAGTGGGATTGCTGAATCACATGTTAGTTCTATTTTTAATTTTTTTGAGAAGTTTCCATATTATTTTCCAAAATGGCTGAACTAATTTACATTTCCACCAACAGGCAGTCTTGTCATTTGCAACAACATGGATGAATGGGGATCATTTGCTAAGTGAAATAAGCCAAGCACAGAAAAACAAATACTGCATAATCTCACTTATACATGGAATCTAAAATAGTCAAACTCATAGAAGCAGAGAGTAAAATGGTGGTTACCAGAGGCTGGAGGTGAGGGGATGGGGAAAGGGGAGATGTTGGTCAAAGGATAAAACATTCCAGGTAGACAGGAGGAATAAGTTTTAGTGATCTAGTACAAAGCATGATGACCATAGTTAATAATAATGTATATTTCAAAATTTCTTTAATAAAAAGGATGGATTTTAAATGTCCTCACCACAAAAAAAAAATGATCAGTAGGTAAGGTGATAGATATGTTAAATTAGCTTGATTTAATCTTTCTACAATGTATACATATAACAAAACATCATGTTGTACCCCACAAATATATACAATTTTTCATTTAAAAATTTTAAATAAATAAATAAAAATAAAATAATAATTTGAGGTCAAGTCAAGACTAGAACATAGGCATTCTGATTTCCGAGCCCTTACCCTACTGGCCCTAAACAATCCACAATTCTCTCCTAAAGGAAATAAGCCTATTAATGATAATCTTCAAATGACCGCAGACTCCCAGCCCACCCTTCCCCCTAGTCCCAGCCACACAGAAAATTCCCAAGACTCATGGCTAAGTACTACAGGTAAAGTCAAAGATACTGGAGGTATTTATGGTTCCCTATCTTTTGGGGGGAGTTCATATCTTGCTCCTGAAATCCCTGCCTTTGGTAACTCCTGTTAAAGCCAGTTGTAATGTACTTGTAAGATCAATTGCTTAGAGGAGAGTCTGTTCTGAATTAGAAATTGTTGCTGCTAAGGAGGCCCTGGGGATGGAGAGCTGGGGAGGGGGCCGCACATGGGTTCAGCATGGCAGGCCCCTGTGCTGATAATGAATGGGGGGAACGTGGCCAGTAAGGCCCACAGAAAGAAAAACACTTAAACCTCTTGATGAAAGGCCACATGAGAAGGTAAGTGTTATAATTCAACTGAAAATAAAAGCCAGCGGCAGGTTATTCTTCCTCCCAGGCAGACAGTTTGTGGGACTGCTTTCCTGCAGCTACAGTGGCAGTGATAGATTATCTGGGAAGGTGCAGCAGCTGAGCTGATCTACCCCCTCCTCTTCCACTCTCCAGTTCCCCTCGGGCTACAGGGTTTCAGGGCAGCTTTAATCCCTCTTAGCCTCCACTCTCCCACGGCTTCCAAGGCAAGTCCCAGGGTACCCAGGCCTGGAGAGCATCCTCCCAAGCTGTTTCCTGAAACCCAAGCCTAAAAGACAAGAGTTACCTTCAGGTGCTTGCCAGAAGCCTCTCATTCATTACTCTGCTGGGGATGAATGTTTGAGAAGGAGTCTGGAGCTAAGAAGGAGTGTTTGAATCTGGCCTTGGAGGGAGCATTGGTTGTTCAAGAGTGGCTCATCCAAGTGTGATTGGTATGAGCTGTTAATTCCAGGAGGCTCTCAGGAAGCCACATTGGAGGATGCAGAGCCGAGGATTGACTGGGGTAGAGATGGAGTGAGTCCTCTGTCCTCATTACTTTCTGCCTCCACTCTTTAATGAAGACCACTGCACTTGCTGCTCTTCCTGCCTCTATCCTGGTTCCCATCACAATCAGTGTGAGTTGCCAGCCCTTTCAAAGCCATTTTATTTATGTTAGCCACTCTTTGGATTCCTCAAAACCTTGCAAGAGCTATAGATATGTCTCTATTTTTGGAATTCTAGGGCTTGTGGAGAAATATTTTTGAATAAGGAGAGCATTCTGGAGTCTCTCAAGGTCTATGCATGGGTAGCTATCATGCTTCCTGCTTAGAGGCTGGCCAGAATCTCCAGATGAAAAGCAAACATGTCGGAATGACGGACATGAGTTATTAATATCTGTCTCTTTCCATTCCTTGCTTGTCCTCTCTGAGGATCTTGCATTCAAGACTTGGTGCAACAAGTGGACCCACAGAAATAGTGGGAAAAGGCAGAAGGTACAAGCCCCTAGAAACACTGCACAGAGGGAAGGTCTGAGTTATGGATGGTGAGCCTGTATCAGGAGAAGATAATTCTCCACCAAGCCCCCTCCATCTTTTAGTCACAGTTATGTTTACTTTGCAGGAAATCCCTTTCAGACTATTCCATAAAATCTTAACCATTTTCTACCATGTCAATTTTATACAACCTGGAAAAAGAAATCCTACTGCCACAATGTAACCGCTACATACTCTAAGTCTTAGAATTAAAGGAACATGTGGATATGATAAAATGGTATGGGTTTTATAGTGGGACAAACATGGATTCAAATTATACCATTTATAAGTGGGGTCTTAAACAATTATATTTTTTTCATCAATAAAATGTAGATAATCCCTGGCAAACTACCATGGGGATTAAATGTTAATCCCCTGAAAATCATGAAATATCAGTGCCTTTTTTTCTACTGAACCCAATTTGGATTAAACTAGAAAGGGAGTTGAGATTTCATTCTCTTATAATTCTCTATAGCATTTTTCCCAGGAAGGAAAAAATAGGGATGGCTGTTTTTCTTCCTAGTTACATTAGCAATATGATCTTTTGTATGTACATAGCATGTCATGCTTCCAAAGAACACTCACATTCACTTTGTATCATATTTAGTCCTCAAAGCCATTCCATAAGATTACCCTGTTTCAACCCTAGGTAAATAGCAGGATAATTTAATAACAAAATAACATGGGTTTTAGGACTGGTGATTTGGAAGAGAAGGGAAACAAGAAAGAGGGGAGAAAAGAGAAAGAGAGAGAACAGATTATAGTCCTGATCACCAAGACCTTATATTCAAGTTGGAACACAAGGCCAACACATACAAGAGCCAAGAAAAAATGCTTTCCAGGGCATAATTAAGAACAGAATGAGTGAAAGTCACAAATGCCCCACTTCTTCCAAGAAGAGTGAGAGCAACATGAACTGAAGTAGCCCAGAAAGTCGTATGGCATGCATGCAGGAAGGGTAAACCGAATACACAGAAACAATGAGCAACAACAATGCACTTGCAACAACAACCCCAGGCAGAGATCCTCAATCCTGCCTACACATTAGAATCATCAGGGAGATATTATATAATTATGACACCTGGTCTCCACCCCAGAAATTCTACTTTAATTGGGTTCGGGTGGGGGCCAGGCATCAGAAATGTTTAGGTTCTCCTTGTGATTCCAAGGCAAAGCAAGGCATTTCATTGTACTGTATTGTAGAGTTAACCACTTCCACAGAATAAAATATATACATCTTTTATGATAATGAGTGAATGAATGAACAAATACCAATAAACTATTGCATGTGGCATGTACTCTCATAATTATCTAAGCAATCAGGGAAGGCTTTCATGTTGCTATGATATTTCAACAGCTAGTGATGACTCTCCTATATAACAGAAGATGTATAGGAACTAGAGAGGTGAGGAGAGCAAAGAAACACACTCCAGAGGGAACAGCATTGAGATGAGAAACAGGCATGAAACAGCCATGGATTTAGACATGTCTAGTGTGACTAGAGAAAAGAGCAAAGGAATGCCAGTGCTCAGTACTTTTGGAGAGATGAATATTGGCCAGAGAATATGTAGAGCCTTCATTTCTTTTTATTAGACTTTATTTCTTTTTTAATTGATAAATGAAAATTGTATATATTTAAGATATACAGCATTATGTATGTTTTGATATATGTATACATTGTGGAATAGCTAAATCAAGCCAATTAACATATACTGGACTTTTTTTTTCTTTTTCTTTTCTTTTCTTTTTTAAAAATTTATTTCTATGGGCAGTGAAAACCATTACAGTTTTTACAAGTTAAATGCCATGTTTGGTGTTTAAAAAGACTTAAAAGACTACTCAGGATTAAGTAAGAAGAATGGAATGAGAACAGAGACTTTTGGAGGCCATGGCTGTGGCTTGCATGAGAGGCTGTGATAGTCTGGATTTAGGGTAGTTAAAATAGAAATGAAAATAATTAGATGGAAAAGTATAGGATAATGATTTGTGGAAATAAATACTCATGATAGTGTTGTGGAGGTGTGAAGCCTGAAAGAAAGACATTTCTCTACACTGCCAGTAATGGTTATCATTGGAAGGTGCAGAGGCAATAACAAGAAGTGGCTTTGAAGGGCCCTAGCCCTTACTGGGTAATGTCTTTTGCCCTAAATGACAACACAATCTAGGTTAAAAAAAAACAGTGTGTTACTTACAATGCAAAGTCTTGCAGCAATTCCTTTCAAGCCCTAAGTTTCTCCTACACAAACTTGGTCCCAAGAAGCCATCATATGTCCTGCTACAGTACACAGATGATGGCTTGGGAGTATCCCTAATCTGAAATTCTTGGGAGCAGAAGTCTTTCAGATTTAGGATTTTTTCAGATTTGGGAATATTTGCATATATGTAATGAGATATTTGAGGGATGGTACCTAAGCCGAAACATGAAATTCATTTATGTTTCATATATTAATACATCTTACACACATAGCCTGAAGATAATTTTATGCAATATTCTTAATAATTTTGCACATGAAACAAAGTTTGTGTACCTTGAACTATCAGAAAATAAATATGGCACTATCTCAGCCACCCATGTGGGCAATCTGTGGTTGTTTGGCTTCACCATCATCCCTGAATGAATGTACGTACTACTGATGAGCAATCATTTTCTTACACTTATTCATGCATAAGTATTTAACAGTAAAAAATATGGCATAGAATTAATACACTGAAAAATATTGTGTTCAGGGTGACTAAGCAGCATAGTAGCATCTCCAGTATACCTGTATCAGCTGTTGAACAGCAGCAACAGCAAACAACAGGTTTGTCTCTTTGATTTTATAAACTGACATGATTTCATGTTCTGTTATGAATGCACACTGCTCTAGTCCTTCAATAAGCCCATCACAGATCTTCTATAGGCACTTTTTCTGCAGTTTTAACATCATCTTCATCATTACTATTATCACAATCATCTTGATTCAGAATCATTCTGGCTATTTCACCATTGGTCAACCAGCAAACAACTGAAGCCTCATTATTGATGTTAAAAACTTCTTCAATATCTACTTCTTTCAATATCCAGCATATTTGTGGACACTAAAGGTATATTTTTTCATATGTAAGGAAGTCAGACATCATTTTTTTCTCACTTGACATATGGAATCATTCAAAGTCACCACCTTGCTCATCATCATCACGGAACACAGCTGCAGGCCAGAGGTTGTGCCAGGCATGCACAACTGTGTCTATAATCACCATGTTTCAAGTGTTGGCAACAGCATATATGGTATCCTTAATGCTAAACTCCTTTTGAACACCTTGCACACCCATGCCTCTGTTCACCGCTATTAGCATTCTGCTTAAGAAAGCTGAATAAACTATGGGTTGTGTGCCTGTGTTTTGACTGTGACCCATCACATGAGGTCAAATGTGGAATTTTCCATATGTGGCATTGAGTTGGTGCTCGAAAAGTTTTGAATTTTGGAGCATTTGGATTTCAGATTTTTGGATTAGGGATGTTCAACCTGTATAAGTTTTAAACAAAATTTTATATCATTTAATGAGTATCTTAGTCCATTTTCTGTTGCTATAACAGAATATCTGAAACAGGGTAATGCATTTTAAAAATAAATTTATTTCTTGAAATTCTGGAGACTGGGAAGTCCTAGGTCCAGGGACTACATCTGTGTCATGACCTAGTGGAAGGCTTCACATAGCAAGACAGAGAAAGTGTGCCAGTGTGTTCTTCCTCTTCTTATAAAGCAACCATTTCCATAATGGGGAACCCACTCTGATGACCTTATCTAATCCGAATTACCTCCTACAGGCCAACCTCTAAATACCATCAGCATGTGAACTTAGGGAGTAAGTTTCCAACACATGCAATTTGGGGACACATTCAAACCAGATTAGTGAGTATTTTACTTCATTTAATAATCACAACTGTATTGTTTTCCCAGCATTTATGATAGAAAATTGAAGTACAACAAAGAAAAAAATCCTGCCCCAAATTACAGGATTAGAAATAGCTGAGGTTGGCCAGGTGCAATGGTTCACACCAATAATCTTGGCTACTCAAGAGGCTGAGTCCTGAGGATCACTTGAGGACAGAAGTTTGAGATCAGCCTGGACAATATAGAGAGAACCCCCCATTTCTTATATATATTTAAATAGCTGGGCATGATGGCAGGCACTTATAGTCCTAGCTACTCTCAAGGCTGTGGCAGGAGGATCACTTGAGCCCAGGAGTTTGAGGTTACAGTGAGCTATGATCGTGCCATTGCACTCCAGCTTGTGCAACAGAGCAAGACCATTTCTTTAGAAAAAAAATGAAAAGAAAAGAAATGGCTGAGCCAGTGTTCCAACCCAGATGGGTCTGATTGCAGGGCCCAGACTTCTCATCCCAAACCCTTTAGATTCTCTCCTCCACCACGTGGCAAACCTATGTGCAGCTGGGCAGCCTCTCCCAAACATGGTTTGGAGCCCAGGCCTTAACACTAATGTGGCATTAGTAATTTTTTGCATGAAATTCTCAGACATTCTTTCAGCTTGGCTTATTCTGACACCATATTTCCTATAGCATAGGAAATGCTGTGGAATATGGGAGTTTCAGATGTGGACTTGATTGAAATGGATGAAGTTTGTTTTCTTTTATGTCCTATTTCTCTCTCATGCCTTCATAAACTAGCATATCCAGATGGTTGGAATCACCAATTAAAAACAAAGAGAACACTAGAAAAGCAGGGAGAGAGAGATACCAAGTGGCAATTAGGGATGAGACAGCCGAAATGGCTTCATGATGGTAAAGATTCTTTCATTCAAGAAGAATGTGTGTGCAAATTAGAGGCTTTTTTTTTTCCTTCTGGACTGTAAAGGCAATTTAGTATTAATAAATTGCCACCAGAAATTTTTATTTCTATAAGAAAATGCATGCTGGATGTTTCTACAGTAATCGATGCATGTCATTTAAATTACAGATTGGCTTATATATTAATAAAATGGTTGAAAAAGCCAAGACAGAGCCTCCCTTGAGTGCAGAGCTCTTCAACCATTGTCAGGCATCGTGTGTGGCTAGTCCAGAAGCTGCCACTTGGAAGACAGACATTTTCAATGTCTGCCTGCATCACCCCAGAGCAAGGGAGAGAGAAAGGTTTAGCACCTTGGAAACATTTTGGTTGTTCAGTCTCTCCTTTGGTGATGCATACATCAGTTATAAACATCTCCACATCTGGTTAGAAACAGAAATGAGAGAGGCAGAGAAGAGGAGAGGAAGGGAAAGAGAGCACAAAGAAGAAAAAGAGAAGGGAAATAAAGAAAGGAGAGAAAGTAGGCAGAAAAGGGGAGAAGGAGGGATCATTGTCTAGAGAGAGAGGAGAGAAGGGAGGAGAAAGGGAAGAAAAGGCCTTAACCAGGGAAAACTAGGGAAAAGAATTGTAGGATACTTCAGAAAGAAATGTAGTTCAATTACTTTGATACCCAAACTATGGCAAATTAGGTTAAATAATTTTACCTACTCCTTCGTACTATTAACAAACTCAGGGACAGCTCTAAAACGATTTGCAATTAGCTTTCACTTGCTTGTATCTCATAGAGAACTCTGAATATGCCTGAAAGCATGTTCACAAGTTTATAAAATCAATTTGTTTGGGAAATTTGGGGGGTTTTCTTCCATAGATGAACTGAGAAAAACTTCAGCTAACCCACTCTCCAAATTATCGCAAATTCTAACTAATAAAATCCAAATGATTGAGGTCTGGCTGTGTTCTTCATTCTCAAAACCAGTTCAGTCCCCACTGTGGTTTTGTACTGAATGAAGCAGAAACAAAACATTGAAGAGTGATAGGAAATGAATGCAGCCTGTCCTTCCCTTAAGTTTGTTCTGTATCCAGTTGTGTCCCTTTCCCCCTATATCTCTCATGGGCAGATGCCTGTGCAGATGACCACTGACAGCAGTCACTTCAGACTACTGATAGCCAAAGTCCCCACTGTCTTTCCACCAGAAGGTCAGCTCCTTAAGGGTAAGGATTCTGTGTGTCTTGGTCACCCCAGACCTGGTACATCTCGGGGCGTGATTCCTATTCTTTGATAAATGTAGCTCACCTATCTGCCTCCTAGGCTGCTCTTCCCACGGCTGTGTATTATAAGCACTGCATGTTTTTAACATCTTGATGCCTCAGAATTGCCATCCTTGAACTGATTCTGGTATTAACCATAACCTGAGACTATGGCTGTACTTCTATACTCATCTGCTGCAGTTTGTGTCCTGGACTTTGGTGCTCACCATACCTTTCCTGGTCTTGGCTCGTTTCATGATTCTGCTTTCACAGCTCTGTATCTTTCCAAGGTGTTCCTGCTAAGTTCTTGGTGATCACTCGTGAGACTTGCTTCACCTGAGCTGCCAGAGAAGAGGCCAAATACGAGATGTAACTGGATATCAAACAGACCAAACTATACATCCAATCTAAACTGTTGGTCCTCAAACCTTAGTGCACATAAGAATCACCTGGGAATTAAATTCCTTGGCTTCACCTCCAGAGAATATGATTCACTAAGTCTTGGGGGATGAGTGGGATGGAGTGCCTGGGAATTTGCATTTAAGTGAGCTAAGTGATGCTGATCAGGAGGTCCTGGACCACCTTTGAGAACCAAGACTTAACTTTCAGAGTGTTCAGGCTCATTCTTTTCACTTCCAGTATCTGTACACTCCTAATTTTCTGCAGAGTGCCTGCTTAAACTAGTTACAGCATGAATTCTTCTGGGTTGCATTTAGTTATCCCATCACATGGCTCATGCTTGCGTCCAGCTACAGTGAGTGAGACTGGAGGTCCGAGAAAGCCATCCTAACTAGAAAGACAACTCAGAAGACAACAAGATTACTCATTCTGAGGTACCTCTTTTTCTATTTTTTTATGTTAATAAATTAATTTGAAAATATGAAGCCAAGAAAAGAAGAGCTTGTTAAGAATCAATTGCTTTTCAGACTCCATTTATTCAAGTGTTTTGAATTGAAAATACTGGAGTTATAATGGTAGTGTCAGCAGTCACCAGACTATTTAGCCATTGTCTGGAATCTTCTGATTTAGGGAGTTCCAGACCAGCTTTCAAAAATCCTACAAGTTGTCAGTAATCCCCAAGGATGTCATGAAGTTCTCAAAACCAATTTAATTTTAGTTTAATTTTATTTAAATAGAGCAATTTCTACTTAAATAAAATATTTGTGGTTCAATAAAGAAATAAGTTACAAAATAATACAATAAAACAGAAAGAAAATGGTTGGGTTTTAAATATAACAATTTTATATTTTATTTGTTAAAATCTCTCAAAACTTGCTCTCATTAAGGAGCAAGTTACAAATTGGGAGAAATATTTATAACATACAAAATAGGGTTTAAATGTTAAATAAAGACTGTAAAAATCACTGCAAAAAACATTAGTCGATCTAATAGAAATTGGGATAATGACTAGGCAGCTGTCACAAATATGACAAAATGAAATTATTTCACTAAGATAGAATTTCATTTCTCTCTCAGGCGGGACCAAAGAGGGTAGCAGGCCAACTCTGCTCCAGGTAGTCATTTAGATTTCTTCCATCTTGTCATGCAGTGTCCTCTGGGGTGTTGTCCCTATCTGCAGAGTCTAGCAGGGCTGCCCTTTCATCTGGCTCCTGAGCAGTGACAAGGGGAAAGAGAGACAAACCAGAGCAAGAGATTTCTTTTTAAACAAGAGAAAAGACTATTGAACACATATCTTCCACTCCAGTTACATTTGTGAAAATCTGGTCATACAGCCATACCCACTACAAGGGAGACTGGAAAATGCATTCCCAAATTGGGAGATCCCATGCCCAGGAAAGGGGAGAATAGATTTTGAAGGTACAACTAAGGCTCTGCTCTAATGTCTAAGCAAAAATGGTTCACAGAGCACGAGCATACAAATATAAAACACTAAATAAATGTAAAGTAAAACAATAGTACAATGGTCTTTTTTTGTCTATCGAATTGGTCAAGATTTTCACCAATTATAATTTCTGATAAGAATATAATGAGATGAGCATTTTTAAACATTGTGGGTAAAAAGTATAAGTGGGTATTACTTTTCTAGAAAGCAATCTGGCCATGCATAGCAAAAGGGTTTTACATGTTTTTACTCTTTGACTCAGTAATCCTACCTCAAGGAATTTAGTCGTACAAAATAATTATAGATGAAAATTGAGAAAAGTAAGAGAAAGTGAAACATTCAATGATAAAGAAAATTATTCAATATTTATGTAACAACCACACAGTGGAATATTCTACAGCCAATAGAATTGTATTTTGAAACTCATGGGAAAATGTTTATAATGCAACGTTAACAGGGAGAAAAGAATGATTCATATGTCTGAACTTAGTTTGACGTCAACTTTGTTTAAAATAAATATATAACTAGAATTAAAACAGCATGACATAAGACTGGTTATATTTGGGAGACATTAGCTTTCCATATTTATTTTCTATAAATAACATCTTTTCTATAATTAGAATTTATTTTACAATGTTGTAGAACATTAATTGCTGTTTAGAAATCACCAAGCAAAGCAGATGATAAGGCCGTAGGGCTGTGAGCCCTGGGTGAAGAGCAAGACTGCCCTCGGGCTTCAAAAGACTTAGAATATACACACAGGAACATTATATCCGGAGAGGAGGCCAGTGAGGATGTATGAAATCTCGATAACTTCAAAGGTGTCTGCTTTATAATTTTATCTCTGGCACACTCTTAACTATTGCAATATCATTTTTTTCTATTTTTCTCATTAGGAAATCTTTGGTTGTAAGCATCGAAAACCAGTCTAAACACAAGCAGTGGAAACAATGACGAAGGTGCAGAGCTGTCTCATACATTCAACAATCGGAATGTTCCAGAGTCTCAGTGAGGTAACTGAACCAGGGTCTAGAAATCTGTGGAGACTTTCTCTCTCTGCTTTCTTCCAGAGATCTGCTTTGTTTTTTTTTTCTCCATGTAAATTGTCCTCTTCTTTTTTCTCTGGTTCACATCATAGACATAATAAGATGTCTCTCAACTTCAAAGAATAGTTCTCATCTCAAAGAGTATCTGACTCTCTTTCACAAACCCAATTTCCAACTCCCAGGAAGAAAATTCTAATTGGTCTAGTTGCCCATTTCTGGTCTTTTCAACTCTGGATAGTGTGGCAGGGTCATAAATGGGGCCTTTAGGAGATGACTGCTGCAAATAAAAGCCACAGGAAAGGGGATGCCACTGAGCTGGGCAGACACTCCCACATAGCTTATCGTAGCCACTATCAAAACCTGGTAGAAGACTTACTGGGCACACACTTGAGTCTGAAATGAAAATTCAGGCTCCTGCCTTCAAAGAAATAACATTATTTCAGGAACTGATGGTCTGATGTCTATATATTAGGTACAGTTCTTTGATGAACTATTCTATAACCCACAACTTCATAATTTTCCACTTAGATATTAATATAAATTTTACACCCTTTTTCTGGAAATTCAGAACTGAACACCATTCATCTCTTTTTTGAAATGTGGATTTTAAAGACATAGTTGGAAGTATCGATATGAACTCATGGTTTTAAACTAGATGGATAGATAGATAGATAGATAGATATGGGTGTGCATATACTGAGAAAGAGAAAAATGGCTTGTGACATCCAGGAACTAGATGACATCCACAGGTAGGCCTTGATGTTCTCCTGTTGAGTATAAATGATCTCACAGAGCACCCATATCAGACAAGACCACTCTGCAACTGTCTCATGGCACCCAAGAACCCATCCTGAAGTCATACACGAAAAACAAGACATTCTGTAGCCTTGTTTAAGCACAGACAAAAACAGAGCACTGTGTAAACCGCAAAAATAACCAAACATCCCCCTATTTGGGCTAATATAAGTATTATGGACTATATGTTTTTGTTCTCCCACAATTCATATGTTGAAGCCCTAGCTCCCAGTGTCATGGAGGTGGGGCCTGTGACAGATAATCAGGTTTAGATGATGTCATGAGGATGGGGCCCCCATGATTAGATATAAGCTCTATAGATTAGATAATATTGTATCAATATTAGTTTTCTGATTTTAATAATTACATTATGGTTATATAAGATTTAACATTTAGGGAATTGGATTATGGGTATTTGAGAATTCTAGTACTATTTTGAACATTTTTATAAATCTGAAATGATTTCAAAATGAAAAATATTTTTTCATTTAAAATTTAAAGAGTAGGCCCTACTTCTATGCCATTACTCTTGTTTTACCTATGCCTTAAGTTAACAGAAAGGCAGTTAAACTTTTTAAACTTTCAAAAACTACATACCATAAATGCCTCCTCAGGGAATAGTTAACCCATATGTTAGATGAGGAAAATTGCAACAAAATATATACTATCTAAATGTCAAATTTCATGCATGTTCAGCCTCAAAAAGTAGTAGTATTCATATTACATTGAATGGAATTGGAAATGTTTCCTGGGTAATCCTGCACATTTCAGCCTTTTCCTGCTTTTTTTCCTCCTGTTTTCTTGGTTTTCCTAACTCCTTGCTACTACCTGTATTGCATTTTAAATTAAGTTTCTGACACACTTACTTTTTATTTCATAAATAGCTTCATGTTTTTCAACATTTTTCAAAAAATATTTTTAACAAATTAATCACTCAAAAAAATCACCCATAGTCCCATCCCATTTAAAAAATTATAATTCTATTTAAATATGTAAAAATAAACCATATGCAATCTTAACTTACCCAATGTTACAAAAATTATATGATGATAATTGTCATTATTTTACATTTGTCATGCCTAAGGCTATATCTACCCAAAGCCACAGAAAAATGTAATCAGCCAGATGTTTAAGTCTGACGAAAAAAAAAAAGAGAGAGAGAAATATATGGCTATTAGAAACATCTGGTGTTTGTGCATATTATTCCAATTTACTGAAATGTTTAGTTTCATCCAAACACAGTATGTCTCAGATCCCTGGGTAGATGAGCACAGATTCTCTCACACTCTGCTATCTCTGAGGTCCAGAATCACGCCATACATGTGTGATACTATAGGTAGTTGACACTTTGAGATGAAGGAATAGCTCACATTAATGTTCACTAACACTGGTATAATCTTGATTACCCTGACAAATCCTAGGAATGGTGGTCAAAAATGTAGTCTCAAAAATTTGAGACTTTATATTACAATAAAGATTATCTCCCTATAGTAATAATCAGTCACGGACTAGAGTCCACTCAAAGTTCAAAGCAACCCCAGTAACCTGGAGTAACAATGTGTTGACATATTAATACTTTAAAAAAAAATTCGCTGGCACATTAGAGGCAGAGACAGCAAACAGTGACACCAAACACCTATCCCCAACTTCAGTGACAATATAGGCCCTTAGTAGGTTTTGGTATTGCCCTGTCTTCCTGGGAAGTCTTCCTATCAGAAGATGCCGCAGTCCTGTAGTAGAAGTGTTAAGGTATGTTACCCATACCCTTGGTTAGCAGAGCATTAAATATATGTGAAGGGCTTATGATTATATCTTGGGTAACTATAAGTCTCCTCCAGAAACCTCTGTCTTAGTTGGCACCATAACCCGACTACATAAACAGCCACCACCAGGCACCACTTAGTGTGCCTGTTCCTAGAAATTATGAAGTTAGATTAAGGGAATGACAATCGTGAGTATGGGTGTTTGTGTGTGTGTGTAAAAAAATGCTACTAGCCCCCATATACCCAAGCCTATCTACCCTGTTCTGATAACATCTTGCCTCATTTTAGAAAAGGCAGAGTGTTCCTAGAACTGAAGGAATGAGTGCAGACTGTAGACATCTCATATTCACCTCTGTGTTAGAAACCTAGCAACCTCAAATGCCAGGAACCACTTAAACCAAGAACATGAATCAAGCCATTCCATGAGAAATAACAGATCAGATCTGAAAAAAATGTAGAAATACTGTGTTTAATGTTTAAATACCTTTATTGAAATATAGCTGACATACAAATGAACTGTGCATAAAGCATAAAGTGTAAGATTTGACATATGATTTCATCCATGAAATAATCACCATAATAGAAATCATGAACACATCCCCATAACCCTAAAAGTTTTCTCATGTCCCTTTTTTTCTATTGTGCGAAAAAAAAAACCCATAATATAAAACGTACCATATTAATCATTTTAAATGTTCAGTACAGTGGGAAGTATATGTAATTTGTGCAATAGATCTCTAGAACGTTTTTAATCTTGCAAAATTGAAATTGTATCCCAATTGACCAACTACTTCCCTTTAACTTTCCCCACCCTCCAGCAACCACCATTCTACTTTTTGTTTCTAAGAATTTGACTACTCTTGATACCTCATGTAAGTGCAATCATCCAGTATTTGACTTTTGTGACTGCTTGCTTCACTTAACATAATGTCCTTAACGTTCATCCATTTTTCTAGCATATGACAGGATTTCCTTCTTTTTAAAAGCTGAATAATATTCCATTGCATGTATACATCATATTATCTTCATCCGTTCTTCTGTTAATGGATACTTATTTTGCTTCATCTTCTTGGCTATTATAAATAATGCAGCAATGAACATGGGTGTGCAAATATCTCTTCAAGATTCTGTTTCCAATTCTTTTGGATATATACCCAGAAATGAGATTTCTGGATTATGTGGTAATTCCATTTTTAATTTTTTTGAGGAATCACTATACTACTTCCCATAGTGGCTGTACCATTTCATGTCCACACTAACAGTGCACAGGTGTTTCAACTTCTCCATACATACTCTCCAGTACTTTTTTTCTGTGTGTGTGTGTGTGTGTGTGTGTGTGTGTTTTATAGTGGCCATCTTAATGAGTGTGGGATGATATCTCAATATGGTTGTGATTTGCATTTTCCCCATGATTAGTGATATTGAACATTTTTCATACACCTATCAGCCATTTGTATGTCTTTTTTTGAGAAATGTCTATTCAGTTACTTTGCTCAGTTTTTACCTTTTAATTGGGTTATTTGTTGTTTTGTTTGTGTGTGTGTGTTTTGGGTTTGTTGTTGTTTTTTCTTTTTTCTTTTTCTTTTTCTTCTTTTTTTTTTGCTATTGAGTTGCAGGAGTTCCTTATATATTCTGCATATTAACCATTTATCAGATAAATGGTTTGAAAATATTTTCTCCCCTTCTGTAGATTGCATTTTCACTCTGTTGCTTGTTTACTTTGATGTACAGAAGTTTTTAAGTTAGATGTAGTCTCATTTATCTTATTTTGCTTTTGTTGCCTGTGCTTTGGGTGTCATATACAAGAAATCATTGCCAAATCCAGTGTTATCATTTTTCCTCTATATTTTCTTTTGGAATTTTTATAGTTTCGGGGATTACATTAAGGTCTTTAATTCAACTTGAGTTAATTTTTGTATATGGTGTAAGGTAAGGATCCAACTTCATTCTTTTGCATGTGGATATTCAGTTTTCCCAACACTATTTGATGAATAGACTATCTTTTCCCCACAGTGTGTTCTTGACATCATTAATTGAAGATCAGTTGAACATATATGTATGAGTACATTTTTGGGCTCTCTATTCTGTTCCATTGGTCTATATGCCTGTCTTTATGCCAGTACCATATTGTTTTGATTACTGTAGCTTTGTATTATAATATGTTCTGAAAGCAGAAAATGTGAGACCTCCAGCTTTGTTTTTCGTTCCCTAGTTTGTTGTGCTTATTTAGCGTCCTTTGAGATTCCATATGAATTTTAGAATTTTTTTTTATTTTTGCAAAAAATGCCACTTGGATTTTATTAGGGATATTGAATTAAATCTACAGATACTTATGGATAGTATTGATATTTTAACAATATTATGTCTTCTAATCCAAGGTGGGATATCTTTCTACTTATTTGTGTCGTCGTTAACTTCTTTCAGCAATGGTTTGTAGTTTTCAGTGGACAAGTCTTTCACCTCCTTGGTTAAGTTTAAGTATTTTATTCTTTCTGATGGTATTGTAAATGAGATTGATATTTTTAAATTTCCTTTTCAGATTTTTCATTATCAGTGTATAGAAAATTTATGATTTCTGACAGTTCTTTTGTGTAATCATTAGGGGTTTTTGCATATAAGATCATGTCTTCATCAGAGATAATTTACTTCTTCCTTTCCGATTTGGATTTTTTTTTTCTTGTCTAACTGCTCTAGGTAAGACTATGTTAAATAAAAGTGACAAAAGAGGGCATCCTTGCCTTGTTCCTGATCTTAGAGGGAAAACTTTCAGTTTTTTACTATTGAGTATAATGTTAGCTGTGAACTTTTAATATATAGCCTTTTGTATGTTGAGTTAGTTTCCTTCTATTCCTAGTTTGTTGAGAATTTTTACCATGAATGACCATGGAATTTTGTCAAATGCATCAGTTAAGATGATCATGTGGTTTAGTTCTTCATTGTGCTAATGTGGTATATTACATTGATTCTAATATTTGTTATTTGAGTCTTCTTTCTTTTTTCTTAGTCTAGACATGATACAAAAGGCATATCTTATAAAGATAAATATTAATAAATTTGATTATATAAAAATTAAAACCTCTGTTATGCAAAAGAATACTGTAAAATAGTGAAAATAGAAGACAAACTGAGAGAAGATATTTGAAACTTGTTCTTGTAAAGAATTGATATTAATTAAAGAATTGGTATATGAAAGTCCTACCTAAAAAAAAAAAGATAAAACCCAATGGGAAAAAAGGTAAAGAATATGAACAGGAAATTTATAGAAGAGGAAACCCGGAGAGTTAACAAACACATATAAAAATGCTTATCTTTATGAATAATCAAACTAAATGAATATAACAAGTGATCTCATGCCAACCACATTGGCAAAATTAAAATCTGACAATATCAAATGTTGGTAAGATTGTGGGGGATGTGAGCTCTCCACAATGCTAAGGGAGTATAACTTGGAACAACCACTTTGAAGAATACTTTTGCAATCTCTAGTAAAATTAAAAATGTCTCCAACCCACAATTTAGTCTCTAGATTCATGTCCTAGAGAACCCTTGTACTTGTGCACTAGGATATATGTAGAGGGAAATTTATTTGTTCAAGTAACATTTTGGAAGCATTCAAATGTCAGTATGAGGAATAGAAAAATAAAATGTAGCATAGTGATAAAATAGAATAGACTTTCTTGGGCAAGGGGCAATGCACACCTATAATCCTATCACTCTGGAAGGCTGAGGAGGGAGGATTGCTTGAGCTCATGAATTTGAGACCAACCTGAGCAAGAGTGAGACCCCAATTCTACTGAAAATAGAAAAATTAGCTGAGCATCGTGGCACATGCCTCTAGTCCCAGCTATTAGGGAGGCCGAGGCAGGATTATCCGCTTTAGCTCAGGAGTTTGATGCTGCAGTGAGCTATGACGATACCATTGCACTCTATCCATGGTGACAGAGTGAGACTGTCTCAAAAAAAAAAGAAAAAAGAATAGACTTTCTCAAATGTATTTCAGGGGAGAGAATTAACCTTGGTGGCCTAAGTGTCCATCATATGTAATGAATTAACAACTTGCTACATATCTGGAATGATACGAGTCATGTGTCATCCTTGGGAGAATTGAGAAAATAGTCACTCAAATCATTGACTTGGGTTCTGCAGTTAAGTTGAAGAACCCTGTTTGAGACAGGTTGTCACATAGCAATTAAATTCAATGATCTTGGACTGCACATATCAATATGAAAAGACCCCCCAAAATAAGAATCAGTTTAAAAACCAAGATGCAATAAAATGCATATAATATGAAAGCATTCAGGTAAAATTTAAAAACATAATACAGCATTATATTTTGATCTTTAATATTATTTAGACATGTAATAAAAATATCAAAACACAAACTGGAATGATACACACTAAACTAATTAAAGTAGTATTTGAGGAGAAGTAAAAACGGAATGGGAATGAGAATGAGAAAGACTTCAAATGTTTAAGTAATATTTTATTTCATATATTAAGTGTATTTCAAGCAATGATGCCAAAGTATTAACGTTAATTAATTCTGGATATTGGATACACAGATTTGTTTGACAGCATTTCCACATTCATTTAACTTTTCAAAAAACATCAAGAAATTAAAATAATACTTTGCCTAGGGCTTTAAAACAAGAAAATAAAAGAAGGCAAATCAACTAGGCACTATTGAATCTTTTCTGTCTTTTCCTATATTCACTAACTTCTACTGATCTGTCACTAATTTTTCACAATAAAGAAGGCCATTCCACTGTTTGCTACATTCTGTCATGCAGTATCCAAAAGGCTGACTCTGTTGTCATTCTTGAGTGTGAGAGGGCTGCAAACACCAGAACAGCTTTTCACAATAAGCGGCTGGTTGGGAAACCTGAGCAAACAAAGAAAGGAGAAAATTAACCCTGGTCTCTGGCCAAAATAATTTGCCTATGATAAACAAAACAGACAATTTCCAATTCCCACCCCATAGCAGATTAAGACCACCTGTTGTTAATTCTCTTCAAATATTTGATAGTTCTTATTCCTTTATGTTTCTCAGTTATGTCATTATTCTTTGTTTTAATTTTAACCCTTGCTTTTCCTTGTCTTTCTACTTTCAGAATCACCACTTCTAACTTACCTCTGCCTCTCTCATCCCAAAAGTTAGACAGGAAATCTAAAACTGTGGTCTTGTTAGTTACTCCTTAGCAAATGATGGCTGGTTTAGTGCAAAGCCTTTCTCTGACTGGAGCGGCGTGTTGATTTCATTTGCCCTGCAGACCCCAAGAGTAGAAGATGCTGGTTCTTCCATCCATCAAATATTTGTAGCCTTTAGGTGATACGAGCTTTCTCACAACTCCTCATTGCCTCTTGTCTCACTGAGGGGCCTAGTAAGCAAGAGAATGAACTCGGATTTGCTAAATGAAAGCTGTTTAACAAATGACTACTTACAGAGACATAAGTAGGTTGGGGAGTGAAATAAGGGACATGCAGACATCAGCAAAAATGGGAAGGCATTACTGCTCCTCAGGCTGAAGAATCAAGGAAAGAAATATTTCTACAGAACCTAGTAAGAGTGTGAGATGCAGGGAAAGGGCTACTCCCTAGGAGCTGTAGTTCTGGAAGGATTCAGTTGCTACTAGAATTGGTTCTGACATAAAGGAGCGAGCAGGGAAATGCAGAAATGCATCAACCCGTCTTTCTTCTTACCCTCCAATCTCCTACTCATGGCTCCCTGTGGCCCAACCCACAGAAAGAGTACCCAGGTGACACAGGCCTTAGGCATCAGCCTTCTAGGACCCCAAACTGGGTCAATGGGAGTGAAGATTGGTTTTATGGGGGAAGGAGCCAACAGAGAATAACCAGCACATCCCTGAAGACCTGATATATCTACCTTCATATAAAACCTTTCAAGTTTGTTTTATCTGACTATGCCACCCCCTACCACTCCTCAATGCTGCCATCCATACCTGTCTCACTTTCCACTACAAGCCCTGCCAGCAGCCAGCATCCTCAGCAACTTCACTGTGTATGTGGATGACCCACCTGACGATCTAGCCTCAAAGTTTGTTTACCGCTTCAACAACAACAGCATTTATCTGTGCTCTAGTTCAGCAGCCCAAGGTAAGCTACCAATTGTCTTTGCTAGCACAGAGGAGCTAGGTTATCAATGAGATATGAATTCTCTCAGTTTCCTATCCTCAAACTTTATATCCACCCTCCCCTCTTCCTTCAGTTTCAAAAAGTAGGTGTTCTTTTTCCTGTCCAGAGCAATCTATCTACCTGTGCTCTTGTCACCCCTTCCTGTCTCTTTAAGGACTTTCTCCATCGGTTACATTCTCTTCTTTTCGACTGTCACCTTCCTCATAGACCATATACAAGTCCCTCTCATAGAAGAAAAAAATGAGGAAAAAATAAAATGAATATTTCCTTTGACCAAATATCCTCCTTTATTTGCTATCCTGCTTCTCTTCTTAGCAAGTTCCTCGCAACAGCCTGCACTCACTATTTCTATTTCCTCTCCCTCTCTCCGGCTAGCAAACTCACAGCAACCTGTCTTAGCCCTAATCATTCACTCCACTGAGCCCAGTCCAGAAAATAACTCCCATGATTTTCAAAATGCCAAATCTAGGAAGCATTTTACAGTGTCTGCGTGGCATTTGGCATTGCTGCCTGTTCCCATTTTCATTCTTTACTTTTGTGACTTCTGAGATAACACTCTCTCCTTAGTTCCCTCCTACCTATGGCTTTTCTTTGGTTTCTTTGGCTGAACCTGCTAGCTCTTGTGACTCCTTAAATGTTAGTGTTCCTGAAGGTTCTGTCCTTATACACAACAAATGACCTGTTAAGAAGGAGGAAGTTTCATTTCTATGGATAGGTTTAGACTTTTAAAATACATTTCAAACATTTTATTGTTCTGATTTATATGTCAACAAAACATTTTATGACCACATTTTTGGCTCACTTCCATCACTGGGCATGATACTCCCAGTCAACGTTATCCTGCATTATATCAGAGTTCTAGCTACCATCATACGCTGATGGCTTTTGAATTCCTGCCTCCATCCAGACTTCATTTCAGAGTTCCAGATTCCACGTATTTATTTAACAAATACTTAAATAGTGTTTTCAATGATCTAGGTGCTGAGCTTTGCAAATGTGAGTCCATTTAATCTTCATAACAACCCTATGAAGTAGGTACAGATGAGGGAAACTGAGGCATTGATTGACAAGTTATATAACTTGCCCCAGGATGCACAACACATAATTGGCAGAGCCAACACTTAAATTCAGACAGTCTGGCTCCAAAGCCTATGCTCTCAACATCATGCTTTCCCACGACTATATTGTATAAATTCTTCATTTCAATGTCCCTTGAGTACCTCTAACTCAACATGTCTAAAACTTGATTCATCCTCTTTCTCTGAAAACTGGCTTCTCCCAATCTAACCAATACTGGAAAAGCTAATATTCACAGAATCCTTACAATTGATATCTTTCAATTATTTGTTCAACATTTAATTAGACACATTGGGAGAAATTGATATAATAAGTATTCTATACTTATATCTTTATGACAAAAGTACTATATGCCTGACATGATATAACATTTTGATATTTTTGAAATTCTCTTTTTTATCATAGTTATTCCATCACTCATAAATACATGACCTTAATTTTCACTTGTATGAGTATGTTTAGACTTTTTAAAATACATTCAAAAGTTTTTATTTTTCTGATTTATATATCAGCAAAATATTTTATGACCACTTTTTGAGTAGTAAAAGTTTGAATAGATAACGATAAATAAATCAAATGTTATTTGTCATGGATGTTTCTGGATACAATAGGTTAGAGTCGTTCTTTGCATATGTGATAGAGTTTTAAAGTAAATCAAAATTGCTATGGAAATAAACTTTGTTAACATGTCAATGCATGTTTTATTCATCTAGAGTCTGTACAAGATTGTGGGTAAGTTCATCTTAATGAGCTATGCTAAAGGTTCCTAAAACCACAATCCAGATTTATAAATAAAATTTTTTAGCACTTTTCTTATAACATTTGAAACAAAGAATCAGTTATAATTGGAATCTTGAGGACAAATAAACTCACTGTTCATTTTTTGTGTATATTCCCTGCAATATAATTTCGTTTCATGTTGCCAAATTAAGCGGAACAGGCCACCTAGCAAGATTATAGTTATGTCAGCAATTAGTCAAATATTATTTTGCGGTTCATGCTATAGTTTCAGTTCTACAAAAGGAACACTTCCAGTCAATCAACTTTCAGTTACAGAATCAGAAAGTCATTTTATGACAAAGCTGAGGTTGGGTGTTGTTCTATTTTATTTTTTACTCCAAATTCAAGAAAATTTCTAACAAAATAGGAGAAACAGAAAAATATTCACTAATGACTCCCCCCCTTTTTTTGAGATGGAGTCTCACTCTGTCACCCAGGCTAGAGTGCAGTGGTGTCATCATAGCTCACTGCAGCATCAAACTCCTAGGCTCATGCTACCCACCTGCCTCAACTTCTTGAGTAGCTAAGACTACAGGCATGTGCCACCATGCCCAGCTAATTCTTTTTTTTATTATGCTGCCCTCTCTCTTTGCTGCACAGACTAGTCTTGAACTCCTGGCCTCAAACTATCCTTCTACCTTGGCCTCCCAAAGTGCTGGGATTACAGGCACAAGCCACCATGTCCAGCACACTAATGTGCTTTTACTCTTCAAAGCAGAGTACATGTTCTGAAATTTATAAAGAAAATCTTGGTGAATTTTCTCCACATTTCTTCAGTTCTTTCCATCTCTTTAATTTTTCCACATGTGTCCAAATCAGACAACCCACTGGTGGAATTTTAAGATGTTAAATTTTAGCTAGTAAAATAATGATAATCACATGTTCCAGGTAAACAGCACTTTTCCATGATTTTGTTAGTTTCAGAGTACAATTTGATGGTAGCTGCTGGTCTCAGGTGACTCTCATTTTACTGCTCTCAGGTATGGGGACAGGACACGTGGCTGCACCTTGCAAGTTGCGTGCATGCTTTCCATCCTTCCTCACTAGGGAGAGGATGGTATCAGAGAAGAGCTGTGTTTCTTGCTCCTCTAGGTGCTATTTAGTTTAGCAGGATTGAGACCAATTTACCTAGACAATGCCAATTTAAGTGCTTACTTGAGTTATTAATTGACACCATAAGTAACTAATACCATTTTGGGGATTTTTCACCACTAATATCATGTTGAAAACAGATGCACCCTTCTTTAACAGACTTGGATTGTCCATAAGATCTGGCTCCTCCAATTGAGGAAGTGGCCATCACTCTCAGTAGATGATGCTGTTTATGGTGCAAAGAGGTTAGACTCTTCATAGATGTGGTAGAATTTTAAAGTAAACCAAGATTATGAAACAAATTTTGTAACACATAAGTGTGTGCTGTATCTACCTAGACTTTATAATAAAGTCATAGGAAATGAGATGCAATTTAGCAAATTTGAGAATAATAATCCTTAAGCACAAAATAGAGCCTGTTCTCTGCTTTAGTCTCTTAACTAAATTTATGAAGATGTCCAAGCTTTAATGACTTTTATATGCTCTTCTTCCCTACAGAGATAAAGCCTCACAGTTTGTATTCCAGGACTTAGGATTTTATTATCTCAAAAATCACATTTAGCTTTATTCATAGCAGTGCTGTGAGGCTTAAAGTTTTACAAGGACTTTTACTGATAGTTTTTGAAGTTCTCTGTAAAAAAATCCCTGACCTTTTATACAAGAAAACTGAAATATCTAGTGTACACATTCTACACATCAGATCTTTTAATTGGCCCTTGCAGTAGTGCTACATTGAAACTAGTCTGCTTTAAGTGTGAGGATTTTAAATATTCAAAAGAGAATCATCTCTAAACAGCTTCTCTCCATTCTTATGAGAATTCTTCACCTTAGGACTGAGTCCAATTATTGAAACTTAACATGTGATTTCTACCCTGCATTTTTTCTTTTGATTATTCCTTCTCACCAATCCATTTGTACCAAACTCATATCCCAGTTTCTTATGCTACATTGGTATTTACTCTCCTTTTTACCAATTTTATAGATAAATAGATAGCTTCAGATCTAATTTCTTTGCTAGAATTTCTTCATAAAGAACTTAAAATGTTACTCTTTCTCAATTAAATCTACACTTTTTAAAACTCAGAAATGGGCCAGGCGCGGTGGCTCACGCCTGTAATCCTAGCACTCTGGGAGGCCGAGGTGGGCGGATCATTTGAGCTCAGGAGTTCGAAACCAGCCTGAGCAAGAGCGAGACCCCATCTCTACTAAAAAATAGAAAGAAATTAATTGGCCAACTAAAATATAGAAAAAATTAGCCGGGCATGGTGGCGCATGCCTGTAATCCCAGCTACTCAGGAGGCTGAGGCAGAAGGATCGCTTGAGCCCAGGAGTTGAGGTTGCTGTGAGCTACGCTGACGCCACGGCACTCTAGCCCGAGCAACACAGTGAGACTCTGTCTCAAAAAAAAAAAAAAAACTCAGAAATGATATTACTATATACTTTCTTAGAGCTTTGTTTCTTCAATGAGCATTTCTTAGTGCTTATTATATAAATATTCAAGAGAGTAACACTAAGGTATTTTGTTCACCTGTAAATAATGAAGAAATGATTACAAATAGAAGTTTACTTTACAATAAGAAGTCAAGCGGTAGTTAGAGATAATTATAGGCATTCTAGATTCCTATCAAGGGACTAGGATTCTTTAGCTTTTCCCTTTACCAACCTTAGTATATTAGTTAGCATATGCTAGGTTGTGCTGCTGTAACAAGTAAACTCTGACATCTTGGAAGCTGAACACACAAAAAAATAAAATGTGATCAGTAAGGATGGGGTAGTCATTCAGGAACCAAGATTCCTCCCATCTTATCCTTAACATTTAGCCACGGTCATCACAGAAGGGGACATGGGTATATAGGGGGTCATACATGGAGGTTTCGTGGCCAGGAGTGGAAGCATGGCACAACATTTGCACTCATATTCTTTTAGCCAGCAAGAACCCAATCACATGAACTTCTTTTACATAGAATAGATCACATTATCACTTCTAGATGTAAGAGAGACCAGGAAGTATTTTTATTTTAGCAAGAAAGAGTAGGACAAAAAGATAACTGGTAGGTAACTAGCAATATCTAGTACAGGGATATAATGTTGAACATTGTATAGTATCAGCCTTTCATGTGCTTATATTACAGTATGAGAGAAATGCTACATTGTGAGCACTGTAGCAGAGATTTCAATAAAATATCATAGGATTTCCAAACATAGAGAAGCTCACTCTTTCTAGAGAATTCAGGGAAGGCTTCACAGAGAATATAAATTTTCAAATGGATATTAACGAAAGGTTTGGAGTGTGTTAGGTAAGAAATATGCCTGGAGAGGTAGGATGATGTCACATTGTAAGTGAACTTATATTCCCTGCTAAAGAGTTATGTAGGCATTGGAGTGTTGGCAGAAAATTTTCAGCAAGGGGGTCATATGACTGGCCTTGTCATTGAGTAAATGTTGCTATGGGTGGGCTATATAACCTTACAGCTTCAAAATTCCAAGATCCAGGAGACCCACATATTCCTTAATTATAGGAAAGGAGTGATGCAGGAAGAGAAAAAGAGGGGTGCAGGGCAGAAAGGCTGAGACTTTCTCACCTCTACAGTCTCTATTAATGACAGTCCATTAAGTCCTCCCGCCAACCCCAAGATTTGTTCATCTAGCATCACATGGGATAAGGCTTCTGGTGTTCCCCAGAGGACCCACTATATCTCGGTAATGAATGCCTGAGAGTAATCTCCTTTCCTACAAGCCAAAGTGAACCTCCCTGAAACTTTCATTCATTGGTTTTTAGCTTTATTCTTAGTGGTTAATCTTTTTGAAGGTCATGGTATTCTTTGGAAATAAGAAGAATAGCTATGAACTTTTCCCCCAAACAAGTGTGCATATACACAAAACTCACATGCAATTTCATAGGTTTGGAGCCCTTTGGAGTCTTTCTGTGGACCCCCAAGTTAAGAATCCTTGACCTGTAGCAACTCTAATAAAAGCCTACTTTCCCTTCAATTTTGTAGCTCCTCAAGCATCTAAGAACCGCTTTAATATTCTTTCATTTAGTTGTCAAAGACTGATAAAGTCCTTACTATGTTCAAATACCATGTTAAGCAGTTTGTTACTAACCATTCAATCCTCATAGCAACTCTATGAGGTAGATACTATTATCTTTTCCCTTTTCCAAATGAGGAAACTGAAGGACAGAAGGGTTAAATAACTTGTCCAAGTTCACACAGCTACTAAATGGAAGAACCAAGATTTGAAAGTAAACAATGTCACTCCCGAGCCTAGCCACTTAGCACTTTACCTTATTGATGTTTAGCTTGGGAGAAAGAAGTTCAATTTCTCTGAATGTATTTATATTTTATAACTTCCAAGCCTCTCTTTCTTTTCTAGACAATGTAGTTTGGCAATGTTCCTTTCAAATGTGTTGCCCAGTTCCAGACACTATAAATGTACTGGTATAGCATCACATTGGATCAGCTTTTTTGACAGCCACAGAGGGGTCATTTATGCTAGGGGAGAAGGACGAGGGAAGGAAGAGGCCTATGGGTCTGTCTTCAGCTTCACACTGTTCTGGGTCCTGTGGGCAAAGGTTAGAAACAGCTTCGGGGATGGATATATCTGCAAGACTTTGTTATGCAACATCTCAGACAAAGTCATGCATGGATTCTTTTCCACTCACAATGAAACCTATCCCAGGCTCCAAGTAATCATCCCCAAGGGAATGAAATAGTCCCTAATTAAGAACAATGCTAGTAAATCCTAGCCTGAACCACAAAATAACCACACTTAAGGAATCCATGCTCCTAAATGAAGAAGGGCTGTTAATCTATGCTGACACCTTTAGCTTGATATTTCTTTTTTTAAGATTTTTTTTACAATGGCTGTTATCTCCTGGTTTACATAATCCTATACTTCCCTTAATACAATGTGAATTGAAATCCATAGGAGTTTGAATTTACAATTCTATGCAGCTGGTGAAACTGGGACTCAAATTCAAGACCACAGAACACCGCACTAGCACTTGGAAAGTTGGAGGTTGGTGGGAAGTTCCTGGGATGTGATCCATCAAATTGTCTGAGGTGAGGTGTTTGGGAATTTGTACTACAAGCAAATCTAAACTTCAGCTAATTTGACTTAAGGGTTCCATGACCTCTCTTAAGTGGGAGGCTCCTTTGCTCCAGCGTGTTTACCCTCCATCTTTGTCTGTTGCTAATAATTTAGCCAGCGACAAGGTATGCTAAAAGATCAGCCTTTTTCTGCTACAAACATGACTTCAGTCCAAGTATTTAGGCACCTGAACTCAAGTGAGGATAATAAATGTCAGAGGAATATTTATAGCTTGGTATATGGAGACTTTCCAGGTCCCTGTTCTGCAATAACACAGATCCATCTGCTAAGGGCATTAGAATTGTGTGTTGTTGCTTTTTTGCTTTTTTTCAAGTTGATAGGTTCTGAAAAGAGAAAACTGCAACATGCAAAGACCAACATTGATTTTAACCCTTTTCTACTCAAATAATTATTGAATTAGAAGTTAATTATCAAGGGCAAAGTTTCTTCACAATTCCTGGCTATTGGATGCAAGCCCAAAAGAAACCTTAGCTCAGTCTTATATAAGCCCCTGTCATCATTGTGTTGATAGATCTACCTGAGGATTTACTGTATAGTTGTCAGACCTTGGGGCCTGGGTTTAGTCCACTCCCCAATGTACTGTTGGGATTGGGATTGTTTTTACTGCTATACTATAAACATAGTTACCACTGGTACTATCATCAGCTAATGTATTCCTGTCCTAAGATCTGTGGAAGAGAACGTTTAAATACCCACAAAGAGAGCATATATATATATATATGTGTGTGTGTGTGTGTGTGTGTGTTTGTACCAGGAGGTTATTTAACTTCCCTTATTTGATAAACAAGGGCAAGAAGAACTTCTCTGGTTCCTTTCCATCTTTGTGTCCCAACCTAGAGAAATTCTGTAGAGTTCACTGAGAGTCACTTGGCTACTAAATGAGAAAGTCTATGCATTGTAAAGATTAACCCTAGAGTGCAAGTCTAGACCACACAATAAAGTGGAATAAGAATGGCATGTTTTCTATAACTAATGAGTGCATATTCTCTGCTTCACAAAAGAATGGAAAACAATATTTTAATAACTGAGATGGCACACCTCATGTTAACCATAAGTTAGTTGGTTCTAAAATAGTAAGTAAATTAAATTTTGTACAACATATTTCCCCTTACAGCATAGTTTCAAAAATATTTCATTTATAGATCATCAGTTGACATTGACTTCTCCTTTATAATTTAATTTTATTTTTATAAAGACCTCAATTACAGAGAGTTGTATTAACTGTACTCCACAGGCAGTAACATAGTATTATCACTGGTCTGCACAAGGCATTCGTCTTTTTTGTTTATTGACTTATTCCTTTTCCTTTCCTATTTCTGTAGTCCCATTTATCACTTTTACCCTATAGGCAGTCAACTCTCCTCATGTGCTTGATTTTAAACCTTTTCTTACTACATATCCTTGGAAATTAGGATTGACTGCGTGTATGCCATTTAATTTACACCACTAGTACCGTGTTATAAAGCTCAGTTTTCTTACTTTTTAACCAGAAATATGCTTTGAACATACAGTCTTACTGCTATGCATATATCCAGTTTGTGGCTTCTGATTTCTGCCAAATACTCAATCATATGTATCCACCTTGTATTAATACTTCTCCAGGGATAGATCCCAGACTGTTATCATCTTCCTGTCACCACAAACAATGCCATGATAAACAGTGCTTTAAGCTTCCATTTGCCCTCTATCCAATAAAGAAAGACTTTAAACAGATATTCAAGTGCACTGGTAAATTCTCTAAGAAAACATGGAGTCTTATTGAAATTAGGTGATATGGCTATTTCTTTTAATATGCAAATAATTATCCTTAATATGTTTGTGGTGTACATTTTGTGTTTGGGCTTATATCCATTTGACTTCTATAAAGATAAAACATCTATATGAAACAGATTTGGACATTCCTCCAGCACAGTGGGCTTAGTGCTTTGCTCCTTTTCATTTAAAATGTCTCAAGTAATCAGCTTTCTTCTTTGAGATTTTGTATCCCAGGCCAATAGGTATGATTGCTTGGAAGTCCTAACATTTGGCTTATATTTTCTTTTCCTTAAATTGATCTCCAAAGAGTGATCTCTTCAGGCCAAATCTCTCCCTAAAGAGATTAGGCAGTGAATAAGGTTAGCTAAAATGGTAAATTCACAACAAGATCTCTGTAACTATTTGGGTTCGGGAATAAGCAATGGTAGATGAAGATAAAAAAGCTTTGCAGATGTCCCCATGTCTATAAGGTGGGGCTAAAAATTTATGACAGATCCTTAGTAAAAAGTAATGTTGATTCTATTCATTTTTTGTTCTAAAGGGAAAATAAAGTCTGGGAGTAAACTGATAAAATTGCCATGTGTTGTGAGAATGTGATACTTAAATTAGCCAATGTTTACTGAATATTTATTGCATTTAAGGCACTGTGATAAGCAATGAGATAGAAAAAAGTAGGATACAAAAATTATAAAACATTTATAATTGTAAGATTACAGTATAGTGGAGATTACTGACATGTGGATAACTAACAGAAGACTCAGTTTCAATAATCCAACAATTTGATTCGATAAATATTTATTGAGTTTCAATCAAGTACCAGACTCTTGTTTTAGGTCCTCATGAAATAAAGACAGATGACGTCAGTACCAGCCTTCACAATCTTCAAGAGGTAGAAAGCAAAAAAATAAATATGATTAAGTCTTACGGAAACTATATGGAAGGTCAAAAGTCAATGCTACCATCTAGAAAACAAATGTGGGGCTTCATATAGAATATGGCATATGAACTGAGTCCTGATACTTTCATGGGTTAGGAAGAGAAGAATTTCTTGTAAATGGAGGGAGGGGAAGGCTCTGGAGTAAAAACCAGTCTGATGACTAGGGAAACAGTAAGTAATACAATAGAACTATCTGGGTCCAAATTTTGGCTCTACCATTTACTAGCCTATTATTGCCTGTATGTATTAGTTTCCTCATCCATAAAATGGGTATGATAGAAGTTCCTTCCCCAAGGGAGTTAATTTGGGGATGACAGGAGACAGCACGTGTAAAATGATGAATACTATGCCTGGAATATTAGCACTCAATAAATATTAATAGTATGCTTATAATAATGATAAAGAATGAATTAGAAGTTGGTGAGTGGGTGAAGGGAAGAGAAAACAAACGGAAAATAAGTTTGAAACGGTAGGCAGAAACCAGATCATGGAGGACTTTATATACATACTTTGGAATTTAAAATGTCTTGAGTAGGCAATGAGAAGTTGGGAAGGGTTTTAGGCCAGGGAGAAACCTGATAAGATTTAGATTTTAAAAAGAACATTTTGGCATTAGTATGGAGGATGGGTTGGAAGAATGCAAAGTTAGAGGCAGGGAAATGAATTAGAAGACTACTTCAATGGCCAAGACTAACAATGAAATAAAACATAAAAGTGGGAATAAATATGATAAGTTTTAACACATTAACTGCCATGTGAGTTGCATTTAACTCACACTGGTTTTGAGCCCCGGGCTTGTGAAGCATAGGTACCTCACACGTCTCTTCACCTTGGGAGCCATGTGAACTATTTTTCAAGTTGCATATAACTCACACAGAGAAAACAATAAAAAATAGCAAATTTTTCATTAAATTAGAAAGGATTGTTTGGTTTTCAGTGTTTTTATTCCATTTTTGTAATAAAACGATGTGGCCCCAAGGAAAAGAATTTGTTCTTTGAGTTCATGTGGAAAGTGAGAGAGAAAAAGGACTTTTGAATGACTCCCATTTCTAGTTTTGGTGACTATAGGGTGGTGTTATTCTTCAAAACAGCAAGTAAAAGAGAAAAAATAAACTTTTGAAGAAAGAGAAGGAATTCAGGAATTCACAGTAAGGGTTAAACATTTCACAGGTGCCATCACTTGAGCAAACTAATAGTCAGGTCAGAGAATAGGAGAAGAGGTCTTGCTGGGAGATAAGAGACTTGAGGCGTACAGCATAGATGGTAATTGAAGCCAGTAGAGTAGATGATTCATACATACAAAATATGTGGAACTAGATGTAATGTGGCCACTTACAGAGCTTTGTGAAACATCAATACTTAGAGACAAGTAAAGAAAAAGGGGCAGCGAAAGGAGATTGAAAAGGAAAAGTATACAAATGCAAGCATTACTAAAGCACGCTCCTGGCTCTTACAAAGTCAAAGCAGGTGGCTTGAGGAAATGGACAAAGGAGAACGTGGTGGAAGGCTAAAAAGTTCACCATCCTGAGACTGCTACACGGAGGAGATTAAAGGTATCCTTCAGGAGGGCTAAGCTAGGTTGGGAAGGAAGGCAAACAAGGTTGGCAGTGAAGGGAAAGAAGAGTTATAGAAAAGGTAGGATTTGTAAGATTGTGATGAGGTCAAAAAAGAGTAAGGAAATGAGATAGTTGAAAGGAGAAAATATTGCAGAAATGAGTGATATATAAAATGTTTAACTTATTATAAGATATTTTATACTTACTAAAAGAAATTAAAGTAGTGTCATGAATACCTGAATACCTACCACACAGTTTAAGAAATAGATCTGTGGATTCAAAGACACTGTGGAAAGCCCTCTTCTCCATTTTTGCCCCAAAGGGAACCACTGTTCTTTGTTGTGCTTATCATTCCTTTGCTGTTATTTAAAGTTTTATCACATACATATTTATACCTAAGTAATATGCAGTTGACCCCTGAACAACAGAGTTTGAACTGCATGAGTCCATTTCTATGCAGATTTTTTTTTCCAATAAATTTATTGGAAGATTTTTTTGGAAATTTGCAACAATTTGAAAAAAACTTGCAAATGAACCACATAGCTAGAAATATCAAAAAGAAAAAGTAAGGTATGTCATAAATGCATTAAAATACATAGATACTAATCTATTTCATCATTTACTACCATAAAATACACACAGATCTCTATAAAAAGTTAAAATTTATCAAAACTTATGCGCACAAAACACAGACCTTACATAGTGTCACTGGCAGTCCAGAGAAATGTAAACAAAGATATGCAGTATTAAATCACAACTGCACAAAACTAACTGCAGTACATACTGTTCTACTGTAATAATTCTGGCCACCTCCTATTGTTACTGTGGTGAGCTCAAGTGTTGCGAGTGTCCCTTAAAACACCCATGATGCTAATCATTTCTGTGTAAGCAGTTCATCTCTCCAGTAAATTGTGTATCACAGTAAAAAGTGATCTCTCAAGGTTCTTGCGTATTTCTCATTGTGTTTGGTGCATTACTGTAAACCTTGAATGACACAGTAGGACCCATAGGAAGTGCCACTAGTGATGCTGGAAATGCTCCCAAGAAACAGAGAAAAGTCATGACATCATAAGAAAACACTGAATTGCTTGATATGTACTGTAGGTTGAGGTCTGCATCTATGGTTGCCCATCATTTCAGACAGAGGATTCATCTTGTAAACACATGACATAAAATTACAGTATTGATAAATGCAGTATAGTACTATAAATGTATTTTCTCTTTCTTATGATTTCTTAACATTTTTTTCTCTAACTTACGTTATTGTAAAAATACAGTATATTATATATGTAATATACAAAATATGGGCTAGTCAACTATTATCATTGAGGCTTCTGGTGGACAATAGGCTATTAGTCAAAAGTTATACATGGGGTCAAAAGTTATACATGAGGTCAAAAGTTATACATGGAGTAAAAAGTTATACATGGGGTGGGTAAATGTAGTATATTCCTCCATTAATTTAAGTTTCCTTTGATTCCTTTCTATAATATTTTATAGTTTTCAGTAGTCTTTTACATATTTATTAAATATAGTCCATGTTTAAGTTTTTAATATTACTGTCATTTTCTAACTGCTTTTTTCCTGTAAGTGGAAATATGAACTATGTTTATACATTGACCTTGCATCCAGCAACCTTGTCAAACTCATTTGTTAATTCTAGTAACTTATTAATATATATAGATTCCTTTGGATTTCCTAAGTACATGTGCAACTCTCATGTACATTTCTAAGTACATGTAGATACAGAACTTTATCACCTATAAATAATAACAGGGTGATTTCTTCTTTTGAAACGTAGATGAATGCAGAAGCCCAGGTGCCATCAGCAAATTGCTAGGATACATTCTTCGTCTGCATAAATGGGGGTAATAATACTTGCTCTACAGGTTCAAATAGCCTGATCTCCAATTCATAAGTCACATGATCAGTAAGGATGATCATATTTATTTTTCAAATTTCTGGCTTTTCTTCACAAATATTTAATTCAATAACTCATTGAACTTTGTTCTGAATTTCCAAAATCTCTACAGCATTCAGACTACATAAAATTCAACCTGAAATGGATTTGCCTAGAAATTCATAGGCATTTTATTTTTATATAAAATATTTCTCTCATATGTAACTATTAATATAAAGTTGCTACTGGCAATAGTAACATGTAAATACACATTGGTCCCTGTAAACTACACAGCAATTGATCATTTATTGTACTCTCCATGCTTACATACCAAGTTCACTACTGAGAAAGGAAAGAAAGGAATGGGGTGATGAACATTCTTTGAAACTAAATCTTTAACTTATTGAATTTGGACCTACATAAGAGTTTTTAAACTCAATTTCATTAGTTTTGTTTTGTTAAAGCTAAAACTCGATAAACATTCTAATTTAATTCAGATCCTAGTGAAGAACTTTTTAGGCTAGGGAAAAAGCAAAGAAGTGGGGTTAAACCCAGATTAGGAGATGCATGTTCTTTACATACCAATATGTCCTTTAGGACAAGATACCAGGCACCCTGCCTGAAAAGTGCTTATCCCTCATTCTTTATCAGAATGATTCCACTTACGCCTCAAGTCTTGGTTCAAATGGTGCTTCCTTCAGCCCTTTTTAACCCATGTGTATCAAATTAAATTCACCTTTCCCATGTCATCCTATTATATTTTAGGTTCTTTATCATAAATTTTCATTCCATATGGGTGTGTTTACTAGTGGTTCTCAAACTTAAGTGTGCTTAAGAACCACTCAGGGAATTTATGAAAAAGTAGATTCTTACACCTAACCTCAGACATTTCCACTCAGTCAATCTAATTTGAGACCTAGAAATTTACACTTTCAACAAGGTTCCCCAAGTAATTCTAATGTAGAAGGCTCTAGGCACACACTTTGAGATGGTCTCCACAACTGTGTTTGTTGACTTCTGCATCCTCAGCATCAAGCAGAGCGATCAATAAACACTAGCTGCATTGTGAATAGAAAGATCCCACATATTCCAAACGCTGGCAAGTGAGCCAGTGGATTAATGCCGCTTTAGGGTCAGGGCTGCCTTCAGACCCAGGAAAACCTTCAATTTCTAAATAGTAGATGGGAGAAGTTAAAAAAGGAGAGATGAAAGTATTTGGGGGAGAGGGAGAGGAAGCCCAATGTTGCAGCTTGGCAAGAAGTCAAAGTTGATGAGCTGTCAGCAGCCAGTCGTTATCATGATGAGTCAAAGACTATATACAACCCCCGTCCCCCAACCCAGGGTATCCAGTTCAGAATTTCAGCTGGATAAGGGCATTATCTTCCTTTCATCACAGGGCTGCTTTCAACACATCAGAAAACACGTCACTCCTTGACAGAGGCTGGCAATTTGAACTAGGGAGATAATCTGATGCCTTTAAAACTGGCTGATATGTTCATTTGCAATTCCTCATGGCAGCACTCCCCCACCCCCCTTTTTCTGCCTTGTACCCTGCAGTGAAGTTTGACAGCTAGATCTACACTTTAAGGCAAGATTGGTGGTGGTGTGCTAAAATGCCAGCTTTTCTGGGATCTGATACCAACACTTTTTCAGAACAATGATGCACAGGGAAATGGCTGTTTTGAGGACTAAAGAAAAAAAAAACCCTGAACTAAACCAAATAGACCAGAGGAACTTGAGACCTAAAGTCTGAGGTTAACCTCTGGAGCTATAGATAAGCAAGAGTAGACCTTCTTTGCTGTTTCAGAGGGTAAAAATATTATTTAGAGTCTGCCTATTTAACTTTGTCTTCCAAGCATAAGTTAAAGTTAAGTATGCTGACTTTAAAGGAAGGTGAAAATCTCCATTAAACAGAGCACTCAGGAAATCAGTTACTGAGAAAAATTATCTCAATAAGGAATGGTAAGGATAGATCTGGAAAGAAAACCAATTCCTACATGGTAGTTAACTTAGGTGTGTGAATTCTATCTGTATCTTCAGGGCAAACAAATTTTGCTGATGTCTTCTAACCTGCCACTCTGTCTTTTTATAAATCTCTGACTTTAGATGTCCCTTTTTACAGATTTGGCATTTAGGCAATCTCTGATGAAGCAACATATCCTTAATGGGTTCTCTTTGGGTAATATCTCTGGCCTCTTCCAATCTTTCATCTCCTCTGAGCAGTAAATCCTTTCACTCTTTCAGAGAGCTCTTGAAACCAGGTTGACATAAACAGTACTATCTGCCAAGAAGCAGGGCAGCCCTGCTCAGAAAAACTGGAGAGCCTGGAAAATACTTGGCTGCAAAGTTTTGTGGTGAGAAATGTGGCACCAGATATCAAAGGTGATACATGTCCCTCTGGCTTTTAGTTTGCACTCAAGTGCTATGCTGAGAGTGACCAGAGGCCAAAGCTAGAGCAAAGCCACCTTAATCTGTGCATCTACTGACATCTTCCCCATCTGGCAGGATGATTGTTCTCTTCTGTTTTCAGTTATTCCCAGTTAATAGTTCAAAAAGCATTTTTATTTCTATGGTTCCAGATTCTAATCAGACTTCTGCCAATCTCCAAAAAGCTTATACGTTTCCTATTGCTGGCATGTTTTCTTGACTTTATCTGAATTACTTGAGTTATGGCCATGCTGACGTTTGCCTCCAATCTGACTTTAATCACAATCAATGTAAATTTCAGATGGTATCATTTTTCATACCCTCTTTATTTAAATATGACACACTTAACTATGAAAGGGGATGACTACTAAAATGAAGACTCTTGGGTCCCTGCACAAACATATTTCATCAGAATCTTTTTAGGTAAGAAAGACCTGGTAATTTGCACTTTGTTCAGCTTTTGTACAAACAGGGACTTTCACTTCTGGCTATAGCAGAATAACTGGTATCAGACTAGTCCTCCACTATAATTTGCTATAAAAATGGGCAAAACACATGAAACAACAATGTTCAGATATTGGGAAACATACAGTGCAGGATCGTGATCCTTGAGAGAAAGGAAACGAGGAGAGCACCAAATCACACCAGCTTTGTGCCACAATCACTTTCCACATCATATCCTGGGCAAATAGGTCCCAAATAGAGCAAACAAATCTCACTGAATTTAGGAGACAGAGATAAGAATTCAGTGCTGCTGACACAGATAAATTAGCAAGGCAGATTATTAGAAAGGTGTATGCCATACCGAGAAGGAACTCCAGAATCTGCATAGAGGTTCCCTAGAGCATTGGCCAAACACTAAGCTGCATATGGAGTGATTTTGCAAGCCCTGGCAGAGAATAACTATCAGGGATATCTGAGTTAAATAGACATTCCAGAGATCACACAGGTCTAGGAGATAAAGCTAAAACTATCCAAAATGGAGAGAGATTACTAAACAACACAGGCAATCAGTTGATATCTCTTGAAGGTCCACACCTTAGGAGAAGGATTATTCTAAGGCTAAACTGATGACAAATCTAGACCCACAGAATCAAACTCGAAATTCCTTAAAGGAAGAGAACAAACATTCACAATGCCCAACATATAAATAAAAATGTCTTAAAAGAGAAGAAGTAGTAAAATTTGAACAATAACCAGAAGTAAAACCAACAAATAGAAACAGCCCCAGAAATAGCAGAGGTGTTGGAATTAGCCAAAGAGAATTTTAAGAGAGCTATTAAGATTCCACTTTCTTATCCAAACTTAGCAGATAAGAATTATAAACTCGGACAAGTACACAAAAATACAATGACCTGAAAACACTTGGGCATGAAAATAGTAGGCAGAATCTAGATGGGAGGTTATACTCGGAAAAAGGAAATTTCAGGACTGAGTTATCCAGTTTTATTGCTCTTAGCCTCTGGGCAAGCCATAGCTGACACCTAGCAAAGCAGCTAAAACTCTGATGGAAAAGACACAGTCTTTCTGGGCTGACTGATCAGAATAAAGAGTTTGCTGCAACCACAGCTACTGAAAAGTAGGGGTGGAGGTAACATTCCAGAAAGGAAACAGCCAGAGAGAGGGAGTCCCATGTTTAATGTATTAATATGAACTCTGCCCACCACACTGGCTGACCCTGAACTAGGTATGTGTAGTTCTAGACTCCAAACAACTCTGTTTGGTTAAAGAACTAAATTTAAGCTTCCAGTAAAGGTGAGAATTTAAAATTTTGAGCCCAACCAAGTTAATTGCATGATAAAACAAAATTAAAAACACAACCTTTAAGAGAGTTATAACACATTTCAGAGTCTTCAAAACATTATATTTACAGTATCGAAGATAAAATCCAGAATTATATATTAAGAACCAGAAAAATGTGAAATATTTTCAAGAGAAAACATAATGAATAGGATAATAATGGAGAGCAACCCAGAGGTGACCACATGTTAAAATTAGCAAAAAATAATTTTAGAGATGCTATTATAATTATGTGCAAGGATATAAAGAAATATATGCTTACAATGAATGAAAACAATGAAATAAACAGACCTTAGCAGAGAAATAGAAATTGTAGAAATATTCAAGTGGAAATGTCATTTAATTTTATTTGGTTTTGAGACAGCGTCTCACTCTGTCACCCAGGCTAGAGCACAGTGGCAAGATTATACCTCCCTGTAAACTCGAACGCCTGGGCTCAAGCCATCCTTCCACTTCAGCCTCCTAGGTAGCTAGGACTATAGGTGCACACCTCTAATCTAGCTATTTTTTTTATTTTTTGTAGAAACACAGTCTCACTCTGTTGTCCAGGATGGTATCCAACTCCTGCCCTCAAGCAATCGTCCCTTCTCAGCCTCCCAAACTTCTGGGATTATAGCCCTGAGCTATCATGCCCAGCATTAAATGAAAATTTTAAAACTGAAAAAGACTATCTGAAGTTTAAAAAATTCACTGGATGGACTTAAAAGCAAAATGGAGCTGACTAAGGAGTCACAAAATTAAAGATAGGTCAGAAGAAATTATAAATGTTAAGTAACAGAGCACAAAGAATTGAAAAAAGGTGAACAATGAACAGTCCCTCAGCAACATGTGGGACAATATATATGTAACCAGAATCCAAGAATTAGAAGACAGATTGACAGGAATAGAAAAATATATGAAAATAATTACTGAAAATTCCCCAGTTTGATGGAAGACATAAATTTATAGATTCAAAAATCTCACAAACCCCACGCAGAGTAAGTACAAAGAAAGCCAGGTCTAAGAAGATCAAACTAATAAGATAAAAGATAAAGAGAAAATCTTGAAAGCAGCTGAGAAAACTGACTTACTACATTGATAGCTAATAATATAAATATTATAAATGATAGCTAATTTCTCATCAAAATTTATGGAAGATAGACAGTAGAACAATATCTTTAAAATGCTGGGGAAAAATATTCAGCCAAAAATTTTTATAACCACTGAAAATATTGAATAAAGGTAAAATAAAGATATTTTTAAACTAAGTTTGAGATTATCCATTGCCAATAGACCTGCAGTATAAAAAATGTTAGGGAGTTTTTCAGGCTATAGGGAAATAATGCAGATGAAAATCTGGATCTTTAGAAGAGAAAGAAAAACATCAGATATGGTAAATACCTGAATAAATATAAAAGATTTTTTGCTTTAAACTTCTTTAAAATATGTAGTACTATTTAAAACAAAAACTACAACATTTTCTGATCGTATTTATAATATATTTAGATTTAATACATATAACAACTCTAGCATAAGGGATGTGGGGAGGAATAAATGGAGTTATACTATTGCAAGGTTTTCACATTTATTATGTAGTACATTAATACAAAGAATTAAAGGTAAGGATGTGTATTAAAATACTTAGAGCAACCAATAAAGATTATTGTAAACAGTGTAGCTAAAAAGGCAATAGACAAATTAAAATGGAATTCTAAAAACTATTCAAATAAGTCAAAAGTAAGTAGAAGAGAAGGGGAAAAAAAAGAACCATAAAAAGAGATGACAAAGGCAAAATAAATAATAAAATAGTAAAGCTAAATAGAACCATATCAACAATTGAAAGGCAGAGATTGCCAAAATAGACAAAGAATCAAGACCCATTTATATACTATATACAAAAGATGCACTATAAATATGTATATATAAAAATACTGTTGGGATGAAAGTAAATAGATGAATCTAGGACTTCCATTTTAGCTTTGACATGCACAGACCTTGGAAATCATCATCCCCATTCTTATAACAAGGAAATCTTGTAAAACTAAGTTCAACAACTTTTCTTGAGCCCATTAAAGAAATGAGCTTTCAGGGCAAACCAAAGCCTCAAAGTCTGGAAAGATGCAAATCCGTAGAGACACAGATTTGATTACCTGGAGCAGAAGCTGCTAAAGTCATAAACTTGTAGAAACACTTAAGTAATAATATTAACAATTTGCTGGAGGCCAAAAGTGGACTGGCCTGAAAATGCCAAACTCCTAAAACTGTACATTTTGTGGGCTTCATCTCCAGGAACCCCACCACATTCTCGCAATGAAGATCCAAGAAAGATTACCTCCTGGTTCTGGCAGGTGAAGGGGAAAAGTAATTATCGTAAAATATACCCAAAGCATACTCCATAACAAATATCTACTCTCTAGGGGAAAAGACTTTCCCAGAGCCATATCCCAGTTAGGAGAAAACATTCCTCCCACTCCAACTACTTCTAGACTTCCTGTCGCACCTAACAACAACATTGTCAACAGAGGTAGAGCTTCAAGAAACAGATTAGGACACTGTAACCAAGGAAGAGAATAAGAGGTGAGGATAGAGGTGAGCAAAAAAGGTATTTCACTGGATAAACACGTGTGAAGGTTATAGCCCCCAAACACAGGCTCACTGAGATTTAATGAGAAGATTATAAAACACTCCCACTCTCCCACTCCTTACCACCACACCAACAGTATAACAACAGTGGATTGCAGGTACAAGAGCTGCAAGACAGAGACTCTCTCAGGGGAGAAATACTTAAGGATGCTCAAAGTCAAGAGTCAAATAGAGTACAAGCACACCAGAGGAACTGGAAGCTTCTGCCACCAATACATATAACAAACACTAAATATAGCCCAACTCCCACCCATATTACCATAAATGCTCACACTGAAAGCCTATTTACCTTAGTTCTTATTGCCCAACACAACATGTCCAGCCTTAAAAACTAAAATTTTACAAGGTAGACCAAAATGCAAAAACAAACACAGTGTGAAGAGACAAAGCAGTCATCAGAACCAGACTTAGCTATGATGCAAATATTGGAATTATCAGACAGGGTATTTAACTATAATTAAAATGTTAAGGGCTGTATTGGAAAAACTAGGCAATACACAATAACAGATAGGTAATGTGAGCAGAGATAGAAACTAAGCAAGTAAATGAGGGGAAAAGGTAGACCATGAAAATAGTAAGCACAAAAAGGCTGCAGTCACTATATTAATATCAGATAAAATAGACATCAAGACAAAGCATATTGCCAGAGATAAAAAAAAATTTCATGATGATTAAAGGAATAATTCAAGGATATGGTGTACACAGCTAATAATGGGGTTCCAAAATACATGAAAAATTTGACAGAGTTGAAAGGAAAAATGAACAATTTCATAATCATAGTGAGAAATATTAACACTCCTCTCTTAACAACTTATAGATTAATAGACAAATAATTATAATAAAGATATAGATGATCTCCACACTACTAATTATCTTAACCTAATTTATATTTATAAAAGACTACTCCAACAACTGCAGAATACATATTATTTCAAATTGCATATAATAATATAATATATTTTCAAGAAAGGATTAAAGTGATAGAGAATATTTTCTCTGACCACAAAGAAATTTAATGAGAAAATAATTAACAATAAAATATCTAGTAAAACACAAAATATTTGGAAATAAACAACACACTTCTAAATAGTATACGGGTTATAGAAGAAATCACAAGGGAAAGTAAAAAATAGTTCAAACTAAATAATGAAAATACAACTTATTAAAATTTGTGGGATGTAACCTAAAACAGTGCTTAGTGGGAAATGTGTATCTTTAAATATTATATTTAAAAAGAAGAAAAACATAAAATCAATGATCTAAGTTTCTACTCAATAATCTAGAAAAAAGAGAAAAATTAACCAAAATAAGAAAATGGAAGAGAATAATGAATTATTTGATAATGAATCCAATAAAAATATGATTTTATTTTCTTGACAAGGATGAAAGGTGGTTATTTAAAATGATCTATAAGGTTGAAAATCCCCAACTAAACAGATTAACAACAAAAAATTGAGAGAAAACACAAATTACCAATATCAGGGATTGTCACTACAAATTCTACACACATTGAGAGTATAATATGAGAATATTATGAGCAACTTATGCCAATGAATACGATAATTTGAATAAAATGGGCAAATTTCTTGAAAAAAATTTAACTTACTAAGACTGACACAAGAAGTAGAAAATCAAAATAGCTTTATATCTATTAAAGAAAGTGAATTTATTATTAAAAAAAACCTTCTCACAGAGAAAACTCTGGGCCAATTATTTTATTGGTAAATTCTATATTTAGGGAAGAAATAGCACCAATCTTACAAAAACTCTTAGAGAATATAGAATAATCATTTCAACTTATTTTCTAAAGCCAGCATAACCATAATATCAAAAGTTGACAAAGATTTAAAAAAAATAGAAATAGCTCACATGAATATAGATGTAAAAATACTAAATGAAGTAAGAACAAATTGAATCTACCAATACATAAAATGATAATATATCATTAGTTACCAAGTGGGGTTTATTTCAGAAATGCAAGTTTTAAAAAACAATGTAACTCATCATATTAAAGAATAGAAAAGAAAAATGATAGAACATTTAAAGGACACAGAAAAGGCACTTGAAAAAATTCATTACCCATTGATGATTTTAAAGGCAAAACAAAAGCATCTCAGTAAACTAGTAACAGAAATCAAATTCCCACACATGATGAAGAGTATCTTCAAAAACCTACAGCTAACATCATATCCCTAGATTTAGAAAAAAATGAAGAATATCTATTCTCATCGCATCTATTCAGCATGACACTAGAGATACTAGCAATAGCAATAATGCAAAAAAATAAATAAATAAAAGGCATTAATACCAGAAATGAAAAAGTAAAACTATCTTCATTTATAGATGGCATGCTTGCTTAAATAGAAAATCCTAAAGAATTTATAAAACAACTATCAGAATCAATAAGTAAATCAAAGTCACGCCACTTTGTAAAGTAATTTACAAAACCAGTTGTATTTTTATATACCAGTAATAAATAATTGAAATGATACTTTAATAAAGTTTCCTTTTAATAGCATCAAAAAACATGAAAATGCTAAGAAATAAATTTAACAAAATTCATGCAAAACCTTTACATAGGAAATTAAAACACATTACTCAAAGAAACTAAAGAAGAGCTAAATAAATGGAAAGTTAAATTATGTGACTAAATTGTCGATTATCTCCTAATTGATGTATGGATTCAATGCAATTTCAATAAAAATCCCATAACTCTTTTTTTATAGAATTTGATAATCTGACTTTAAAATTCACACGAGAAAGCAAACAACCTGTGCAGAGCACTCTTTTAAAAGAAAAACAAGATTGTAAAGTAAACACTGCTTAATTCCAAGGCGTATTATAATGATAGAATAATTAAGATATTATTCTATTAGCATAAATATTGACAAATAAATCAATGAAAAATAATTTTTAAATCCCTGAAGCAGACTCACACTATGTAGTCATTTGATTTCTCTCAAAGTAGCCTAAGCAATCCAATGAGAAAAGCAAATTATTTTCAATAAATGGTTTTCCATATGTAAACTGGATATACATCTGGAAAAAAGTGAGCACTCAGAGAAAAAAGGCTGAAAACATGAACAAAGCCTCAACAGTCTATGAAAAAAGTTAGAGCTTGTATTTTATAGATCTTTGTATTTTATACATCTCTGCGTTTTATTTAATTTTCTTAGTCATTTAATTTTTATTGTATTTTACAAAAGTACTGGATTGCAACAAATTGATTCTTCACCACAGATAGAGAAACACTGATCTGGAGTCAATCTCAGTGTTTTCCAAACTTTTCAACTCACTATGTTCATGTGTCAGCCATAACCATTCTGGCAAATGTCACTAACGTCCTGTTATTCACAAAACCGCTATTGCTTTTATGAATTTGTCTTAATCAAACACTCTATCGGACCTAACAGGAATGACAACTCTCTCATTTTCATTCATTCCACAAATATTTATTGCATGCTCACTACTTATCAGAAAATACTTTAGACACTGAGAATAATAAAACAGAAGGAAAAAAAAACTCTATGCCCATATTCTATTGATAGAGAAAAATACATAAAATAAAGAAGTAACAATATATAGACATTTGCTGGTTAAAAAGTACTTTGGAAAAAGTAAAACAGAGAAAGGGCATGAGAACTTCTGGATAGTGGAGGGGATACTATTTTAAATAGAATGGTTTGGGAAGATTTCACTGAAAAGTTCACATTGAGTAAAATTTGCTAGCTCTTCTAGGCTTTCATAACATCTTGACCTTCTTCTTCTATCATGGTTTTCATCATATTTTTCATATTATTCTTTCTTAGTTTCCTGTGCTAGATCTTATTCATCAGTTACTTCTAAAATTTAGTATTCCTCAGATTCTGCTTTTAGTTCTTTTCTTTTTTTCACTCTGTATGTTTTCCTACATTTTCATGGCTTCAAATATATGTATACATTTCCTAAACAAGACCACTTCATGATCTCCTGGCTTATTATTTGCTCAGCTACTAGCTATTTTCACTTTAGTGGCTTACAGACTCTTCAGACTCAACATATATGAAAATAATTTCAACATCTTTTCTTCTAAACCTTCTCCCTATTCTGTAATGTCTTTCTCAGAACCACCAAATGTTTGGAGGTCATTCTAAATTCTTCTCTTTTTCATTTCCAAAATCGAAACTGGAGGCAGAGAGAACAGCTACCTATTATGTAAGAGCACAGGTAAGAAAAGGTAAGAACCTGAAATAGAATAGAAGTCATGAGGATAAAGAGGAAGGCATAGATTTGAAAAATATTTCAAGAATAGAAATGATGGCATCTGTGACAAATTGTCTTTGAATTGTGAGAATTTGGGCCTGGGTGACTTGGTATGTAGAGAATTGAGCATAGAGAAAGAAAAACAGATTGAAAGTAGAAGACAAGGTTTGTTTTAACAAATTATTCTTGAGGTAGCTGTGAGTGAAATAGCCACAAAGTAAAGTCATGCATTTTGCTATTAATAAATACATTACTTTGTGTTATCTCATAAATAGTCTCAGACGAGAATTCAAATGCAAGTAGTTTAATTTGGAGGTGGTCCTGGGAAACACCAGTAGGTTAGTTAGAACAAAAGATAGAGAAGGGAAGGAAGCCTACAAAATGTGCTTTGTCAAGCCAGTTGCCACTGTAGGCCAGGAAATTAAAATTTAGCATTACTAGTAACTCTAAAAGACAATATATCATTTACCTTAGAGTTACCACAAACTTGGGGTATTTATTATTCACCAAATCTCTACCATCATTGTTTGAATGCTGCTTCTGGAGCCATTAACTCTCCCAGCTCTGCTAGCTTGCTTTGCGTTTAAGACAAACATTCTCTTGCAGCAAGACAAAAGCACACAGGTGCAGAGGTGTTTGGTACAAGCAGCTTTCAGCATGTAGAGGATGAATGCCGAGAGGATAGGAGTGAGGCTCTGACAGCATCTGCCACACCAAGTATATGAATCTGGAGTTCAGGGAAAGGTTTACATTAGAGAAATGATTTGGAAATCTTTAGCCCATGTTTGGCCAAAGTTTTATCTACTTCCAAAACCACACATTTACTGGGCTGGACAAATAACATCTCCAAAAATTAAATAAGAAAAGAGAAAGAAGGTATGGGCAAGTTACACAAGTGACCTGGAGACCAAGGCACTGTCCCTGAGAGAATGGAAAACCATCTTTAGGGAACAAGATATAAAGAGGATATTAAGTCTACTTTGAAGGTAGGCAACATGCAAAAAAAAAAAGACAGAAAATGAGAATTGCTAACAACTAGAGGAAAAGGAGAGATTTCCCTAGTGAGCTTACCAGTGTTCAGGGAGAGTTATTGCATCCTGGTGACAGAGATTTTTATGCTGCTTGGGAGAAGCCACCGGATTCACTTCTTAGTAGAGCTCTGAGAAAGATGAGTAGAGCTGACATCATCAGAAGTTCCAGTAGGAAACCTCACAACAGAGGAACTCCGTCAAAAGGAGTTAAATATGAGAACAAGGATAAGCCAGTGACCTGATCAGTTCCAGAATGCAAGAATTTATCCTCTAGGGACTGCAGTTGAGAGGAGAGAGAATAATTCCTATGGATCGCCCAGCAGTTGGGGAACTCACAGACCCCATGAGACATTGTGTGTTCTGCCTACTGCACAGCTCATGATATTTGTTGACTTTTGTTTTCCTTCCAGTTGGTCTCTTTCTACAACACCATCCGTTGTTCCCTGGTAGAGTACAACAGAAAGGTACACTTCTCAGATTTCTAAGTAGGAGTTTAAGCCAAAATATAAAAGCCCAGAATATATTTGATCCAACCTTAAATATAATATAGGTCCCAGATTACATAGCTATCTTTGATGAAAACGTTCCCATTAGCATTTTGACCTACCTATAACTGGATGTGGAAAATGAATGGAAAACATGCTTAATCTTGGCTTTAACTATGGAGCTCTCCAGGAAATCCCTAATGCCACTACACATATCCAGGTATTTCACACCAGGTTCTGACATTTTCCCAACAAAAGGAAGCTCCTGATAATTTCAGGTACTATATGATTTCCAGTTGTGTGCAAATAGATCACATCAAAAAGCCAGCCACTACCAGGGTAGTGTTAGTTACACAGTTGGGAAGAAAAATTATTTTTATCCTGTTTGAGTCTTAGAAGTCTTAAGCTTCAGTCTTTGCAACTTTTACTCCTTCCATCCAGTTCTTAAAAAAAAAATATTTCTAAGATTGGTGTCAATTGGAAAGTATTTGTATATCCTGGCTGTTAGGATGGAAAGTGTGAATTTAAAGAAACTCTACTATGCAGAGAGATGATGGGAAGTTTGGTAGAAGTGATGGAGGGGCAGTAGATGAGAGTGGGGTGCCTATGGGACAGAGCCAAGAAAATGAGGCTCACAGACTGAGAGCCAATTATGCTCAGATTTCAGGCTCCCACGTATGTGCCAAAGACAACGTGTTAGGTGCTGGGTGAAAACGCTTTAGTCTTAGCCAGGAAAAGAGAGCCTAGTAGTGTGTCGCTCTGTTTAGTAATGAGGCTGGTAAGCATTTGGCTTTTATTTAGTCTTGCTGGCATGATCAGATAACGTCATACAAACTTTAAACATAGTTCTAAGATTAAATAAACTTTTCTTTATTTTTCACAATCACTCTTAAAGAGGTTATAGATGGGGAGGGGAAAGCAACTAAAAAATAAAACATCCTTCTCCAAATCCCATCCTCACTCTCCAAAAAGGTAATCCATTAACCGGGGAGAAATGGAGATGGGGAAATTAAGTCAACATCCTGTCTTCTTAGACTGAAGTTCGGGGACAAAATTCATAATCAATTACCTAGTGAACACTCTTTTAACATTTTCTTTTCCTCCTTGTCCTGTTTTTTTTTTTTTAAGAAAAACTACTAGAAATCTTTTAGAGTTGGGAAAGAGAAGCAGTTAATTAGAGTTACAGGGAACTGCTTGACATCTAAGCCAACTGGCTCAAATTCACCTGTTTGTGACTGGAAAATCAGTTTGGATCCTTTGTGTTTTGGGCATTTTTATGAACTTTATTTTGGTTTTTTTATGCAGCATGATTTGCTGAGCTCCAGAAAGTCCGTGCTGCTGGAAAAGACATGTCCTTATTTAGTGCTTTCACTTTTATAGCTTCGAGCTATTCCTCCTAGTGTTGCCCACCCCATTCCAGCCACAGGCTCTGGTCTGCGTCTCCACTGCTGTCCCACGCCAGCTGCACAGCCACACGCCAGTTAACTCTGCTAGCTCGCCTCTGCATTCGCACACTGCGGTCTTGCCAAGACCTTTGCCAAGCCTGGAATAATCAGAGCTTCTTCGGGGAGCTAAGTCTTTGGGGTCACTGCTCTTCTAAAAATCAAAGTCCACAATGCAATACAATGAGAATGTAGGAAATAATATCTTAGAGTCCCAAAACACATACCAGCGCCATTACACAACATTTATTCACGAAGCTCCTTTTGAACAATTACAGGATGGAGCCAAAGTAGGAGCAGTTGGAGAGAACGAGCTGAGAACAAATGTTGGCAGTTTTGCCTAACGCCACAAAACTACCTAAAGCTGCAGCAGCTAATCCACCTATTGAGTATATCGCTCAAACCAAACTACTCTTTTATTTTTGTCTACTTTTATATTAAATAGTAGTATGTTCATTCTCACTACTCTCTAGCTGTAATACTACCCAATCACAAGGATGATAAATATTGATTCTAAGAAGCATTCTAGCATGACTGAGTAGTAGGAACCTAAGATGATAAGAATCCCTAAACCTTACTATAGGGGTTTTTCTTTGGAATAAAATGGCTAAAAATAAAAGCTATATGCAGAAGTAATCCATAAATGGATGATTTAAAACTTTTAGGAAGTCCGGGCGTGGTGGC